>JAWWTY010000001.1:44637553-44668201 GCA_035222235.1 Margarornis squamiger | reverse complement strand
CTTCCCCGCAGCTCAGTTACCCCAGCAACTCATGCTGGTACCCAGTTCCCATTACCGGTCTCGTCTTCCTTCAAGCACGACTTGAGGTTCTTGAGGTCCGGTCCGGGAGAACAAGGGAGGGGAAACATCTTCTCCCCCACCTCAGGAGAGCAAGAGAGGGAAAACCCCCCTTTGCAAGCAGAGCTCTTTGGAGCTCTCCCCGCCCCCCCCACTTTCGGGGGGGGGAACACAGGGCACCACAGCAGGCTGGGCAGCAGAGAGTGTGTGTGTGTGTGAGAAATGTCCCCCAAAGTGTCTTCCAAGGTTCTTAGGTAGTTGAAATTAATGGAGCTTGCCCTATGAAACCCAGAAATGTCTGAACAAAATTGCTCTAGGAATATAACGGCTTCTACATGCATGAAAAACTATGCAGAGACAGATTAACTCACTACAAGTGAAACTGAAGACCCTCAGCCATGCAGTGTAGGTTTCTTTACTGAAAGGGTAGCCAGGCATTGGAACGGGCTGCCCAGGGAGGTGGTGGAGTCACTATCCCTGCAAGTGTTCAAGAAACAACTGGATATGGCACTTAGTGCTGTGGTTGACTTGACAAGGTGGTGTTCAGTCAAAGGTTGGACTCGACAATCCTGGAGGCTTTACCATTGTAATTGATTCTATCACTCTATGAATGAAGGTTCCTTAAAGACTGGAGGTGGAGAGAGGTGTCTTTGTAGATAACGAGATCCTCCCTTCAAGAAAATGTCAATGCTCTAGTGAAAAACAGAGAGCCAGAGGAAGGAGGGGCAACACACCCTGAATCTGTTCTCAGGAACACAGAATCCAAATGTCAGTTGGCAACTGAATGATGAGGATTACACTGGAGAGACAATTAATCATTCCTGGACTTTCTTCAGTACATGAAGAAATAAAACCAGGTAAATAGAGAGAGTGAAGATGGAACAGAAAGTATAGCATGGCCAGCAAGGCTCAGACAATGCAAAGCCAGGAGGGATATCTGCCACACAAGAAGTTGTGCACAGTGAACTGGCAGCACAGGTAGAGATGACTTCACCTATATGCACTGAACTGAAGTGGCCATGGTGAAGCCTAGGCTCATGCTGATCATTAATATGAATTCAGACTTAACAAAACTACTTTGCAAAACAGCAATTCTCTGCTTGGAGAAGTGCACACCTAGTCCTAGACTGACATCAGATGGATAGTGGAGCAGAACATCAGAGAAAAGAGAACAAGATCTACCTGTATCTCATGTTTCTGCTGAACGGAGACAGAGAAACACAGAGATACAAATGAAAGAGATCTGGGGAGATTGGGGAATGAAGTAAGAACCAGAAAGTGGAGGGTCAGTGAGAAACCTGAACCATCATCAGAACACTTTAAGTGAAAATAACAGGCTAAAGAGATAAGGAGCAATCAGAGAAGATATCCTTACAGTGGACACTGAAATCTCAAAGCAAGTGAATGGATCTGGGGCAGGGAAGGAATTAAAAAGAGCCTGAAGCCTAGAGGATGCTAGGTAACATGCAACAAGGGGAGGGAAAGGCTTCTGGATGATACCTTGAAGGAAGTCAAAAATGGCTACAGGCAAGTAGTGGAAATGAGGGGGAAAGGAGCGGTGGAAAAGTGCTGATGCCAGTGTAGGACTGCTAGGCAGAATGAGATAAAAAAAAAATCCCACTATAGGAAGGGTAATCTGGGACACATTAACTAAGTGAAATGCACTCCTTTGGGAGAGCTCGGGAGCAGCTTTAGAGGAATCAAAGCAGGAAGGGTTACTGTGGGACACAGTGGTGAGAACTCTGGGAGGAAAACTAGAGGTAGTCACAGGGCTAAAGACAGGAAAAAGCAGAGGAGAACAGAAAGGAGGATTAGAGGATGAGACAGAGGTCTTCAAGTTAGGGAAGAGCTGCAGGAACAGAAGGAAGGAACCAGAGGATGTGGCTAGAGGAGAGTTGAGAGCAGGTCCCAGGAGAAGAGCCGGTTGGTACAGGGAAGGGGCAGGGGTAGACAGCATGGATTAGGAGCCATGAGCCATGCTGACAGTTGGCAGCAGGAGCTTGCTTATTCAGCAAGTCAGGCGGTAATTAATTAAATCAAGTCAGGCAGCAATCAGTCAGTTAAATCGGGTAACAATGACTCAATTAAGTTGAACTGGGGAACAATGAATTTATTACATCAAACCAGGGAACAACGAACCAATTAAATCAGCTGGAAGCCTCTGTGGGCCCATTGGGAGCCTGGGCTAGGAGCCACCATAGCAGGGGACTCGCTGCAGCTGCCTGCTCCAGGAGAAACATCACCACAGCAACTGAACATCACTGCTGACAGCCTTTCTTGTCACCCTTTGCCCAGAGTGAAGCAGGACACAGCAGACTACAGCTGGTCTGATGAAATATTTGTAATAAACCAAAGGGGTGGGGAGATGGAAACTGTCAGCTTCCAAATTAGCAATAGTGTTGCAAAAATTACTGGGCTGCCTAAGGATGAAGAAAGCTCTGCCTATCAAATCAAACTGATGCTGGATATCCGGAGCTGTCAGCTTAAGAAAATGAGAGGCTTTGATGGGTGCCTGACGATGATGTAATCTACCCTAACTAGCATGCAGGAGGCATCCTGGAAGAGCAAGGCAATGTACCAAAACAGCTTCCTATGTCCATATTGAGGTAAAAAGTGTAAATTACATGGGTTGGTGTGAGACAGGCTAGTTCCTGTACTGGCAGTGCTAGGAATTATTTTCATCCCCTTTGTTTGGTTCCCCATATCATTTGGGGTTGAGGTGGGTTTGGGGTTTTTTTTTGTTTTGTTTTAGTTTGGTTTTTTGTTGTTTATTATTATTATTTAAGTATTTATTTTTTATTTTATTTGTTTGGTTTGGCTGGTTGGTTTTTTTCTGTTCTCCCCTGTTCCTGCTATCTCTGTAAGCAGGGAACATCACTAAGATCACCAAGCTACCTTGTCAGGATGTTTCTCTTGGGATATTTCATGCATATAAGTTAACTAAAACTGAAAAAGGGAAGGTCTGATTGATGAGGACAACCTAAGGTCACTAAGATAAGGCAGACAGCCATGTGCCCATTACTGGAGGGAAGTGTAATGCTAATTGTTCTCTAAGAGCACCTGTAAGGCCCTTGCAGGTGGGGAAAGGTACTGCTTTTCCAGGCTGTACAAATGCCTGAGGAGCTGTAATGGTTAGTAAAGAGTGGTATCACATGGGCAACCCTTATCATACTACACATTGTCATCAAAGTAATTATATTGAAAAGGAAATGACTCTTCAGATGTTATTTCTGGCTAAACAAGGTCCTGGGATTTGCCAAGAGTGTGTAAGTCAGGGCCAACACCATCCCTGTAGGATTGTTGACCAGTAAATTAAACTGAAAATAAAAGTTGAAGAACAGCTTTCTTAGCAGCATACAAGAAGGACAGGGCTTGATTCGAGATTTAGTCTATATTAGCAGTACCACACATATGCCTTTGTCCCCTAATAAATGTGTCACAGGACAGTGTGCACTTTAAGATCAGCTCAACAGTTTCACACTGAAGGACTGGACTTAATTTTCTCCCCTCCCACACACCTCTGAACTGCTAAATAGTCAGAAGGCAAAGAGAGTCTAATTAGAGATGTGAAGGTTTGGAAAGGAACCAGAAATTTTCAAGAAGAAAGACCTCCTGCTTCCAGTCTGCACCACAGTGTTAGAGCAGCCGTCTGCCATGGAAAAATGGAAAAGAAACTTCCTGGGGTTTGGGGTTTTTCTCCTCTTTTACCCCTTCTGAATAATAAGAAGACTGAGAAGTTGAATCTGTTTTTGTACAAATCTTCAGTCTAATGAAGTACATGAAAATTAGGTTAAAATTTCCATCAAAAGTTCTAGTCAGATGCTAGTTTATTAGTGCTCAGAAGGAAAACTTGACCCATGCCAGTATTTTCAAATGGGTGCTTGTTATTTAAATGTTCTTTGAGATAGTCTGCCTTGCCCGTGCAGAGCTGCAGCTATTACAGTAGAAGGGACTGTCATAATTTGGAAATACTTAATTCACATCTATTTATTTTACAGGTTTACCAACCAGTACTTTTTATACACTTGCTAAATAATACACAAAACATTCACCATCTGTAAAGGAATATGTACAGTTTAGCTCTGTTTACTAAGTAGCCAATTACTAAATGCTTCATTTTACCCTCATAAAAAAGAGAAAACATTGTGATTAAAACTAAGGCTCCTAGTCCTTAAATTTCCAGCACTGACACATCTCATTCTTTCTATCTAGTGTCTCTTGCATTATCACTTATAACCAAAGACTGTGCTGATGCTACTGGGTCAGAGAAGTAGCATTCAACAGATGCGAGACGAAAAAATTACCCAGTAGAGGAGAACGTGGTTCCTGGCTCCCTGCCACCCATTTATCCGGTGCTCCCCACTGTGGGTCCAGCTAGTTTGATATCATCTGATTTTTGAAGCATAGAATATCGCTAAAGACTATTTCTTTGCTGCCAGAACTGGGTGCTTCTGCCTTGGGAGAAACTGCAGGTGTTGGCCTCCACCTGCAGCACCCTCCCAAAGGCAGTGCAGTGAAGACCTGATACAAGGCAGCTCAGAGAGCTCCACACTGTACCTCTGTCCATGGCCCACCTCCATCAGGTAATTTCACAGTCAGACCCAAGGGTCTTGTTTCCACTAGCTTTTCATAGAACCACAGAATCATTAAGGTTGGAAAAGACCTCCAAGATCATTGAGTCCAACCTTTGATTGAACACCACCTTGTCAAGTAAACCATAGCACTAAGTGCCACGTCCAGTTGTTTTTTGAACACTTCAGGGATAGTGACTGCAACACGTCCCTGGGCACCCCCTTTCAATGCCTAACCACACTTCCAATAAAGAAATTCTTCCTGATGTCCAACCTGAACCTCCACTGGGGCAGCTTGAGGCTGTGTCCTCTTGTCACTTGTTACCTGGGAGAAGAGACCAACCCCCATCTTGCTACAACCTCCTTTCAGGTATTTGTAGAGAGCAATAAGGTCATCTCTGAGCCTCATTTTGTCCAGGCTAAACACCTCCAGCTCCTTCAGCCACTCCTCACATGACTTACAATTTTGACTTACATTTTCATAATACTTCTCTTATTGGGGAAAAAAACCCAAACAAACAAAAACCAACCAACCAACCGAACAAAAAACAACAAACCTCTTTTGGCAGCAAAGACAGCCTTGAAAATCACCACAAAACTCAAAATCCTTCACCACAGCTAAATACACCTGATGTTTAAAGTATTTTGACCTTGGAATGACACATTTCACTTTTCCAAGGTCATTGAATCAAGTTGGAAGGTGACTGGAGAGGGAACAAAACACGAGTTCCAGATGTGTCTTCTAAAGCTTTTCTTCCATTAGAAAATGTGCTTTCCCTTTGGCAAAGTGCACATGTGTGTCTGGGTCCAGAGCCACCTCCCTTTCTCACGCACGTCATACAGGTGAACCTTGAACATCATCTGAATGCACAACTTCCACAGAAGTCAGTGAATGCAGGTAAACTCAGGCCTCAAGTATTTATTGCCTGTCCAGTTCAACATGACATCATATACCTTGGGCCTGGTCCTACAGTGAACCAATTCCAGCTGCTGCAAGTGCTCGGCTCCCCATGGATGGAGCATAACTTAACTGTTGAACGGTCGCAGAGCTGATCCAGCTTTGACCAAAAGGTTGGACTAGAGGCCTCTTCAGATCTCTTCCATCGTGAATTTTCCTATGATCCTAACGTGCAGGTTCCATGGGCCTAATTGGAAGGGTAAGAAGGGGTGGCGGAGGAAAGATGAGCACCACAGAGATTAATATTTAAACCACAGCCCATGACGATTTCTTGTCTTTCAATTATTAGACTGCTTGTGCTAGAAATTCCTAGCTCTTCTTCCTGAACACGAAATCAGCTAAGTCACCGATTTTTGCAGAAGATTTTCACTGGGATTACTTTTATTCTAGGAAGTGGAAATACAAGGAAGTAGAATTTAGCTGGAAATCATTTATTTCAAGCCCTTATACTCTAAACAAGCACAAACACACACATTTTTCATCCAAAGGCGGAGCAAATGTCCTGTTGTTCCAGTTGTGCTGTACATTTTCTTTGGAAATTTACTTCAGAGGTTCAAAGCCATTTATTTAGTTTGATGTGCCTGTGCACATGACAGAGAACACAGTTTTGGGCAGGGATTTTTGAGCCTAAAGTAAATTGTTTCCTCAGCAACTGTATTCCTTAGAAACAGAAAACTTTCCAAAATAGGTCTTCGCACTGACAAATATCCGCAGCTCCGTGAAAGCCTGCGAGTCTGCAGGGCACTGCTGTAGCATTTCAATCGTACTTGAAAATAAACCTCAAAAAGCCAGAAACGACTGGCTCTTCCTTCTGTTTGGCCAGCAGCTCTTTAATGATTTCCAGGAGAAAAAAACGTGGGGTTTTTTGGTTTGGTTGTTTGGGGTTTTTTTCTGTCCCAAAGCCCTTCTGAATACCTGGATTTCTCAAGATGGAAACACGACGCTGTTATCTCAAACAGATATGCGCTTCCTCTGAAAAAAACACGTTCCTGCTGTTACCTTGACCTGCCCTGGCGCTCTCCCCCTTCAGCCCCACACCACCCCCCTGGGCAGCGGGGAGCGCCCAGGGTGTTCGCTCGCCCCGAGGCGTTCACCAGCCCTCCCACCCTTTATTTCGGCCGCCCGCTCGCCGCCGGCAGAGCGCTGCTCGCCACACAGCCCCCATCCCCGGTGCCAGCCCCGCCCCGGGCTCCCCCCGCCGCCTCCCGGGCCCGACGGGGCGGGGGCGGCCGCGGGGCGGGTTAAAAGCGGCGGCAGGTGAGCGGGGAGGGACCCGGGAGCGGCGGGGCTGGCACCGGGACACGCGGCCAGCGCGGCACCGCCACACCCGGCGCTGAGCCCCGCAGCCCGCCCGCGGCCCCGGGTGTCCCGGCGGGGCCGACCGCCCCCCGGCAGCTGTGGGTACCGTGGGGCAGGTGAGGGGCGGGAGGGATGGGTGGATTTAGGGAGGGAGGGAGGGAGGGACGGGGCGAACCGGCAGCGCAGGCGGCGGAAGGGGCGCGGCGGGGCATGTTCTCCCCGGGCAGGTTCTCCCCACCAGATCTCCCTGTGCAGGGTCTCCCTGTGCCCCACCAGGTCTCCCCGTGCAGGTTCTCCGTGTGCAGGTTCCCCCCGAGCAGCCGCCGCTGCCGCTGCCGCCGCACTTGTTGCGCTCCGGAGCGGGGCCGGGAGCTGCCGTGGCGCTGCCCGGCCTTGGCTCCTACACCCCCCGGCTGGGGGCTCTCGCCTTCGCTTCCCGAGCGCCGGAACCCCGCCAGCAGTTTGGGGTTTTTTAATTGGGAACGCTTGTGTCTCTGTTAATTACGCGCTTAACTTCCTGACGGTGTCTTCTCTCCGCCTCCCAGCAGCAATCTGCGAGCGCGTTATGTGAAGTACGTACGACCGGCTAGAACACCGAGCAAAAATCAAGGCTCCTGCAATTACAGGTAATTTGCGACACGCCTACGGATGTTAAGAGAGCTGCGGGAAGGTAAACAGCTTGCATCAGTAAAACTGACAGGTCCTGTGAGTGCCTGATCACACACTGGAAACATTCCTCAGAATTACAGGGGGAATAGGAAACGAGAGGTGTGAGTCAGAAATAAATGTATTTCTGAGTATCGGGGTTGGATAAGATCGCCCAAGGAGCGAGGACTCGAGCCCTTAAGTAAATGCAGAGGACATTCTGGGGTAAGGGCATGTGTGCTTGCTTAGCTCGTGGCAGTAGCTGGTAGGTGAGTGTGTTCCTGTGTATACCCAGCATTACTTTTTCCCATCATTGGGCTTTCCTAGATCGGCTGTTTACTTTCATAATCCCTTGTGTTGATGAATCTCTTTCTTTTTTTCTTTTTTTTTTCTTCCCCCCTCTTCTAATTATTTCCTTGTCATGTACTCCATTAGTTTTCACTGTGTAGCCTGGAAATATTCTTAAGTGAACAGGCAAAGGGTTGAAAGAAGGAAGTGGCCTTTTGTCTTAAAATGCTCCTTTAAATGCAGTTTTTATGACTTTGATCACTGATGGAGTTTTATTGGCTGTGACCTGTATGAAGCAATATGAGGGTTTGGGCTCAAATTCTGTTTGGGATTACCACAATGTACATGTGTACACTGAGCCAAGAGCAGAACAAAATACCTTTTCACCCTTGATTTTGTTATTTTTATTATGTAATTTCAAATATCTCTTGATCTTCAATGTTCAACCTGGAAACCCTGCTTGCCAGATACATGGCTCGAAGAGCCCCAGAGAAAAGGTGGTAGGCAGAAGGATGTGCATGGGATTGTGTTAGATTTAGCTTAGAGAGCAAGGCCATGGTGGGGCGGGCCTCAGCCTGGAAAAAGGAGGTACTTCCATGTGCCAGCTAGGCATTGCAGTGTGGTTTTTGTTTTTTCCAGGTGGGTTTTCCAAGATGTTTTGCAGAGCCATGAGGTTGCATCTCTACTGCATGTGTCAGGGTTTCTGGGAGACTTCAGAAAGTCCCCAGAACTGTCTTGTAATCGGTAGGACTACATATTGCAGAGCTTAAAATGGAACAATATACCCCAAATTAAAATATTTCTCTGGAGAAATTGATTCTGTCCTGACAGGGCTAGTTTCTCTGTGTTTTTGAAGCTGGGGCCTCTGAGGCCTCTGGCAGTATCGCTGTTCTGCATCCCTTGTTGCACAACCCAGGTAGATTAGTTGTGAAGCCTCGTTTATTTTGTCAAAAAAAGTAACTGTTTTAAAAAAAAAGGATAGCAGACTATCTCAGTAGCTGTTGAGATACACATTCAAGTTCTTTGTAACAGTCATTGCATAAGCTCAGTTAGTGCCTTTGAGAAAAGAAGATACTTTTACAAGTCCATTCTTGCGAGCAGTTCCAGTGAAAGCAGTGGTCCCAGACACTGCATGAAACAGGAACATGGGTTGAATCTGTTTTTTTCTTTTGATGTTTTTCCTTGTTCTGTTCCTCACTGCTTTTAATTGTTACTTAATGATGACTGATGAGTTACCTGAAAGGAGAACTGTGACTCTTGCCCAACTAAACACCAGTTTGTGTAAGGAAAAGCTTCAAGTGATGATATACGAGGTGAGATAATGTGCTTTCAAAATAGAAGGAATGTGGAAAAAGAGAAACACATCTCCTATTAGTTGATAAAAGAATGTTGAAAATGAATTTTATTCCTTATCTTGCACCAGCATTTCTTCCTGCAATAGAGTTTTGAAAAGGAAAAAGTTGCTTTTGTCTTTACTTTTAATGAATGAAATAACAAAGTACATGTTCAAGGAGAAGCTGCGCTGCAGTATAAAATCTTCATGTTTATAAATTTAATCGGTGTCTCCAAAAGGGTGCAAGTTCTCTGTGTCTGTGAAAGAAGACATGGTTCACCAGGTTTAGAGGAAATGTTCTACTGAAGCAGGAGTGGGAAGATTTGTAGAGGGGATGTAGACCTTTGCCTAGGTGTAGGTCCAAGAAAATAAGAATTAAGTAACAGGCTTTTGGGGTTTTTCTTAAAAAAAGGAAACATAAAAATGTGGTAACTAAAAAGTTATTTTTATGACTGGGAGCAGGGAGGACACAGTATCTCTAAAACTTTATTTATGGCAAATAGGACACTTGTATTGGTGAAGACATGGTCCCTGGCAATTTGGTTTTCTTCCAAAGCAAGGAGTTTTAAGCACGTTTTGAAGGAAGGATTTACAGGTGAAAATGGCTCAGATGGGTTAAATTCTCATAGGACTTGTACCATCTTGTTAAGCCTTCAAATGTGACTGGCACTTCTGATTTCCTGTTTTGAATGAGTGGAATGAATTTTGTGCAGGGATGTTCTGGAGGATGGTAATCCTCCAGTTACAGTTGCAAGCTAGTGAAATAGTTACAGATATTTCCAAGCATCCTTGGAAAATGACTTAAAACTTATGTGAGGGCATGAATACAGGACAGTCATAAGGGGGTCATTGTGGGTAGAACTGATCCCTTAATGCTGTTGATATTTAGCATAATTTTTTATAACATTTAACTACATACATATTGGGTCCTAATTTGGTATATTTTTCTGGGTTTAATGCTGAGTTTAATTAGGACAAAGAATCCCTCCTGTTTTCATAAACTTGAGTAGAAGGACAGAACAATGCTTGCAGTGTTCAGGCCTGCAACTGTCAGAGGTTTCCTGTTCCTGATTAGTCTTTGCCTGTTCTTGTGTCAAATCAGATATACTGTAATCCCTCTGTCATGGCTCTTCTGCTCTCCAGTTTCCACTCTGATCTGGAGATAGGTTTAACAAAGTTTAAGAGCTACTAGAGAGAATTGCACAGGCTTTTGTGATTGTTAGCCTGCTCTTTTGATCTTTATTCAGTTTCTTAGGAAAAGAGTAGAGTTGTTCATATTTCAGTCTTCCAGCTGCATGCTCCTTGAAGTTTTTTAATACACCACTGTAAAATTAAAATAGCTGGAAGCTGCCTATTAAAGGATTTGGGTTGCCAAAGTCCAAGTTCAAAGCTTCATCTTCCTATATTTTTGAACTCGGCATTAAAGCTGGAGCAATGCAGAGAGCTCCATTCTTTTTCAGGTATCAGAAATAGCCTGGATGATTGAGCCCAAGCCCTGTGCTTCCAGCTTTGAACTGGTACTTACCTGTCTTGGTCCACTGAGCCTGTGAAGCTTGTAATTGTAGAGGAGCATTTCAGAACAGCCCTGTGAGATGGTGAGATTTTTGTTATCTCTAGTTTAATGTCTGGGAAACTGAGGCATGGGGCAGACACATAAACTAGGTAGGAAGTCTGAGAAAGTTAGCATGTAATTGCTGTAGCCTGTGTACCAGCCTTTCTTGGTGAAACCAAAGGATGCTGTCTTTGGAAGATGTTAATCTGTAGCTATTAGAAGCTTCCTTGCTTCAGTCTTGGTAATGTGGCTGTTCTTGTGGTATAGCACCAAAACTAACTCAGCAACAGGAATAACAAAATCGAGACACTAGCAATTAAGTGCTTGCTGTAAACTAGATGCCAGGTTGGCAGGGTGGAGGTATGCTGATGCAAAACTGCTGAAATCCAGATTTGCGTGTTCTTCAGATCTGGGTCATGAAACAGCATATACAGCTCTATGACACCTTGATGCTGGTTATCAGCTCCTGTATGAGCCACTGCTCCCAGTGTGACTGTTGAGATCAAAACCTGAAGGGAAGGTTATCTCAGCAGTACCTTTGAATGCATGCTGGACCTCAACATGCAGCAGTGCTTCTTGTGTCAAACTGGGTCATAAAATAATTTTGGTAATGATTTTGCATCTGATAGTTCAGATGTTCTACAGCTTTTCTATGGCAAAAAAATCCACATTAGAAGTGGTGCTCTCAGACATCTTGGCTCTCAGTTATCTTTGTCCCCAGCTTGGGTGATGAAGAGGGACACTTGAGACCAGTGCTTTTTTTGCTTAAAGAGGATCTCGATTAACACATTCCCACGTGAAATAAATGACTTCTACCTTGGCAGACTGATGATCTATCAGCATCTGGAGGCACTGCTGAAGGTGGTGGAATGTCACACCAAACTGGTAACTCCTGGTACACTAAAATTCTGATAGAAGTGAAGTAATTGTGAACACCCTCTAAATTTCTGTGTAAATCCAGTAGAGTAAGTAAACCGGTATCCAAATTGTAGCTGTGGGGAGAAGGGTATAATCTTGCTCTGAATTTATACATAAGGATTCTGTGGACCTTCTCTTTAATGGGACACTTAGATTTTCCTATAGCATAAGCAAATATTGTAATACCTGCGAAGACTTTTTTTTTTTGCTTGATAATATCCTATAGCAGCAAGCATATGTGTATGCGAAAGAGAAGTATCTTTTGGGGGTTGTGTTGGTTTTGGTTTTTTACAGTATTCTAGCTGTGCATTTAGCCATTGACTAATGATTTCCCAGTATAACAGTCTTTAACAGAGGTAAAAAGTGTCTGTTAACAAGCTAGCTGTACTCGTAAATGCGCGTGAGCTCAGTGATAATTGTCCTCAGTTTTGTGAATTGCAGGGATTTTCACTGGGTGTATTCAGTGTGCTGTGACTGTGGTTTAATGTAAGCTTACAGGAGTTAGCTTTAAAGTAGAAGGCAGTCTAGCCATGGCAGCAGAACTCAAAATACTGCCCAGAAGCTGTAGAACTACAGAAATAGTTAAGCTGTAGTTCTTCTCTTGCTGCTGTCTAGCTTACTAGTGGAAAAAAAACCCAAACCAACAACAAAAAAACAAACCCCAAAGGAAACACCTACTTAGGTGACTCTGTTATGTCATCATATAGAACCATTTCCCTTGTAACTTAATGTTTGGGTGAAGCATGGGGATCTTCTGTGTTTTTAACTCCTACTGTAACAGCCATGTACTACTGGCGTCCTCTAATTGTTGAAATGAAACAGAAGGTGCTGCTGGTAGTAGAACAGATCTGTGCTGAGGCTTGGAAAGGCTAATTTTCATGTCCAGTTGCAATTTTTTGAAGGAAAATTTAACAATTAATATATTCCCATGTTAGAAAGTGTTCTAAATGCTTAGCTACTCCATCTCACTAACTTCAGCTATCTTCTGTTCTTCCCAGCATCTTCCTTTGTAACCAATCCCTATCCTCGTTCCCAATTTATATTGTTTTCCCTCAGTTCACCTAAGCTTTCATGTCTTTGATGTGTTCTTGTTCTGTGCTGCACTTCTAAGACCAGCAAAGTGGGCAAGTCCTTGACTGTCCACATACTGTTATTTCTGTAGGCATTTGGCTGGATTTACTCAGATAGAAATATTATCTGGATTGACTATAAAAATAAGAGTTACCAACCCATTAAAGGGATGTAATTTTCCTGCTTTCTTCTCCTTTGGTCAGCAAGACAGTTAATATTTTACTTGCTAGTAAAAATGAAAACAAGTACGTGGAAGAAAAATAACCTATGATCCATGTCCCTAGCTTTTGAGTAAGTTAGGAGTAAATGAGCCATCACATCAGTACAGATAATCCAAACGGGATGCTTAGCTGGAGTGATCTGCACTGATGGCTTAACAGTATGAAGGGCCATACTTAGTTAACTTAAATTCTGCTCGGATCACTGTGGCTGTTTATTGGAGAGAGGTGGACACTTTGGCAGTCTCTGAATTGCTTTCACTGGACCTCTAAATTGCACTGAGGAGAGCTGTTTAAAGCCAGCTAGTAGGAAACGCTGTGGCCAGAGTGTTTGGTTGGAATTCAGGCTGCCTGAATACAGCCCTACAATTGTAACTGTGCCACTCTTCAGGGAGAAGATAGCAAGACTTCACTGGTATCTGATCGGTGCCTGTAGCACTCTGGAGTGTTCCAGGAGTCATATGACTCTCCACCAGTGTCAAAACAAGGCTGAGAGGCCATGAGCAAGAAGGGGCAAAGGTTGGTGACCAGTTCAGCAGGCAGTGGGAAGAGTAGTGGATGGTGGCAAGAGAAGCTGAAAGATTTGGAAAGGTATGTGGAAAGGGTGAAGGGGTGAATATTTGGGCAGAGATGAAAGACAAAGGCTTTTTTTGAAAATGAGAGGAAATGTCTCTAAGAGACTCAGGGCAAAAGGCTGCCTCTTCAAAGTATGGTGGCTTTTTTTCTATTGATCCAGGTAACAGATATGCCTTTGCTGGAATTGATGCACAGTGTTTTGGCTTATCAAGCACAATATACTCTCAAAGGAGATGGAGCAAGTCAGAGGAAGAGTGTGTATTGTCCTCAGCACTAAAGCTTTGCCAACCCCTCTTCCCCACTGACTGCTCAGTCTTCCCTATGCTTTGCAATTTGCAGGCTGGGTTTTTTTTGTTTGGGGGGCTTTTGTTTGTTTGGTTTTATTTTTGTTTTGGGGTGGGGTTTTTTTTGTTTGTTTTTTAATGAAGCTGTCCTTTTCAGATGCTCTGTGGGTCAGTGCTGTAGAACAGATTGGTGAAATGGATCAGGTTTCAAAAATAAACAAAACATACTGGTCCTGGGAGTGACTTTTGAACAAGTCACCTGGTTTATAATGCACCTTCACATAAGTACAGGAGATGAACTGGAGTGTGAACAGGGGTAGGGGAGCTTCTTGAGCTAACTAACTACACACTGGGGCACTCGTATTTTGAATCCCCCACTTCACAGGGAGACAGGGAGGAGGAAACAAATCCATGTGAAGTTGTAAGAAAATGGGAGCAGTATTGGTGTGTGGTGAGAGGTGACTCTAAGAAACAGGGCTTCTGAGGAGGGAATACTCACGTTCCACTTCTCAGGCTTTTCACACTCTGAGAAGACGGTTGACAGGTGGGGGGAAGATAGAACAACTGAGAAGAAATATAAGGACTCTGGTGGAATTTACTCTGGGTAAATCATGTGTATAATTCAACAGTTTGCACAGTGCCAGTCTTCTATGAGATTTATTTTCAAATGTGCATAAGTATTTCTAGTCAGAATACATAGTAGTAGTGTCATTCTATAAGTATTGTCATTGCCATATATGCGTAATAGTAACAGAGAATACTAATAAAGTTGTAGCTATCCCTCTGTTTAACAACACAATGATTGCCAAGGCAAATTCTGAAAGTTTGGTCTGATTTTTCATCAATCAGATGACAGAAGAAGGGGTGGAAATAAATACTACAAATCTAGCTGGTATGTTTTATAAGTATCAGGTATTAAGGGTCTTTCCTGTGCCCTTATAGGGTTATTAACCTACGGAGACTTTTCTCTCTCTCTGTATGCTCATGAAAAAATAATCTTTCTTCTTAGAAAAATAACCTAGCAGGATAGGAAGGTAAGTCTCTTTGCAGGACTGTTTTCAGGTAGGTACAGAGGAAATAGCTGACATAGGTTCTGCATCCTGAAGAAGGCTCAGGAAAAGTTCTCTTTGATCTGAAGAAAATCTTGGGTCTCCCTCTTGGTTTTCACCTCCTGGAGTATAACCCACACAGTTAACCAGTAGGATCTGAGGAAAATGTAGTGTATCGAACTAGTTGAAGGGTGATTACACTTAGATTCCAGTAACTCGAGGAAAAGATACTGTTGCATAATGTAATAATTCAGTTCCCTCATTTTCTCTGAGCTGTTGTGCACTTTGACTGATGCTCTGTATTAACTGTATGTGACCTGACTGATTATTTATAACTCACTGTAAACCAGAAAGGTTTTTGACTTTACTCAGAACAGGAGTGTGACGTGGAAGATAAGTGCAGGGAAATGTCATTTTCTTCCTCGTGCAAATGTCAGCCACGTCAGGATTAAAAAAAAAAAATCTTGTGATCGACTGACCTTTGAGCCAGTCACTGTTCTTTCTAGAAACTTTGAAAAGGTGATTTTGCTTATTGGTGCCTTGTGCTGTAAATGCTGAAGAATTATGTTCTCTGAGATGCAAACAAATTAATGAAGTTGTGAAATAAAAACCGTCATTAGTAATTTCAGAGCTGAGAGATCTGTGAGCACTCCTAGAGGGTCCTGGCTGATTTTTGAATACAGAACAGAGTAGCTTGCAAACTAACTTCCTGTCAGTGCATCTGAAGCAGAGAGGGGGAGGTGGGCTGAAATGAAATGCCTCTGAATGCTCGCTGTGAATTACAGTCATAGTACTTTGAAGCTCACCTACAGGAAACTGTATTCTTCTGTTGAAAAGCCTCTGAGCTACTGCTGGCCTGTCTGGACTCTTCAAATGTTGATTTTTAGCACTCTCCCAGCCCCTGAAATATGCCCCTAATCTGGGAGTAACACAGTCTGTGTTATGGGGGAGATGAGAAGAAAATAACCTGACAGGCATTGACAATGAAGCAGTCTTTGCCTAGGTTCCCTAGGCCCTTTCTGTACTTAGTGGAGAGAAAAGCAATTTTGGTATGAATCTTTAAGCAGTGATTTTGAACATCCAACTCGAGATGGATTATGACCAACACTTTAGTTTTGTTGCCTCAAGCTATTGTGGAATTTGCTTCAACTAAGAATACAGTCACATTTTTTACCTTGGTGAATGCAGGTTATCCAGACCTGCTCATGGAAGGTGCAGAGCATCAGCAGCAGTTAATCAAGGTCTGTCTTTGTTGCTGGAATGTACTCATCAAAACATTTATACTCTAAAGCTACGGACAGACCAATCTGCCTTGATTTATATAGGAATTCTGTCTAACACATTTTTTTCACATAACATCCACCTTACTTTTGGCTGATATCTTCTATCATTTTGTAACCATTATCCAACCACTAGAAGCTGTATCTTTTGATTTTTAAGAATGTGTTCATCAGTTTTCTATTTGCTTTTCCTACTTAATGTGGCACTGGCTAATACACCTAGAAGTCAAATGAATGCGGTGCCATGTGTATCATCAAGTAATGAAATATTACCTGCTGATATGTGATTAGATTATTATTTATGACTAGTTGTAGGTAAGCCCACTGCGTCAACAAAATGTTACCACAGCCCGTGGATACGGTGCAATTATATGATGTTGTCTTTGTTTTAAACCACATACTTGATGGTATTTTTTGATGGCTTCCTGTCTTGATTAATCTTACTTTTGTTTATTTGTCTTGTCTTAGGTCAGAGGACTGAAACAAGACAATGGATTGGGGAGCTCTGCATACCATTTTGGGAGGTGTAAATAAGCACTCCACTAGTATCGGGAAGATATGGCTCACAGTCCTGTTCATCTTCCGTATCATGATCCTGGTTGTGGCTGCAGAGAGAGTCTGGGGAGATGAACAAGATGACTTTGTCTGCAACACACTTCAGCCTGGCTGCAGAAATGTTTGCTATGACCACTTTTTCCCCATCTCTCACATCAGACTCTGGGCCCTGCAGCTGATCTTTGTCTCCACACCCGCACTGCTGGTGGCCATGCACGTGGCCTACAGGAGGCACGAGAAGAAAAGGCAGTTCAGAAAGGGAGACCAGAAATGCGAGTACAAGGACATTGAAGAAATCAAGAGACAGAAGTTTCGTATTGAGGGCTCCTTGTGGTGGACATACACCAGCAGCATCTTTTTCAGACTGATCTTTGAAGCTGTCTTCATGTATGCGTTTTATTTCATGTACGATGGGTTCCGAATGCCTCGCTTAATGAAGTGTAACGCTTGGCCCTGCCCCAACACGGTAGACTGCTTTGTTTCTCGACCTACTGAAAAGACGGTGTTCACTATTTTCATGATCGCTGTGTCCAGCATTTGCATTCTGTTAAATGTGGCTGAATTATGTTACTTACTGACAAAGTTTTTCCTCAGAAGGTCTAAAACAGCTGGAAATTCAAAACGGCAGCCCAACCATGAGAATAAGGAAGAAACCAAACAAAATGAAATGAACGAGTTGATATCTGATAGCTGTCAGAACACAGTCATAGGGTTTTCAAGTACCTAAGGTGGTGTCAGTGCTGATGCTCACTCTTTTTGGAGTGAATGCTTTATTTAAAGGCTGCAAATGAAATTTGTTACATGAAACAAAGTTGAGTGAGACTTCAATGTGTAGTGTCAGGTGTCAAGTACGTAGTTGTCTGGAAAAAGGGCAGCCTAAACATGTGAAAATTGCGTGAGGATTAAATAGGAAGATATAGACTTTCCTATGAGTACCCTTACAAGCTGACTATGACAAGTGGGAAGCCCACCACTTACCTTCATGCTGACACAGCTCCTGAAAACTAAATGCAACAGCAATAAGAACAAAATTCTTTCCAAGCTAGGTATTCTAGTATTACAAGATATTTTGTAATAGTAATAGTTTTTACTTGTGAACTGATAATTAAAATATTTTTCTAAAGTCTCAGATTCCATGTTACTTAAGGTGTTATAGTACACAACTGACTGTATTTTGTTTCTTAACCAGGCATATGCAGATGAATCCTGTAATACCACATTTCATATGGAGGAGACAGCAATAGGCTACATCTTTACAGCTTTGCAAGTGCTGCTTGAGTCTGGCCAGGTAGCTTGAGATGCTTGCATACACGCTGCTGGCTGTAGGGGAAGTTGTATGAAAGCCCACCAGTGTGGATAATTGAGGTAGCTAGATCCTGAGTCCAAAGTCATGCCTAAAACCAGCATGAGAATATAGATACAGCCTATGTAGACTTCCTTTAAACACCTAGCAGACCTGGTAACGTTATCAGTCTTTTAATTGCATACTGCCATTTTTATAGCAACTTACGTAACTTTATGTAGATGTTTATTTCTGTCATGTATTAGCTGTATGTTTCTTTATGCTATATCACATCATGGAACTTTTTGGTTTTGATTTGTTTGCTTTTTTTGTAGTAGACTGATGGTGCTGTTCTGAGACTAGAGGCTATCTGGTTTCAAGGACATGGAAAAGTATTACTGGAAATGGAGCAAGTCTTCTGAATAAAAGGCAAACACTTTAACCTTTCTCGGTGAAGTGAAAGTCTATATGAATGCTAGTGAGATCTTAAGTAGGAACTTATGAAAAGCTTTTTCAAGTAGTGACTCTACATCCAAAGTGCTCATAGCCCCTACACACCACTCATTCCAGTCTAGAGCACTGATGCCCTAATTCTGCTGTCCATACTCCAGTGGAGGTACACTGGTAATTCTTGAGTGCATGGCAGTATGTGCTTGTGGGAGCAGTATGCTGTTGAAAGCAGGGGAACCTGAAGGTTGAAGTGGTGGGTGCTATGCAAGATCCTAGCTATATTGTTTTGTGTGTTTCCTATTTGGATCACTTCTCACCACTGACTTTGTTACTTCCCCCCTCCCCCAGTACAAATATATTAGCCTCACTGTTTTTGTATAATGCAACCCCTCTTCCAAGGGGCATAACAAAGAGCAGGTTACCCTTAGGAGCAGAGCTTGCACTCAGATATTCTTCATGCTATTGTATAACACTTCTTACAGGTACCAGCATAGCTCTGTGTGTGTCCATGCTGTAAACGGGCTTGGGTGGGTTGGTTGTGTTATGTGTGACTAGTAAAACCCTAACAGGGAGCAGGCACAAGCAACAAGAGAGAGGGGAAAATACCTAGAGTCAGCTCTGTCCCTGCATGAGGGCCTGAGCTGAGCCCTGTCATTTATCTATTCTCTTCCGCTGGCAAACTCCTGATCTTTCCTGCCTTTGCAGCACATTTTCTTTTTTAATTGCTATTGTGAAAAGAAATTGCTGCTAGTCTTCTGAATGTGTCTACCAGCAAGCTCAAGGAAAAAGTATACACAAAAGTATTGTATGTATTGTATAGTGTGTATTGTTCTCTCTGCAGACTTAATGAAGCAGCTCCCTTAGGGTCAAAAAGGTGTGTGCTCAGGCTCCACCTCACAGGATCACTCCCCAGTCTGCCCAGGGGCACTAGTGTTTTGGTGGTTTCAGAGTGTGAGGTAGAGTGTGGGGACATAGCTACCTGTTTCAGAACTGTGTTTCATGGAACAGTTTGAGACTTGAGCTACGGACTTTCATCCAGGACGTTCTGTGAATCACATACCATACAGTGAATATGAATGGAGATCAGTTAATAGTTATGCTTGATCATGTCTCACCACTTTCAGCAATTAAATTGAAACAGCCCTATGCTGAATGCAAATAAACCTGCAAAACACCTTAAGGTAGATGTGTTTTCCTCATATGGAGAAGGGATAATTTTTTTCTTGGTCTATGATAAAGTGCAGGCTGCAAAACCCCAAAACGGGGATATGGTAACAGCTTTCTCGATGGTGTTTTTTTTTTTTTCCTGCTTACGAGTTTTCAATCACTTGGGTTTTATTCCAGCAGTTAGTTTTTTCTAGGACATCAGTTCTCTGTTCTTTTCAGCCTGGATAAGCAGGCAGAGTTTCAATGAAGAAATTGGTTGTCCATGGTCCTTTGTCAGCCAGCACAACTATGTGTGTGGCCATGCTGTAAATGAGTTTGGGTTGGTTGGATGTTTCTTGTGTGGGAGCAGGACCTGGTAAGGTGCAGTCTGGCAACACTGCCCTGTTGCTGTGTTGTCCTGGCAGCCAGATGGGTTGGGAACAAATGTGCCAATCCCTGTCCAATTTACACCAAGGGCAGCTGTAAATCAAAGATCCAGAGCTGATCCAAGGCTTCACTAGTGGTAAGACATTGATTGTCTCTGCAGGGAGATCAGTTGTGACTGATGTGTTTGGCTGGAATATTTCTTCTTATCCTGTGTGCAATCCTAATTATGGACACTCTATCTGAAATATCCCCTGACTTCTGTTTACTGCCAAGAAGTCCCTGCCAGTATCAGGGCCCTCTTTAAATTGTTCCTAGTAGCTGCCATCCTGATGAAATGGCAGCTTTAGTGACTTATTTCTCCAAATCAACTTCCCACTGCCTGCTGCATTTTGTGGCTTGAGCAGGGGAGGCAGCTACATTTAGCAGGGTGGTAGTTAACCCTTTCTGCAGGGAAAAACTGAGCTGCTTTTCTTGGTTTCTAACTTCCTGCATCTTCCCAAGATGGCTGGAGCTGCTCTGAACTGCAAAGCAACCTACTCCTAGACATTCTCTGTGCCTGCTCTTGCTCCTGCCCCAAAGCTGTTGCCTGGGGGACAAGGTCTGCCCGTTCACCCAAATCTCTGACCCACTGGTGACTGGCACTTCGGACTGTACTGGCACCACTGCCATCCCATGGTGGTTCATCCAGTTTTCTCTGATGGCAGCTGGCTTAATTGTCTCTGCCCATCCCTGCTGCAGCTCCCCACCCTGTGATTTTTCCTTTATTATGCCTGGGGCAGAGATTGCTCAAATTGGTTGTGGTGCCAAACAATTAATCAGGGCCTCTGGAAAAGCTCTTGCAAATTCCCTCCATCCCCTCCCACCCTCTTGTCTTGCTTTCCTTCCAAATAGACAGGAGCCCTGCCCACCTACAGGTGCAACAGCAGTGTCTGCTGGACTCTGTTCCTTTTATACAATACAATCAAGAAGCCCTTGACTCCAACCCCACCACAAACCATCCTCCATCTTTTTCTCTTCCTCTCAGCCCAGCCCCATTGCAGATTTGACTTTGTTTTTCCATTGACCTAGGCCCTTCCCAGCAACCCTCCATGCCAAAGCACTAAAAGCAAACATGACCAGTTGTGAGATGGTCTGAACCTGCTCTCCTCCTTTCTCATAATTAGGTTGCCTCCCCTACCCCATGTACTGCAGCCATGAGTTCTTTGCTGGCAGGTCAGAGTCAGTTTAGCTCCCCCAGCCCTCGGCCGAGCTGAGAATCTGGTGTGTGCAGTGCCAGCCCAGTGCCTCCCCCACCCCTGCTCTGCACTGGCATGCTGGGAAGCACTGCCACAGGAGGCAAACCTCTGTTCCTGCTTGCCTGGTATGTCTCTATGGCCACTGTTACCTGTATTCCCCTTACTGAATCAAGGCTGTATTACAACACTTCTGAAATAAATCTGTTTCATAGAATAATACAATAGTGTGGGTTGAAAGGGTCATCTAGTTCAACACCTTTGCAATGAGCAGAGGCATCTTCAGCTACATCAGATTGTTCAGAATCCCATCCAATGCTGAATCCTTCCAGCCATGGGGCCTCTACCACCTCTTTGTGCAACCTGTTCCAGTGTTTCACTGTAATTTGTAAAAAACGTCATCCTAATATCTAGTCTGAATCCACCCTGCTTTAGTTTAGAACCAATACCCCTTGTCCTATTGCAATAAGCTCTGCTAGAAAGTTTGTCACCATCTTTCTTAAAAACCCCCTTTAAGCACAGAAAGATGGCAATAAGGTCTCCTTAAAGCCTTCTCAAGGCTGAACAACCTAAATTCTCTCAGCCTGTGTTCATAGGAGATGCCTTCTAGCCCTCCAATCATTTTTGTGGCCCTGCTCTGCACCCACTCCAACAGGTCCACAGCTTTCCTGTACTGAAGACTCCAGAGCTGGACACAGCAATCCAGGTGGGGTCTCATGAGGGCAGAGTAGAGGGGCAGAATCACCTCCCTTGACCTGCTGGTCTTGCTTCTTTTGATGCAGCCCAGGGCACAACTGGCTTTCTGGGGTGCAAGAGCACACTGCCAGCTCATGTCCAGCCTCTGATTCATCAGCACCCCCAAGTCTGTCTTGGCAGGGCTGCTCTCTGTGATTCATCCCTCAGCCTGAATTGATACTGGGGGTTGCCCTGACCCAAGTGCAAAACCTTGCACTTGGCCGTGTTGAACCACATGAGGTTTCCATGGGCCCACTTCTCGAGCTTGTTCAAGTCTCTCTAGATGGCATCCTGTCATTCAGGTGTATCGACCACACCACTCAGCTTGGTGTCATCTGCAAACTTGCTGAGAATGCACTTTGTCCCACTGTCTATGTCACTGATGGAGATATTAAACAGTCCGGTCCCCATATAGACACCTGAGGGACACCACTGTTCACCAATCTCCATCAGGACATTCCATTGTTGACCTCTCCCCTTTGGATATAACCATTCAACCAATTCCCCATCCACTGAATAGTCTACCCATTAAATTCCTATCTCTCCAGTTCAGAGAGAAGGATGTTGTGAGTGGATTGTGCCAAAGGCCTTACAGAAGTCCATATACATGACACCTTTACATCACTTTGTATCACTTCTATAACACTTTCTATCAGCTGTCTACGGATATAGTCACTCCATCACAGAAGGCCCCTAGGTTGATTAGGCAGGACTTGCCCTTGGTGAAGCCCTGCTGGCTGTTTCAAATCACCTGTCCTCCCTGTGCCTTAGCACAGCTGTGCTCTCAGGGAGCATGGCCTCTGAATCCAGAGGGACTGTTAGGGCTGAGATTCTGTGCCAGACTGGCCACTGCTGTCCCCTCAGGTGGGCCTGTCAGCAGAGAGCATCCCCACCTCAGCAAACTTCCTCCCAGAGACATTGTGTCAGACTGCAGTGAGGGCACAGCCGGCGTAGCAGCCTTTCCCCTGCCAGAGGCACTGTGTACACCTGTTTCCCTGCACAGCCCTCTATTGTCAGGCTTGTATTGCTCAGCCTGGGCATGTAAAGGTGAACAGCCTCCTTTTCAACTTCCACAGAAGCCAAAAATTGGCCAGCTTCACCAAGAAAGATGGGGGTGGGGTGCAAATAACACTTCAGCAATTTCCCACCTACTCAGCCCTGCACCCTGATGCTTGTTTTGGAATATGAATGCTTCTTCAGCATGCACACACAGCTAGGTGGTTCGGGTGGGTTTCTCCACACAGAAGTGCCCAACGCTTTGTCTGACACACAAAGCAATGGACAGGTGGGTCCGTGGGAGGAGGAGGCAGGGAGAGGTTCTTGCAGAGCCCTGACTCAGACATCAAGTCCTAGCAAGGGCCCCAGTCAGCACGCTGTTTCATCCCTGCCAACACGAATATGGACAGGAGTGCCGCTCCCTGCATCTTGTCACCACCAGGCTACCACCTGCCTGAGCCACTGGGACACCCATCAATGCCAGAATTTCTACTTCAGCCTCCCCACACCCTCTGATGCTGTGAAAATCACGTTGGCACTTTCTGCAAGTTTGCAGATGTTTCAGGGCCAGATCCAAAGCTCCTCACTGTCACTCAGCAAATCCCTGTTGATTCCAAGCAGCCTTGGGCCAGGCCCTTGGAAAGGGCGTAACTCCTTAAAAAGAGTGAAATACCACCCGGCCACGTTCTGTACACCCCTTTTGCAACATCAGGTCCCATTTCACACAGCAGCCTCCTGGCAGTAGATCTCCAAGTCGGATATATCATTCCAGGTTCAGGCTGTGCCCACCCTCTGCCAGCAGCAATGTTCCCCCAGGTGCTGTGCAGACCAAAGAGCCCATGTGTGTGGACATGTTCTCACAATCATTTTAGTTGTTTCCAGAGATTTGCTGCAGAAAAGACTTTCTTAGAGGAGGAGGCGGAGAGAGCCCTAAAATGTTTTGGCTTAACAAATCTGAGAGCTTTTTACTCCACTGTTTTGGATGTTGGGTAGCTGTTTGTTTATTTGTGTACAAGCCCATGCATCAGAGCAGCTTAGGACAGCAAGATCAGTAAAGCAGGAAGGTTTTACACCCTGCCGGCTCCTGATCCAAGAGGACTCCCACTCCATGGGAATCAGGCTATTTTACTTCCTTCAGACCCAGAGGCAGAACTGGTTCTGCTCCTAAATCTCCAGGACAGCATGGCGCAGCCCTTCTGTATTACCGAAATGATAGTGGAGTCCTGGCTAATCTAATTTCTCCCAGTATCTTACACAACCATCCCCTTGTTATATTTTACACAATGCACTTCTCAGGCTTGTGATGTCTTTGGGACATCTGGGAAATTTAGGCAAGTATTAATTAAAAACAATAATGATGATGACATCATATAAAACATGGCAATTACCTCAAGAAAGAATTGTTTTCTGTCCTTTAATGCCACTTATGATATATGAAAAGCCTGGGAAAACAAGGAACTGGTGAACCCTGTGGCCCAGGTAAAACTCTCTGTATGTCCCTGGGGCTAAAGTTCATAACAGTAAAACCTGGAACGACTCTTGCAGCTTTTAGCCAGATGTGGGTGACACAGGAGGGAGAATTTAGTCTTGTTATTAGGGATGATGGCTTGGGCGTAATCAAAACATGTACCAGGTAGGCACTCAGTGTGTATTCAGTTGGGGATAATAAAAAACAGTTGAAAAACATCCAACAGAGGCTGTCTCAAAAAACTGCCACATTCACAGTTACTTACTCAGTCTCCAGTTTCTTATCTAGTAAAAATTTAACTAATTTACCGGTTCCTGCAAAGTTGCCCAGTGCAGATAAGGCTTGTGCAGTGAGCCAGAATGCTCCTGTCTTGCACACCACAGCCCTCTGAATGGGGCTGAACCCACCTCTGAGCCTGCAGTTCCTTGGCTAAAGGGAAGAACCATGAAAATAATAGTTTGTATTAACACAGAGCAAGTGTAGCAAAAATTAGGATTCCCAGCAAATGTTTTAAACTCCAGGTTAAAGATTCAGTTTTATTTTGGCATGCCTGATAATTATTTATATTTAAAGGGATATTTTCAGGAGAAGGGGCTGATAGAAGACAAAATCATCAGATAATGAGAGAGAATTAGTTTAGATCAGAGAAAAATGAAGGCACGTTGGGGAGAGATCTTTTAAGCAGTCTCAGTATGGTAGGGGAAAAGTAAAAATCAATTTCAAGGCAGGTGGGAGGCAGGTTCAGCTATCCATGAGGGTCAGAGACACGATGAGTTTGCTCCCAAAGACTTTTGGCACAGAGCTGGAAGGTGTGCCCACACCCAGCAGAGGTGAGGGCTGATGGCCAGAGACACCTTCCTGTTTCTTGGTCACTGTAAGGAAAAGAAGCAGCATCAATAAGAGTAATTTTTTTCACTTGTCACAGACACACAAAACTGTTAACCTGGAACTGCGCTTACTGCTGTTTCACAGGAATTAGAAATGAAGGGGAATGCTGCATAACTCAGTTTCCCCTCCTCACATCCAAGAGGGATAGCCTTGATCCCAAGCTTATTTTTGCGTTTATCCACTGCCTATTGTAAAGCATAAAGTCATGCTGGGGTTCCCTCTGGAGTGAGAGCCTGACCTGCCAAACTGCTGCCCACACTTTATCCCTCTGGCATTTCCCCCGTTCTTCCCCACACCGAGGTGGGGCTCACCTGGGGAGAGGTCCCTTGTCCACGCCCCTCGTCCCTCCAGTGACACCACGGAGGGAATTTGCAGGTGATGGTGAATTTAAGTGCCTGGAGGGCTGGGTGGCAGCTGGGTGGGGGTTTTCTTTATTGCAGCTCTGAAAGAAGGTGTCCTGACATTTATGTAAATCCTATCAAATACCTAAAGAGTCTCTTGGAACTCATCCCGAAACCTATCTAACCCCTTTATCACTTGTAGGGAAACCTTGATTAGCAATCAGAGGTTTGGCAGTCACAGACATCGTACCAGCTACGTGAACCAAAGGGAGCTCTTCACTGCCTCCGGAGGATTGATTCATACAGCTGCAGGTCCTCGGCCCCAATGGTCGAAGGGTCTTGCGACATCACCTAGTTCACACAAAATTCGCCAGCTTAATTTACTCCTCAGCAAGCTAACTCTTACTCTTTTTTTCTTATTACTTTATTTTTGTATTTTTTGTTTGTTCTGTTTTCTTTTTTTTTTAACACTTTTGGTACCTTACAGCCTCATTCACCAAAGATCTCCGAGGCATTATCCAACTGACGATTGAAGGATAACCACCTGTTTAACATGATTAAAAGGCAGCAGCATGTGGGGTTTTTTTCCTAACGGACCTGTTAGGAAGAAATGTTACTTTTTTCCACACATACCAAAGAAAAAAGGTGACTATTAGAAATGAGAGGTCACACAGCCCAATCTGCAAATCTGAAGCAGAATCAAATTCACCTGGGTCATACTTGAGGTGTATATGATATGACATGCTTGAAAGATGGTTTTGCTTGAGCATTTCCTATAGCAGAAAGGCTGTCTGAATTAACTATATTAACTTTATGCTTGATAAATTCCTTGATAAATTCAACTGGTCTAAAGCTTGGATACATTATTTTAGCTTATTTTGGTAAGCTGTCAGTGCTGGTAAACCAATTTCAACATTGGATAAACTCTCAGCACTAGCCACGCCCAGGAACACAGACAGTAATACGTGGTATTTTGGGGTTTGACTATCACTTTTGGAGGGTGGAGGACACTGCCGAGGACAGGAACATGTTGCTGAAGTGATTCGTTTAGACTGCAGTGTTCACCCCCACATCTCCATCTAACTTTAGGAGAGAGAGGTGAGAGTACCACCTCCCGCCACTGGCACAACTCACCAGCCCTGCCTAGCTGTCCTGGGCTGTGGTACAGAAAGGTAAGGCTTACCAGAAAGTGATGCATTTCAGAAATCTGGCCAGTGACTTCTATGGCTAGTTGGATAGTATTTAGGCACCTTTTCTGGTATCTTCTTTCACTCCCTGGAATTTCAAAGGGAGCACAAGTTGTTTTATACCTGAAGGCAAACTGTGGACACAACTCTGTCACAGCACATATCAAATAAAAAAAGGAAAAAGAAAAATTAGTTTAGCTGTTTTTAGTGATCTTGCTGTGATTTTCCACATCAGCTTGCAGTGCCATTACATTAGTGAGTAGTGCTAGAAGCGTACTGAGCACCACAGAAAAGAAAAAAGAGATGCAAATTCAATTAAGCAGGCCAACTGGAGCTATGCATAGCTAAATGGGCATGAGCAATCTTGGGTTATATGCCCTTATGTTTTTTTATTTTCTGTCTTGAAGTTATAGATATGCATGTGTATTTTGCTGACTTATGGGCAAAATACCTGTTCCCAGGATGTACAATAAGCTACATAACAATGCAACATGTCTTGACACAAGGAAGAATGACCTCACCTGAGGCTTTGGGTTGCAGTTTGGAAATAAAATGTTTCAACAGCAATTGCAATCCCTAGCAGAGATAAAACTGATCTTGAATGGAATTTCCTTGTGGCTTCACATAGTGCTATCAATCAAAATAATTTCCAGTAGATTATTTTTTAAAATAATAGAAACTACTGTGATCGATTTATGAGCACCCTTGCCTCATGCTCTACCTATAATGATAAAATAACTAGCAGTAAAAAACCTGGGTGCTTTAGATCTGATTTATTTTACACTTTTTCCACAAGCTAGACATGTAGAGTTGCTGTAAGGTTGTTTTAATCCCAATTTTTCTGTTGTCCAAACAACAATCCCTGTACAAGCCAGGGCATCAGCCAGCCTGTACCATGCAAATTCCAGGAGGACCACAGTGTTCCTCATGCCAGTCCAAAGAGGTAAGCCCCACAGTGAATGCCTCCTGGCAGTGCTTGGTCTCACTCTGGTTTGGAACCTCACAGCCTGTGGGTCACCAAGACTTGAAATTTGCCTCTCTTCCCATCCTCCCCATTTTCTCTGAAAGCCCAGAGAAATGGCTGAGAAGAGACTGCACACACAGGTCAGGAGAGGAGAGAAGTAGAGGAGTATGCAGCAGAGAGACTGTGAGCCTGGGGCTGCCACTGGGGTCAGACACAGCAGCATGGGACAAAGGTGAGTCTTCCAAAAGTGTTGGGAGTTACTCTGGGGCTCTCCTGGGGGCATCCTAGCAGAGCTGTGGTCTCCCTCTTGGCAGCTGTGGAAACACCAGAGTGTCTGCGACCAGCGGGGAGCAGAAACATGGGAGGGTGCAGGGCACAGCTATGGACAAGTGCAGCTGTGTGCTGAGCCAAGAGGGGGTGTGATAACGAAGCCTCAGCTACCACAACTTGAAGTGTGGGGTTTGGACACTTCCCGTTGAGATTGCCTCAAACTCCTCCAATCTCTGTTTCAAAATGTTACTTTTTTTATGCAGACAAATAAGAAAGGAATACATTTTTTTCCATAGTAAATTTATTCGTCCACCCACCATTTACTCATAAAAACATGAGCTCATAGAGGAACCACTTAGCAGCAGGCACATGGTGGTGCTGAGAAAGAATCTCATATAAGATGGAGGGCAACCTGTTAAAATTTTATTTCTTAGCAAAAGAAATGATCTTTTGGATCCCTGATCCATTCAGTTATGCCAGCAAGTCACCAAGCCCCTTCTTAGCCAGAGCCCTTGACTTTTAGCCAGACTTTGAGTGTGGAGAGTACATGGCTAATGCAAACATTGCAAAAGGCAGTGGTTTTTTGCATATCCACCTTTCCCTTTATGGTGTACTTCACTGAAGTGGAGAGCAGAGGCAGAAACATTCCTGACCCAAAAGGATTTGGTTTTCCTTCTTCTAGGGTGCATATTGAAAGGGATATTTCTTGTGTCTGCCTGTAGTTTTTGTAATCCTCAATGCCTACATTGCTTAGGAATAATCTCAGTGGTTTTCTGAGATGATGTTGTGTAACTCTTTGTAATTTTTTGGCATGATGGCTCTGTTTCTTCTGTGCCTACAAGATCCCTTCCCACAGATCTCTGCAGTGGGCTGTGCTGGGACTTCTGTGGTTTAGCAGCATGATGACAAGCAAGGAGGAGAGACATGGGTACCTGGAACATTATCTTCCCTGGGGCTCCACCACACTTTGGAGACAGATATCAAGGACTCCCTCCTTATATTCATTTAGCAGTAATTACTGCTCCACTCCTAAATTATCTCGTCCCTTTGGCTTGATCCAAATCCAGCTGATTCAATCTATGTGTAGACTTAATAACCACCTGAGCTCCTTTCACTGGTTCTGTGCAGCTCAAACACACCTGCAGCTGCACATAAATCCTGGAGAGATCTTTCAGGGAAAGATCCTGGCAGTTTGCAGGTTATCTTCCTTTCAAATCAGCCAGTACAACAGTCTCCTCAAAGAGCTTGAAAGTCACCTTCCACTGTCCAAATCGGGACCTGGGAAAAGCCTTTATTCTTTCTGGGAGTATTTTGCACCACAAGGATTTCTTGGTACTCAACAAAAAGAAACACAGACGGGAGACAAGTTCTCCGTTTTTCCAGCCTGTGGCAGCTGCTGATAAAAAGACTGGGAAGACTGACAGGCTGAAAAGACACTGTCCTTCAGGCAAGGAAAAGCAGTTATTAGGAAAGTCAGGACTGGGAAAAACAAATGTAAAGTTTGTAAGGATGTCAGGGAGAGCCTAAAATAGCAGACAGATAATTCAGACTGCTGGGGGAAGAGTTCCAGGGATTTCTTCACCAGCAGCCTTTGTACCCCAGGGATACTACCATGTTCAAAGTGTTCTCCACCTCTTATTGCACAAAGCAGGGGAAGAGCCAACATCCTTATCCCTTTTGAACCTCTTACACACAAGAGCTATGAACCTTTGATGACTACAAAATCACCACTTCACCCTTCCCATAACTGTTCATAATAATTTATACTGTCATAAATTACTGACTCTTTTTGTGAACTGCTGGTTCAATCCCTTTCCTAGCTGTTATTTCCAACTGGAGTACAAATTAATCAGTGAGGGTCATAAATTATAAGCATTATCACTGATCATTATTTAGCCCTTAAATATTAAAAATCTGTCTATTTATACCAAACATTTGTTTATCATCTGTAGAAATGCAGGAAAGAAATGTAGCAAACCCAGGAAAAGTGGGGCAAGAAAAGCATCACACTGGCCGATGAACATTTTAGTCAGCTGCAGAAGAATTATTTTTAAAAGTTCTTTTTTGTGGCTTGGTTTGGTTTTTTGTTTGTGGTGGGTTTGTTTGGTGGGTTTTTTTGGGTGGCTTTTTTTTTTTTTTTTAATGTTAGCAAGGTATCTAACATTTTCCCTGGTTTAACTCGTGTTTATTTTTCATGTTTTACATATCCAATACACTGTCTTAGATTTGTGCTGCTGGCCTGGGGTTTGCATACACCATAGAACCCAGAAGTGTCCTTCCAAGCAGCAATGCTGTGCTGTAGTCCAGCCCCACCACCCCCAAAGCCCAGAGAAGCAGGATCTGCCTTCCTCTGACAAAGGAAGCTGCCCTCAGCTCAACAGCATTTTTGTGTACTTTGCTATTTGTTTTTGTGTGTGGTTGTTTCAGGTCAGCAGAATCATTCCAGCAAGCTGACTTCACTCCCCACTCTGCTGGCAACATTTCCCTCTTAGGTACAAGGTAATGTATAATCTGGATGTATATCCTTTTTTATTATATAATCGGTGACCTGCCGCGTTCCGAAGGGAGGGGGGGGAGCGAGTCCACGGCGAAGGGTCAGGGGGTTAAGCCGGAACTGATTTATTGGGAAGCACCTGAGCCTTTTAGGG
>JAWWTY010000001.1:44535619-44637453 GCA_035222235.1 Margarornis squamiger | reverse complement strand
TATCTGTCAGTTCCATCCAGTCCTGGAAACTTTCTTCTGGGTTGTTCTGTGAGTTCTGCAGCCAGGGTTTTCCCACAGTGACCCTTGGCCAAACTAGTTTTCCTGAAGCCTGCTTCAGCTTCCTTTATTATTTTCCGTCCAAAGTAGAGCTTCACAGTCTTGCATAATTTCTGTAAACTTTCCAGTTCCAAATAGTTGCCCATTGACTAACAGCAGTCAAGCTCGAGCATGCAGCTGCCTGTTTGGTTTTCTGTCATGACAGGAGCTCTCCTAATGTTGTCTCTGCACAGGGGCACCAGTGCCAGCTTTGCACACAGCTTTGTGTGCTTCAGTGCCCAAGAGCTCTTCAGGTGCTGCAGATTTTGCCCAGTCAGCATCACTATCTCACCCTGTCACCCTGTGCTCTTTTTTAATCTGCTCCACTGAATAGAGATGGTTGCCAAAAGTCGGCAGATTTTGAACATTCTCCAAATTATGTGCATAACTCCCTTGCAGAGTGCTAAATTTTCTACACTCCTCAGTGGTGGTGGAGCCCTTGCCCCTGGATACACACAGACAGAGGACCACTAGGCTTTGACATGTGAAGAAGCCATCTGATGGGGTGAGTGAGAGGTGTTGTTTGATGAGTAGTTAAATTGCCAGGAAAAAAAAGTCTTAAAGTGGGGAATGAAGGAAAACTAGGGAATGAAAAAACAAAGAGTGAGCATTTGACAATTTGACTTGTCTTTATATCCTGGGATACTGCCCGGGTACATCCCAGACAGCTCCACAAGCATGTTCCCAGGGGCATTGCTCCAGGGAGTAGCACTGGACACAGGGATACCAGCCAAAGGGCCCTGGGATTGCTGCTGACTGAGAGTGCCACACAGACCTATAATCTTCGGGTCACAGCTGTAATCCAGCACGGTCTGTTGGTGGAACATGTTGGTGTGGGCTTGACTGGAGCTTCTGCCTGGAAAGCTCTTTGTAATAGTCACCACTTTTCTTAATTTTGTTAACAGCGTGAGATTTCAACTGCATCCCCTCAGTTCCTCAGGAGTCTTCCTTCTCAAACCCAGTTCAACTCTTCTGTCACTGATTAGTTTAGCAAGAAGAAATGTTTCCCATTATATATTTGCATTCAAGAAATGACTTGGTTAATCATGGCTAGGCTTCCCGAACGAAGATTTGCAAGAGCTCTACCCACGCTTGCTACAACTTGGTTAATATGATGCATACATAGGTGCAACCAGGTTGTTACTGAATCATCCTATTCTTGTTTTTAATCTGATTCAGGAATTGAATTTCAGACCTTGGCAAACTGCTGGGTTAGTCATGTAGCCAGTGATTTGAATATTGACAAAAGGAACAAGAGAACATACTTTATTCATGTTAAATTAAAACAATGCATATATATGTGAATATGTGAATCCAGCCCACTTTCCATGGAGGAATCATACATCATTCTCAGACTGCCTGCCCCCCCCACCATTCCCCTTGATCTCCTGTCACTGAGTCCAACGACTCACATCGGAAATTTTATTCCCAGCGCTCCCCACCCACATCTTCCCCTTCTCTCTTTGAGATGTGCAGAATCAGACCATCTTCCACTGTTGGCATCCAGCCCCTACTCAGGCTTCACTGGCGCTACCCTTTGTATTTAGCAGCCTTTATGGCTGCTCCATTAATCCAGCCTTCAGCAGATTCTCTCCCCAGAGTCTGGCATTTGCCACTAATATCTCTCATTGTCTTCTTCCCACCCTTATCTGTGAATAAGTAAACTAATGTGGGTTTCTTCTATGCTCTGTGTACTCCAAGAGAGAGAACAAAACCTCCTCAGATAAGCATCGAGGACTAAACGAGTTCTTGTCAAACCTCAGAAAACCTTGCCTGAACTGTTAATAGTGCATTTACAGACATGGAATGTGCATGACAAAGGGTGTGAATTGGTCAACAGTAAAGTCTGCCCCTAGCTCTGGCTGGACCCTACACCCCATTACTTTGGGCAGAGATTATTTCTGAGAGACAGTGGAAAGCATCTTACCAGAAGCAAAGAAAAGCATGAAGCTCCTTTATAGACCCCTCTCTGTCCATGCCTGGCTCTACAATGCATCTCTCTGATAGAGTTGTTGGTGAAACGGGACCCTCTCTATGAAAAGGTATCACTCTCCAACACGAGACTCTGCCATCCTCTCACAAAACATTTTTTTTTTTTTTGAGCCAGGTAGGAAATATGGGTCCTACCCACCAAGCCTGCTTTACCAGTGAAGGGGTTTGAGCCTTGGTGCATAAGCAGGGCTGGAGGCTATGGAGCTCAGGGTGTGGAGACTGAGAGCAGCAAGGAGAACTGGAGTGAGCGATCTGAGCCAGCAGATGTCCCCCCTGAGGGGAGAGGCGGTGGCCCTCTGAAGGTGTCTCTGGAGCTGCAGATCTTGTACAAAAGACTTGAGAAGCTGAAGGAACCATACCTATCTGTTTGAATTAGAGAGAAGAGGCAAACGACCACTAGCAAAGAAAATTCTGGTTGCCACGTCGGGTTGAAACAAGGGATCAAGAAGCTTTAAAGTGTCATGGTAATTCTTGGTATTCTTTTTTTTACAGCTGGACGAAATGATGAAACGTGTTTAACCTTGTTATCCTGAAAAGCCAAGACTTCACCAGCAGCAAAGGCAGAGCACATACTGTTTTATTGAATAAATGAAAAATAATTTTGAGGAACAGTCTGGTGGAAGACAGCTATAACTCACAGAAGTAAACTAGATGCTGCACCCCTCTCCAGAAGTCTCCTGAATTTTTTGAACTAGGCAGCGGACATAAATGAAGGTTGATGTGTCTTCTGTGCTGGCTTCTTTTATCGATGGTCTTAAGCTTTGTCTGGCAGAGAAGCATTTGGAGACTGTAAGGATAATGGGATTGATGCCTGTGGCCTGAGAACTGAGAGTCACCTGCAGCAACACTGTCATCAACCAGCATCTTTGCAGCCCTTACCTCAAGTTGAGTTTACAAGGCACATTGAGAGCTGTTTTCACACTCAGACCAGCCTTACAATCTCTGATCTTCCTCTTAAAGTACTAAGCCATAGTGGTATTTTTATCAAATTAACATTTTACTGGTAAAAAGCAGAAATGTGACAAAGTAGCAAACAAAGTATTTATTGCAAACAATGAAAATTTGTTCTCTGTAAATAAAATGTTCCTTCAAAATGACACATGAGCCCATTACTTCTGTGCAGGCAGGGAGGAGGCAGTGTACCCAACCTGGTGCCTGTGTTAACTTTAGGAACTCAGTATTGTATAGTAGACATGGAAGCTACAGCTTTATGGACTCGATCTCCTATGACCATGTATTTGTATGAGCCATACTTGCCAACTGCATTTCAGGCACTCTTCTATAAAATACAAAGACCTATTTTTAAAAGGCTGTGAGGGCAATTAAAGCAAAGATGATAAAAATGACTGGGTACCTATTTCAGACACTAATATGCATGTAAAGATATTGAAGGAGACAAAATTATTTGCTCAAAGGCTAAGCAAGTACACTATTTTTTGTCATATAATGACTAAAAATGAGTGTTTGAAGACTAAATGCAGAGGCAGACTGGTTACACGTGCCGAGTTGAACTGGGAGGGTGCTTTTATTGCTGATAGTGCAAAAATACCCAGTGTTGCATGTTTAATCCAGCCTCAAGGAAATGAAAACTATTTCCAAAGTACAGTCTGAGTCTATAGCTGCATTTCCAGTTGATTAATGACCATTGTGCATGATGAGTACCAAGTAAGCTTCTAGGTGTTGAAAGAGCCTCATTTTAAGCAAAAGTGGTAAGGAAGTTGCTACACATATGAATCAGCAAAAATCAAAATGTTTGTGAATTATTAAAGTGATGCTTTGCGGCAGTCAAATCTAAACTTGACCACAAGGAATAGCAGAAGATCTTACCCAGTGTGAGTAACTGGATAATAAAATGGCACATGAACCTGGGTATCTGCTGGTGCAAACTAATACACAGCATGAAAATTAGCTCAAAATGCACCTATTCAAGTATATGGGCATATATGTAACCCAGGAGGTACTGTTCTAATTTCTAGCAAAGCTTGGGAAAAAATCTTGGGGTGACAATGAAAAAGTCAACCTATGGCTTTACTGTGTTTGAAAAATGAAACCAAGTAAATAGGAATTACTAGAAAATTATGGAGAATGCAATAGGAAGCATTGCTCTGTGCGTACATAAACTCTGCAGGTATTTGGACAGCTCTTGTAAAAAAGACACACAAAATTGTGATGAGAATAATAAAGCTGTATGACAGCTCCCGCGTGGCACAGATTCAAGAAATTAGGCCTTTCGGCATAGAATAAAAAGGATGGAGAGAGGAGATGACAGAAGTTTATGAGTTCATGAAGGATGTGAACAAGGAAAGATAATTAGCTATTACTCCCAATGGTGACGACTCAGGAATGTACCAGAAAATTATCAAAGAGCAGGTTTTCAGTAAATGAAACTTATTTTTTTCACCACACATAATTAAGCTATTGAGTTAATTACTTCAGGATCATGAGGATTTATATATGTGTGTGTAGGGATAAACATTAAATATTTACATAATCCATATACAGGTGACATCAAAATGTGGTTAGTCAAAGCAGAGTGTGAAACAAGGGCTATTAAAAGCACAGATCCAGACAGAGCCTCTGGAGGTGCCTGGGGGCTTTTGAATGAAAAGATGCAGAGACAGCCTTTGGAAAGTTGTAAGGCATTACTAGAAGATGACAGCAAGATTTCTGCTATCTTGAAATAAGGTAAAACCTGTTTCTGAGTTGAGAAAGTTACAACAGTATTTATTTTCCTCTCTTTATGAAGCTTTTATTTCCTCATGGCTTTATGATCCACAAGAATCAAGGTTTTGTACATGCATGCTTTGTATTCCTCACCTTCAAGGCTATCCCTTCCTTACAGATGAATCTTTACAGATTCCAGAGTTGTTAAAACTTGTCTCTCGCACCTCCTGCCAACAAAACAGGTGTTAAGTGAAGTGTAGGCAACAAGCCTGCACCCCTGGATTTGTGCTCTGTCAGAATTCCTTGCTAGGATGTCCCTCTCCTTCTCAAATATAGCATTACATACTTCCTTACATATATCATCAACTAAACAAAAATCAAAGAGACTAAAAATAGCACTTAGGTTTAGCATAGATTTTGCTAGGTTGCAAATGAAAAACACTGTGGCAGTACTGAGCAACACAAGCTGTGGATTTGTTCTAAGCATTTACATTTACAGTTATCAGATGAGTATTACTTTATAAAACAGTTAATTCTTCAAGACCTTGATTTTTAGGTTATTTAAAGATCTTACATTTCAGTAAAGCTTTCAATACTCTTACAGTGTTCTTCTGGACAAAATGCCCAGCACCCAGCTGTGTTGGGTGAGCAACTGGTTCACAGCTCAGGCACAAAGGGTTAAAGTGAATGGGATAACATCGGGCCAGGGATCTCTCACTAGTGGAGTTCCACAGGGCTCCATCTTAGGCCCTGTGCTCTTCAACATCTTCATTAATGACTTGGATACAGGACTGGAAGGTACACTAGGTAAGTTTGCTGATGACACAAAACTGGGAGGAGCAACTGAGTCCCTCGAAGGCAGGGAGGCCCTGCAGAGACACATCGGAAAATCAGAGGGCTGGACAATCACCAACCATATGGAGTTCAACAGGGGAAAGTGCTGGATTCTGTATCTGAGAGGGGCAACTCCAGATGTACATACAGACCTGGGAATGAGATGCTGGAAAGCAGTGCCATGGAAAGGGACCTGGGGGTCCTGGTCAAGGGCAAGTTGAATCTGAGTCAGCAGTGCCCTGGCAGCCAGGAGGGACATCCATATCCTGGGGGGCATCAGGCAAAGCATCGCCAGCCTGGTGAGGGAGGGGATTGTCCCGCTCTGCTCTGCACTGGGGCGGCCTCACCTTGGATATTGTGTGCAGTTTGGGGCAGGACAATATAAGAAAGATATTAGGTCAAAACAGAATGTCCAAAGGAGGTCAAGGAAGACGGTGAAGGGCCTTGAGGGGAAGCCGTATGGGGAGTGGCTGAGGGCACTTGGTGTGTTCAATCTGGAGGAGAGTGAGGGGAGACCTCATTGCAGTTACAACTTCCTTGTGAGGGGAAGAGGAGGGGCAGGCACTGATCTCTTCTCTGTGGTGACCAGTGACAGGACTCAAGGAAAAGGCCTAAAGTTGTGTCAGGGAAGGTCTAGGTTGGATATAATGAAAAAGTTTTTCACCCAGAGGGTGGTTGGGCACTGGAACAGGCTCCCCAGGAAAGTGATCATAGCACCAAGCCTGACAGAGTTCAAGAAGCATTTGGAAAATGCTCTCAGGCACAGGGTGTGATTTTTGGAGTTGTCTGTTGGAGTGCAGAAAAGGGAGTTGGACTCAATGATCCCTGTGGGTCCCTTCTAACTCAATAATTGTTATCTAAACAAATTACAAGATCAAGCTTAAATTTTATTTAAATACCATCTGATGAAAGCATTTCTACTTCCAGACAGGCATCACAAAACCAAGCTCAGTACTATGTGTAACATACAGATCTTTACTTCAATATACAGATAAAAACACAGCATTTTCAGCAGTACTTTATACACTTAGACAATTTTTTATTGTCTTTCCTACCCACCCTCTTTAACACAGCACTCTTTTCTGGCAGTTTGTTGGCGTTTTTTTTATCAGTGCTTTAAAAAGCAAAGACTCTTTACTATCTTGTAGTCTAGTGTCATTTAATAGAAGTCATTCTTAGCTGGATGCTTTGGGTGAAGTGCACACCTGAGCCTGACGGTAACACTTTACAAGCAAAGCCCAAGATAAGGGCTGCAGTGCTGATGCAGCTAATTCATGCAGCTAATTCATGGTCTTTGTCCTCAGAAGCTTTCCTTAAAGATGGGGTTTAAAGGGTACTATAATTAGAAGAAACTTTTTGCTTTTTTAGTTTTTTTTTATTGTCAACAACAGATCTCAAGCTCCAGACAAATAACACTTGGTGACAGATCTTCACACGGCAAGTAACTCTTCTTTGAGTCACTCTTTACACTTCCTGCTAGATTACTTTCACAAAAACAACTTTTACCCCACTCCCTTTGCGCAGCAGCAGTGAAATCAAGGCTGTGCACACTAGTGAGGATACCAGGAAGGTTTCTTAGAGCTGTAAAAAGCCCACAAGATTTCAAAGGAAAAACAACCAATTTCATTCTATCCTGCCTTTAGCTGCCAGCTGCCCTGGTTATCCCTACATCTGGCGACCAAGATCAATTTTTTTATTATCAATTCAGCAGTTAGTTTAGCTGTTCCTTTGTCGTCCAAGCTCAGGCCTCCTAAGGTCTCAGCTTCCTTTCCCCATCCCTGCCTCACCACAGAGAAGTCTGCGGGAGCTGCGTTTTATCAGATCATCGCCCGAACTGGCCCCCGGTGACGATTTCCTCGGGCTGCCACGCACTGGGGAAGTTTCGGAGGGTCGCAAGAGGCTGTATTTCCCTCCGGGACAGGTTTTCCACCAACACTTGGGAATCAATCCCGGTGCAGGGCTGTAGTTGCAGGGTGCCGACTCCGCTGCGCCCGATGCGAGCCCTATGTACATGGACGTCCTGTGCGAACCCGAGGGCGCTTCCCGCGGGGAGCACCATCCCCATCCCCGTTCCATGCCCGGCATCTCCGGCCCCCCGGGCACGGCAGAGCCCCTCGGTTCGGCCCGGCCCCACCCCGGGCGTGCATCCCGGCGGCTCCCGGAGCGCTGCGGGGCGGGGGCGGGCGCGGGGCGGGCTAAAAGGGGCGGCAGGTGAGCGGGGAGGGACCTTAAAGCGGCGGGGCGGCGGGGCTGGCACCGGGACACGCGGGAGCGGAGCGGAACAGCACAGCGCGCCCGTCCCGTCCCGCGTGTCCTGCCGAGCCGAGCTGAGCTGAGCTGAGCTGAGCCGAGCCGAGCCGAGCCGTGCCAGGTGAGCGCCCGCAGCAGCTCCCTCCTGGCGCACCGACGGGATCGGGACCGGGACCAGGACCGGAATCGGGCTGTGCGCACCCCCGGGCGGGTGGGGATCCGCGTGGTGCGCCGGAGCGGGGCTCGGGCAGGGCCGGTCCCGGCGGGGCTGAGCTCGGGGGGCCGAGAGGGGCAGTGCGGGGCTGGCTGCCTGGAGCTGCCCCCTGCCCGGGCCGGGGGGGCGGTGGCTGCCTTGCGGGAGGAGCCGTCGGACCGGAGAGCCAAGCCCGGTGTTTCCCAGCGGTGCCCGCTGGCAGGAGGAGATGGCATTCCTGCCGCTTCCCGCGGGCTCCGCGTCCCCTCGGCGGGACAAAGGTCCGGAGGGACGGGCCGGGGTCCGGCTGGTGACCCCGCAGTGGGCATTTGGAGTAGTTTTCACTACCGGTGTCTTGGTTATGGCACGTTGGGTGTCCCGGTGGATTCGCTCGCTCCGCACCAGCCAATTTCGGTGTTTCTGTAGTGGCAAATGAGCAGGGAGAAATGTTGCTTTTATTTTTTCCCCCCAAAACTTGCAGCGCTGGTTCAGGACCTCGGTGTTGAGACGGCGCTCTGGAGCCCTGGCTGCTCGTCCCTCAGTGATATGCACTTCAAACGCTTCCCTTCGGTCCTGATTAGCCTCTTGTGAAGGTTTCATTGATTTTATTTTAATGGCTATGAAACAGGCATGAGGACATTCTTAACAGAGAGATGCAGGTGTCTTTTCATAGCCTGCAGTTTAGGTCAGTGCAACAAGTTGTATAAAGTAGTGTCAGTTTCAGCAGAGACAAAGCATGAGAAGTCTCAGGAATTCCAGCCATCTTCTCAAAGTTGTTTTCTTTTTGTCTTACCCAATTTTACCTTTCCGCATCACAGTAAATCTGACCTCTCCCTCTTGCCTCAAGGCTTGTCCGTACAAGCTAGGCCCTAGTACCAAGGGTATGTGTTGGGGCACGTTAGTCCTTTGGTTGTGTTGTAACTACACCAGGATAAAAAAATCTATTTTTCTCTGTTACGTGAGAGTTTTTTATAAACTTTGGCCAGTGTTGTGTTGCAAGGTGCCATGCTCTCCCCACAGCACACAGCCAGTGCCAAGAGGAGACTGAGCTCTTATCCATGGCCTGTGTGGCTCTCCCACACTGCACAGCTGAGTCTAGCCTTGTGAGATGATGGACCAGCTATGCAGGTTCCCGGCTCGGGTTTCAAAGTGTATTGTCCAGTTCACTGATAGTTTCCAAATGGCTGTGATCAGTGAAAGCTGAGCCCTGAGACTGAATTCTGACTTCAGCAAAACTTACTTTCAAAGGAGCAAAGAGTGTGGATTTTAGTTTTTAAGAGTAGAAGGAAAGCTGAAATGGATCTTCTCTGAGATGTGACCTCCTGTATTCTGCTGGCATGTGATAGTATCTAGAAAATAAACATAAACTTTTTAGCTGAGGGTTTTTTCCTCTCAACTCTATGACTCTGCTTTTCTCCTTTCTGGATGAGATAGCAATGAATGTGGAAGGGCAGGCTCTGCTGTATCTTCCTTTGCCTGCCGGTTTGTGCTATATAAGCATGCAGCCCTCACAGAGCTGGCTTGAGGCTTCTCATCAATGTTGGCAAAATCAAATGCTGTGCTTTTGAGGTCAAGTGCCATGTCTGATATGCAGCAGAAAGCCTTGGAGACCTGCTGGAGGTGTCTGTGTGGAGTGAGGACTTCTGCTGAAGAACGCCAAGTAGTACTTAGCTCAGAGGCAAAGAAACACCAACTCAGTCTTCTAGGGCTGTGGTGTTGGCAAAGAAATCCTGTAGAAAATACTAGAGAAGTCTCTGCTTTGTCTAGATGCGGCTTAGCTCATGCAGTGATAGGAATTTCTGTTGCTTTGGGAAATACACTGAAAGGCATAACACTGACAAGAGTCAACGACAGAAAGGGAAATATCTCAAGAAAGGGAAGGAGGACATAGAGGACACACAGAGGAACTGTATTAAGATGTAACTTATTTCCTGCCCAAAGCCGTATTGAGAAATACATCAAGGTACGCTTGTCCCATCATAAATTCATGGAGAGAGTTTAATAAGCTGTTCTAATCCATAAACATGTGGATGACATTAATGAAAGTGACATGCATTTGCTCATGGCTCTGGAGAGAGTGCTAGAAAAGTCCTCTTGTTCACAGAAGGTCTAGAACTGATATTTCATGCTTTGAAAAGTGACCATTCTGTGTATTGTGTCATCCTGCAGGTAAAAGGACACAGAAGAGAAGATGGACTGGGGAACTCTGCAGGCTGTTTTAGGAGGCGTAAACAAACACTCCACCAGTATCGGGAAGATATGGCTCACAGTCCTGTTCATCTTCCGTATCATGATCCTGGTTGTGGCTGCAGAGAGAGTCTGGGGAGATGAACAACAAGATTTCGTCTGCAACACACTTCAGCCTGGCTGCAGAAATGTTTGCTATGACCACTTTTTCCCCATCTCTCATATCAGACTCTGGGCCCTGCAGCTGATCTTTGTCTCCACACCTGCACTGCTGGTGGCCATGCACGTGGCTTACACCAAGCATGAGAAGAAAAGGCGATTCAGAAATGGTGAGAAAATTGATATCGAAGAGCTAAAAAATGAAAAGTTTCACATTCGGGGCCCCCTGTGGTGGACATACACCAGCAGCATCTTCTTCAGGATCATCTTTGAAGCTGTCTTCATGTATGTGTTCTATTACATGTATGATGGGTACCAGATGCCTCGCTTGGTGAAGTGCTCTGCTTGGCCCTGCCCCAACACAGTGGATTGTTTTGTGTCTCGGCCCACTGAGAAAACCACATTTACTATTTTCATGCTTGCTGTGTCTGGGATCTGCATGATGTTGAATCTGGCTGAGTTGTGTTACCTAGTGATAAAAATTTGCATGAAAGAACCCAGGAAAACAACAGCTTTGAAATAACTCCCCAATTTCGGGATCTCCTAGCTCCCCATTTTCATTAAACTTTCTTAGGTGTCAGAAAACAATACGCAATATTTTCACACTCAAGGAAAAGGATAAAAATGAATGTTCACTTTTGTTTTAAAACTTATAGCCTCCCTGGGAAGCTGCCACTGATGCAGGTTTTAAATATCATGCGGTAATTCAGTATTCCTGCTTTCAAAAATAGAGGGGAACCTTCTGGCAGCAGCTTTTCCAAGTATGCCTGCTGCTGGCCCTGTTGTTGGGACAGAGTCACTTTTCAAAAAGTGGGAGTGGAAAGGACCAGAGAAGGCTCTAGTGCCCAAAGGAGAGCCAGGACTCACAAAAACACTGTGTCAGCTCAGAGGCAGGCCAATAACAAAGGGTTTTGGTTAAAAGTGGGGTAAGAGGTTTTTGTGGGACATTACAGCTTGTGAAAAGGAAGAAGAGGGAGGGGTGATTGTGTTTATAGTAGGTGTCCTCTCTAAGCAATCTGGAGGGCAAGGAAATGGACTAGGAACACAGATACTCTATGGCAATGCATGCTATCAGCTCTGCTGGGCACCAGCAATGGCTTTTGTCTCTATCTTTTCACCTGTACTGAGAAGCATCTCCTACAGGGTTGGAGGTGGTGGGTCTCAACTAGAGTGAGATTGGTGCCACCTCCCCATAGTCACAGAGACTGCAGCAGTGGGAGGAACGAAATTAATTTTTCATTTCCTTGATCAGGTGAAAAAAAGGATTGTCACCTCTGAAAAGGTGGAGGCAGTGCAATTGTCTTCCTCCTCCTCTTGTTGTCCCCCAATACTTGGCAACGAATCTCAGTACAGTAGACTCGATTTGATGAAGAGACTTTTTACTACCCGACTGTGTGTCACTTAGCTGTGTACCTCTAGAAGGTTGTGTTTGTGGGGTTTTTTTCAGTAAAAACCAAGAAAAATTGCCTTTGTTATCCAAAAGAAGTGCTTCAACTTACAGCATGATATGGAGTGCTCCTTCCATTGATCCTTTTTTCTTACCCACCCCGCACAGCTTTTCTTCATAAAACGTTTTCCCTAATCTGAGATACCTTTCAAATGAGTGGAGCGAACCACTCCCAATCCCTCTAACATTCCACATTGTGAGATTAAATCACCGTTCCTCCTCTTAGCTGGTCTCGTGTGAATTACAGACAGCTTGCAGAGCTAAAATGGCAAAGTGGCCCGATCAGAAATGAGAAGGAACTTGATATTTTTCTTGAAGTTCACATTGCTGAGCTGTATGTTGTATATTACTAATTTGAAGAACTGTATGAGTCAGTCTGGTCTTGTCTCAAAACCTGTGTTATGCCTGTCATAGGCAGCTACACCAGCACATACAGCAACACAGTTTTATCTCCCAGGTGCCTGCTTTTTGAACCCACTTGTAGAAAGCTGGCTGTCTCTCCTCCTTAGCTTTAATTACTGTCTTTTCCCCAAAATGAATGAGTGTTGTCTCAGCTCCTCCATTTGTATTCATCTTTTACTGTGTGTTTAAATTTGTCACTGTTGGAGTAAAGAAAGCTGCATGAATTAAGGCCCATAGCCCCTCACTGTTCACTGGAAGCAGAGCATAAACAGGCTTCCATTGCTTGTGAGCTACATCCAGTGTTGCAATTTGACTGCAAATGACAAATCAGTCATCTAAGGGGGGAACAAGAAAACCCATGAAAACGCCATCCTCGGAAGTATGAATGAACATAGTCATGATGAGCTGGACTGGAAGCTTGGACTGTGAAAATATCCTTAATGCAACTCCAAAGAACAAAGCTTGGCACATACCAGGTTTGTGCTTGGTAGAGTTCCTGCATTGTTCCATGTACAGGAACAAAGCGAACAAACTATCTAGTCCCAGCACTCTAGTATTACATTTCTTTTGTAACAGAATTCTTATTTTTTTTCTGAAATTATAATTAAAACACTCTTGTGGTGTCTTGTTTTCTGTATTGCTTGTATGTGCTCTGTGTTACCCAAAGTGTCTAATGAAGATCTGAGTACCATAATGAAAAATGTATGCACCAATACTACATTTAATATCCAAGGGCTAGTGAAAGGCTAGAACCTTCTGATGCAGGTTGCTTTTTCACCTGGTTACATTGCCTGTTATCCTGAAGTTTTCTGAGTTCATAGTGGAAGGTCATACATGTGCTCTCTTTGAAATAAAATGTGCTGCCTAAGCCTTGTGCTTGCAGAATTGCAGCTGGAAAATGCCCACGATAAATAACTTAACCAGCTCCAGAAGAGAGAGTTAGTTTTCCCAGCCTGCCTTTGAATTTAGATGGAACTTGGAACAAGGCACACCAAAACTGTTAACACTGACATGATTAAGTTATCTTCACCTAGCAGTTTTGGCAACCAGACTATCACACAGGGAAAAAGATAGAATTGGGAAAAATGGAAGTAGCCAAGAAAGGGCTTTAATCCAGGACTGCAGCATCAGGCAATAATAGCTCTACCAGGGCATATTTACTGTCTCTGAGATTTATTTTCTATGTGTATTTAATTTGACTGAATAGCTGCTTTGTATGGGGAAAAAAAAATCAGATACTTTATAGGAACATGGGAATTGTACCTATTTCTGCACTTGCTACCTTGCATAACTGACCTTCTACAAATGGACTATATAGAGATTAAAATACAATGCTGTGTTGAAATTGTGTTTGTTCTTTCCAGAAATGCACTAGTAGTGTCTACATTTTTGGTACTTGGTTCCTAGGCTTTCCTCAAAATGAAGATTTGCAAGAGTGTTGAAAACTGAAGCTGCAAATCTGAGGTCGTGACTGTGAAAGAGGCTGATTCCTTACTGTTCAGTGCCCAGTATAGCCAGGGTATAAAATATCCTTAATAATATGGTATTAGAAGTGGGAAGTCTAGGAGTGGGACTGGCTGGAATTATACCTTGACTGAAATCACCAGGAAAAGTCACCATTGATTTAAGCAGGTTAAACACTCATCAAAAACCTTGAAACCAAAACTACAAACATGTTTGTCAGAAGGGGGAAGAGAGGAGGGGAAGCAAACTTTACTATTGACTCACAGACTCAGCTAGAGAAAAAAACCCTAACCGCCTTGGGAGAAGGATTGATTTGAAAGGAAATCAGAAGTATAAACTTGTATTTATGACTTCTGGATATAGAACTACTTCTATTAAAGTTTTTCCTAGACAAAAATAAAAAAAAATCCTTTAGTTACTTACAGTTATCATGAGCCTATGTACTGTGTTAATTTGTATCTGTCAGGAAGAATGTAGAAGGAAAATTATATGGTCCATACAGAGAAGAGCACTCCTGTACCATGGAGGTTCAATTCAAAATAGCAACTCCGTTAAAAGCTGCTTTATTTTGTAAAAAGCGTATTGTAGCAGTAAACAACCGGCGAGATCATTTTACTACAAACTAAACTTGGTGAAAATGAACCTGTTTTTCCCCCCAATTATAATTCCTTCCCCTGCAAATTAGGATAGTGGGTTTTACCAGGCAATAAAATCACACTCAAAGAATTGCACTATATTTTTGCTCACCTGTTCTGATATTCAAGACCGCCATTACCCTGACTGTTAATTACACTTTTATTTGGATTCTCACCATCTTATTATCTACACAGTCATTTGAACCTGTTGGCAGACACTGGCAAGGGTAATGGTAATTATTTGAAGCTTAATGAGGTAAGACTAATGGCAATGATCTTCAAGATAGTTCAGAAGGTACCTATACTTTTTCCCTACCTGACCAACCCAGCTTTTACAGAATATATTTCTCTTCTGTAAAGCTGGCTCAGCTCTGACCTGTGTATTTTCTATATAAACTTTCCTAGCCACCAAAAGAAAGTCTTAATAACCTAGGTTTGGAAATGCACTAAGCTTTAATCAGCAGGCCCAGCTGAGGAAACAAGTCACACCTGAGACTCTCCACCTTTGAGAACAAAGCTTGCTTTTACTATGGTTGGTCCCCCAGTACTACCACAGAATTCAGCATCGGAATTGGTCGTATCATTGGACATGCCTTCTCCCTTTTTCTGCCAGTTTAATCACTGCCACAAACTCAATTATATGACATCTGCCTGCTCTATTCCCAAATCAAATTGAAAGATAAAGGTGACAACAGTGTCATGTTCACAGGAAGCAGAACAGTTTAATCAACCATTGTTTGCTACGACCATTGCAACAGGTGCCAGAAAAAAAATATAATTATTATGTGGTAAAGATTTCAAACCTATTGTATGTTGCATCATTAGTGTAATGTCGGCTTACAGTTTGTCATGTTCCTGCCGTAGGTATTGCATCCTTTCCGAGGACTGAATTTTTAATACACAGTTCACATAGCTTCCACAATCTGTCCAGCACAAATAAAAACAGACTATGCACTTACCCACACACATGTGCACACAGACACAGAGCAAAGTGACTAAATTGTTCCCTCATTGTTATCTGATAGAAGGTTGAATATGACATTGCAACATGGATTTGTCAGGCATAATTTCTGCCTGTGCCATGATAAAAGCTTTTGTGTATAGCTGTGGTTATTAATGACTCATTGTCAGAGCATCAAGATCCACTAAACGGGGTAAACTGTTTGCAGCTGGGAGGAGCTGCAGGTACATGGGAAGATAAGTTTAGGATTCAATAAGATCTTTGTCACCGGGATAAATGGTTCAACAATAGCAGTTTTGGAAGTTAGGAAGGTCTAAGTGCTACTATTGTGAAACATGAAGGACTTGCAAAACTGTCTGAAGCAAAGAACAGTTTTGCAAAGATGAGCTGGAGTTTGTAGTAGATCATTGGTGGAACATGAGACAGTAACATTGTTGACTGGAAAAAATGTCATACTGGTATGCAATAAAGGTTTGTCAAAAATAAGATGTTTGAAATAAAGCTCTCACTCCTGTTAGCACCCAAAAGTCCTTATCTACTGCCTACTTCGGGGCACCATCTGCCCCAAAAGCCCATGTATCAGCTGAAGAAATCTAGGGGGCAGGAATAATATGCCATCAAATATCTAAAACACAGAACCTGTGAGGAAAGGCTGGAAGAAATTAATTGGCCTGGAAAAGTCTGAGAAAAGACCCAACAGCACTCCTCAAATATCTAAAAGATTGTGGCAAACAAGATGAAGATGTTGCATTTTACTCACTGACAACAGGACAAGATATAATAGGCTCACGTTGCAATGGGTTGTAAGCTAATCACTGCAAAACCTCTTTGTGAAGAAGGTTAAGCTTTGAGTGGGTGGACAGACTTTTAATCACTGAAAATTGTTAAATGGCAACTCTGTCCAACATCTGTTGAGGATAGTCAGGATATAGGACACTGCTCTAGGACAGAGGGAACTTCTAAAATGTGTGAGGAAGGGGACCTCAACTGAAAGAGTCGCTTGTGCAGGTTCCTTTTGCTGGGCCAAAGCTCAGCTGTTGAATCAAAATCTCTTTCATATAAATTCGAGTCTATTTGCCAATGTAGGGTCTATCCAGCATGATCTCTGTCAGGATGGTTCCTTTGTGCTTTTTTAGCAATTGTAATAAGATATTCCTGTGCTGTAATATGTTCCACCTAACAAAGCATATGAGGTGGCATTGGGAGTAAATAAAATTCCAATTAATATAAATGAAGTTGGTGATGGAATTCTTTCTCTTCTCCTCAGCATAGTGAGGAAAAAGCTCCTTATGGCTTGGTTTTGTGTCTCACAAAAGAGGCATTCTTCCCAACAGGAGGAAGGCTGAAACCCAGATCAATGTTCAGTTTTGCTGCCCATTTTACTATATGTGCAAACACTGGTGGAATTCACTGTAGACTGGTCTGCATGCAGAACATTTCCCAGCAATAGCATGCCATTTTGTGCTACTGATTTCTTTAATTTCAGAGGCAGACCATCACATTGTGCAGCAGTTTGAATTTTGTAGGGAAATTTTCCTATACATAATACTGTTTTTCTATTTCAAAGCAAGATACCTACTGCTGTTCCTTTCTGCGGAAGGCAGCCATTATTTGAGGCCTTTACAAAGTCATCATGCATGACAACAAGGTCTATTCCTGGAAAAACATACCGTATTTGCTCTTACCCTGAATACAATGAGAAAGAACATCCTTGTTTATGAGCCTTGGTTGTGGTTTGGCACTATGAATTGTTCACTTGCCATACTAGTTTAACGCATTAATACTAATGTCATCCCTTCTTATCCTGTCTGCGTCTCTCTCCCTCCCCGTTCAAGTCGGTGCCTCCACTCCGGACCTTTACTATCCCAGCACTGTTGTTTGCACAGTCGTGCTCAGCACTGGATTGGCTGACTGTTTTAGCTGATGAAGAAACAAGTATTTTGTGTTGCTAGATTTTTTTTTTTTTAATCTGCATCAATTCCTTGATCTGGCTTACAGAATTTCCACGCTGACATGACTGTGGGGCAGTAGGCCATGGTGTTGGGCAAGAAGAGCTGCAGTGAGTGAGTGGAAGGGGTGGAGGGAATAGCAACATGGCGTTTATTTGCTGCTATACATGCTGCAATTTCAAATCACAGCCTCTGGCTGTGTTTTCCTGGGTGAGGGCTACTAGAAAGGTGAAGTCAACTGCCTTTTCCCTCATTTGCTGCTGTACCCGTGCTCGCTCTTCCTCTCTGCTGGCCCTGCTTCTCACCTACTGGCCGTCTTCTCCCTTGCCCCAATACGATCTTTCCTCAACTTTTGTATGACTTGATTGAACACATTAGCTCAGCAGAGAACTATTTGAACTTTCTTCAGCTCAGTTAACTTTCTGCCAGCCTTGCAGCAGGAATGAATGTATTTCAATATTTTTAGTTCATATTTCTGCCCGTAGTGTGTAAAAAAAAATTAGCATCACACGATGGCAGACTGATAGCAGGAATAATTCCTCTTAGAGGATTCCCCACGTCCTGTATCTCTCTTTTTGATTCTTCCTCCTAACAGGTGTCTGACTTGTACAATTATAGTTCTTCCTCTGCTACATCTCACAAGAGGATGCCAGTTCTGCTGGCTTAAACACCAGCCTAGAGTCAGAACCATATAACCTAGGACAAGGTATTAAGTCTTCCTGTGCCTCCATTCCTACAAACCAGAAGTCACATTAACTCTTCCTACAAATTAGAAATAATTCTTCCTGTCACCAGTTCTTGTTAATATATTGTGTTCTCTGATGTGTTTGGCAGTAGCGTCTAACAGAACAGAACAGAACACAAATCACTAATTGGTACGGTAATAGAAATTAGTATATAATAGATCAAACTACAGCTTGTCTTTTAATTGCCATTTTATTTATTATTTAATCAGTTTTAAAGTCTTTCAATTATTCCATATAGAAAACAGGTAGAGAAGAAAAGATCTGAATACTCCTTGCTGCAGGCTGTGCCTCCTGAGTCAGCACTACCCTTTCCCAACATTTAAATATCTTTAGTGCCATCTTCTGTCGCGCAGCGGCATGTCAAGTGTAATTCTTTTTACTGACATACCATGCAGTGCCACAAGCTGAACTGAAGGCATTTGTAGCTATTTTTTTAGGCTGACTGTGTGGGCAGAACTGCTGTGAGCACTGCTGAGCCATGTGTCACTTTGGCGTGGCTGGTTTACAACTGATGACATGTACTGCAGCTTAGGGGTCTTTCTATCCATGTGTTTGGATGCATAGTTATGGCAAGAGTGATACCCTTCTGTACTTCAAAGCAGATGTTTAAATTAGAAATAGCATAAGGGGAAACAATCAATACTGATCAGAAAAAGTCCACTTTTCTTGTTGAGCGGCAGCTCAGGTTTAGACTAAGAGCAAGATGTCTCCTTAACTTACGAGATCTTTTTATCATTTCATAAAGCTTGATGTCTATTTCTTACCTTCTTTCCATGAACCATGCCATGAAACCCTGATTCATCTAATCCTAAAAATACCTGCCTGACTGCTGTGTCTCCACACTTCTTGAATTCACTTTGTTTCTGCTCCAGCCAAATCAAATACTGCTAAATGTCTGTCTGTGTACATGTGAAATGGGTTGTCACCTGTGTGGAGGCTTGGATGGAACACAAAATGTGGTAGTCAAGAAGATAATAAATCCCTCTCTGGAGACATTCAAAACCCACCTGGACGTGTTCCTGTGTCACCTGCTCTAGGTGACCCTGGGTTGGCAGAGGAATTAGACTGGATGATTTCCAGAGGTCCCTTCCAACCCTAATGATTCTGTGATTCTGGGTTAATTAAAGGAAGGCTGAAAATTTTGTAAGTGTGCATTTTAATGTAAAAATTTAAATGTCACCTTAAGTTTTATGCTGCTGTCTACTGTTAATAACAATGGAGGGAATCATTTAAACAAAATGAGGACTGGCAGTGCTGTGTAGCTTTAAAATGAGGAAGCTCGCAGGATGGCTCTTCCATGGAAATCCTTATGAGTCAGAAAGTACACATAAAGAGACACTTTTTAACACCATTAATTAAATCTGAGCATAGATCCTCCTTTTCTATATGACTACCAAGTAGCCCTCCATACCTCCTTAACGTGCTTTCATGTTTGGGCTTCTACCAGTATTTAATTGGTTCTTTATTTTTAAAGCTGCTTCCTTCAAGTTTTCCCCATGGATTTCGCATACTTGCCTGTCTTATTTTCCACAAATGACCCAGAGGGTTTTGTTGACAGACCAAGCCTCTTCTTATATGAAGCCAGAAGAGAATTCTTGGAAAGGAAATTGCTGGCTAATGTGTGTAGTTCCATGGTAAGCAGGCACTGCATTAGATTCTCCCTGTTTGAAATGTAATGGATTCTACCATAAAAACCTTCCGTGACAGTACTGAAAGGCCTCATTGCCCTACTAAGAATATTTTTCTTTAAAAAAACAGGTATCAAGGCCAGTTTGTACAGATGGTGGGAAATACACTTGAAACTTCCAGGGACTGAAAAAAGCCATCAGAGAAACACCTACTGCTTCATGCTATTAAACCTTTTGGACAGATGGTTGAAAACAAGAGATTTGTCTACCTCTCCCTAAAATCAAACTTCCTGATCTTCAGCTGACCTTATGAGCTGAGAGACTTCATTGCACGAAGGAAATTATTATAATATAAGTCGTTACTGGGGCTGCTGGGATTCCGTCCTGTATTCTGGCATGGCTTCTCATGCCCTGCTGCTTCAGGATCCACACTGCGGTACTACTACACTTACAATACACTTACAGCACTGTGCTTCAGCTCTATCACCCATCCCTGAATAGGCATTTGTCCCTGTGCCACCCCTAGTGCTTAGGTCAACTGAGATCTTCCCCTGCTAGTGTTTTCAGCTGTAAGATTTAGAGGGAGCAATCAAGCATTGCAAGGATACAAGAACATGGGGACGGTCTGATTCAGTTTTGTAGAGTAGCTATCAACAGAAACTCATACATTACTGCTGAAGAGTTGTTGTGTTGTCGTGCTAGTTTAAGTCATTCTGTCTTTCATAGAATCAAGTCATTCTTTCATAGAATCATAGGATGGTTTGGGTTGGAAGCAACCTAAGAGATCTAGTTCCAATCTGCCCTGACGAGGGCACCTTCCACTAGACCAGGTTGCTCAAAGCCCTATCCAACCTGGCCTTGAACACTTCCAGGAATGAGGCATCCACAGCTTCTCTGGGCAACATATTCAGTGTGTCACTATAGTCACTGTAAAGAATTTCTTCCTAGTATCTGATATAAATCCATCCTCTTTCACTTTAGAGCCATTCCCCCTTGTCCAGTCACTACATGCCCTTAATAAAAGTCCCCCTCTGGCTTTCTTGTAGGGCCCTTTAGGAATTGGAAGGCTGCTGTATGGTCTCCTTAGAGCCTTCTCTTCTCCAGATTGAACAGCCCCTCAACGCTTTCTGCCTGGAGAGATGCTCCAGCATTCTGATCATCTTTGTTGCCTCCTCTGGACTCACTCCAACAGGTCCATGTTCTCCTTAAGCTGGCAGCCCTGGCGCTGGACATAGCACTCCAGGGAGTGGAATATTCCACAATATATACATTCTACTCTCATGAGAGTGGAATAGAGGGGGAGAATCACCTCCTTACACCTGCTTCCACCAGAATCACCTCCTGTGCTGCTTTTGATGCCGCCCAGGACACAGGGCTGCTTTTCTTTCTCAGGGCAACGCTAACGAGCATGCAAAAACCTAACCAAAATGTAGGGTGACAGCATTTTTGAGCCCTGAGGCTGAAAATATAAAAAGCCACTTTTTAAACCACGGTTTTGAAAATAGTGGCATCTTTTTTTTTCCTTTTTTCTCATGTGTCTCTTAGCACCTCACGGCTCCTCACCTCTCTCTTAGCACCCAGACCTAGGGCTGCGGGGAGGTGTTTGTCGCGCTGTTATCCTCCTTGGGAGAGGGAGGGAGAGGAGAAGCCGTTTTATTTCCCAAGGAACCCTATCTCCTGGAGGTGGGATGGGTCGTCTGCACGGTGGCAAACGCTTTAAAGCCCCGGGCGAGAAGGGCGAATGCCCCGGTAGGAGCCTGCCGGCTGAGGAGAGGGGCTTGCCGGCCCGGCCCGTGCCAAGCCGGCGGCTCGGGGAGCGAGAAGGGGAAGGGGAAAGGGAAAACGAAAACGGAAAGGGAAAAGAGAAAAGAGAAAGGGAAAAGGGGAAGGGGGAGAGGGGAAAAGGGAAAAGGGAAAGAAAGGAGAGCCGGGAGCGCAGTGCCGGCAGGGCAGCCGTCGGAGGTGCGGCCGTCGGAGGTCGCCCTACAGAGGGGCTCGGGGGCAGCGGCAGGCGAGGGGGAAGGCAGGGAGGGAATGAGCCGCCCTCCGGAGGGCCGCACCCCGCCCCTGCACCCACCCCCCCCAGCCCCGGTGCCGTCCCGCCGCTGTTTCCACAGCCCCAGCGAAGTTTGGGGGCGCCTCTGCCCACCCCTCCGGTTACAGGAGGTATGCGCCGTCGCTGCCCGGACTGTCCGAGCGAGTGGAGCCTCTGCCGCTTAAAACAGCGCTCCTGCCGCCAGGTGTAAGTACGGCGGGCCGCTCCCGGTCCCGGTGCCGCTCCCGGTCCCGGTCCCGGCCGGGGGCAGCCCCGCACCCGGCGCCCAGGGCGGGTGCCCACGGGCCGGGCGGGGTCCGGACCGCTCAGCAGCAGCAGCAGCAGCAGCAGCAGCAGTGGCAGTGGGGAAGGGGCCCCGCTGCCCCCGACGCCGCCTTAAGGGCAGCGGAACGACTGTCCGTGTGTCCGTGCCCCACCAAGGGAGCGCGCTGCGGGCACGGGGGGCGGTGAGCGAGCCCCGGGGGAAGTCAGAGTGCCCAGAGCTCACCAGATACCTGGGGAGGTGCAGCGGAAAGCAGAACACCAAACACACCCGGGATGGCCGGGGTCGCTGCCCGCCGCGGGGTGCATATGTAGGGGCACGCGATTTCTTCCGTAAGGGTTGCCGCTGGCGTTTGAACGTGGATGTGCATTTCGAGACAGCCTTGCGCTTGGAGTAAAGTTAAATCTTAACTATAAAGCAGAGCCAGAATCGCTTTCGCCCTTGTAAGTGGTGCCACGCAGAAAGATGGAGCTCAGGAGTGTAGTCCGAGGTGGTTCTGGGGCAACCTGTGGTGAACTCTGAGTTACCTGGCCCATACAGACACTTTCTACTGATGCTGGGGAGAAAGGCTGGGTGGCCTCCCTGCACTGACCAGGCTTTTGCCTCACTCTCTCTGGTCACATCTTTGGTCTGAGAGTTATCAAAGCATGCCACTTACTCACTTGTTCACTTAATGACTCATGAGTGATGCGAAGTATTGAGATGAATAAATATTCTTTGGAAGGTGTTTGTAGCTTGGTTAAGTAAGAATTTGTCAATGCTACAAGCAAAAAAAGTTGTTTCATTTTTGTCTTTTTTTTTTTTTTCCCCTGTAGGCAAAAAGTATCAGAAAAGTATTTGGGCTCATTGCTGACTCACTGAAGAAATCACATAAGCCTAAGATGTTATTAGGAATCCTTAGTATGTTAGGTCTTGAAGACATAGATCCATAGATCCAAAGAATGACATAGATATGAAGAATGTATTGAACTGAGTGGCCAGAGCTACTAGAGCTTCTCTTTAAGGGAAATTTAAAGGGAAACAAGAGAATTCTGCTGGAACATTTTAGAATTAAACTAGAAAAAGATTAAATGGTTTCCATAGTACAAAAGTGTACCTTAAGAAGTTTGAACAGGGTTTATAGCACCATGTCCCTTGCAGTTACTTTAGCTTACCTGAAGTGCCCTCACACGGATACTCAAATGTTGGAGTACCTGCTTCTCTGCAGTGAAAAAGGCTCTTGAGTCTCTGAATGCCAGAAAGGTTCATTTTTCCTTTGTATATGTGGGGCGGGGGGCGGGACACTCCTTACTGTGCAGTTTTTGATCTGTGTGGCTGATGGTATGTGGGCACCTGACAGAACTGTCTCATTCATGCTTCACTCACTCGGGATGTAGGACTGTTGCCCTCATGCTCAGCGGCTGTTCTGCAGTCCCCCGGTAGCTCCACACCCTTCACACCGTTCGGCTGTATTGGTAAGTCACCGTCTTTTTATTCCAATGTAGAGCTCTAACATGGCATTTGAGTATTCTGGGGGAGAAAAGGGGTTACTTTTTGCTGCCGTTTTTCTCCTGCCACTAGAGAATGAGAGCAGGGGTTTGTTATACCAGGGAACAGAGGAGTTTAACAGGTGGGGTGTAGCTCTCCTCCTGGGCTCAGCCCTGCGCTCCTTGTGCTTTTCCTTTACTCAAGCTGAACTTTCGCTCAGAGGTCAAGTGAAGTCAAGAAGAAGTCAAAAGAAGTTTTGCCTGGGATTTAAGGAGGAGGCTCTGTAGCATTAAAGTAAGTTGAAGGTAATAAACAAGATCCATTAAGGAATTAATTTTTAACAAGTGTTTAAAATACAGTGAGAGTGGTAGTAGATGTGTCTGAAAGTATGACACTGTAAGCATGAGCAAAGGTATTTTTCAAGTCCTCATTTAAACAAGTTTAAAAAATAAGCTATGAAGCCTCCATTGTGACTTACGAATCAGTCACCACTGTGTTTCATAGGTGTGCACATGACCACATACCATGACATTTCACTGGAAATTATAGTAGCTCATTCTGTGTGTGCATATATGCCAGTTTGTTTGGAATGACATGGTCATGCTGCAGATTTTTCTGCAGGTTGACTGCTTTTATCTGATTTCAGTTAGAGTTAAGAACCTGTAGTAATAGACACAGCTGATTGTTTAGTGCAAAAACAAATCAAACACTAAAGGTTGTTTTAACAGCATTTTTTCCTCATACTGCTTTTTAACATTTAGATAATTTTAAAGATAAAAATCTAAATCCCAGGATTTTAGGCTGTCATGAGAGATTAAAGGAAATGTGGACTGAATTTAAGAACTGGTATTCAGACAATGATATTCTGAATAATTGTTCAGAGACATTTTTTTTAGATATGACAGTATAATCAAATCATAAATACATCAGGTGTCATAATCTGGTAATGTATGTAGCACAGCTGTGTAGTAATTTGTGTGTGTATATGTGTGCATATATGTAGATAAATTCATAAACATATACATGTATGAGTAAAATTGTAAATAATGAAATGTCATATTTCACACACGATACGGAGTGGTGAACATCTCTGGTGGCATCATCAGAAATAAAAATAACTGGCAGGTTTACAGATGCCGCATTATAATTATTCCTCTCCTATGAATGGATATATATGACATCACAGCTTCTAAAATTTATTCTCTCTCTTGCTCCTTCTCTTTGTCACATGCACAAAAACACACACCATACACAAACTGTATTTGTGCAAGTTCTAAACTAGTGATTTTTAACACAACATTGACTCTTAAATGCCAGGCTATTTTTTATGTCAATTTTTTAATATTTGTCTCAGAGGAATGATTCTGCAAGAGAACCAAACAATACAGGTCAATGCAGTTCTTACTAAATCATCCCGAGGTTCATGAAGTCCTTGCTTTTCATACCCTTGAATTAGATTGCTTTCTTAGACAGATCCTCTTGTCATTCTCTAGTGGACATCAAGAAATACAGAGAAAGATGTTTCATTCCTTAATCTGCATTTTTTCCAAGGACAAAAAGAAAAAAGGTCACCTTTCACAATCCATATTTAAGATTACATCTTAAAAGTTGCCTAGCTCTGTATTTCAGCAGCACTGAAAGTAGTACTGTACAGTTGAAGTTTATGTAATACTACAAAAGCAAGCTTGGAATTGATTTAAAAGAAAATATTGAGTTGTGACTGTTTAGATATAGATATCGTTGAACTTAATGGGGAAAACTCGAATATTCTGGGAGCTCTGTGAACCACCTAGTTTCATTTGATGTCATTTAGTCATTATTTGAATTAAGGCATCCCCTTAATGTGTGATTTTTGGATGAGTTATATTGACTGTAAGAATTGCTCACTGAAGAATGTATTGACAGTAAAGAAAGATACACAACCTGGATTTCTGGGAACCCTCCAGCCAGTGGAGATGCATAACTTTGCATTGCCCTTGGAAATTGTGTCCTTCCTATATCAATGTATTATGGGAAATACACATTTACGGTGGAGGCAACAATTGGTGCAACTTATACTAAGATGAACACTGAGGTTTTTCACCTCTGTGTGGTTAAAATGCCGTACCTGCTCACGGTACTTTTTCTTTTCTTTCTGCTTCTTCTTTGTGTGCAGGATGAATTTGTGCACTCTGATACACAGATAAAAATCTCTTAACTAATGTAAGCATTAGAATAGCTTGTTTATGTGCATTCTTTGAGAAATGCCTTGTGTCATGTCTTTCTCGTCCTGAATTATCTCAGCCTAGGCATTGTTGACCTGTAGTAGAAAGAAAAAAAATTCTTGAATAGTATTACTGAATGGAGAATGATTAAGAATAAATTGTCATCTTTAAGGTTTAAAAATTGTTATTGTTGTTCTACTTATCACTAGATAAGTCTTTGGAAAAGCACAAAAAATCCTGCTTTCATTGTAGTCATCATGGCCTATTGATCTCAGGAAGAGATCCACCACAGCGTACCTGTAGGGGGGAAAATTGATACCTATGTTTACCTCAGTGCAGGGGTTGTAATTTTCCATGAGGGCAGACAAATTTCATTTTTTTTGAGCAACAGAAGGTAATATCTGTCTTTATAAAAAACTCTGTGGGCTTTGTGCCATTGGACACAAGGGTAATTGCAGCCATGCTGAAAACAGGACATAAGTAGTGAATTCAAGAAGATTTAATGGGCTAACATTTTGCTGGTTAATAAACTTTCTATTACAAGTATTAGTAACAGAAGAACAAACCGTAACTTTGACTACTTGTTTTCTGAGCTGCCTATTTCATTTGATCTGGTTAGAAGATAAAGAGTGGGGCAGAGAGTATTGATCCAAGAGGCACAGCGCAATGCAAAAAATAGCACAGAAAGGAAATGCTGAGATTAGTTTTGTGCTAAACTTCTTTAATCCATCAAATATCACATTATTCATTTTGCTGTTCCCACATTTTCCCCCTCAAAATGAGAACATTCCCAAACAACAGTTTAGTTCTGTTCAAAGCCGGAACTAAGCTGTGTATATCTTCAAATGGGTTTGAGTGAAAAAAAAAACCCAAATTAATTCATTATTCCCTTAAAACTTGATACTTCTCAAGATAAAAATTCCTTAACCATCCAAAATACTGTAAACCTTATAAAATTAAGATTGAGGATTAAATAATAAAAATATTGTAACAAGATATATTCTGGTTTGGGCTACTATTTTAAGAGGGTTAAAAATACATTATTCAAAAAGAATCTGAATATATTTACAAAAACATATTAAAAAAAAGTTTCAGGACCAGGGACATTAGTACACAAAATTGGTGTTTCATTGTTATTGTTGTCATTTGCCAAAAATGTTGCATGTTATGCTGGAAAAAGAATTCGCTTATATTAAAGGGAATGTGTTTTTGCAGAATACCAAAGAATCATTTTTTAGAGGGAGTTTTTGTTGAATTAACTTTGTGGGATTAAAAGCAAATTAGTATTCCAGGATTTACAAAAATGCATAATACTAATAAGTATGTTGTTGCTTTTTGTGTGAAAGCATACTGGGCTGCAGTTACTGGTATTTCATTGCCTCATAGTAAAATCAAGTTATAAAAAAATACCTTAATTTTTTTGATTGCCTTAACTAAAAGCCTAAAGAAGTTCAGTACAGACTTTGGAAATGCTTCTTCTGGAAAACCAATGACACAGTTGCTGGAAATTACACTAAATATAATTATGAGAATAGTGGTAAATTCCTAGCTATAATGAGAAGTGCCTTTTTTTTCTTGGGAATTGTAAGACACCTTGGGTGTCTGGATAAGAAGTATAAGTATAGAAATAGTAAAGTGTAATTCAGTTATATTTATGAAATATTCTGAGATTTTTAAGCAAGAGGATAATCACTTTTCTGATAGGTTTTGGGGTTTTTTTTGTATGCACATTGTTATATCTGAATTACAGTTATGATACAAGTATTTCTCAAGGTATTGAAGTTAGCTGAAAGTAATTTTTTTTTTATTTTGTTCTCAGTCGAAGGTTGACATATAAAATACAGAAGTGAGTTTATTAGGAGAATGAAATGTACTTATTACATATATTCTACTATTCCAATTAGGAACAGGCAAAGGATAACAGAAGTAATACGAGCAGATAATAGCTTGTTTCTCAACTGGAAGAAGCTTGTGAGGAATCTGATATTAAAAAAAAATCTTGTACTTTAAGCCTTTCCAAGTCAGGAATTGTGTGTCTGCCTATAATTGGACATGGGAGACCCATCATGCATGAATTGGTGGAAACTGCTGAGCATATATGCCACTTGTTTTTCACAGAAGTAAGGTCATATGATGTAATTTTATTTTTTTCCAAGAAAGTCTCTGTATACAGTTGCTGAAGTGACCTTGAGCTTGTTGGTTTGGTTTTTTTGTTTGTTGGTTTTTGTGTGTGTGTGTGTGTGTTTTTGTGGGGTTTTTTTTGGTTTTTTTTTAATGATGCTGCAGTAGACAAAGTCCAGTGACACTAACTGGCAGGCCAGTAGGGGAAATGACATAGAAACCTTTTCACCAGTCCTCTCAAAATTGCTCATTCTTCTCAATATTTCAAGTTATTTAAATAATTCCTTTTTTTTTTTTTTTAGAGATAAATTCAGACATGACTAGGCTTTGAGAACATGCTTGTTGAGTTGTACACATTACAAAATTAAACTGTAGATTCTATAGCTTTTGAGTAATTATTTTTCTCTGTTTGTACAGTTTGAAAATAGCAGAGACCTGGGACATTGCTAACTTCCTGAATGCTGGAGTAAATGAGTTCTGATAACAATAAAATTATTAGGGTTAGGCAGACTGTGTCACACTCTGATACAAGGGCAGTTGCATTAATAGTAGGATTATTCTGTTTAACTGAACTGATTTTCATCCTTTCTTTTCGAAATTTAGGCAGGAGTAGTTAGAGCCATCTCAGATGGGGGAAACAGGGAAATAATGTTTTTTTTAAATATTTCAGTCTTGTAGACATTCTAACTTACGAATCCTTCTTGTCTGTTGTGCATAGGCACTTAGGCCTGTGTGGGCTATGGGAAAGCACTGAACATCTCACTTCTGTGCTTACCAAAGCCCATGGTTGCATGGCCATAGGGTTATCTAGTTCTTAATGGACATCTGCAGTATTTTGCGAAAGCAATTGCACTTGAGAAATATCATTTGTCGAGGATCAGTCTGTTCTGCCCCAGCATTGTGTGATTACAAGGTTTGTTAACATTGCTCTAATTGCTCTGATGTTCTTATTGTAGGTTAGAAATCTGAAACAATGGGTGACTGGAGCTTTCTGGGGAGACTGTTAGAGAATGCGCAGGAGCACTCCACGGTTATTGGCAAGGTTTGGCTGACGGTACTGTTTATCTTCAGGATACTGGTGCTGGGGGCTGCAGCTGAGGAGGTCTGGGGAGACGAGCAGTCGGACTTTACGTGCAACACTCAGCAACCTGGTTGTGAAAACGTTTGCTATGACAAAGCCTTCCCCATTTCTCACATCCGCTTCTGGGTGCTGCAGATCATTTTTGTCTCCACTCCAACCCTCATCTACCTGGGCCATGTCCTGCACATTGTACGCATGGAGGAGAAGAGGAAAGAGAAAGAAGAGCTGAAAAAGAAGGTAAGCGGCAAAGATGGCAACTACGCTGTAGCAGCAGCATCTGGCAGTGGTGGTGGAGGAGGCAGCAATAGCATCAAGGATCCCATTGGCAAAAGGGGGAAGGAGAAGCTCCCAATCCGTGATGAATGTGGTAGAATTCGTATGGGGGGCGCCTTGCTCCGTACCTATGTCTTCAACATCATATTCAAGACGCTGTTTGAGGTGGGCTTCATCGTGGGCCAGTACTTCCTATATGGCTTTGAGCTAAAACCGGTCTACCAGTGCAGCCGCTCACCTTGTCCGCACACTGTGGACTGCTTCATCTCAAGGCCCACTGAGAAGACCATCTTCATCATCTTCATGTTGGTGGTGGCCTCAGTCTCCCTGCTGCTGAACATGCTGGAGATGTATCACTTGGGGTGGAAGAAGCTTAAGCAGGGCATGACAAGCCAATACATCCTTGAGATGCCTGTGGCGACAATGACGCCGGTTATGGTGACAGGGGAGTCCAAACCTGTTTCCCTGCCACCGGCAGCACCACCCGTGGTGGTAACGAGTGCCACACCGCCCCCCGTTCTGCCCGACACCCGCGCTGTCACACCGCTGCTGGCCCCGGTCACCATGGCATCCTACTATGCTACCGCTGCTCCGAGACCACGGCCCCCCTCGAACACGACCTCCATGGCAAGTTACCCCGTGGCTCCACCAGCTCCTGAGGAGAGACACCGTGCTGTGACTCCCACGCCCACCTCCACTCCTGTCACCATCCCGACCCCCATCCCGACGCCCACCCCAGCCGTCGTCAGCTACTTCAACAGCGGCGGCCGTGCCCTGGCGTCCGAGCACAACTGGGTCAGCATGGCAGTGGAGCAGCAGGGGAAGGTTTCCTCCAGCTCAGCGGGCTCCTCTACCCCGAGCAGTGTCCGGCACCCCCTCGCCGAGCAGGAAGAGCCGCTGGAGCAGCTGCTGCCACCGCCGGCCGTGGTGCCCATCGCTGCAGCCAACAGCGGCAGCAGCACCAGCCTGAGCGGGGCGAGCGGCAGCAGGTGGGATGTGGGGGGCGAGGAGATGCTGCGGGGGGCACGGCCCGTCTCGGCCGCCTGCACCACTGTGGAGATGCACGAGCCGCCGCTGCTCGTGGACACGCGGCGCCTGAGCAGGGCCAGTAAGTCGAGCAGCTGCAGGGCCCGGTCAGACGACCTGGCCGTGTAGCGCGGCCGCCCCTGCTCGGGGCGGGCAGGCGGTGGAGGGCAGAGTGGGCAGGACGGCTGCCCGGGGGCCAGGCCTGGCGTGGGTGAGAAGGCCTGGGCTTCCAACTTAGACGCTTGCTGTTTTTGCACTCTGTGAGTTGTAGTGGGGAAAATTATCAACATTTTCTAATAGGTCAGGGGTGACCAAAGCGCAGCCTGTGGGGCAGGGGACTAGTCCCGCTTTCCTTCATGTCCACGGCAGCTCTCCCCAGGGCAGCCATAGGGGAGGCCTGCACAGATGGCAGGTGGCAATGGTAGCTGGCCATGTGTCCCGAGGATGACTTTCATCTGGGAAAAACGCTAGTATCCCTAGTGCCCATGTGCCTGGCTGCCACCTCCCTCTTGCCCGTGCATTCATTTGCACCCTTTTTCACAGAAGCTCTACATGAGCAGATGCGATGAATCACTTTCTCCCTCTTAAATCTTTTGTAGCCCTATGGCAAACGTCAGGGTGGCACATTGCCTGTTGGCGCCTGTCGTCTCTACAGATCAACTTGCCATATTAAAGGTGACTCAGTTTCTTCCGTATTGCAGGACCTAAAGAAGCCTTTGTGCTCATGGCAAATCACCAGCGTGGTCCTCAGCCAGGCAAAGTTTAGGTAACCCCTGTCATAGATTTCTGAGGTTCTTCTTCCCATATATTTTTTTTTTTTGACTCTTGACCTGTTAGGAAGTGTTCGGTTTGACCTTCTATCCAGTGTTTGCTGACCATGATCATGCCATGTTTATAAGCCCGCAAATATGTTTAAGCATGTTTGATTATAATTTTAGATGACTTCTGAAATTGCTTAGAGGAGGACAGGAATTTAAACCACACCTCAGAAATTATTACACAGAACAATTTCGCTTCAGAAAGCAAGAATTGTGATTTCAATACACTGTGGCCCCATACATTGCCCGTGGACAAACAATAGGATAAAGTACAGCTCTGCATTTTAGATTATTAGATATCAGCTTAAGTTTGTTGGAAAATTGCTTTTTAGAAATAAACCTGAGTGCATATTTTTAAGTATTTGAACATTTTGAGAATAATTTTGATCTCTAAGTTTAAAGTTACTTGACTGTGTACTTAATAATTTTAGTTTGATCTTTGATCTTACAAGAAAACGTAAGAGGAAAGAACCTTACTAATGGCAAAATTACCAAAGCAACATTATTTCCTGTTGTGTTCTACCCTTTAACATCAAGCTGTAGTGTTTTACAGGTCAGTGAAAACAGATTTAGATAATATTGTATTGCAGAAAAGGTAGCTCAAGTATCAGGGCAGCATAACGGCTGAAGGGTCTATTCTGATCCCACTGAAGTCACTTGCAGAATTTCTGTTGAATTTAACAAGGAACAAGATTTGGGGTTGGATCTGGCAGGCCTTATTCAAGCAAAACTAATGTTCACATAAAGTTTTGGGAGCCAGAAGAAATGTAGATTTTGGGCCTTAGATAAAGACATTGAAATCCTCTCTTTGAAAACTCTGTGTTTCCCTTAAAAATGAGTGAAGGAAAGCATTGAGTATTTGTTACTAAGGTGCAGCTTTCCTTACAGTGGAGTCTGTCCTTGATTCCTTTGTTAACAAGACATTAGTCAGAATTCTGAATGCCTGGTAAGGCTCGTGAGAGTTTTGGTACAAAAGGAATGCAGAATTAGGCCCAACTTCTCTTCTTACCAAAATCCGAAAGAACTGAAGTTTGGAGTCAGTCCTGTTGCTGCTATAAATCCAAAGTACTGTAATTGGAGAAGTGCAGTCGAACACACTGGGTTAGCCCTTTGCATCTTCAAAGTATTCGGCCTGGCAGTGCAGTCCTTACTCAGGCAAAGCAGGGTCACCCTGTAGCAAGTAGTTAAAATTGCTGGTTATTTCTGCTGTTATGTGTTTTCCTGAATGTGTTCATTTTATTCAACAGTTTAAATATATTCCCACCCCTCAAGATTAAACATTTTTGCTGCTTTCTGAGTAGTCAAAGAAAGCTCATGATCAGAAGCACTGTTCTGCAACCCTTAAGCATGTTGTCTCATGACCTCCTCGTCCTGCTTTTGGTGAACCAGGTGAGGAGAAGTCTTTCTGCTCCAGTGGATCTTGGGAGCAGGCACTGCATTAAAAGTCAATGTGTAGTAGTACAATAAAGGTATTTATTGTTAGATGTTCAGCTTCAGACATGCTCTCATGAATTTTCTGTGTTATAAGCCATAAAACCCCTTTCTGCCAGAAAGCTAAAAGCTAAATTCTGCTTTCTATTGTACCCATGCAACTATGCTGAACTTTGACTGAAGTTGATGAAGTTGCCTAGATGTAAACAAAGGCAGAGTATAGGACTCAAAATTTTAGATTTGCTAGCATCTTTAGTAGCAGTTTTGTAAGTTTTGATAAATGCCAGTTAATTATATTGCTGAAATAATGCAGTATGTATCTCTGTATTTTAGTACATCAGAATTTATAGGCTACATTTCCCTTTCTTCTATGCTTCTGAAGAATGAAGTCATAGTCTTTCTGGAGTGTATTTTTATAAACGAGACCACCTGGAATATGTGCTTTTTTATATCAGTGCCTGAGAGCAAAACTGACTTATTGTTTGATGGGGCTCTGAATCTTGCAGTCCTTACTTTACTACAACCCTCACAGAGTGTGTCCTGCAGGGTTTCATCCATATTGTATATAGAAAATAGTAACAGAGATTTAACTTAGGATCAGCTGATACCTAGTCTGACCTTTTCAAGTTAATGTGTGTGGTTAGACCTGCAGAGAGTTCAGATGCTTTTGTGGAATATATGGTATTTTCAGTCAGAGTAACTACTGGAAAGCTCTAAAAGATCATTTTTCCTGTTAGGTGAAGCTCGGGGGGAGAAATGTAACTCTATTGCCACCCCTAAAAGAAGTCTGAGAGAGCAGCCTCTGCATCCAAGCAGTACTGGTCTGAGAAAGCAAAGCTACAACTCACAGGTTGCGCTTTTAAGATCAGCTTAAGTTCCATCACGTAACTATGCAGCATCAAGCCTCTTCATTACCTACAGTTTCATTTGGAGTCCAGTAACTGTTTCTTCATTTAAGCCCAGGTAACTGTTTTGGCAGAACTCCTCCTTAGTGCTTACAACTGCTTCTGGTTGCTGGATCACATCTGGAGTCAGATTTGTTGAAAGAAAAATCTTAATGGTGTGGCCACTTTTGAGCACTTCAACCTTTACTCATGAACGAACACTGAATTCAACATCCTATGAGTCAAGTATAACTATGCAGACTTCCACGGTTCTAGAAAGTGTGTACAAACACTCACTAACTTGCAGAATAGACTCTGTTGGTAAACATTTTCTACTAATTTCCAAGTTGTCTACTCTTTCACATCAATCAGTTACAAAGTCTCATGGGAACTGGTAGCAAGTGATATTTTGATTTAGCCCAGTCATACAGCTGTTCAAGCCACAATCCTGAAAGACCTTAGATGCACAGTTATGAAACCTGTAGGTAAGTTATTGCAAAAGCAGAAGTCAGAACAGAATCATGCCTGATATTAAGCAAACTGAAAAAAACCCTCACTTGTTTCTGCTCTTTGAGTAGAATAATTGTGGGGAAACTCTTACTTGAAGTTAAAAATATGCTGAGGTGAACTATGGAAAAGAAAACTGGAAAAAAATATTCTTTGAACCAGTTACCAGGTGTATGATGTATTACTCTTTTTGCAGTCTATTTGTCGTTCATCAAGGCACTTAGAGCTAATTAAATGTCTGACATTTTGCAGCTCTTGAGATTATTTTCTGGTATGAATACCTAAGTGTAGGATCAGTAAAATAATTAAAGCAAGCTTTAAAAATCAGATCAGTGCTTAGGTCCTTTTATTTGGTTAGTCATGGGACCACCTCCTCAGCTGCTACAAACTCTTGTCTTCCACTGAGTTGATGTGGGTGACAGCAGTCTGCAGAAGCAGAGTGTTGAGGTCCCAGGTCTTTTTGTTTACTACAAACACTAACACCATGGATTTGAACAGGCTGGGTGGGTTTTTTTGTGTTTTGTTTTGTTGTTTTGTTTTTTTTTTTGTTCTGTTTTTTGTTTTGTTTTGGTTTGGTTTTGTTTTTTTTTTTTGTAATTCCAAATGTTGTACTTTCATTTTTCTTGTGAAAAGTGTGCTCATATAATTTTGATTTTCTGAAGTTTACATTCAGTTTTTGATTTCAGATTGCACATTTGGATGAAATAAGCTGCTTTCTAAGTTTACATTTGTATAAGAAGTAAACAAGTGACTCTGCCAATGTGTTAAACTTAAGAGAGAGACATCTTACTTTTACACCGGAACTCTTTAGACATAAGAACCCTTAAAGACAGTTTAACCTGATCAGTGATCTATAGTATCAGCTTTCTCTATATATTTGAAATATGGGAGTTGGATATATAGGGAACACACTATGGAAAAAGATACTTTTCATCATGAACTCAATTTTTACCAAATAAACTAAGGTTCATTAATGTTCATATGCCTTCCTGTGTGTTTAGAGATTCAATGACAAAAAGTAGTTGTGACATAGGTCCTTTAAAAGCTAAATTTACAGCCTGGTTTAAAATTCCAAACAAAATACTTGTGGATAAACACTGCACTGTTACACTGTAGAAGATTTTACAAAAAATAAATGTTTTGCTTTCTATGCAAAAATATGGTTTTGAGCATGCAAATACAATTTGATCAAAGTTACTTTAACTTTTGCAAATAAGACCATTAAAGTAATGGGACTGTTTGCTTAAGCAAAAAATACTGATGTGAAAAAGAAATTGTAGATTTGCATTTTAAGTTTGCTGTAGATACTCATCTAATTCTAGAAGTTTCAGTTCTTGAAGAGTTATGCAAGATATGTGAGCATTTTTAAGGTGAATATATTACCATTCCCATTGCCACTGTTTCTCACCGTTAAAGGGTTGTAAAGCATAAGAAAGCTTTCTCAGAACTTTCTTGTTGCTTTCCAGGTGTTTGTCTTTTACATGACAGAATCTGACAACAAACATAGCAAGTTTCTGGGCTATCAGGAACTTGTAGTAACAATGAAACCAACAAACAGTTAAAAGTGCTGTCTTCAAAGAAGTGCCTTGTATATTAAATTCTGTAAGAAGCAAGTTGATGTAAAAGTCAATTTACCTCATATGTTTACAAAATTGTGACTAAATAAACTTTTTGTACCACAGCATTGTCTCTTTTAGATTAAATTTTCATGGTTGTATAGATGGTCTTTTAAAACACTAACACAACAAAACAGTTGGTTCCCTCCCTTTATTCACTTACACTGCTGCTTTCCTTCTTCATATGAAGTGCTCACTGAATTGCATCTGTTGCAAAACTGGATGCTGAAACCTGTCTTTGTGCAGAACTCCCAGTGGCTTCAAAGGAAGTTCACAATCCAGAAGGCGTGTGATCAAGACCCACTTGAGCAGGTACAAAGGCTAAAATACTGCCTTCTGCCAAACTTATGTTTCATCCTTGGCTTGTACTTTGACACAGGAATCCCTGTTCATCTCATGTGGCATGGTGTGGATAGTGACTTGCATCTTCTGCCCTGGTGCTGACTCACTAACTTTGATTTATCCATCTAGCTGGTGTGTCTTGAGACTGTTGCCTGTAAATGCATGAAGGATTCTAGTGCAGGGAAAATCTATCCTTACTGGGGATAATAAGGGGTATCTACTGCATTTGAAATTTGCTGATTTGACCCTTATATGAAAGTTCACAGTTAAGCACACAGAAACATAACCCAATTTTGTACTGAAATTGTACAATGTACTGAAGGCAAGTTAGTCTAAGCATCGTATAGTCCTGTGAAAAGGCCAAGTCTGGCTTTCCAAGAAGTTTTACTTGTGAAAGGCAGTAGTGTGGGCAAGACTAAGGGATTCTTCCAGAAGTGTTAAAATAAGTATGAAGGCTTTGTAAAGCTTTAATGTATATGCAGAACTTTATGGACCTGGCTGGTGAGGATAGGTTCTGCCCTGTAGTACTGAGTGCTTCTCTCTCATCTGAGTCTTGTCAAGCGTATTTTTTTGGTGCCTCCTGTGCTCAGGCAATTCTGTTTCTGCTTTACATGATGTATCCATATGGTAAACCAGATTGTTCATCATCTCTGATGACTGGACAGGGCATAAAGTGGGCTGACAGGCATATAATATGGATAGTACTAAGATTATGCCTAGTGGTAATAAGCTAAGGAAGAAAGTGCACAAAGTGATATGCTAATACCAGCTGTATTGCTGAAGATAACTCCTTTGCCTTTGATCACGAGCGCTTGTTGTTATAAATATATCTTGCATATATCCTATTTAGATGCATGTTCCACAGTTTTGTCACTTGAAGAACAGACAGTCGGAATAATCCCAAGGGATCTGAGAGCATCAGCTGGTGCAGACACAGCTCAGTCCTGGACTCTCCCTCCCATGGGACACACTGCTGTCACCTTGCATCCACCATCTCTAAAGAATTTCTGGCTGGACTGTGAGATACATATGTGGATACTCTTATTCTCTGAAGGCCTGTGTGATGGTGTGGGTACCTTTTGCTGCCACCTTCAGCAACATGGCTTCATGTGAGCTTCTGGAGGAAGGCTGAAAGGTGTTCCCCCCTCATCCACAGCTGTGTCATGACACCCTGAAGATCCTGATGGTGATGAGGTGTACTGAGGGGAACTCTAACTTGCTCTGGTAAATCTTGAAACAGTTGTGCTGAAAGCCAAATGGGGACCATTCCTGTACTGCTGCTGCTGTCCTCAGGGATTTGGCACAGGAACAATCAGCTGGACATTAGCAGGCATTTTCACTGTGACTAAGAATGGGATTTAACTAACCTCATCAGTGCTTTCTGACTCTTTAGTTGGAATAGGAATGAAGGCAAATACACATTGCCCCCCAAGGAAACAGATGGCAGATGGTCAGGTCTCAATAGGTCTGATGTTTTGATCACTTTTGGCAACTGTATGTGCATCAAGTCTGTGTCTATTTTCAGCAGACAATAGAGAAAGCAGATGCTTATCCAAAATCACAAAACTTGAGAGAGAGCCTTTTCATAAAAATGGTTAGGAAGACTGTGTTTTCCTTGGAGTGTCATAGTCCAGGGAAACAGAATGTTTGAGGAAATGCACATCACTTGCAGATATGTGATATTATGCCAGAGTTACAGGTATTGTTAATTACTGTTACTGCATTGGTAGGACAGTTGGATTGCACCAGCTGTTCTTCACTGTATAAGGTTTTTTTTTTCATTTTTAAAGAAAGATTAATAGTACATAGTAACAAAATGCTGTCCTTCATGAGTAGTTACCTCCTTTTCTTGTGGCATGTGACCTGTGTATCTTTGAGTCACTAGCTGTAGTACAATGTCTGTCAGAGCTATTTTAGTCCCTAGAGGAGGGCATTCAATGTGTGGGCTTTTGCCATACTTTGTTTTTAAGCACCTCTGACAGTGTCTACAGATATGGTTGAGGTGTGTGCTGCCACAGAAAGCAATGCTGAGCAGACTGACACAAAGAATTGCTCATGCTTGCTGTGTTTGCATCACTCATGTAGCCACCTCTAAACTATGTCTGGTGGGTACCTTTTGTCAGCCAGATCTCTGTCATTTTAGAGGCTGTCTCCTGAGGAAAAAAAATGGAATAAATACCTGCAATTCTTCATCCTCATTTGTCCCATGAAAGCATGATGAAAGATATTAAAATATCCAGACCTTTGCATTTTTAAGTAGTATGAGACATGACTTTTTTAAAGAGTTCCTGTGCTATACAGAGAATATTTTTGAAAATACAAAGGGCTTCACAAGGTCAAACTCTCAAAAAGACAATACATTTTTCCTTGGGATACATTTTTCTTGTGTTTGCACAGGACCCACCAAAGTCAGTGAATTGATGGAGTAAAGTAAAATAAAACCTTACTTTCCACACAAGAATATGGATTGTATTTCTCTACTCCTTACTGAAATAAAAACTGAAAGGGAAAGCAAACAGTTATCAGCTATCATATATCTCACTTCCCTGCTGGAGAACATTAAACTTTCTAAAGATTTTGGCTTTAAGGAATGTTGTGGTCTTCTGAGCAGAGACTAAGGGATAATTATGGTTGAACTATCATGCTTCACAGAGGAACCTACTGTTTGCTTTGCATGTCTTATGTAGTGGGGTTTGCTATGTAAATTCTGCACAAAATGCAGAGGTAAGCAGCTAAGAATGTTTTACCTAAGCAAACTCATCTTGTTGGGTTATAGATACTCTGAGGGGAAAGAATCTTCTTCATTTTGAGAGAAAAACCTACAGCAAAGCCAGCCTGGCTGTGGTACCAGAAACACATATGGATGATTCTCTAACTTTTCTACATCCTGTAGTTTTTTAAACTCTTTACTCAATTAAAGTGATAAAGCCCAATACTTTGAGAGCAAAATTCTTGGCCCAGAGTCTACAAAACAGTGCCTGCATTTACATTTGTCTGTGAATGTGGCTGTACTAGTGACTGCAGTGTTTTGGGATTCTGCAGCATGGAGAAGGATGCAGTCTGTACCAGCCTCTTGCTATGGACTGCATGAGAATTTTGTGTCTAACTTTTGGGATGTCTTTTCAAAAGCTCTCTTTGTTATCTTTATTGTTTAAGTCTTTGTTGTTTAAGTCTTTATTTTTTACATGAGTGAACCCTCTTCTCATTGTATCTGTGGCTGTGGGCAAAGCTGCAAGTGCCTGCCTGTTGGCCACCTCCATGCCATTCGCCTCTCAGCAAACATCAGCCTCTCAGAGCAGCTTGGTGGCACAGGTTGCTCCCAATTCATCCAAGATGTGTGGCTTAACTAAGGTTCAAAACGTCCTTAAGAATAGGAAGCAATTATTGTCTTCTTGTGTAAGACAAAATCATAAAATGTGCCTCGGCAATTCTGACATTGTCCATCTTATTGTGTTGCTTCCCTGCTATGGATACCCAAATGTCTTGGTGTCTCAGCACCATCTCTGCTTCTGTTGGCCTGGTCTTTGACATAAAAGCTCATAATTACAAAATGATTGTTGACACTAGGTCAGACAATGTTCAGAATTTCTATTTCACAAGGGACCCTGGACTTTCAAATCAGAATACAGTGTATGTTCACATATTCTTCATGAAACCAGCGCTGAGAAATTTCCTTTAAAACATTATGAATTAGAAAAACAAAGAGATGATAATTTTGGAAGCACCATGTCATTCTGAAATTTAGTTCTTTTTTTCTGTTTTAGATGATTTTAAAATTATCTTACAGCACATGAAAGGTAGCTGTGCCTCAAGCAGCATCAAGCCAAAGAAGGTGGAGGTGGTAGTGATGAGATGATTTCTAAGTTTTTTCTTTAGGTACCTTAATTCCACAAATAGTTGTGTTTTAGACACCTAGTTATTTTGAATCTTATTCCTTTGTCCTTGAGTTCAAAGCTGTCATACCCAGAATGCTGAAGTGCCATCTCTGTAGATGATCTAGGTGGGAAAACAATTCCATTGCTGCCCCGTAAATTGCTTGCCATCCATGTATAATGGAAAAGCTTAAATGTATTTGCTTAAATGTTGAAATCTGTTCCAGCCAAAGCTGTGACCTAACTTTCTAACAAAATTCTGTGTATCAGGAATTCCTCTTCCCTACAGCTGCTACAGCAAGTCATGCATGACACTGAAATGTGCATTACAAGTTTTTTTGTGTATAGGAGAAGTGCAGTGATCTGCATGTAATTTGGGCAGCTGTCTTTTTTTTCAGTTGAAAGAATTCCCTCAGTTGCAACAACGTAAATCCAGCATAACTCCACCACACCGGGGTAACACAGATAAGACTTCCTTTGTGTTTAGATGACTGCAGTGAACAAGATCAATTGCAGAAAGAATAGTTCTTTTTTAAAGAAAGATCTGCAAGTTTAGTACATAATGGGCCAAATTAATCTCTGCTGTAAGTACACTCATTTCAGTGATGTTGCAGTAAGCATGAATTTAGCCTGAAGCAACTTTACAACAACTCATATATAAGCATGCACACACAACTAAATGTATTACACTTTAAACAAACTCAGCATTGTCTGGAGCCCATTTGGTCTGCTGAACCTCTGAAGTTAGGAACTAGCCATTGTGTGTTGAGTTTGTTTAGACAGTACCAGTTTTGTTCAATTGGCTACATCCGCGGTATTTTAGTGACAGCAGGAATGTTCCCTCTAGCTACAAAGTGACACTATAGCTGTCAGACATGATTTTTATTCTAGGATGTGTATGCCTTAACTCTTTTGTGCACTTCAAAATAACATTATCGCCAAATACAGAGAAAGAGATAGTCTCACCAATTCTGTAATGTTTGAGCTTACCTCTTTGAGTTACTCCTTTAGTTCAAAAGGAGTTGAAATGGAAGAGACCTCATAAGTAATAGAAGTAGTCAGAGAGTGTGAAGACTAATCCAAATCAGATCCGGAAAGTATTAACTCAGCTTTAGAGAAGTTAATGTAGCATTAATTTCTTTCTGGTTTCAGGCTTGATTTCTGTATAGTTTTTGGTTATAAATGTTATGATACCAGATATTGCTACAGCCACTGAGTCCCTCAGCCTACAGTGAAAGCAGTGCTTTTGGAGATTGTTTTCTGTTCAGGCTCCACCAGAGCAACACATGGGCTGAATGTTTTAAGCAATCACAATCTGTCAGAGTTGCATAAATGCCTTTTGCTTCTTCATGGTTTTACCACTTTTTTACACTATCATCTGCCATGACCACGGAGAGTTTGGCTTTATTGTGTTTGTAACTTCCTTACAAACACTTTTAGGATCCTCTTACACCCTCTCTTAGCCTTCTCTTCACCAAGCTAAATAAGCCCATCTCCCACAACCTCTCTTTGGGATCCCAGACCCCTGAGCATCTTGACTGACTCTTGCTGGGCCGTCTCCAGGTTCCACATTCCCCTTGAACTGAGGGCTGTGAAACTGGACACAGCACTCCAGGTGTGGCCGTGCTGGTGCTCAGTAAAATCAAGCAATGTGCCCTCATTTTCCTTGTAATTTGCAGGGCAGCTGCAGTGTGACAGTGAGCCTTCAGTGGGGTATGCAGTTGTGCATTGAAACAGCACTGAGATTCCTCATTCACAGGTAGATTTTAAGTAGCCCTTTAAAAACCCTCAGCAGCAAGAAGAGGTCACAAACAAGTGAGCCCAGAAAAATGTAAGCTGAAAGCATTGCAAAGTATATTCTGAGAGAACTAGGCAACAAATACTCCTGTGCAAGACTGAGTTTTTATAGGTGTTTGGTGTCCTGGATAGAGCCAGATTTGGACCTATTTGTGCTGTTCCTAGCAATAATCTTCACACTTAGAAGAATATAATCTTCTATGCTGTGTATTGTGCATTTTCCTACATTGTCTCTAAAATATCCTGTATCTGCTCTTGGGTTTATTGACTCTGTGCGGTGTCAGATACCCAGCTGTCACCTCATCAGATGCAAAGATTGAGGTCTGACTGAGGAACTGACTATGACGATGGGAGGTCAAGTCCAGACCCGGCAATTCTGCTTTTGGTTTAATGGGGTGGAGACAGAGGATGTGCCTGCAGAGGTTCCAGTAGGCCAAGGGTGAATTCCATTTTTATTTAGCTGGCCACTCTAAAAAGAATAAGGGTATGCTTATCGCGCTGGATATTTATAGGATTTCCTCCAGCAGCATGGTTTATAAATAACTAGAGATCTCGTGGCAACTTTCAATAACAGAGAGAAAAGAAGTTTAATCTTTCTCAGAGTTTAAAAAGTTGCTGCTTGTGATGCTTTTGTATGACTAAAGCCACAGCCACAGTGATGTGGTTCAGCAGATCTGTCTGGGCAACTTGCTCACATTTTTTTGTTTGTTTGTTTTGGGGGTTTTGTTTGTTTTTTAAATACCATTAACTTTCAGGACATGTGTTTTGAACAGCATGGCCAAAAACTGATGACCTCCTCCTTGTGCTGTGTCTAGTGCTGCACTGGTTTCTATTGATACTGTGATACTGGAGGTGCCCTGGGAACCAGGTGCTGGAGGTTGGCATATTGTTGGCACTAGTGTCTGCAGTGACCTTCTGCTTAATATCAGTCCTTCATGAAAAGAGTGAGCTGAAGTGTGATAAGGTGATGTTTGAACCACCATGCTGAGTATTAGGAAGAAAAATCCTCCTAAGGAAGAAAGAGAGGATGTAGAAAATTGGTTGGAACCAATTTCCAGGAGCATGTTGGTACAAAGTACCTCATTCCCAATTATGGAATATGTAGGCACTCCCTGTTGAACTGACAGTGGGAGCTATGTTAATAAAGATATGGCACCTACATAAGTGCTTAAGAATTCATTATTAAGTGTAATGTTCAGGAAAAGGGAGCTTATTTTTCAGTTTTGACCCCTAACTTCTCAATTCTAAATTTAGCCAGACCACATGCCATACAGCTGATCCTAATTTTTATATTTTCACAGGAATATTTTAATGGCAGTACTGCGTTCTGCAATGCAGAAGGGCTCTTACTTGTTTGGTTTTCCTAAAACTGGACATTGTCTCTGTGTTAAGTGGTTTTAAAAAGGCACATTTATGAGAAGCAACCAGTACTGGGGCTGGACTGAGATTCTGAGGGAGGCTGCTGAGGAGCCCTTAGAGGGTGACATCTGTGGACATCTGAGGATGTTCCCAGCCTGCTTAGTCCCTCCAGAGACAGAGGTCACTGCCTCCTGGCTTCACAGGAACAGCTGCAAATGTCACACTGACAGACTTCTTTAGAAACCTTATCTAGGCTATTCTTTTTGACTCTTGCTGCAACTCTATGCTTCTTTCTCCTCCCTTTCCTGTACTACATGCTTTGCAGTATCATCCCTTCACAATTCTTCCCTCAACTCCTGCTTTTCTATCTTTACCTTAACAGCACAGAGCTAGTCCCACTTCCCTATCCTTCTCTGTTTAAGGTGACAATGATCATAGCCATTTCTGTTTCTGCCCTTTCTGCCCAGCACTCATCTTCACTATTTTGTGGTGTGTCCATCTCTTCCCCACCTTCTCCTGGTGTCTCTGTGACACCCAATTCATCTCTGAAAATGTCACTTCTGGTTGCAACATTCCCCTGTGCTGCCCTTTGTAACTCCTCATTCTCCCAGGTAAACATCTCACTTTTCCATGAGTCTTTTGGCTCACTTCGCAAACTATCCTTCCATGAGATTTCTTTTTCACTTGCAAAGGATCTTACCAATCCCTGTGTAATACAGCCCAATTTCCCCCATTATCCAGCTTATATTTTTTTCTTTCCCTACTCAATAGCTGTCAGAGGTATAGTTTGTCTTCTCCTCTCTCTCTTCTCATTTCTACAAGTCTTCCCTTGTCCTCTCTTGCCCAATTTTTTATTCTTCCTCACACCCACTCCATCTCAGCCCATTCTCTTACTCTGCCTATCCTCAAGCTCTTTCCCCATACACAGCAAGTTTTAGCACATTCCAGCCTATAAAAAACAGAAAACCTCTGGATCTCTACTTTGATGTCTCTCACCTTCTGGTATTTTGAAGTTCAATCACTGTAGTTCAGAATTTGTGCCCATAATTGCTTTTTTCCCTGCCCCACTCTTGCCTCCCTCTACTCTGTCCTGCTTCCCTGTTGCTAACCCATCACACACATCAAGGTATTTTTAACGCCTTCTGCCTGGCCAAAGCCTGGAGTTGGTGCTTCCTACTTACACTCTTCTGCCCCTCAGAAGTCATGCTCTTCTTGAAATTTTGTTCTCTTTTCTTTCTGAAGTTCTTTTGTTTTCTCCTTATCCTTTGCTTACTTTGCTAGTCAGTCTTCCTCTGCCCTTTGAAGAAGTCATCTCATTTCTCTTGCAACTCTTTGTAGAAGTTTCTTGGGTCCCTTTTCTCAGGGTACCACTCCTCTCTTTACGGACCGTGGGTTTTGGAGGAACTTCTTAAAATTTAACTATCATCTCCTTGAGGCTATCATAGATTCCCAGAGGACTTTCCAAGCTCAAACCTCAACCTGTTAGATATATAATTTTGAAGATGATCATCAGTTCCAACTCAGCATAGCCAAAAGACAGTTTCTGCCTTCACAACCACACATTTGGTCACTTATGGGTATTATCTGGGATCCATTTTTTGTGGAGGTTTCTCTATACATTCTTACAGCTGGGCCCAGCCTACACTGTGGGTAATACAAGGACTGCTAAGGGTCTTTCTGGATTATATTTCTAATATATGGCCTGTGTGGAGTGGTATCATATTAGTGCTGATCCTCTAAGCTTTCTGTGTCATCTTGTAGGATGTTATTACTGGTGCTACCCCTTGTGCTCAGGGTCTGCCAGAGCTTGTCTTCCAGCAGCTAACATTGTCGAGCCATGTCATGTCATCAGCCAGTCCACATCTTCTGCCATCCTGGACACCTCCCCTGGCACTGTCAGACAGTGTGTGAAGCAGATTAACCACCTGGGCAATAGTGAACCGAGTCACAGGAGGATCTCACCAGAGATGATCTCCTCAAGGGCTCGAGGGCCATCAGTGGGACATACTGTGCTTCAGAAAATATTCTGGGAGGTATCAATACCTATGCCAGGTGCTGGTGCCTGTATATTATAATCATTACAGCTACTTGACATGCAGGACCACTGGGCCAGATTCATGGGTCTTGCTCACTAAGGGGGGTTGGCAGCATCAGCCCTGTAACAAAAGTTAAACAATCTCTTCTGCTGACTGAGCTGCCAAAAGTTAGACCCTGTGAAAGCCCAGTGAAGAGTTTTCAGTATAATGATGGTTTCCGTGTTCTGGGGAAAGTCAGTGTTGATTTCTGTTTCTAAATTATCTCTGGCTTCTTGAAATCACTGCTTTTAAATCTGCTCATCAGCATGTAAATATGAGTTACTTACAAAACTGAGAGAGCAGTTTCACTGAGGAGCAGGTGCTACTCAGCTTCTTTTCCTAGAAGTAGCCCTCATGTAAATGTGATTACATATTGATTTATGTTAACACTACTGTGAACCTTCCCTTAGCATCATTTTAAGCAGAGTTTCATAGGTAATTTCTTGAGAGACATTAAAATATAGCTTGAAAGATAACTGTCTTGAAAGGTGTAGACTTGAAAGGTGCTTAGGTTGCACTCCATAATGTCAGTCACAAAAAATGAAGAAGGGCTGAGCATATTAAATATCTCACATGACGAAGAGATCCAGACATAGAAACCTGCTTGGTTCTGGGACGGATTCCAAGGACAAACAGAGCACTCTGCCTGTAAAAATAAATTATATTTTCCTGATAGGTTGGCTAGTGTCACCTGGACATAGCAGACTGAAAGTGTATTTTGCCTTCTTCAAGCCTCACAATTTTTTTTTTCTTGAATGAAATGTTTAATGAAACACTGATTCCTTTAATTGACTGTTGTTTTGGTTCCGGTCTCCAGGTCATTTTACTTAATTCTGTTGGCCATCTCTATACTCTGCTGCAGTCAACAGTGTTGACACATCCCCACACTGGAATCTGCTCACTTCAGGATGCTTATATGCCTGCAGCAGGAGCCCCATTGCACTGAGACCCGGTGCCACAGTGTCTCTGGCCAGTTCTTCCGTATGATGCGTCTTTCTGCATTTTCACCCTCCCTGATCATGGAGCAGATCAGTGGGTATCTTACTGCCTCCCTAGACCAGAAAGGGCAGGCTTGCAGAATACACCCATGCTTGACTTATAAACATTTTGCATTAGAAAAATAACAAATTAGTATCTGTGATATGCAAAGGGAACTTGCTTATATTTAACTGTTTCCAGCTATGGGCAAAGAATGATAACTTTTGGGTGCAGGGAGGCCTGGTTGTGCTCACCAGGACTTCTCCTCTTTGACGTTGCAGACAGAGCCCTCCATCCAGCAGCTGGCTAGCGGGATGGGCTTGTGGCCTCCAGTGGGCAATTGAATTTTTCAAGCTCTACTTTTCAGGCTAAGATGCCTAATTTTTACATGTAAGAAATGAAGATAAAATTCTGTCTATCAGTGTCCAAGCTGCAATTTGTCAGCTGTCCTTATGTATGCACCAGACATGGATAACCCCAAAGAGGAGAGCTACAGGGTTAAATATAAAATGTAGAGTAGTCACCAAGCAACTATTTTCCCTTCTGTCTAAGCACTGTGTTATCACTGTGCTGCTCAGAGATAGGCGTGAATGACACAGTGAAGTGGGCCCAGGAAGCGTAATCAGCTCCATGTCCTGTATTCCTGCAAGCTCAGCTGCTCTGTTTGGAAGGAAAACTGCAAAGTACAGCACACCAAGCCAGAAAAGCACATTCTGAGTATCAAAAATCCAACTGATTGACTGAACATTCTTCTGTATATCTGAGTTCATGTCAGAAGGGGAGGAATTGCAAACTGTTTGCATATGTCAGCCCAGCATTTCTGAGGAGGGCTAGCTGGCTGGAGGAACCTTTTCGAAACATGACCTCTTGCCAAGACTAGATTCACAGTGCAGGCAAGCTTTGGCACTCACTGCCTTTCTTATGAAATAAGTGTAGTACCTGACTTTTACGCCGGCTTTCTCTGAAGTGACTCCCTAGTATTTTGGTGCTTTATGCTCAGTTTTAATCCAAGAGCCACGAAACCTCACTTCTTTTAGCAATGCCTTCACATTAACCTTGAGAAAATCTTGTCACTGCCCAGTACCTCCCTTACCCCATTTGCAAAAGGGGGGCCATGACATTCACCTATTTTGAGAAGTGCTTTCACATTTGCAGATGAGAAGCTTTATGTTGTGCAGAGAAATTTTCAGCCATTGCAAAGGAGGCAAATTTTTGAGAATGGACTTTGTTAAGTAGTATGAGCTTTTTGTTATACACAAATGTACAATAATATTTAAAATTAAGCAAGTGTGATTTAGCAAACTGAATATGATGGACAAAATACAAGTCTTGCAGAAAGCAACCTATGAAAAAATTATTTATTTCTAATCGTAACACTGCTGATTCTGTATATCACTTCGTCCCTTACTACAGCTCTAAAAACCCCTGCCATGTGTCTATAGCTTCTCTAATTAGCTAAGGACATCTCAAACTGTCCCTTATATTTCCATGACAATTACCACAGTCACCTTACATCTGAATTATGTGTCAACAAGTCCCTAAGACACAAGCCAGGGTAATTTTAGAGGAAAGCCCCAAACTGAGGAAGAATTTGAAGACATGCCATGAGCAATGGTTGTTCAGTATAACAAAGTACTGAAATGTGATTAATGGGGACCGTGTCACATGGCAAAATGAGCTGACAAACAAAAGCTACTTCTTCAGGCTCCTTTTGTCCATAGTGAGAAGGAAACTGCAGCATTATCTGTGTTACCTATTTTTAACATGCACTGGGAAACAGTAGGAAACTTCCCACATTTTGAAAGACTACATTTTGTGGGATCCATCAAGCAGTGAGTTTTTTTTTTAGGATTCCCCGTGAGTGAAGTAAAAACCAAGTGCAATGTCTTCATGGAAGTGAGACAACTAACAGAGGCAAAGGGAGCTTATGGTTGTGACTCAGAAGGCTACTGCTGAAAGTATATTGCAGAATCAGGAGAACAGTTTTTATAATGTTCTTTAACTGATTCTGCATTCCTAGGCTGTATTTTGGATCCTACTGACTCTGCCCCAGAACGTTTCAGCTGGAAATATCTACCTATGACTGGTTTCAGAATGCAATTACAAATAGCCATCTGTTTTTTGGAGGATCTCAGGATTTGGAAACCAAGTGCTTTGGAGTAGGCTTGGACATGAACTAGACCTTGGACAGGATGGTGCTGGGACTGGCAGGACCAGGAGGAGCCTCTGGGCTGTGGAGGTGACTCCATTCACCCTGCAGCAACAGAAGTGTTGTCCCAGCTGTTCTTCTCTCTGCTTCTGTGGAGATGTTGACAGCTTGCTGACAGTGTTAATGATGAGGTCAAGCACTAAAAGTGCACCAGCACTCAGCCCTTCACTCTTTCTCCCCCATTATTCCAGCACTTGAGATCCCAGCAGAAAGTACTCTGGACTGGTGTGGATGGAAGAGGACACTTCTGATCTGTTGAAGAAGAGGACTTCGGCATCATCAAATTGCTATTCCCCACAGAGACAGCAACTTTCAGCTTTGACAGAACACTTGAGGGGAAATGGTTAGCACAGAGAGGGAGGTGAAATGCTTTTAGCATTTTGTTAGGAAATTAATTTGGCACTGGATCCAAATGGTAAAATATCATGTTTCCTTTGATGCTGCACCACACACAGGGCATTGAAGACTGTTTCTCCCAGAACTAGCAGTTCTACTGCTAGGTCACACAGACCTGACTGGTGTGCTGCAACTACAGGGTGATGTTAAACTAGAGTACAAAGAGATGCTGAGGGATGCAAGGATGGATGATGTGAGGATGGAGATATGCAATGACACTGAGACATGCAATGATGAGAAATCTAAAGACAGAACCAATGACAAGTTTGATGCCAGCACGTGAGGTTTTGAGTTTTTGTTGTGGCTACTGCCCATGAAAAGAACCTGCTTATTTCAGCTTTACTTTAGAGAAAATGAAAAATTATTCAAGTGAGATAAAAAGTAGGATGCTGTAACATTTTATTATTTTATAATTTTATAATATTGTAATTTTATCATTCACATACCTAGATTTCATTTAACACTATTGTGTATACTACACTGACCTCACACAGGTTGAAAAATAAAAGTCTAAGCCTGGTAGAGGCAAAGCAGACAACGTCATTAGGGCAATTATCTCAGGCTGTCCTGGTACTTTGCACTGATTTACTTAAACATCAACGCCACTATCTTTTTGTTCATAGACTGTACACAGGATATTTACTGCCAGGAAGATCCTTTAAGATGGAACAAGTTATTGCTGTCTTAGACACAATAAATGACAAACAAACAAAAAAACCCACAATCCCTTATGCTGTCTCAGAAAATAGACCTGGTCCCTTTTTTCTAAACTGCTGGTATGTTTCAATTTCTCAGCTGCCTTTTTTTTTTTTTTTTTTTTTTAAATACACTCTATAATGTCAACCCTCAAACAACCTCCTAAATTCCTTTTTGCTTAAAGAAGCCCTTGAGGCCACACATGGCTGTTTTAGGCTGTTTTAGGGTTTCTGTGTCTCCATCCTGCACCATCCCGGGTGGAGGTGTGTTAGAGTCACTTCAACAACCTCCATTCAGAAAAGGATGACTCTTTGGTCAGAAAGGAGAGGCAGAATACTATAAGGAGGCAACTAAGCCTTCAGACCTGCCATGATCAACATTTTTTTTTTCTATTTAATGGTCTCCTCTCAGATGCTTAATATGTATTATATATTTATAAGTATTTATGTATTCTGATGCTTTATATATATTCATATTGCCAAAAAATAAATAATTATTCTGAATTTGAGAAGGACCTACCTGCTAAAGACCTGAACAACCTTTTCTCTGCTGGGAAAATTAATTAATTCTGTCTGGTTTTGGTCCTCCCTGCCTTTTCTATGTACACAAACCAGAAGTCTGTGTGGTTCATCTTTTCACACCTCAGAAATATAGTCCAAGAACAGCTGACAGTAAAGCCCAGAGCAGTTCACCAAATGCAGAGCATGCCTGGACAGGGGAATTGCAGGTAGCTTTTTAAAGGTCCAGCTACAATAGACAAATCTGCCTTAGAGCACAAACATATAAGAGGCTAGTCCTCAGGTCACATCTCTTCCTCCCACACCCCATTTTCCCAGGAGAAGGGCAGAACACATCTCATCCAGCACCAGCTGCCCAAGTGCTCCATAGCTCATCCATCCCATTCAAGGAGGCTTATCCAGTAGACAACAGCGATGCAGCAGTGCATGACAAAATCTCTATTTCTCCTGTCTTTTCCTCTGTCAAGTGGTTTCCTAGCCCAGGGCAGAGGTATCAGGGTACCCAAGGGCTGGTGGGTCACGGGCAGGAAAACCACCCAGTTCCCACACAAGGGTATGGGACCTTAGCCTGCATTAGAAGAAATAAAACACTTTTCTGAGCAATGCTTTTGTAAGGTGATATTTATTAAATAATTCCCTTCTCTGACATGTTTGTTCGCTTGTTGTCATACAGTTTTAGCGCTTTGCCTCAGTTATGAGGCTTTACAGGCATCCTTCCTGCCATTTAAGCTGTTCATACTGCTTTTGCTCACTGCTCTTTTGTGAAGGTCAGAGGTTTAAAAGATACTGATATCACATAAAGTCCCCACCCAACATCAGCAGAATAGAGCTGCCAAGAGCAAACCAGCTGGATGTGAAGGCCATGGTCACAGTGTGGACAGACTTGTGAAGGTACCTACAGAGCAGTAAGATGTTTTTATCTGAGAAGTGTGTGCTGATGCAAGAAGGTGCAGCGCTGAATGATCAAGCCAAGCCTTTCTAGTTTCCTGTAGAGTTTGTAAACTTCTATTCACACGAAAAACATAATTATTGCTCTTGAGGAGGTAATAAGGATAAATTGCCAAGTGTTCTCTGACATTTTTCTTCCTCCTGCTTCAGAGGGCAGCACCTTGTCTTGAACATTAATTCTCCTGGGAGCTTTGCAGGAAGACAGTGTTGCATGCTAATTACCCAAGGAAGAAAAAACTGTTGTTGCATCTGAGTCGCTTAGGGATTTTTTTGTCCTTTACTGAGCTTCCCTTTAGCTCCTTCAGTCCTTTCCAATTTTGTGGTTTTGAACATGAAAAATTTTCCATGTTGACCGTTTAGATGGGGCACTGTATTGCAATGTTCTAGCAGTATTATCTTTAGTTCAGCAGTAAATCATGCAACTCCAGGATATGGGAAACTGTGGACGTGATCTCTGGTAACACACAGTTCTGTTGACCTTAATTTCCCTTTCCTTCTAGCAGAGTTGTGTGAAAATGTTCCTGATCCAAAGGCTGCACTTTGAATTCCTGTTGCTGTCATCACTGTAAGGGAGACAGAAATCATTGAAGTAGAGAGTACTATGGGCACAGCTGCATTCTTCATTCCACCTATGCTTTTTGCAGTCTTGCCCCTCAAGTGCAGAACGTTGCACCATGCTCTTGCAAGGTAGAAAGGGGTTCACACCAAGAAAAAACCTGTATGAAAAAGGCCAATGATACACAGCTGACACATGAATTGTATTTTGTGGCTGTAGGGCTACAGATTTTCTGCTGTACAGCCAGGTCCATGTCCATCTTCTCCAGTAACTCCTGTTTCATCATGGACATCAGCACTATCCTGTTTCCAGGGAAGACAGTATTTGCCTTGGATTTCAGAGATTTCATATTCTAGCCTGATGTTATTATTTCCTCTCTGAGTTTTGGCACACATCTGAATATTAATTAGTTGAAAATCTTGGAAATATACATTTAAAAGTATTTGATTATAGCCACCATAAGACATCAAGAATCTAGGGGAAATTTTCCATATATAATGTGCATAAGAATGATGTTATGGTTGTGGAACTAGACAAAGACTCAAGTACAGGTTTAGGCTCCAGCTTTGCTGCAGGCTCCCTATCCAGCCTCAGCAGAGTCATTCACTCCCTTTCACTGCCCATTGTTTGGAAATTTGCAGAGTTAATGCTTTTTTATTTCCTTCTCACTCTCCTGTTTTGTTCTGATTCCTCAACTTTATAATTCTTTTATTGTGCACTTGTAAAGCTGGAACATGATGGGACACTGAGGTGCGACTGTATTACTCATAATTACTCTGTCAGTCTTAAGCTTCACTTGACAAGGAAGTCTTGTGCCACAGAATGCCCAGGTATACACTAGTTTAATTTGGTTTATTTATAGCTGTTCAACAAGCCTGGACTAGTAGGAGTCAGCAGAAGCATGTAAGAAAAAAGAGAATTTTTTCTGAGGATGTCAGCCCACCTTGTCTGCTGCAACAAAAAGATCATAGCTTCAAGGGGAAGTCATGTTTGACCACTCAACAAACTTCTATGATGAGATGAGTGGCTTGTTAGAAGGGGCACAGAGCAGTGAATTCAGTAAGGTTTTTGAGGGTCATGCTGCCATCCAGAGGGACCTTGACAGGCTGGAGAAATGGGCCAACAGGAACCTCATGAAGTTCAACAAGGAGAAGTGCAAAGTCCTGCAGCTGGGAAGGAACAACCCCAGTTACCAACACATGCTGGGGACCAGCCAGCTGGGAAGCAGCTTTGCAGAAGATAACCTGAGGGTCCTGGTGGACACCAAGTTCAACATGAGTCAGCAATGGGTCCTTTCCTTGAAGAAACCTGATGTTATCCTGGGCTGCATTAGGCAGAGCACTGCCAGCAGGTCACAGGAGGGGATCCTTCCCCTCTACTCAGCCCTGGAGAGGCCACACCTGGAGTGCTGTGCCCAGTGCTGGGCTCCGTCAGACAAGGGAGACACAGACATGCTGGAGAGTGTTCAACAAAGGGCCACAAACATAATGAATGGACTGAGCATCTCTTCTATGAGGAAAGGCTGAGAGAGCTGGGATGGCTCAGCCTGGAGAAGTCTCAGAGAGATTTTATCTATACATATATATAAACACCTTAAAGGAAGGTGTCAAGTGGATGGAACCAGAGTCTTCCCAGGGACAGGAGAAGAGGCAACAGGAGAAAACTGAAATACAGGAAGTTTCCTCTGAGCATTGGGAAACACTTTTTTACTGTGAGGGTGATGCAGCACTGACACAGGCTTCCAAGAGGGGTTATGAGGTTTCCATCACTGGAGACGTTCGAAAGTCATCTGGACATGGGTTTGGGCAATCAGCTCTAGATGGCCCTGCTTGAGCAGTATGATCTCTGGAAATCTTTTCAAACCCTTCTGTGACTCTGTGAAAGGCTATGAGACAGAACAGCCTCTGGCAACGCTTATATCATCTACCAGCAAAGATCCTGCAAAAACCAAGCCAGAAAATTGTAGGCAGAGCTTTGTTTCAGAAACTAAAAATGCTAAGGAAGGGTTAGTGCAGGAATGGTGACATACTCTTATTCATGAATCCGAAACTCAGGAAATAGAAGAAATGCCTGCACTTTGTTACTGCAGTGTTGTTCCCTGTAAGACGCTCTGTTGTGGTATACGTCTTCCAAATTTAAATTTCCCACTTTCTAAACCATTTCTTACAAAACCATTTTACAGCACAAGTCATAAAGATTCTTTTTTTGCCACTTTTTGCCTAAACCAATGCATTTTAGACCTGTGAAATGACTAATATCCTCAGGTTCCAGTGATACACTGGACCATGGGAAACCAGTCTCCAGGACATTAATGACACGGAGCTTTATAGCAACACTTAGTTAAAATTTGATGATTATGGAGCTGTGTGAGGAGATGAGCAGTGCAGATTCCTGCTCCAGGAAGCTGAGGAATCAGAGCTGTTTGTGCAGTGCAGTGTGGGGGCATGACAGTCTGGTTTGGGGTGGCAGAAGGCAGAGGAAACCATAGCCATGTCTTTGTGCTTCCAACCAGGACTTCCAAGCAGTTTAAAAGGCCATCCAGAGAGACTGTGTCCCCAGTTTTATTAGCAAACTAGTTGACCTGGCTGCTGGGTACTTAAGTGAGTGCTTTCCACTGATATTCTCACTACCCTCTGCCAGGAGTTACTGACCTTTCCTAGTCCTATGATTTAAACTGGGTCAGAAATGAACTGAGTTAGTCGTATACAACAGAATATATATATTTTCAGACTCTGACATTTTGGAATGAAGCAAAGTCTATAATTTAAGAAAATTGCATTTAAATAACCATTACTAATCATTTTAGAACAGAATTGCAGTGGAAGTTTTTGTATTTACATTTTTAGTAACATCTTGAATTCACTGTTTAAAATTTTGCAAATATTTTTAGTATAACAACTTAGTTTAATATTCATTTGAGCTCAAAGATGCAGGTGGATACTGACTGCACATCCCCTTTTCAGGGGATGAATCCTTATGTCCTGAAAAGACACTTGTTCTAACCAAAACCATCTGGAAATACTTGCACTTATTCTAACTTCAGTTTTTCCTAGTTATCTAAAAAGATCACACTGTACTTGCTTAAACAAAACATTTAAAAATGCATTTGTCATCCATTCTATTCCTCCTGTAGCTGAACACTTTGTTGTTTTATAATAAATGGTGACATTAGTTCATATCATGTGATTAAAAAGGATTCATCACACATTAGAGCCCATAATCGCAGCCTATAGTCTCATTTTAACATTTCTCACTGGCATATCCTACTTGACCCTGCTTACTGCAGCACTTCTATTATGCTGTCTAAAAGGACAAGAGGACTGAACAGAAACAAAAATGCAGGGGTGAACATTGCTTTCACACTCACAGCTATGTGTTCAGTACTGTTATAGCTCTTGATGAATAGAAGAAATCTGGAGTCTGGCCAACGCTGCTCGATAGAAATCTCCATCTTCCAAAAAAAAATGTCCTGATGTGTTTAAAATAAAGTGACCAGCTAAACCAGTGAGCAAGAACTTTCTTTCACAGAAATATAGAACACCACTCAAGACAACCTGATTTTATATGGTATCAGCTTCATACTTCATGCACTATCACTGTTTAGTGGTGTTTATTTTCTTTCTTGGCACACCGGTAATGTATGATAAGGATAAATATCAAAAGGTTGAAGGCTACTGACTAGATCTTTCCGTTTAGGTTAGCAATAGGTAATGCCATGTTGATGTATTGCTTAGGAAAGAAATCAAGCTGTAATAAAGCAAAAGTGCAGCTTTATGGGTCACGTGGTACGTTGATAACATAAAGAAAATTGTTTTCATGTCTCTATTTGAGTTAAACAAACAACTAAGCCAGACCTTTCTTGTTTTAGCTCTTTCTTTTTGCTGTATTTCTTTCAAGAGATCTGTATATCAAAACAACATGAAAATAAAAGGTAGCGAGGTGCTGTCTGAAGCAGAGCTATTCAGCTTAGCTAGAGCTGAACCACTGGCAGGTTTGTGCCATGGGCTCTTGGGGCCAGAGGAGGGGCAGAGAGGCTGCCAGAGGTGCTGAAGGGTGGACAGACAGATCTCCTTGCTGTGGGCGAGGGAATGAGGGTTTTGTCTCCAGCCCACGGGGCTGCAGCACTGCACACCCTGGTGCCAGTCTGTTTGCTTTGCTTTGCACCCAGAGAGCTTCTAGTCAGAAATATGGTGAGGAAGCCCAAGGTCAAGAGATCCCAGCCTGAGGTTTAGACTGGCCATTTCTGTTTCTCTGCCACTTGCACTTAGTTATCATTATTCGTCGTGTCCACACTGCTTTGTTATGGGCTCTGCCACTCACCTCTCCATGGCAAACCTGCTCGAGACCAGGCTGACGAGGCACTGCAGGCACTGCCTTCCTGGTGCCTCAGGGCTGGGGATTTGGTCGAGACATTTTTTTGTTTAGCACATCTAGACTAGCCGTAGAGAGTAGCAGGTCCAAATGAAAGCTGTTGGCTGAGTGCATAGTGTGGCACGGTGGTGAGGGAGCAAATGTCCCTCTGTCCTCGTACCCTGCTTCTGGGCCCCATGCATGGCCACCTGCACATTTCCAAGCTACACCTCTGGCTGAGCCAATTTAATTCATTTCCTGAAGTGAATCTCCTCCAGCTTTGCTGAAATCCAGGTGTTCAGTGATGGCCAGTGTCCACCCAATGGCAGTTCCCTTTCCTGAGGAAAAAATTCCCAACCAATCTGAATTACACCATCTCAGTTTGTTCATTTTCAAACTCAGCTCCATGGCATATTACTCCTCTCTCAATTGCTCAATTGTTTCCTTCTGTGATGAAGAGACAATCTATTCTAGTGGCCTCTTTTTTTGCTTGGCAAAATCAAGCTAGGCTCAGGCTTTCCCCAAATCTCTCATAGCCCTCGGAAAGTGATGCATACAAAATCCCATGCACAGAAAAATCACATGAGACATCCCACAGTCCAAACTACTTTATATCCCCCTTGGGGGATATCACTCAGGTTTTCAAAATTAAACAGAATCTTCTCTGCTTATTTTGCAGAGGCTGGTTATCCTGCCAGATTTATTTTTTTCTATTGTTTAATGTATTTTTCATTATATCTTCTAAAGTTTGTTTTTCAGGACTGCCTTACAGTGGATCTCTTTCATTCTTCCAGGGTGGCTGATGATACAGCTTTCACAGTCATGTTGCATTCCAGCTCTCCTCCCACCTGGATCCAGCCCCATGGGCAACAGTCAGCTGCCGTCCCTTCTTGGTTGCACTTAGGCTATAGAGCATGCATACGGCAACATGTGAATAGGGTCTGGTGTGGGAATCAGTGTGACCATTCCTGCAGCTGTCAGACGTTCCCTGCTCATGGGGAGGGAGCCCTTTCTCACCTCCTGCTCACCAAAACCAGGACCCTTTGCTGGTTACCGCAGAGATCTGCTGTTTCTTCCAGAATCCATCCCCCGCTGGTGCCATTTTCCCGTTGAATCAGCATTTATTCAGCAAAAGTAATAGTTAAATAGATAAATGGTTGTTTCCAGCAGTATCCAGGCACCTACACAGAGGTAGTTATTGTACTATCCAACCTCCTCATACTCTGTAGCACTCAGGCAAGGAAGGGGAATTTTGTTACTTTGGTTTTCCAGTTTTGATTTTGTTTGCCCACAGCCATACAGAAAAGCCACAGTACAGCCAGCTCAGGAAACTCAAGCTCACTTGGGCTATGATGACAATGCGATATGGCTATTAACACAGAAACATTCTTCTAACAAACCTCCATGATAGCCTCTTGATTTTGACAGGTCAGGACATTACATATTTACATCTACTACATAAAGAAGTATGTGAGATAAAGTAGAAACTCAGAACTACTCGTGTCATTTAACATGTTTGGGATGGGATTCAACTTGTCTAAGTTCAGATGGGAATAAGTTCAGGCTCCGTTGGAGTCCATAGTGAGAGTCAGGCACTTCTACATTGTGATTGATTCATCTGGTTCACTTCAGATAACCACTGGGCTTTGCACATCAGAGCTGTGCCCCAAAACTGCCTGTTTTCTTAATGAAGGGAGCTGAGGGCATAAGCTGTGATGCACAGGCAACATTGCAAGAGGGGACTTCCCTCCTCACAGCCCTTAATCACTGCTCTGTTAACAGAGCGGCTACTGAAGTGCTGGTGATTTCAAACACTGAGTGATCCTCAACTTTTCTCACTCCAAGAGCCACCACAGTGTTGCGGTCTGGTCTGAAAAGCTGACATGGTTTTCCTGTGCATCTTCAAGTCACAAAAGGTATCTGTTATCCAGCTATCCCCCACCTGCACAAGCAGGAAGCCCAGAGCAAGTGAGGCTGAACCTAGTGGTGGATTCCAGTAGGCAGCAGAGCACCAGCTTTTAGAGTAACTTCTTCCTTTCATTCCTTTGGAACAATTTTATTTAGAATTGTTTCCTCAGCTTTTGATGTTGTACTCACCAGTGCTGCAAGTGCTGGTAGACACCCCTACTCCTGACTCCAGCTGGAGACCCTGCTCCCTCCCCATCCTCTCCCACACTGGTTTTCCATGGTCTGGGTGTCCCACACCATCCCATGCTGCTGCCCTCATGGTTTGCCCAGGGCTCTCATCTTCACTTTGGAGTTGGCAACTCCATCATGACCTCTTCTCGTATCCTTTTGTCTAAAAGACCCTGTTCCTCAGTTGTGCTGGGTGTCTGTGGGGCTTGAGCAGAGACAACTGAAGGCCACAAAAACCACACAGTTCCAAGAGCGATCCCACGAGCATGCACATTTTTTCATTGTGATAAAATTCTCTTTTCTGATGAAAAGCTTTCCCAGCCAAGATGCATTCTGCATAAAACATAAAAAGAAACATGGTTAAGGTTTCCTCTGGCCTTCAGACTACTTGCTTAGTGCTCCATGGCTGTGGGCATGGCCAGTTTAGGCCAGGAATTTCTCTTTGGGAGAGTACAAACACTTTGCAGGCAAGGGAGGATGTCATGATACTGTGTAGAAGTCATCCCAACTCACCTTTGAGCTTTTCCCAAAACTACAACAAATGAAAACTGAGATCACCATCCAAACCTGCTGACAGTATGATGCTCCCAAACATCATACATGTTTGTACATGCTGCTCCCATATATGTGGTGCGTGGTCCTCAGTGTGGTGCTCCCACGCAGCTGGTCTATTTTCCTTATAATGGTGCTCCCGCTGTGGGGTGCTGTGGTTCCTCAGCACGGTGCTCTCGTGTCTCTGCTGGTGAGGAGAGCTCAGCCCTTGGCTGCTCATGAAGGAGGTGTCATGAAAATTGCAGTAACTTTCACATGAGGTGGCAGAGCACTCCCATCAGGCTGCAACCTTTCCCATCCCAGCCACCTCTCCCAGGACTTGGTGCTGTCTCCCAACACCTCTCCTTCCATGCTGAGGAAGTCAGATGTGAAAGCATCACTGCTCAGGTCAGTCCTCCTTCAGGCCAGGTACCCACACACCCTGGGGCTGGGGCAGCTGCAGGTCTCCTGCAGTGCTCTGCTGCCTCGCTTCATTTCTCGCTTGTCTGTCAAATAGGAAGGAAAAACATGTCATGTAAAATTCCCACCACCTCCCAACTGCTTTTTAATCATATAGTTTTGTTTGAATTTGCCTGGTTAACATCAGCCCTGCTTTATTATAGCACATCCATATGATTGGAAACCAGCAGCACTGAAAATCAAGTTCAGGAAAATAAGAGAGTTGAAATTCAATTACTGTTTTCCCCCTCATTCTTAAATGAAATTCATGACATCTTTTGCTCGTTAACAGTACTATCTAATTATTGTATCTCATTTCTCTTTAATATGAAACTCTCTGGGACCTGCATTGTCTGTGTTCTGAGTTTTCACAGAGTTCACAAAAATGTGGCTACATCAAGCTTTCATTGTATGCGGTGTCAGTGATGTGCTGAGGGCTTTGTTAGGCACTGGCTGCGCACGCGCCCACGTGACCGTCTCAGACACCTCACACAATGGCACAAAAAGGGTCTCGTCTTGTCAGCAGCACCAAAATTGTCAAAAAAAAAAAAATAAAAGAAAAAGATTTCAAACAATTGTCTTCTGCTGGAAGAGCATATATTTTAGTAGATAGCTCTGATGTATCATTGTCTTTTAGTGCTTTTTGCCTCACAGAGAAACGCCCAATCCTGCACTGTGGTCTGTCTTCCCAATGTATCACCAGCCAATTTGCCTGACACTGCCAGTGAGATTCTCTCACAGCACTCAGAACACTGAATACCTGAAAATTATGTTAAAAATTAGTACAAATTACGGAGTAGCATTATATATGTTACCTGCAAGCTGACACATACTGTTTCTTCTCTGAAGACGACAGATGAACTTGTAACTCAAGACATATGGAAGTCAAACCTGGCAGAGCCTACAGCAGTATAGAGCAAACAGAGCTAATGTTCCCATTTACAGAAAAAAAACCACCCTGATTTAATTCTTATTGTAACTGAGAAACAGAATCAGGTATGCTCACAGAGTTATGCACAAAGCTCATAAAAGCAAATGTCTCTGCTTTCCTTTCCTGCAGCCACCACTGGGTCAGGACCTCCCAGTGGCAGGTGATACAGCTGCTCTGAGATGTAGGCTGAAAGACATGATGCATTTTTGTAGTAAAGAAATATTGTTTGACACTGAGGAAAAACATAATAATTATGTAAAATGTTGAGTTTGAAAATAACATTTCCTGTTTAAAAAAAAAAAAAAAGTTATTTGTCTCAGGTATGTCATATGTGCTCAGACATCGTGATCCCAGTGGAAGAAACTGCTTAGAATCACAGAATCATGGAATAGTTTGGTTGCTGAGAGCCCAGCATAGCCTGACCATGAATCTTTCCAGCAATGAGGCATCCACCACTTTTGTGGGCAACCTGCTCCACTGTTTCACCACCCCCTTTGTAAAACATGTCTTCCTTATATCCAGTCCAAATTTACTCTCCCTCAATTTAACATTACCCTTGTCCTACCACTACAGGCCCTGCTAAAATATTTGTGCCCGCCTTTCTTATAAGTCCCATCCAGGTACTAAAAGGCTGCTGTAAGGTCTCCTTAAGAGCCTTCTGTTCTCCAGGCTGAACAACCTCACCTCTCTAAGTCCTTCCTCATAGGAGAGGTTCTCCAGCCCTGAACATCTTCATAGTCCTCCTCGGGACTGCTCTATGTCTTTCCTGTGCTGAAGTCCAGAGCTGGACACAGCACTCCAGGTGGGGTCTCATGAGGGCAGAGTAGAGGGGCAGAATCACCTCACTTGACCTGCTGGTCTTGCTTCTTTTGATGCAGCCCAAGACATAACTGGTTTTCCAGGTTGCAAGGGCACACTGCCAGCTCATGTCCAGCCTGTCACCCACCAGCATCCCCAAGTCCTTCTTGGCAGGGCTGCTCTCAATCCCTTCATCCCCCACCCTGCGTTGATACTGCAGGTTGCCCTGAACCAGCTGCAGCACCTTGCACTTGATCCTCATGAGATTCCCATGGGCCCACTTCTCAAGCTTGTTCAGGTCCCTCTGGATGACATCCCGTCCTTCAGGAGTGTCAAAGGCATCCCTCAACTTGGCACCATCTGCAAACTTGCTGAGGGCACATTCAATCCCACTGTTCATATAATTGATGAAGACATTTAGCAGTGGTGGTCCCGACATGGGCCCAAGGGGCACCACTTTTCATTGATGTCCATCTTTGCACACGTGCAAAGAAACTGGGGCAGTCTTACAAACTGCCAGGCAGTCTTAATGGGGAGACTATTTGGCAAAATACTTTTGGCTAGCAACTGCTTTACAGAGCCTTTGCTCCACAAGCTCAGAGTGAAGCCTTGGAGTTAAGAAAACGTGCTCAGGTCCCCAGTCTGTGGGAGCAACCTTGTCCTGGAAAAGGTGCTGGCAGTTCCTGTCCCACCTCTTCTCCACTTTGGCTTTCTGGGTTATGCAAAGCAGTAAGGTTGGTGGCAAAAATCCCTGACACACCAGTCAGCAACTGGTCTAGTGCTAAAGGGACCTCAGTTTGGGTGGTGGTCACCAGCCAATTTGCTTTCAGGCCACATGGATTTGCTGCAAGGATGGACATTTTCCTATCAGAATGGACTCCACCCAAAATATTCCTAAAATGTAATGGTTTGGCATAGAACAGGCAGAGCCTCTAGAACAGATGGAGAAAGCCTAAAATGAGCACAATTAGGGTTCAAACCACTATCATAAAGGAGGTTTCTTCCTATCGAGGCTTTCTTCCCTATCGAGCACACCATTTCTGTGTCGTATTCACTAATGGTTTCAGGCACAAATTCCATAAGCAAGCCTTAAATCAGTAGTGTAACAAATTAGAAAAGTTTAGGTATTTCTTCAATTTGTTGGCTATTGGGTTCACACCACTGAGAGTAGATGCCTTCTCACAGAGGCTATTTCTGGTATTTCAGCACAGTTCCAGGGAGGGATGTATACATACAGGCTTAAACTACCATGGAAACAACTCTAAAAGGAGATTCCTGACTTGATGAAGGATGCACTTGTATTTCCGAGCTTCATGCATCAAACATCAAGCAGCTGATGTAGAATTTCCTTTTTATTTTTTTTTTTAATGATGTCACAGATTATCTGTGGGAAAAAAACCCCAAACAAACAAGTTTGTCTTTCAATATCAGCATTCCTTAGCCAGGCTTTATCCCATTCACGTAAGACATAGCTCAGTGTGGGACAAGCCTAAAGGGCTGCCTTCTGACAACATTGTAAACATGATTATTTTTTAACCTCTGCTACATCAGCTAAAAAAATCTGCTGTCTCTTACACTTGCTCAAGGTATAGTTTAAGATACAGTGCTGCAAGACAGCAGCACTTCTGGTGTTTCTATTGAAGAGGAGGTGGGGTGGCCTGCTGGGCAGCAGAACATCTCAAGAAGCATGCAGGGGGCAAAACAGCAATCATGACTATGTTCATCAAGCTTTGACCCTTGAGGGAGACAAAACAGCCTGTGTTCTCCATTTGAAAGATCTGCTGTGTGCTAGCCAGAAACATGCCAAGAGCCATAACCACTTCTGATGTGGCCTCCTGTCACGTTTCTTGCTCTGACCACAGGAGCTTCATTCTGAGGAAATCAATCTTTGTGACTGTGCATCATGTGCATCTGCCATCGGCTGAGACATGTCCTCACAATAATATTTATCACTTGGCACTTCTGTAGGAAATCAGCTTTCACTCAGAGTCTCTGCATGATCAAACCCAGTTGCTCATGGGCTGGAAATGATTTGTGAAAAGATTAGTTTTCTGTTCCTAATCTCCCTGGTGTACTGAAATGACGTTTTTCTCAGAAGTTGAAATATTGTCTTGCTGACAACACTGGATTTTTTTTTGAATTGGACCCAATTAGTAGGTACCTTGCCTGCCCTTTGACCCTGACAATTTTTCTATCACCTTTCTTAACCACAGACAGAGAAACCACAAGACCTTCATAGAGTCCAAACCACGACTTGCTATAGCCATTGTCTCAATCTGCAGAGCTAGTAAAGCTGTTTCAAAGGCCTTCACTACTATGTTAGTTACCTTCCTGAACAAGAAGCTTGGATCTCTTGATTCCTGGAGCAACAGTTCAGCAAAGTGATTGTCATGAACTAGAAATGACAAGCTATAAATGTTCATCTTCAAAATCTTTTTGAAGAGAAAGCAACCCAAATCCTTAAAGGTTCCTAAACACTCTCCCTGGGACCTGTGTTTTCTTGTAAGATACAGCTTGGGAAGTAAGCTGAAAGCTTCTTTCCCCTGGGAAGTTAAAAATCACACACAACCAGGTTGCAGAGGAGCTCCCAGAGCTGCATTTGAATGAGCCAGCTTATGCCAAATTCCCTATCCCTCCCCCATGCACACCTCGGATCTGCCAGGAATACCACAGAGAGAGGAACTGGCAAGGTTCTCTCAGAGGTGTGAAGACCAGGAGTTCTCAGGCATGAGTGGTACACATGGTTACCCACTGGATGAGACATTCATAAAAACACTTTGCTTTTATTATTTCGCTCTTTTAACATCAGGATACAACTCTTATAAGGACCAAGACATGAGAAATCACAGCAGGTTCTGGATGGATACACCTCCAGGCTCTGCTGGCATAACACATCAAAATGCTGCCAAGGTCTGTAAATACCTCAGGTCTGTAAAGTAACAGCAGATCACCTTCTGCAATCGATACATATGGGAAAGCAACACACCTTTGCTACAGCTCACTGCCTTCAGCTCCCAGCCTGAATGATCCATTACTGTCTGAGGCTTCTTGACCACAGACTGGACTAGTGCCCAAATGTGCCCCTGGGAATTCTGTAAGAAGGTCTCACACCACAAGCCCTGCAAGATCTGTGAGGTCAGTCTCCTGGTGGTTGCTTCCACCACAGGAACTCCGCAGACAGGTTACAGTGGTCACCCTGTGACAGCAGGGTGCAGCTGCCACTGCTTCACCAACCAGGACCTTTTCCAGCAGGACATGGGAATTACTGTTTGTGAGAAGCAACAGGAACAGGCAAACACAGGAGCAAACACTAGAGCGTGCTGTTGAGGTGTTTCCCAGGACAGGCACATCCATCACCACCAGCAGCACAGCACCCCAGCTCCCAGCCTTCTCCACCGGACCAAATGCAGCTCCCACCAGTCCATGGTGGCAGTGAGGATGACAATGGCACCACGAAAACATTTTCCTCCTGGTAATTTTCATCTCAGAAAATGACAGCAGCACAACAGCTCCCCCTTAACTCAGGAACCTCCTTCCCTATGCTGGTAACAACTGTGTTTGCAGGAAGGCAGAGCACGAAACAAGTCAGATGGTCTGGTTTCTCTGAGGCTTTTTGCTCACCTGTTTCTCCCTGCCTTGCAGAAATCTCTCCCAGGGTGCTGCTGGAGGAGTAGAAGGAGGTGGAATACTTGCTTAAAAAATACAAATGGGAGAAGTGTCACTTTCTTGCATTTTAAAAAAATAAAATTTAAAGAATCTATACATTATTTCTGTGATGGCTCTCCTGATGCAAAAATACATCCACCCCTACCTAGAAGACACAGCACTGCTTCTCCCTTCTGAGATCCCATCCCAATGGCTTTCTGCAGAGTAACAAAATACTGTGAAGGGAGCACTGCTCTACTTGTTGATTTTTCTTTTTGCTCAACAGTTTGTAGTGACATCCTTTGTTATTTACTTCCTCCCAACTGAGTTCAAACAGTCCAAATCATTCAGCCTTTCTCCCAGAAAATCATTTTCACGTCTTTGCTAGGCTCTGATCCTTAGAAAGGATAATAACTGCAGCACTAAAGCAGGCCCCCTTATTAAATTGACTGCAGAGCCACCAAGGCATTTCATAGAATTCTCTCTTGTTCTGGCAATGTACCAAAACTTAACTCACCGCTCGCCCGTGGTTCTGGAGATTCAGTTGATGCGAGGAGTTTCAGACCAGTAAGTATCTCCTTCTTTCTTCTTTTGTGGGATTCTCCAGCTGAAGCTGGAGAAGTCACATTATATCTTGATGAGACACCAGTGATGCAGATGAGAATGCCCTCCCTTGAGGGTGAGCACACTTTTTAAAAATCTGCTGAAATACATGTTGGACGCTGTCTCTGGGGATGAGGTGGGATTCTATTATAAGAAATACTTTTTGCTTAAAGGCCAGCAGAGATGACTGCCTGAGGGTAATGTGTTCATCTTTCTGGATGAACAGTGATACACAGGTATACTATAGATACATCTTTGAAGTATATCACTTCAAGTACATTGGCTACAGGAGCTGTCCAAGATACAAGAACATCTATATGAACAAGCCTGTCCATTGCAAAAGATGCCTGGGCTCCTAATCCTCCAGCCAACCTGAAGTGAATGGATACATTGGTAGAGAATTCAAATTGTGGCCTTTTCAGTTCCCTCAGCTGACATTAGGGCCAAACACTGCTCTTCCTCCTGTTCTTTTTCAAAGCTTGTCTTTTTTCATTATTTTTAAAAGCTTTCACCTTTAATTCTGCTGAGGTCACTGATACAGCCGGAATTCATCAGAGGGGGGAAAAAAAGGAATAAAAAAAGCTTTTTTATTTAGTTAATGGAAATAAGACTGTAAATCTTTCTGTACTTATTCTTTTGATTACCACAATAGAGTCATTAAATATTAATGTGGGCATCACATCTGGGGCTGGAGAAAAGACAAACAGAAAATACTTTAAGATGTAATGAGAAGGGAAGATTTTTGGGATTAGTGTTTTTCCAGAGGTACCATCGCTGAGGATTTTGCAATGATGGTTGGCCCCTTCCTTCATCTTAGTGACATGGCTTTACCCTGAGCTGAAAAGCTTCTTCGCTTCCAAGTGAGGTATTTAAAAAAATATTAATTGAAGACTAGAAATGCAAATACTACACATATTGCTTTGTATAACACATGCTGAAAGCAGGAATAATCTTCATGACTGGAAGTAGACTTCATGACTTAGCAAACATACTAAGAAATAAAACAATATTTCATATTTTAAATCAGTAAAGCACTTTCAGTGGTTTGGCAAAAATGAAATGTCAGCAGATGACAATGATGTTCCTGTTGCTTTCCCCTTTTATGAACCAGAATTTTAGTGTAAAAACAAAAGAGAGGACTTACAAGTACCTTAGGCACATTGTACATGACACAACCCACTAATACACTGAACACTTCCCTCCTCTATGACTGTGAGCCAGGGACAATTATCTAATCACCAAATAGATAAAAAAAGGAAGAAGAAGCTATTATGCCTAACTCTCCTTGTACTGGGGAGAAGACCCATCCTTGATGAGTTGAGAGAAACCAAACCAGCCTGCTCATGTTTGGGAAGACCCAGCCATTAAAGCTTTTATTTTTAACCTACAAACTCAAATCCAGGAACAGGCACAGCACAAAGGAGCTAGTTTAATGCTAGGTTTTGTTGTTTCCAGAACTCTCAAGTCCAAACTACTGTCTTTGCTGCTTGGGATTTGCCTTCCAAAGCTTTCACCTCCCACACAGCTGTAGACACCTGCTGACACAGGGACACACATTTTCAGTATCTACCTTTCTGTCAAACTCTCATCAATTCAGGTCAGAATAAGTAATATAAAATAGAGATTTAAACTTGAGGAACAATTCTAGGAAGCTTTCAGCACTCACGTCAGGAAGACAGCAGCTTTGCTGCTGCCTTGATGTTGTCCCCAAGGCAGGGTGGCAGCCAGAAATGGCCCTCACCGAGTGTAACGTGCCACCTTCTCCAGGAACCACTACACTTCAAAGAAAGCAAAACTCAGCAAAACAAGAGGGCTACTGTATGGCTCCTTGCCAGTAGCTACCTCTCACATCCTCCTACCAGCAACAGAGGAAATGACCGATTGTGTCCTTGAAGGATTTTTCCAAGAACTCTTGTCATCTTCAAAGATTTTCTCCTTTCAATTCACACATACACACACACACAAAAAAAAAAAAGGCACACTGGAGATAGAAAACAAACGATGAAACAATTAGTAGAAGTGCCACAATACCTCATGGCTACCAGGGCCACAATACAACAAGTTAACAGCATCCTTCCCTGCTCAAATTATGCATTTGCAAATGTGCCATGACTGGTCCATAAAGACAACTAGTTCTTGGGTGAGGAAATAAAAATACTTTCCAGACATATTGTGTTTGGAAACACCAACACACCAATATCCAGAAAACAAAAACTAGGCTGACTTAACCCTTTTAAATACCTACCTAATTTCCACATCCACTGACAACATACAATGGTTACTGGGTGAAAACCTTTGAGCCAGGCTATGTGGGAAGTTTTAAGAGGTATCAGAAGCTTAGAAGGCATCAGAGAGTACACATTAACCCTGCAACTTTTAAACCCCATTAGTTGTTCAAAGTGGAGACAGTCAGCCTTCTCTGCCCTGTCTCCCTGTGCATTTGTTTACACCCTTTGCCCAACACTAGCTCGTCTGCCCCTGCATCCTGATGCTCTATTACACTAGTGTCTCACTCAAATCCATTCTGGTATTTTGCCTTGGAAAACTGGATGGAGAACCAGCCTGGGGAGAGGGGAGGCTTTTGTAAAGGTAACCTTAAGGTGCAATTATGCCATATTAAGGGATCATGAACTTGGCTTATGTTGCAGCCACAGGTCTTCCATCACAGACCAACAGCAAGGCACTCTGAAGTGACTGGGAGCTCTTTGATAGCAAAGCGAAGAGCACGAGAGACACCCCATGTGCAGAGCAGGTCCTGCCGTGCCTGTGAGCAGGAGAGGAGGAGCACTGCCCACCAGTGCCCGCGGCGAGCTGGGGCCCTGCCAAGGCTGAGCCGCTTGCCAGCAGCTCCTGGCTGCCAGCTCCAGCCAGAGGGGCATGATGAGCAGGCACTGATGCCCACAGCACCTCTGTGCAGCTCTGAGATGCCTGCCGTACTCGCGGGTGCCCAGAGATGGCTCATTGGCACCACAGACTCTAAAACACCAGCCTAAGTTTTGAAGCATGTGCCCCATCACACGCCGGTTCCAAGCATATGTACCATGGCTCGTGTGCTGAGGCTGTCAGGTTTCAACATTTCAAATTCAAAAGCTGCCAGAGGAAAGATTTATTTCTCACCTGAGAAATGGGAAATTGCCACACTTAACCAAGCCCCTGGAGACAGTGTGTCCTGTGCTGTGGCCACACTCACAACCCTCATGAGACACACACAAACCCTATGGCTTAGTTCTAACTCTATACGAAGGGTAATTCAATTTTAATTCTTCCAAAACATCATTAACCTTTGCTGTTATATATGTGAGACTCTCATTTCACGTATGACCAAACAGCCTCTTGAAACTCAGCAACTTAAGCTTCCACTCCACTTAGTCTGCATCATACTTAGTCCTACATATAACATATATCACATTAATGCACAGCATTAAGAGTAACAAACTGAAGTGTGGATGTTTGAAAAAATGGAAATTAAAATCTTTAACTGCCATTCCTAACAGTGACAGACAGAAATGGGTAAGTGTAACAGGAAAAAATCTTCCATATAATAAAAATGGGTATGGTGTGAGTGTCTATCACCACTCATGCCTTTTCTCTTCCATCTCACACACCACCTCCTTTTGGGACTGCAAGGTTCATGGAGCACATCTTCTGTTTTCCCCGCCTAGTCACACAGCCTCTCATGGGTCAGAGTCATAGATACTAAGGAAACACATTTTGCTGCATGATAGAATCTCTGAGTACTTTAAAGGTAATTAATATTGTACACATTGAAATTACTCCACAGCTTTTTGTTCAACCAAAATTAACTGTTGTAATTTATGCTTAGTTCAATAATTACAAAAAGTCACATTTTCATCAATGACTGAACACAATTACTTACACAAAGATGACTAATAATTTTCTGAAAATTGCATGAATTTTTCACTATTTCTAACACTGAACTATATTTTCTATGTAATTTGCTTACTGATGCTGTTTAATTTCTTTAGTGTTTTAGGACTGCTACTTCACCTGAGTTCAAAACTTGATCCCTATCCAAGGAGATGCAGAGCACATGCTGGCACAATCGGAGAACTTAGGAAAACCCTGCCTGGACTGGACTGCATTGCCAGGACCATCTGCAGGGCTCTGTGTGGACAGAGCAGTAAAGTCCCCATACTGCATTTCTCAGGTGAGCTCTGCCAGAGCTCACTGGGATGGCCAGAACAGCCAAGGTGCCACTTCACACCCTCCTAAGGGGGAAGGCAAGGGCAGGTTTCTGATACGAATCTGAAAGTTGTGTGTCTGTGTCCAACAGCACATCAAATATTGTCCTGCACTGTGCATTTAAGTCCTTGGCATCAACCTTATTCTAGTCCAGCTGCTGAGAGTTCTTACAAAGAAAAAAAAATAGTTGCCCTGAACTCCTAATCATTATAAAATTGCATGTCTTTATTTTTTCAGAACTAAGGTATTTTATTGCATTTTGCATCACCATTCAAATTTAGGAATAAAATGCATACATTGAACCATGATGCATACTTGACTGCAGTACCTTTGCAGTTTACAATGTTCAATCTGAACACATGAACCACTTGAAAAACATTATTGCTGATGATGGAATAGCTCCATCTTCTGGAATAAAAGTTCTGTTCTTGACATCCATCTTTATATTTCCAACACGGATCTTTATGTAAAAACTTCTATTTCAAGACCCAACTTGGATATTTTTTCTGATGGCAGATTAATCTTGGGTAGAAAATGGGAGGAATTTAGGACAGCAACATGATTTCTTATAAACTTTAGGAAGCATTATTTATTTCCTAATGATGCTGAAAATGCCTATACATTGTTCAACATGCCATACTAAAGACTGATCTTACTATTTAAGAAATAGCTTTAATCTGATTTTGAGAACAAGAATTTAAATCTCTGTTTAAGACAAAACACTCAACACACATACTTAACTTTAAGCTTCATGTTAAAAGTTTGCAGTTTTACAAAAGTGTGGCTGTGGTTAAACACTGCTGTAATCAGGGAACAATTGAAGCCCCTGCTGAAGTATCTGAAGTCTGAGCTATAGGGAAGGGGCTGCAAGTGATTCTTACTGCTATTTATCAAAACACTTAGAGGTACGACGAAATATATCAGGTTATGCACATGATGCATTTTACACAGGTAATTAGTAACAACTCCCATACATAAAATTTAACTTATGGTCAATTCAGGTGTGAAAAAAGCAGGAGAGACCAGAACAAAACAATGACTACAATTCCTGATTTCATCCCTTTTGTGTATCATGGACACATTCTATGGCGGCTGCTTGAAAAAAACAAGTGTTAATGAACTAAGTTCTTATGTATTCACTCACAGAGGGAAAAGTGCATTGAAGCTGTTAGTGATCTACTCACTGGTGCTGTGCAGTATTTCTTGATTTCACAGGAAGGGTAATGCCACCAGAAAGAAATCAAAAATTAAACATGTACATCTCCATCTCGATTTGAAATAGTAGTATATCTAAAATTAATACATACTCACAGACACACCAGAACAGCAGAAATTTAAATAAACTTACTTAACAAAACAAAGCAACTGAAGCTTTATTTCTCTATATAGAAAGATGCGTTCTTATGTGCATTCTTTTAAGCTAAGGAAAATGAAAAAGCCATGCAGCCCTTGCAAGAAATAAATGCTCAGGTGGTAATATATATACATAGAAAGTTTCTCCTTCAGTAGATGACTAATGCCGTTTAGGAGAGACTTAAACTTATGACTACTTTATAGTAGAATATTCTACTACATTTTTTTCAGTACAATAGCAAACCCATTGCTGGAACCACCATATTGTTTGCATCAATCAAATATGAGCAAATAACAAAACTTAAGCAGTTAAACATGTATCTGAAAATCAGACTACTTATGCAAAGTAAGCACAACGAAAGGATATAGAACAAATGAAAGGACTTTTCTTCAAGAAAAATTATCTTTCGACTTTCTGTAACTTCACATCTCATATGGCTTTTGAATGGAGGCATTAGTTGAAGGAATTTTCCCACTCATAGTCAAGTATTGCCTGTATTTAAATACAGCAATGCAAGGACAAACAACAGTTTAAAATTTAGCATGCCATATTACTTCATGTAATTTGGCATAGAACCCCTTTTTCTAAGGCTACAAAGGACAAATTTACATTAAAATGAGGTACTGGCATTTATGATTGGAAAAGTAAAGATGAAAAAGGATTATAGAGCATTGTCATCAGACATTTCTCTTTTTTTCTCTTTTTTTTCGAGGGGTTTTTGGTTTTAGTTTTCTTTTTTACAAAATACATGTCTTGATGACCACATGCTCAAAGCTTATATTCATTTATTTGAATATATATCTTTTTATTTGTAGGGGCAATTGAGAGAGAGTCACAAATAACGAAAGGACACTAAGGTTTTAATAAGGGCAACAAAAAAAATGTTTTCACCAGAATAGATTCACATTACAGTACACCAATATTGACAGCATTCTCTTTTGTCTATTTTTGGTACATAAGATGGAATCTCTCTACATAACCTTATAAGGCTTCAGTAACTAAAAAGTAAAAAACCTATTAGTTTACAATTCATTTAAAAATTCTGAAAGACACAGCAAGTTCTAAACTTTAGTAGTGCTACCCATACACAATCATCCGGTTTAAGAAGCCATTAAAAGAGCCTCCTTTCAAGAGAGCTTCCAACAGCAGAGTTGTGCAACATGGATGTCTCTTACTACAAGGGGAAAAAAAATTACACATGGCACATTCTCATTCATATTTTGCAATGTAAAAAGTTACAAACATACCTAATCAAATAAATAATAAAAAAAAGAATCTGAAATGTGTTTGTTATGTATCCTAAAACCACTACGCAGAATAATGGAAACTTTCACTCACAGACTATTTACACGGTAATACCCAGGTGAGGGTACACACTGCTACAAAACTCATAAAACAAAGGGTAAACTTGAAATGTTTTCCATAGTAAAGGTCTAGCAGCATGACTATATCTAATGCTGTTTAATTTCTTGACAGTTTTTGGAAGTTTGTTTTAATCTATGTCTTCATCCAGTTCATAATTGTCTTTATCATAAATATCTTTTACTAAAAGAACCCGTACGAGCATATTTTCCAAAGTGTTGCGGTCCAGTGACGTGGCAGTGTACCAGATGGGACTCTCCGCAGAGACAGAGCACTCTGGCTGCAGATAGAACATGTCTGTCCTCTGATTCAGATTCTGTGGGCTACAGGGAGGCGAAAAAAAGGGGGTTAGAAAAACAGCCTCACAGGACAAAACAGTATGTTACCAATTCCAAAATCCTGCACCATCAAAACTCTACTTAAAGATTGGTTGTTACAAATCTTATTCCCTTAATTCCTTACCCATTACACTACGCAGTTCAATCCAGCTCAGAGACATGCCCTAAGCCACTAGAGAAGACTCCTTTAAGGAAATTCTAGCAGTTTGTCCATTTAGGCAAGTCTCAGAAAGGAATTTGCAATTCTGTATGTGCAAGTGTTCACTCATGCTCCCCCCTTCACAAACACTGTAGATCTCAGGAATCAACTCTATTTCATGTTTCTTCAGTAAAAATAAGAATTTTTACCAGCTCACCTTCCCAAACTGTCTGAGAAGATTTCAAGTGTTGCTCTTCAACTGCTAGGATAAATGTTGGCTTATTCTGCTCTCACATAAATCAGATTAAGAGTCAGATAGGAATCAAAATATGAATGTTTAAAAGAATTAAAATATTTTAACTTCCTTTCTTCCTTCTTGAAAATCCAGTATTTTTATAGGAACAAACAGTCACAAAATCAATTAGGTTGGAAAAGATCTCTGAGATCATCCAGTCTGATAACCACCATGTCAACAAGACCACGGCATCAAGTGCCCCGTTCAGTCTTTCTTTAAACACCTCCAGGGATGGTGACTCCATCACCTCCCTGGGCAGGCCATTCCAATGTCTAATCACCCTTTCTGTGAAGAAATTCTTCCTACTGTCCAGCCTTAACCTCCCCTGGCACAACTTGAGATATAATGAGACAATGATATGCTGTTCATAGCTGTCAATGAAAGCATCCTGAAGTTTCAGCTGCAGCTGTTCACTGGTTGCAAAGTATACTTCAAACAGCTGTAAAATTTTACAACAGCTTTTAAAGTGTTAAACATTTTATTAAAATTATTTCAACAAAGACGCAAGCTATATTTTATTAGAAGCGGAACCAGGAGAAGCAGTCTGCTGCTTTAGTTAACAATGGTGGCTAATGTCTGCAAGACAGCATGACTTGAAACCACACCATAAATGATGCTCTAAATGGGTTTAAGTGTATCTTTTTCCCCAAAGTTGAGATGTCCCTAAAGGGAAAAAAAAGAATTATGTGTTCTCTCTCCCCTAGTGGCTGCATAAGTCAGTTCAAAAATCCAACTTCAACTTTTTAACAACATATCCTCTCCAAACCATGACAGTAGACAGAGTGAAGGCAAAATCCTCCTGCAACAATTAGAATTAACTGAGCTTATGAAAAACAGGTGGTTGCATTAACAGGCCACAAGCTACTCTTTACTTGTTTCTCTCTACAACACAACAAAATTGTACTTCTGCTGATGCTGTGTAAGCTCTTCCTTCACCTCTAAGACTAAGATGCTGTTTCCTAACGCACGTTTGGTCTCACATTTCATTCAATTTATTGTGTTGTATATACAAAGTGATTTTATTTCTTTCGTATCACTTGCCTGTATTTCCCTTAGAGTTACATAAAATCTACTTTAAAATCAGACACTTGAATGCCTGTTACAACTAATGAAAAGTATTTCCCAAGAAATCCCATTTTCAAGCTTCCAAAACAATTAAATTAAATTAAACTCCTGAATGAATTCTTTTAGGAGTTGCCTAGTTTGGGGTTTTTTTTAATGTATTAATTCCTGCTTCCTTCTTGTACAATTAATTGTGCAGATTGGACTGAAACAAGCTATTTCTAAAAGCTGAGGTACCATCAGTAGTATTTTTCCTACTACAAAACACTTTAAACATGCTTTCACACTAGGCATCCCAAAAGCATCTACATTTCATATTCCTGATAACTTATGATGAAGGAAACCCTTTGTCTCAATCCAATTCTTACTGAAGAGACGGAGACCTCACAAACGAAACCCTCAGTAGCAAAACCTATCAGATCCCTTGCTGGCAATTCTCTGCAGAGGTACTTAGTGTTCCCAGATAAGAAAATGGAATTGTATTGCCATTCTCAAAAGGATTCCTTGACAATTGACACTGAAGTACTCCACTGCTCCCACACTTTCTGCACATCTTGTTCAGAACTAGAGATTTCAGAACTTTCATTTAGGTATTTTTCAGAAGATCTCAATCCATTCCCTTTGCTTGGGTGCATTTCATGTTGAATTAAAACAGTTCCCCTCTGTACCTGGCTTACCCTAAACCCCTTCTGTATTACCCTGTATCATACTTACCTTTTAGACAGATAGCACTCAAACATTTTCACAGGGCATCTAGCTGGATCAGACGTGTTTTCAACTTGTTCAAATACTGGTACATCATCTTCATGTTTCCTTTTCCCAGTAGTAATTTTATCTTTAAGAAGAAAACCAACAATATCTAAGACACAACTGGAAGTTATTTCACATTTTTCAGTAAAATTCCCAGTGTGGGCAGCCCACCAAGTACCACAGGGCAGTCACCAAAACTACACATATCTGCCAACTGGAAATGCCACCCACAGCCACAGCGAAGTCACACCACTTAACACAGAGACCCGTGGGCTCAAAGGGATAATTTAGCATAGAGGCTCTGTAGTCTCCATGGGCTACATGCTCCAACTAGAGATCTCAGAGCTGGGAGCTGCTAAACTTTATGCAAAGGCAGAGCTCTGGCTCCTGGAAAGATGCCCAGATGTTCCCCAGAAGAGCACAGCGTGGATGCTCCTGCAATACTAATTTTCAATTGCCATATTACCTTCACTATCAGCTCTGCACAGGGAAGACACTTGATATCGAAGACAAGCTTTGCTTTCCATTGTTAGAGGATTTTTTTTCCACTGTCTAAAAACAGTGCCAAAAGAAAGTCTTAAGTGCTGCTCCACTGTTTTCAGGCCAAAATATTTAGTGTTAAAGTAGAAGAGAGTATTCAGAAGAGCAACAGGTGAATGTGATCCTAGCTGTTTAATCCTCCAAAGATAATCTTCTTCAACTCGAGAGAATATTGATCCTTGGGTGAAAAAAAAAAATAAAAAAGAACATTAGAGAAAATATAATGGATTAGCCCATAAAAGTGTCCAGGTACAAAAAATCAAGTTTCTCTTTACAATGAAACATAGCAAAATGCTCATGAGAAAAGCCTCTAATAGACATATTTAATTACATGTCCCCACCCTCAAAACCACTCTTAAAGACACAGACATTTACTGAGACAGGTCAAAGAGCTTATTCTAACTTTCCCTCCCAAAAGTGGACAGTTAATTTTAACAGGCAGTGACAAAATCACCTCTTGTAGCATGGATTATCCACAAACAAGACAGTAAGAACAGGTACAGTCTTAACTGACATCTTAGATGATATCTGTGTAATTCTTCATCAATTACTATTGCAATCCATAAAATATATATATCCGTATATATGCTTAAGAATACAGAACTATTAAGAGAGGAAAAACATACATGACCAAAAAGAAAATTACCATCTGGAAGTATGCTTGGTTGCCAACTTCTAAGGATTTTATTTAATTCGTGTTCAAATGTCTGGTAGATTGGATCAATAAATATGTTGTCTTTTCGATTACTTCCATATAAATACTACAGAAAACAGAGAAAGACACAGCATTTACAATTTCAGATTAGAACCACTCCTGTGGTACAGGGTTCTTTTTTTCATAAATGCATTGTACTGAAAACCAGTATCTAAAAATAAAGCTATGGCACTTTTTCAGTATTTAACAGTTAAAAGTTACCTCCAATAAAATGTTTGTTGTAAATTCCTAATTGGATCTGAATCATAGTTGAATTACAACACTTTTTTCTCTAACATTTCCTGTGTGCAACATTGTATCAGTGAATGGGGAGTCATTAAAAAAACCCAAACCACAAACAACTTATTTATTTTTTTCCTCCACCTAGGTCTTCAAAGAAGAAAACCCCACACTTAGCAAGACTCGGCAATTTTAAATGTGAACTCTTGACAGTGACAAAGGCACCTTCAACACAAAAGTGGGAGCAAAACAAACCCCATATATTTGTGGTAACAAGATGCAGCAGTGCAAGGAAAATTACAGGATGGTGCAAGGCACCTGCCTATTCTTCAGTCTAATTATCTTAACGCTCTTATTTTATCTTGACCCTTAATTCTTTTAAACCTTTACCAAGAACTACTGGCTGAGGGCTATACCAGTATTTGACATTATCCTTTCTGAAGACATTTCCAGCAAATGGAGGATTGGCTTCTTAAGTTTTCCACTTCAGTGTTATCTTTGCATGAACAAGCCTGTTGTTAGTGAATACAATAAAAGTGAGGGACAAAACACGTACTCACTTCTGGAAACGGCATCTATTTCTGCACACATACTTGAAATAACATTAAACACAGATCTATTTATACTAGGTGGTCACTGTCCAGCATATCTTGGCTTCCTTATCTTTGCACTTAGTTTTGTAATAAGGAAAAATGAATTAATACACTTCCTAGAAGTCTCCAACACACCACCTGCATTTAGAAAACTATTTTATACAATACATGCAACTAATTCATCAAAGCACAATATTCCCCCGAATCTGTTTGTTTCTACATACAGCAGTTTTGATTTTATAAAGCAATTCTAAACCAGATAACACAGCTTACTACAAGCTTCATGGGGTTTGCCCCTCTGTTCCTGGCACATTTTTCCTTAATGAATTTTTCTTTTTCTCTGGTTTGCATTAAACACTCACACTGAATGGTGGCAGCAAAAATGAAATCAGACTGAAAATTGGTCCAAAACCAATTCACACACAAGCTTATGAGAACTCAACAAAAAATATTTCTGCTTCCTGGCCCAGAATAAGTGTTTGGCTAACCCCTGACATGCCCAGCAGGAATCTGTGAAGTGCCCCAGACCACTAGAACCACAGTCTACAGAAGAATGATGCTGTCCAGCAGGGGAGACTGCAGCCTAACACTCGGCGCTCATCTGCAAACCTTCCTTCCCACACCGTAACACTGTGCTCTGCTACGCTGCTAACTCTAAGGGGGACAGGACTAGCATAAGGTGTTCCCATCTGGGATGAGCTTTCCCATAACTGCAGAGAACAGGAAGGAACTGGATGGGCCTCTGCATCCCACAGCAGAGAAGAGACTAAATCACCACCCATAGCACCTTCAGACAAACATCTGCCAAGCCCCATCAGCCTGAATTACCATTAACAGACATACAAAGAAAACAAAAAAAACCCACAAACCCCAAATCCCAGTCTACAGTGGGACAAAGAGCAAAGACCATGATGCAGCAGAGGAGCATGGCAGGCTAATATTTTCTTCTAGGTGAGCCCTCTCCTCTAGATGCCTGCCTGACCATGCAGCAACCTTTGAAGTGTGATATTTTTTAGGATCAGTACTTCAGTTATCAAAACCATTATTAAGCCATTTCTGTGTGAAAGCAGAACAATTTGTTCTGCAAATGAACCTGAACTGAGAGACTGCACTATCTGACTCAAAGATGAGTTTCCTGGAACAGATTTTACAATGCTTCCTTTAAGAAAAAGTTATTCTATAAAATCAAAAAAACCCAGCTTAGGACTTGAGGACTCCTGGGCACTTCCCCCATGCTCAAACCACATTACACCCACAAGGAAAAGCTCCAACCTGAGTGTGCATTTAGACACAGTGAGTGCAGTAATTCTGGTGGCGGGGGAAAGTACTTTTTTACTAAGCTATGGTTCCTACATTCTCTTCCTCTGAAGAGAAGCCTACTCTAAATTAGCAAAATATTGATGATCTTTGGCACAACTTTATCTTTAAATGGCATCATTTAATCTTCTGTGAGCCTCTTCTGAGTTAAACAAAGCCAATACCTTTCATGCAGCAGCAGACAATTTATTCTCTTTCGGGGTACCCACGTAGGGGTTGTCAGACGGAAAGAAGGACTAGGAAAATTATAGAAGGCAATGGAGTTTTGTTGTACATTGAGACAACTACATTGCATTTAGTGTATCACTACCTTGTCTAAACATGTTTCTTCAGGAGAGTGACACACACCCCAATACGTACAACTTGCCATTATCACAGAGGTGATGGCTGCAGCCCTTCACAGCTCAGATGCTCCCATGTTTCTGTCCCTCACTTGCTGTCTGCCTGCCTTTGTGAAATGCAAACTCATCAGAACAGGGCACATCTTCCTACCAGTCCCAACAGCAGTGGCATAATTTGGCCAACAAATCAGGGCTGCTAACATCACCTGAATTAAACACTGGACACTTAAGTATAAGCAATATTTACAGTAAAATGATACCACACTGTTCCACTAGTGTTCCAGCATTCTGTATGTGTATTAGGGCTTATGATAATTGTGTTGTGCCACACAAACTACAGTTCTGAAGAGCTGAAAAAAGTTTTACACGTAACTAGCTTGACAAAACAGACAATGTCAAAGGCATAAAGAAAAAGGTAAAAAAATAAACTATCTGAGTTCCATATTGTAAAGCACATGCCTCACTCTGTGTACTGTTTATCAAATTAACATGAATATTTTCAATCCAACAGAAAGATACAGAGAGAGAGTGTCATGCAAGTGCAGAAGCAGAAAGCTAGCTGAATTTGAAACACACCTTGCAGCAATACTGACTAAAAAGCCATTGACTAAAATGAATGTTTGCTTGTCAAATTTCAACCATGAGGTAAAGATATCAGCTAACTCTTTAATTTTGCATACTTACAACACAGAAAAATCAGCGGAGATACTACTTATTTAAAAAAAAATCAACTAAAAAATTTGTTAATTCAAGTCCTCTGCCTCAAGTATGGAAGAGTTTAAGTAGGATTGCAAACCCTGTGAATAGCTTACTTTCCATATCATATGCATTTTTCATTATCTTGAATGAAATTTTCTGTGCTCTCTGCTCTGAACACTGCTTATTTTATCTGTGTTTTGCCTTATGTACCAAAAATTAAGACACTTCCTGCTTAAAAGATGAGCTGTGGAATATTTTTTCTAATTATCTAGTGATGCATGTTATTGCTTTCACATACATTACATCTAACTTGACTCCTTTCTACCTTACTGTAAGAGAGCCAATATAGCAGTTTCCTGCACTGTGTCCTGTCTATAACATGACTATAACTATTACTGAATGTCTGTAACATTCAGTAAATCAGACCCTCCCCAAAAGACACTCAATTAGCTTGTTTGCATTATATGTTAAGTAACTGAATTAGTACAACCTTTACAAATCATGCCTTGTTTCATTCTGTTTTTACATTAGACATCTTTAGCAAACAAAATGAAGCACAGCATTTGAAAAAAACTATGTCATTTTTGACTGCGAGTGACTTGCTTTAACCCAACAAGAATGTTAAAATTATTACAATATACCGATTTGTATTTGAGTTTTCAGGATGGGTCTGCAAACTCATTTCCTATACAGACAGCTTTCTACAATGTGATTTACAGAGCAGTCTGTGTTCCAGATCATAGCCATACATTAAGAACAGCTCCTAGCCAGTAAATCCACGTTATCTCCATTCTTCCCCCGAAACGGGTTACAGTCAAATCAGCAGCTCCATTTCCCATCTCTACAGCCTCTACTAACCTCCTGAATCCCAAGACACAGATAATAGATGCTGTCAGGTGCATAGTTCTCTCCATTTGGCCTTCGAATTTCATTGACAAAATGTGTCAACCCATAGTTTAACTCAGCTGAAGTATGTGATAATAGATCTTCCTTTAATTTCACAGACTTTACTGTAAAATAGAGAAAAAATGCTACATTATACAACGGAATTATCACACAGTGAGGGTGAGATGGGGTATTTTTTGACTGGAAAGTAGGAAACTGGCTTGACGTCCTCTTCACTAACCAGTGAACAAGACTAAAATGTACCAAATAGTTAACATGTTAGGTCTGTTTTAAAATAAACAAGCTACCAGAGTAAAGTCTAGTTAACCAAATGCAGTAGCAATCCTAGCAAATGTACTGTCATGCACAGCTGAGGATGACAGAGAAGCAGCTCAAGATGCCGAAGTGAGGACAGTGGTGTGGAGGGGCACCTTCAGGAGAAACAGAAGTTTCCAAAGATCCAAGGATGCATGTGGGAGGGGAAGAACAGGAGGAGTAGCACCAATTCCCCTTTTCTGTCACAGTACAAATGTACACAGAGAGGAACATTGCAGAAAGAGCAGCAAGGCTCCACAGGATCAAAGGCCACCTCGTGCCAGAGCTCCACAGCCAGGTAATGCTAGCCTCAGGTGAAGATCTCTTTCCAGCAGAAGGAGTAGGATATCCCTGCCTTGCAATTTAGAAGTCCAGAAATTATGTGAACTCCTAGGTGAGTTAGAATATGAGGAAAAATAGGATGCAAACAAAAAAATCAAAATGGTCACAGAAAGTCCGAAGAGGGGGGAAGGTGCTGTCCTAGCTTGCACGAGAAGCGTGACACCCAGCATTTTGAACAAAATGGAGAAAACTAGGGGAAAAAAAGAGTTTGGCAACTCTGTGGTAAAATAATCATAGTCATGGTGGGAACATTAGGGACACGTGTATTAAAAATTCCAGCTGAGAATCATACAAGTACAGCAATTTTCTCTACCAAACAAGAATCTGGGTGCCAGACTTTTGGAAATACTCACTTGATTTCAGTTCCTCTAGTTCTGGAAGCTCTTCGTCTAAACACCGTGACTTTACCCAGTGCTTCCACGCGTTCACCCCGTACGCGTATTTGAAGGGGAAGCTGCACTCCGAGTTCTCAGAGCTGTCATCGTGCGACTGGTACTCAGACACCGCTTTCCTCTTGACTCCCTGCCGTGGAAACACACGGGTTAACACTGCCAGCAGCAGTGACACAGAGCCTGGGCAAAAGGAGTGAGCTGCAGGCCAGAGCACACACTGAACGCCCAGGGTAAAGAAACACAGGCTTCAGTCAGTGGGTGGTTGCTTTGCTGATCACCCTTCTAAGGACAGCATCTACTTAAGCTGACAAGCGCTTCCAATTCTCCTCTGACACTGGTTCTTAACAGACACGGTAATTTTTGATAATATAGTTGCTCTACTGGGTTCTGTTGCATTATGCAACAAACATAGTATGCACCAAATAATTCAGTGTATTTTTAGGATTTCATTGTGTTAATGCGCAAGAAACTAAAGATGCTACAAGTTTATGCTCAACTTTTAGGCTCAACTGAACCCATCAGTGGAAAAGCCAGCACTGGTGACAAATTAAAGCATGTCCAGCAGTGGATATGTGGATAATGTACAGTGGATAATACTGACAGTTTAGACTCCAAGTTTAATAGGAGAAGGAAACATTTGTTCTTAGAAAGCTTTACTAGAAGTTGGCTGGGTTTTTTAAAGCTGCAATATCTACTGCAGTTATTGGAAGATCATTTCAGCTTTGTGCCAGGCACAGGAAACCAGTTCCTGTTAGTGTCCTTCCAGATAAAAGAATATGGGTAATGTACTTGCAATGTTTAAAGTAAGAGTGACTGAAAATAAAATTTGTGAAAATTAGAAGCAAATAGAAATGGGTTTTTTTAAAACTCTTTTATATAGGAGATGCTATGGCTTCCATTATAAACCATGGTAATGCCAACATTTTTCCACTTTATTACCAAATTAAACCAATACGGCTTTGTTCAAAGTACAAGGTAGAAAAGCATTACTAAGAGTACAGTAGGTAGGTACAAACTAACACATTACATCAATAGTTTTACCAATAAGAAGTAAAAATGGGATCAGAATTCACAAATCACACTCCTCTTAAATCCAATAGTTATCAGCAGCAGACATAGGACTGAAATAATTTCCTTATATGAAATATATCAGTTTATATCATAAAGATAGGATATTAGATAGTAATAGACAATAACACATTTTAGAGCAGTATCAGAACTAGACTTAAATTTTGTGCTTTTTTTCATATTTTTAATAGCATGATAAAATTACCTTCTTTTTGGATCGAGGCCTTGGCTGCTCCTCATATTCTTCACCAAAAACCGGAGGTAATAAAAATTCATTTTCTGTATCAAGCTCCTCAGTTGCTGAAAATACATTAACAGAAACTTATTTTTAAATACCTTTTGAATAACACTGCTTTGAAAAAAACAATGAGCTATATCACTGTGCTAAAACATATGGGGTCCACAAAGGCACATATATAAACATTACCAAACACTGGACTCTTATATTCAAAGACTATTCTTACACTTAAAGCAAGACAAAGCTGTCAAAATGTTTATTTCTAAAAAAATTGTAGAGGACACAATGCTCAACATTTCCAATGACTGTCTTAAGCCACTAAGGCAGCAGTTCTTACAGTGGACTCTTATATAATTTTTTCTGTCCAGGCTGTCTTGGTATCAAGAAGTTTAAGTTATGGTGAGAATAAGCAGATATGACTGGAAAAAATACAAATTAACTGAGTACATGCACTTTTGTTCATGTATTTCCATAATTTCTATTAATATTTTATATTTTATAAAGGACATTATATTTGATTAAAAACATTAAGAATCAGAAGGCAGACTCTTTCAGTAAAACTGGCTTTAGTCTGTATTCATACAAGTGGTGGAGGTTTAGCTCATGACGGATATTACAATAAATTCATTAAGAAGATATATGGTAGTTTGTCAAAATATTATTTATTTAACATTTCATGGGTAAGATGAAAGACTCTACTTCAGGCAACACAGCAGAATGAGACAACATATGAATGGCTTTAATGTTACAAATTCCATCTTTATTTACTTTACTGAAGATGGTTCATCCTTCATTTGGCCAACAATGTCTTCACTCAAAACTGAATGCCTTTCTGATGGTCTGATTTCACTCCCTTACTTCTCAAGACACCTCTCAAACTGGTCCAGATGAAACAGCACTCACATCCAAAGACTAAAGAACTCCATACCTGTCTAAAAAGCAATCCTTCTCCTTCTCAATCTTATCTCAGAAGCAATTCAGTGTAATCAATATCTCTCACAGACAGCTGTTACTTACTATTCCTCTTTGATTATTTCTTTTCTTCCACAGTTTTGCTTTCTCATGTACCAAGCCTCACTTACACAGACAGTTAAAAATCCAGTACATATCTGACTAGTAAACTTCCTAAAATCAAGGTCAGACTAATCCCCAGGCTTTCTCTTTAAATTAGACACACAGCAATGTGAGAAACCCAGTCTGGGCATCTACTGAGGCTCTCTATGGCAGAACACAAAAGCAGACTCAACATCAGCTACCCAGGTGAGGTATCAGAGTTGCCTGTTCAAGAGAAGCTATCTCAAGACAGACACTAACTACAGCCAGAAGCTTTCTTGGATCTTGGATTGATTAGGACACGCTATAAGGAAACAGACACCGTTCCCTGCATTCTGCAGAGTGGTGGAAGTCGTACTATATAAAATCAAGCGTTTCTCTCAACAAAGGTCTCAAAGTGGCGATTTTGCTGCTAATTCGAATAATGCTACCTTTTCAAATACAGGTATGGATATTAACAGGATCTTAAAAGGTAACACAAGTGGTGGGCAGCATGCCAACTTGCAATTTTCTAACAAACTTGAGTGGGAAATTGACCCTTTTGTCATTTCTGCTCTAAACCATGGAAATACCTGGTGATTGAAGAACGCATTCATCATGTTTTCCAAGACACATGCCATCTGAGTCCATGAGCCTCCACAACAGCTTGCCTAAATCCACGTTCAAACCAACTGATGCAGCCAAGTTCTTTGTGAAAGATAAATGCCCCTTTTCTCTGCATTGTTTCAAATACTGTATTTAGAAAGATGGAAGAACTAATTCAGAAGTCCCCATTCTTACAAAGAAATGGCAAAGTTTTACCTAACAGACAATCAACTGGATCCTGCCATCAAATAAAGCTTCTCTGAAAGGATGATTGAACAAGGTACAATGGTTGCTCACAATGTCACAGTATTTATTAAAATCGCAGAAAAATTACCTCTTGGGAAGTCTATTTCAATATCCAGGTCTGGCTCATATGGAACATCAGGCAAGCTCGTCCGTGACTCTGTTTCTGAGTTTAGTAGATTTGAGTCAGCTATCACACCTGCTAAAAAAACAGAAAGAAAAGGAAAACCTCATTATTTTAACCAACACAGTGATTAGTGAACAGGGCAGATTTAGAACTTTAGATGCCAAGTGGTTCTAAAGCTGCTTGTTCTGCTCATTGCCATCCCACATTTTGTTGTTCTTGGGATCTCAGATTTACTTCTCCAATCTGACTTCCTTCAAACATAAAAGATACATACGAGCCCTTTGCCCCTCTTCATTAAGATGAGGCAGCAAAGCACAGGTAGAGAAAATCAAATACTGGTGAATGTGGATCATATCAGCCAGTCAAAGAACTCAAACAAGCTTGACAAAGCTAACTATTTTTCTACCTGATTCTATCACAACAGAACAGATTTTCAAGTCTGCTTTTGTAGTATTTGGTTCACAAACAAGGCAAGCAAGCAGGGAGAAACAAAGTTTGACCTCTTTCCAGTCTGGCAAAGACAGACTTCTCCAAATTCAGTCCTCTGCAAATGAGCAAGCTCTGATACCATACATCTGCTCATTTAGCTGCACTTCACAAAAGAGAGCAAGGAACTGCAAGTGACAATCTTTCAGCACTACCAGAAATGTGCAGGTTTAGTGGGGGAATGCAACAGTTTGAAAGCATTAAGCCTCTTGGGATTGCAGTTCCACTGGCCTCCTATATACCAAGCACAAAGCATAAGTTCATATAATTTATCAACATCCTTTCAGACACCTGTTCAAAGAGCTTGAAATAACCCCCAAAATTTCATCTGAGTGAAGGCGAATTTTCCTGGAAAGATACAGAAGAGACTTGAGAATTTTGGCAGGCAGAGCCAGGAAAGAGGAAGCAAAGAGACAAGTGCACTGAGAAAATGTAATTCCGGGATACACAGTTTTCATCTTCAGATATGAATTTTTATTATGAGAATAACGTTGATAACACACTGCTGTGTTGGTTGTTGCTCAAGGACTTTTCAGTTTCCCATGTTCTGCCAGAGAGCAGGTGCACAAGTAGCTGAGAGGGAGCACGTCCAGAACAGCTGAGCTGAAGCATCCAAAGGGACATCCCGTACCATAGAATATAATATGAAGGGGAGTTGGTTGGGGATCCAGTGAATGCTGCTCAGGGCAGGATGGGCATCCGTCAGCAGGTGGTGAGCAACTGTATTGTGCACCATCTTGTTTTCTTGTGTTTTATTTCTCTCTCTCTCTCTCTCCCCTTTTCATGGTATTTATGAGTATTAGTAGATTATATTTTATTTTGTTTCAATTATGAAACTGTTCTTAAGTCACAAGGTTTACTATTTTTTCCCCCAATTCTCCTCCCCAGCAGGTGTGGGGGAAGTAAAGAAGTGGCTGTGTGGTATTTGGTTGCCCTCTGGGGTTAAACCACAAGGCAACTTAATGTAAGAACCCAATGACAGCACTGTTGTATTCAAACTTTCCCCCTAAACCAAACATTTCTCTTGATTCACACAAATGCCCCAGCACTCCAAAGAGCCAAAAAAACTCATCAGAAAACTCACTGGCCACATCAGAAGCTTCAGCTTTTCCAACGTGTTCAGGTACCATCCCCGACAAGTTCAGTAGCTCAGTTTCCAGAGGATCTGAGGGCACTTTCCCCCTCAGCTCTTCTATTGCTGCATGGATTTTTTCACTGTTATCCAGAGTAGTGGGCAAAAAAACAGGAACTGGCACCTGTGGAGACAGGGAGGCAGAGATAATTAGAAAAGAAAAATGCTGCAATACAGCAACAACAGTAGCCAAGACAGAAGAAAATTCTGTACTCCTCTTCTAAAAGACAGAGTTAGTACAGATTAGAAACAAATTGCTCCAGTGTGAGCTAACAAAAGATGCTGACAGTTAAAAAGCTCAGTATGATGACTGACAACAGAAGGAAAAGCAGGAATGAATACAGAAAAAATAAAAATATGACAAAATATAGCTGGTCAAAGAAAGAAAAGAAGGGACTTTGGAGCTTCAAACACATTTGATTATAAGCTCAGACTAACAGTTTGGACAAATCAGCATCCTGTTCCAATGGATTGAATGGAATTTTAGGAAATCAGATTTATTTTCTCACCATTTGGATGAGAATAGGTACCTAAGTGATAACAGATTAAACTTAAGAGTTATTTTCTTTTGCTAATACAAGTTCAGGTGTTGGTTTTTTCCTTTGTTTTTCTTCCTTCTGTTTATCCCACTCTGCCATCCCTCCCCAACACAATGTTTTTGGCTTCCTCGTTACTGGAACAAATCTTGCTGTTTCAGGCTTATTCAGCAAACTCAAAGCATCACGTAGTATGGTTCCTAAAAAGTTCAGCAGCACAAGATTTTCACACAGAAAGGAGGCAGATAGGTCCTAAAGAAAAATCAGGAAATTAAGTGCCACTGGCAGATTCTAACACTTTTTTCAATAAATAATGCTGCAGCATCCTGCAATCCTTTAAACAGACTAGAAGAACAGCCAACAATATGAAGTGGTCCCACACATGCATGGCAATTTTAAAACAAAGCTAAGTTTCACTTACAGGAACAGGAACTGTTGTAGGAACAGGAACATTTTGACTATACATGTTCATAGGCACCGGAACATAGATAGGTACAGGAATAGGCACTGGGACATACTCTTTTTTCCAATCACCTTCTATTAAAAGAAACAAGAAAAAGGCAAACACTGCCAGGTATTTAAATACACTTTACACCTGCCATATAGTGAAAAAAATCAGAATATTTGCAGTATGTTCAAAGACAGTAACAGCTAAGAAAAATCTGCAATGAAGAAATTGGTAGTTCCAGCACAGCCCAGGAGTTACCTGTCTGACAAGATTTTGTCTGCATATGAGGTTTACAGTACGTGGCTTTCGTCATTGTCAAAGGCTTGCAAAGAACTGCCTTGTTCTTCATTTCTCTGTTAGGTGTTGGGGAGGGTGGTGGTGCTGAGCCCTGCAGAGAAAGCAAATAAGAGAACGTGCTGTTGCACCACACGGATTCCAACATGAAGTTCTTGACTTAATGGATCAGTTGGTACTTTTCATAAACGAGATACTGAAGAGGAAGCTCACAAAAGCTCAACACAACAGCATCAACTACTATTCTATAACTGCAAGCTATTCTACGCTCCTAGTAATGAGCTGCCACTGCCAGGAATGTAAGATTTAGTTGTATTTCACTCAGTCAGGGCTAGCACTAGGAGTAACAACTTCTGGCTTATTTTTCTTTCTTTTTAATGTAAGGTAAACACTTTTTTTCAACATTCTTGTTTAAATGAAAACATAATTTAAGCAATTTTATAATGTAAAAAATAATTTTAGCTGTAAAAAGAATCCATGGTAAGCAGCACAGCAAATTTTTGGCTCTAGGTCTAACCTTCTTGAATTATGCTTTAATCTAAAAATCACATTTCTAAAAAAAAAAATAAATATTTCTGAATAAAAAGTCTCTGAAGAATTTTTTAGTACCTAAAGTATGAACTTCGAGCTCCCCCTGCTGGCTCTACAACAGTGACAAAAATCCTGAGAACATCCCATATTGCTCAAACTGCATCCTTAGAGTCAAGAAGTAAAAAATCCTCCTCCTTGTTGCAGGCACAGTTTTTGTACCCTAGCACCTGTTTTAGAACCTGATTTAAGAAACAAGCTCACAGTTTTATTTGGTCATATGTAGGAAGACTAGCCCCACTTGTCCTTCTAAATATGGAAAGGAAGTCAAGCCCCAAGAACAGCAGTACACTCTAACACGTGTACACTTTCTAAAATACACTAAAAAAATACTGTACCACACATAGGTTTGACATGGTCTTTAAAAATTTATGGACTGAATTAACATCATTAAACATAAAATACTAGAAGTTTTTAACATGACATTTTAGTTTGTCTGATGTCTCTAGTTACCTATGCAATTTTATTTTCTGTGGTTTTCATAAATATATTTATAATGCCATCAAAAACCTTTCACTTAACTCTAAGATTTATCTTTAATGCCTATTTGCATTTAAAAGGTGAGTCAGTTTTTTTCTTGGAAAAAATAGGCAGTTCTGAGACCTCCTATGTGACAAATAAATGAAAACAAAACTAAGTTTCAAACAAAACACACTAAACTAACTGAAAACAGTATTAGTATTTTTGACAAGCTGACAAAAATTGAAACTCAGAATGCTTCCCTGATGATCCCCACTCTCCTAGACAGCAATCCTGCAAATGGTGAGTTATACTTCCCTACTCTGTCACCTGCAGCAAAGTCAATCAGACCTTGAGCACCTAGAGCATTCTACTGTTGGGAATGATAAGATTTAAGAGCTGAAGCCTTATTTTCAGCCTTTCGAAGCTGAGCTACAATCTTAATATTCTAATTCCCTTTCTATACCCAATAAATACACCTAATCGGTCTAAACATGTGAATAAGATACGCAATTTGTTGATTAACTTTTAAGCAACACTTGAATGCACTATAGGTATAAAACACACGGCTGATGATTTAGTTTCCCAGAAGACATTGAAAAGATAAAGTATGAACATTTAAAAAACTAAAAAACTCCATAAACTACCATTCAAAGAGACTAATTTTGGGGGGTTAATAGCATCCCCTTAAGTCACCAGGATCTCACACTTTAAATACATCTAAATATGTGGTTTTTATATATATATATATATATATATATATGAATGTGTGTGTTAAATATATGTACTTACTGTTATTTTTGTCCGGGGGGTTTGGCAGCCCTGATCTAAAAGTATAAGGAAACATTTTTAGAATTATCTTTCCCCTCTTTCAAATTGAAGCAAATTTCAGTAAGCAACATAAGATAACAGCTCTAATCAATATAACATTAAATTAACAGCACTGATGAGCACCATACTGCAGGTGAGAGCAGCATACAAGACTCTCCCTTCACAGGTACCTCACTACTCTGGTATTGAGTCTTACACAAAAGCAAATGCTAAATGAATGCTCTAGCCAGATGTGAATACAGCCTCTTCCAGAAAAGTAAATACCAAAATGTTCAGACATGAAAACGGCTATACAAAGAAGCAGTGTTTCCATAATTACATTAATTTGAAAGCTGATTTATTTGAGCTTTGCCTGACTTGCTGTTTATACCATGCAAATATGCACTCACCAAATTTACACAGCACCTATTGCTAACAGGAAGGGAAAAAAAAGGCAACGTGTTCCTCTTATCTAGATACTTTTACTCCATTCTCTTTTCATTTTCATTTCACTTATTTCCTTTTAATCCCATTTAATTTATTTTTTTCATTCCTATTGCATTTATCTGCTCTCTGTGACCAAAAGGCATTTTGAGAAGTGTTTCTACAGAGCAAGTAATGACAAACTGGAACACAACGAAAAGAGGAAAACATCTTCTGTTCCCATAATGATACAGCACTAAAGTTACACTTAACCCCAAACAGCTCAGTGATGCCCCTGATGCCAACATAAAACAGGATAACCTCTAACGCTGTTTATTACAACACATAAATAATTCATGCAGCTTTCCATTTTTCATGCAAAGGGAGCCTCTTGTTTGACATTTACCAGGCATAAAGCAGCACATACCATAGTGTAAGTTCTCAGGTCCTTTCTGGGTGGCCAGGTTTGGTTCGTTCTGCTGACAGTAGAAGCGGAGCAGGCAGTGTTGATCGCAGAAGTGCTTCATTTCGCCGCGCCACTGCACTTTCTCTCTGAGAGTTCCTTGAGACTTACAACAGTCACACCGTACAGCCTTAATGCAAAGGAAGATTTGGACATTTTTAAACAAGCCTTGGAAAAAACAAAATTATTTCTACATTTTAAAAGGTTACATTTTTAAGAGTACCGAGGACTCATTACCATGACACAGTTAAGTCTCGCTCACGTACAGTAGTTACACTACCTTCTAACCTGTGTATACAGGCACACCTGTTACGTCATTCTTGATTGTTTGCTGGGGGTTAACACCCACAATAGATCTGATTTGTTTTTCTAATTCTTCACTAAGTCTTTAAAAAAATCACTGACTTCTAAACAGTCAGCAAAAAATTGATTTTATGCATCAATTTTAATTAATTTCATTTAAGCACTCTGCAAAACAAGAGCAAAAAGTGACTGACTCCCTAATGACTCTATTGAACTGAGGACAAATAGAGTTCTTTTTTTCCCCTCCAAAGTTTGGTGGGTTTTTGTTTTAAGTCACCAATAGAATAACTTCTACTAAGTATCAAATCAGCCCTTTATTGTGAGTAAATTTTATATTCTCATTATTTTATTAGTTTGGCAACAAGTTTAGATTCCAATTATTTAGTTCATCCAAACTTCTCTATGATTTATAAGCCACAATTGCTCTCAAACTAAAGAGGGCTCCCCAAAATCTAGTTGGCCCATAACTTGAAACTCAAACATTATCTTTCCCCAGCCTGCATGATATTTTCATGAGGCATCACTGAGATACTGTTTTTCTCCAAAATAGATTCCATTGCATTTAGTCTGCCACACTATAAATTATTATCTGAACAGTGGTAGCCCCAGTTTCAGATCCTTCAGTAAGCAAAGAACTGTTTGTACTACAGCTCGCCTCAATATTGCTTGCAAACTCCATCCTAAAGCAGACCTTAAAAAATAAAAGCTTTAGAGATGCTCAGGAATCCAAGTAAGTCAACCTAATAATATAGCCATGAGAGGAAGAGGGAAGTTATAATAATATGCAACATAAAACATTAATACATAAAACCATACACAACATTGCAGTTATGCACAAGGCTCTGATGGTTTAAGAAACAAAACAAACCAAAAAAAAGTGCAACTGTAGTTTTAGTGACTCAAAAAACATATGAACCAGCCAATTAGTTCAAATTAAAAAAATAATTAAATGTTTAATGCTTTCTCTGGACTTGAGCAGTCCAGCACCATCCTCTGGCAATGTAAGAAATTAAGCTCTCAGTTGTGGTTTTCAAGTATTTCAAGATGATGCATAGAGAAACTCAATTCTAATGGTATAACCAGCTTTAAATCAGGAGCAATTAAAGCTGCAGCTTTGGGATCACCTCACACTGAGCACCAGGTGGCCCTGGAAGGGCAGGTATTTCTCTTCCCCCTCCTCTGTGCAGGTGTCAGCAGTAGTGCTTATGCACCTGCAGGACACACAAGGTCAGAGACCCTACAGCACTGCATTATCCCCACCCTCCCTCAAATTTGTTACATTTATCACTTGGACTTTCTGCTGATGCTGATCCACAGTTCTTTTTGCAGCAGAGATCTTCTCAGTGGGACAAAAGAGCAAGTAAGCTGTATTCTTGGAAGGGAGTGGGGAAGAAGATGAAGTGTAGAGTGTTGCCAAAATAGTCTAGATTTATCAGTTCAGGGAAGCTGTGAATTCACACATTTAATGCAAATGCATCTTCCAAAGCCACCAAAAGACTGAAAATACCAGTAGAAAAAAATATGTATAATTCACTCTAATTTTAAATCTCAAGCCCACCTAACACTGATTGACAGCTGACCCACGTATAGAAAAGCCCATCTATTCTGACCTGCTGCACACTGCTGGACTATCAAAACACCGCTTTTTGCTCAATTTTTCTTCTCTCCTTCAAAGAAATAAAAAAGGGCCAAATCTTGTTAAGACCAGCAACTACAGCCTTCCTACAGCAGGGCCTGTTGTGATGGGACAAGGAATAATGGTTTTAAATTGAAGGAGGGTCAATTTAGATTAGATATTAGAAGTTTTTTAGAATGAGTATGGTGAAACACCGTAACAGGTTGCCCAAAGAGATTGTAGATAGCCCATCTCAAGAAACATTCAAGGTCAGGTTGGATGGGATTCTGGGCAAATTGATCTCGTTGAAGATGTCCCTGCTCATTGCAGGGGTGCTGGACTAGAAGGCCTTTAAAAGTCCCTTCCAACCCAAACTCTTCTGTGATTCTATGATTCCTGCATTGGTTTTCTTTCTCTTCTGGCTTGTTTTTTAAATTTAGGCCTTCGAATAAGTTCAGTATCGTATGTTCTGGGCTGCTACCAAGTTAATTAGGTGAAAAAAAATCTGGCTTGCTTCCACATGGAAATTTCTATTCCTTAGCAAGTCTGAGATTCCTTTATAGTGAATGCTTCACTTCTCATCCCTACATTGGCTACACCATAGTTCCACCATTTCAATAATCATGCTTACAGTCAACATTATACATCCTTCCATGCACTGAAGTTTCCTGCCACCTTCTTGCTCACTCACTGCCCTGACCATGAAATTTATTGAAAGTGAAATAATGTTTTTTATGACATTCCACAATTTTATGACTTTCTGCTTTTTCCTTCCTTCCCCTTTCCATTTGTTTTTCATTCAGGATATACTGGCATTATGTGTTAATTGACTCTCCAAAATACCTGCCTTCAAATCTGCTCTATCTCTGTTTCCAAAAGGCCCATCTCTACTTCCTGTGCTTCAACTGCACATGAGTCCTTTGCCACTCACACCTACTTTTTGGGATATTTCTTTTCCCATTTCTTCAACATTTTGAAATGGGCACGGCGACTAGTCTAAAATACTAATGTTTGCCCCAAATTTGGGTTAAAGAACAAACTTTTCATATATGGGGCTTTTCTGCCCATTTTTAATCCTTCCATCACCTGTTCCTAAATGTTCTCCAACAGTATTAACTTGATCTAATCTTAGCTGTCTATTACAATGACTTCAGTTGCAATAAATAGGAAGCAGAAGATGTTTCCAGAGAGTGAATGATTGTAGGAGAAAGGAGATCAACTATTCTGAAAGAGTACTTACTGGAAATTGAGATGCCATCTACAGAACGGCTGAATTCAGACAAGAGAAATTCCGCAAGGCTGTCTTGCTGCCTTTACCATTTTGATTAACGCTGGCTCCAGTTTCGCACTTTACCACTGCTGACCATCGTTGCTATCTGAGCTCAGCAGCCACAATGATTTTCCTACGACTCGGACTGTAGCTCCCCCACCTACTTCCTCTTTGCTGCAGACACCTGACCTCCACTGCATATACAGTCCCCACTGCACACGCTGAGTCTAATCAATCCTCCACTGGAGCCTTGAATGACCTGTGTGCACTTCACCTGTAGCACTTTCAGCAATGTTTCTCAACGTGTATTTAAAGAAACAGATTTCTGTGCTGCTCTCAGAGCCGTATGCTCATTTCCAAGGTACTTTTAACGCCCTAGGATAACACTGAATGATTGAAACGGCCATCAAACATCACGCTACTAAAACATTTATACTGAAATTTCCCAGGCATTTTTCAGATTAATATCCAAACCATTGCATGCAAGTTTCCAGGGGGGCATCTAATAGCTTGGGGAGCTAACCTCAAGGCACCAAAAATTTTACTCCTTTGTCTAAGAGGGGCACGGACAAAATACAATAGAAATCTCCTCAGAAATAGGCACCAGCTGGTAACTGTAGCTGCTGCCCAACAGATGGTTAGGTCTGAACTATTCTTTTATATTTCAATGCCTCATATTAGGTGTAAAGGACACTTCTAGGCAAGTCTGATGAACTGCTATCACTTCTACATAACAGTTGTGCTTCTACCATTGCTAACTTTCTTTAGCTTTTTGAGAAGAGAATTTTAGCATTCAGGAAAGTTCTCTCAAAATGCTTGATTATTTTTAAAGCTTACAGTGTTTTTCAGATAATACTACATGAGAAAGATGTGTCCATAAAAAAAAGTAGACAAAGAAGATGGAGACAAACACTTGTTTAATGAACACAATGATGGTGTTAAAACATTACTAGGTTATTACTACTTATTTCTCTTCATGAATACAGTCATTGAAACTCCAAAATAACACTGAACATTGCATAAATGAGACAAAGCTCATACATATGTTGCTATTCTTTTAAGAAGCTAACAGACAAAACAGCTAATGAAGTACAAATTCAGGAAGTGGTCTTTATCTATTCTGTCTTCCTACATTTTGATCATCATCTATTTATGGCTAGGTAAGAGCATGAGCTAACAATGCACTACCAAATCTAAGATATCTGGAGTGACCTTTATAAAAGTGGAAGAAGTTACGAGCAAGGATGCAGAGGAGGAAAAAAAAAGAAGGCAATTTAAGCAAAAAACACAATTTCCCAAAACCTATTATATGGCTTTCCCGTATAATAAATCCCAGACTTTTATAACCAAAGCCCAACTATGTAAAGGCTTTAAGAAGCACTTGAAAAAAATTACAATCAACAATTCTTCATCATGTAACACTAGTTCCACTAGCAAGTGTAACATTCAAAAAGTAGAAATGTCTACCACCTCAACATCATTGAAAACATCGAAAGTCACCAATTACCAGAAAATCCATTTAAATTGCCTTTTCACAAGACCATATCTAACCTTCCTGTAACACTGTACCATCAGCATTTCTTAAACAGACTTCATGGGCCAATTAACTTATTACCTTATCCCATGAATCAGGGTAACCTGAAGTCTGAGTTTTCAAGTGGTTCTCAAAGCTGAATCACAGTACAAGCTTCAATAGAAGCTTATGTACACGAAACTGGTTTGGTATGCACACCCCCAGACTACATTCTTTGCTGAATCACCAAAGATTTCTAAAGCACACCAAAGATTTATTAAGTTCTCTATCAGAAGGCACTTTTTATGCAGGGATAAATTTCACCCCATACCCCAAGTTTTAAGGCATATAGGTAAAATATTATTGTATGAAGTTAACATTTTAGGTAAGAACTTTGCAGCCAAGCTTCGTCCCCCTATTTTCAAAGGAGACAAAAGAAACACATTGTGGTCTTCAGTAGTTTTGTTTTAGGAATGTCTAACAGGACCCTACATACATTTTTCAAAATAAAGAATTTACAGTGTTTGGCTGTAACATTTCTGGAACCAGCCATTCCAAAATATCAGCTACATCTTCATATTCAGTTCTTTTACTGTAGGTAGACCATCTTGAATTACAGGACTTGTATCTAGCCCTCTAAATTTTTCAAGCTTTTTATTGCCTTCCAGGCTGCATGCAGAGTTTTGGTACGGTGATGCATTTTGTACTGTCTTTTTGCAATTGCATCCACAAGTGTAGTTCTTGTTTTGGTATTATCAGTGTAGCTTTCCAGGATGTTCACACCAGAGATCAAATATTTTATCCATGGCACTAATCGCAGGTTTTCATCTTTTTCTTTCAAAAAATGTAAACAAAACCTCTTAATGTGAACTCTTTGCTGGTTGTGCTTCACAAGGTAGTTAAGCTTCCAGAGATTTAGAAATAGATGCCATCTGTTTGATTTAAACTTTTATTAGAAATCCATTTGGTCTTGCTTTTCCCTTTGGCATCCTTTCCACTGGGAAATACTGAACAATCAAAGCCTCTGCAGTTCAAACTGTGGGAGAAGGGAAAAGGCAAAAAAGGAGGCAAAAACAGGAACAAGAAAAACTCCACTAACCTAGTTTATTGTCAGTCAACCCAAGGTATCCACCTGCTACTAACAGTGTTTTCAACATTCTGAATACACACTTAAGAAGTTTTGACAAGAAAAATGTGGTATCAATTGAGAAAAAATCAGAATTGTAAAGTAACAAATATACATAGTAATTTCTTGGTTTTCTATAACTCAAGACTTCCTTGCCAAATGAATTAATAAAATCAGGTGATAGAAATGCTGCTCTAAGATCTACAAAAACTCAAATGATGAAATTAATACATTTGCTTGTTGTATAGCAAATGCTTTGCTGAAGTAATCCATATTTGCTGCACAGTCCTTGAGATATCCTCACATGTGCGTTTTTGGTTTTTTTAACTGTGGAGCTCTCGTCAAAAATTCTGAGTTACTTGCCTTGTAGTACCAGTCCTGAAATTTTTTACAGCACTCTTCACTGCAGAAATCTCTCACTACACCATCAAGTTCCTTAGTTGCTCCCTTTTTGCACAGCTGTGAGCAGTAATTACAAGAAACACATCTCAGTCCTAACCGTCTTGCAAAGTCTTGTTTATATAGCAGCTTGCAGCCTGGAAACAGATTTTAAACATTAGGAACAAAGTAATTTTTACAGAGAGATATCACAGTTAAGAGTTAAATATTGAAAATTAAATGAATACAACAACAGCTAACAATTGGGGCTTCAGACAAATTCAGGTTGCATAATAAAACTATATTTCAAGACATATTTACCTGAATACCTTTCCTGCACAACTCTATGGTTTTCTGTGATGCCTGCATCTTTTTCAAAACCCTGTGCTGAATCTTTGCTTATCAAATCCTTGAATAAACAGTCAGGAAAAAAAATACATAATTTTCTTTTAATATAGACTCATACAAAAGCATTGACTTGGAATTACATTGCTCAGTTACACATCCTCAGAATGCTAGATATCCAGACAACACTATACTAAAGAAACACCTATCTTCAGTGATCAACTTCATTTCATTACTATCTTTATTCATATTAATACCCCAAACTACTTATGACAACTCATCAATTTTTAAGAACAGTAATATGTACAAGATGACCTAAGAACTGAGGAGTTTCTTTAAAAATATGACTATAAAGTAAGCAATGACCAGTATTGAGAACAATTATGCAATGAAAGGAGATTACATATGAAATTTGTGAAGAATTTGCATGTAATTAATATTTTAATTTTTCTTTTCACATTGGGGTGGGGGTGATGGTTATTTTAGTTTTGGTTGGTTGTTTTTTTTATTTGTTATGCAGTCATAATTTCCAAGTTGCCATAATGACAGCTATATCCTTCCATAACCTGATCCTCCCTCAGGCAAATTAGAAAAGACATTCTAACGTATTAATGCGTTAAGAGATGAATACTGTAGCTATTATATAGGCTATTTTGAGAATATAATGTATTTAACTACCTCAAATCTAGTGTCTATTCAGCTGAAGCCTAAATCATATACCACATACCTCTGTAATTGTCCTAATTTTATAGAAGAGAACAGAATGAGAAGACAACTCTCTATATCAAACACTGGAGGGATGAGGTAACATTTACACAGACCTAAGGTACTGCACCTGTTTTTATGACCTCCCAAATATCACAGTACCACCAAAGACTGGAACTCAACTCTTCCAAGTGTCCACTCTGCAAGGGCATGTATATAGTCTAGCAGATGCAGACTTCTTTATTTCCAGTGTGTTATGAAACTCAATATGTAATACACATGCTGCACTTCCTCTGCCATACAGAATACCATATTCAGTAATTTCAATTAAGTGCCTTGTGCTGTTGTCTGTTAGGATGGAATTCACATGTGTGAAATTGAGAAACTAATTTTAAATCACTAAAAGCACAAAAATGTAAATGGAAGCTGCAGCAGACAGCATCTTCCAAAAGGTTACCGAGGAACTTTAATTTGCAATGCAACAAGCTTTGCTAACAAATTAAATTTACTAGTAATTGCAAAACAAGACAATTACAGAATATTGCACAAATAAGACACTGTAGGTAATAACAGTTTTAAACTTTTTTCTTTTTTAGTTCTATATCTGGTTCTTTAACAACAGATAAAGAAAATTACTAAGACAGAAAACAAGCAGTGCAGATGGAAAGTGACAAATCAAGCAACCATCCTTACCATACAACTAATTTGGATTTTAAATATACTGCTTTGTAGGAATAGCAATTCTAAAGACAGCAGAGTGTACAAGCTATTAGTTAAAAGCACCCATTGAAAGCACACAAAATTTCTTGCCAGTATTTTTTCCTCCTGGCTGTATCTCTCTGTTATTGTATGGTACATCAGACTCTTTCCACTTCTTTACAATTCCAGAGATAGTTTAGCACCACAATGTACCTTTCTCTTCAGCTGTGTCTTAGAAAAGCCATCCAATGCTGCATCAACTTTTCAGGCTATAGATTAGTAGTACTCCTCTACTACCAATGAGGTAACCTATGTCCACCTGCCTAAATAGTTTACAAAAAGGGATTGACAAAGTTGACGTTTTTCTTGGCTGCTAGACTACAGGAAGTAAAGTTGAAGATGCTGCTGCTGTCATATTAAAAAACAAAGTTAACATGTAAGAAATTTTCCAATCCACAGTCACATATCTCCCACATCTCTGTAACTCATGGTAAAAACGAGCAGTGAACATTAAGTAAGGGGAAACAAAAAGTCCAGCATTCCACCCTTAAGACTAAATGCCTGAAAAACACAAGGGATTTATTTTTTTTTAGATCACTGACTGCAGGGGTTCTTGCTAAGGAGGCCTCTACAGAAGATAGAAAATCCGTCCTTATAAAACTTCAGATGTTGATATTAGATTGTTACAATCCTGAAGATTGCTAAAATGGAAGTACAAAGGTTTTCTTTTGCAACATCATGAGCAAAATTCTTCAGATTTGTCTGAAACGTTTTTATGTCTGTGTAATAGGGTAACTTATTCTACCTGGCCAGAGAATATTTGGTTTAGCTTCAAGATCTTGTCACTTCAGACAAAGAGAAAACAAAATGCCTTTTCTAGGTCCTTTGTGTCCTGTGCAACCTAGGTTACACTTTAAGTTTTGACTGGAATGGTAAGAATTTCTTTGCATGGAAAAAGGTATTCACCTTTGGCAAAACAGATTCTGAGCTTCAACAACTTGGGTCTTCATGGTACACAATGGAAATCCTGAATCGACGCAGCAGTAGCATCCAGGATGGCTTTGTAGATGTGACTGTGAAGTGGGCTTTGACTTACAGTACATTGTGTAATACAAAAAGCACTGGTCGTCTGACCTTTCTAATATAAACACTAAAATCCCAAGAGCTTGGCCAGCCTAACTCCCCTGGGGACTTGTAGTTCATGAGTATAAGTGCTGCCTAAAACAAACAGCTGACAACCCCAACATTTTGAACAAAACAGTTAGGAGTAAAATCCTAAGTTCCTCAGTATTTCGGCTACAACACCAGACATGCAAGTTACAGCGTGACCAGATGCCAAACCTTTAGTGGTTTCAAGTGACTGGGAGGAAACAGCTCTTACTTTCAAAGAAACGTGTGAGCACAGGTCATTTGGCTCAAGGTACACCAGTAATCAATCATCAAAGTTCTAACAGACCAGCCATCTTAGAAAGAACACTAAGGAGCATTTTCAGATGAAATTCAAAATTTGAGGCAGGCAAAAAAGAAGTAGCTGAGTATCTCCTAAAATAACCTAATTACACTATTAGAATTCTGGCTTCCAAGCAAAGCCCAGCACAAAACCCATACCTTCCAACAGTCTGGACTTTTGGTTCCACAGAAATGGTAGAGAGAAGATAAGGATCTGAACACATGCAACATACGATTACTGACAAGACGATACCCAAGCAGTTTCTCCAAAGCTTTACCTCAGGGAAGTTCCCGGTTACGGGAGCTTCCTTTCTCTTGGCAGATCCAAGAACTGCCAGGTCCAGCCCTGCGGAGCTGCCTATGGCAGCAAACCTGCCCCACTTGACTGACTGTAGACTCAGGGCAAGCAAGCTACTTAAGAACCTGACCCTACTCCACCAGCAGCACCTACCTGAATTACAGAAAGTTCAGTACATTTCCTCATCAAGCAGCTGCGAAAAAGGAATGCTGAACTAGAAATATTCCTGAGTTCTCAACACTAGTCTCTTTTCATCACAGAGAAGAATATATTTTATAGAAAGTAACTGCTCCTTCCTAAAAGCAATCGGATTTTTACCTCTGAAAGGCTGTTCTTACTCAACTATGTTTGACCTTCAAATAGCATACAAGACCTGCTGTTCTCTCATCTTGTGATAACTTCCACGGTTATCCATTAACAACTTCATCTAGAGAAGAATAACAACAGGCCTGTACCATCTCAAGCCTGTACCATCACAAGCTAGGTCTTAAAGATCTCTGGAGCTATGTTCCATCCACATTTTTCTGCTGTATCTCTCTCTGAATTGATTTGTATGAAACAGCTACCTCTTACATACCCATATTCCTATAATCTGCTGTCTCTGGAGTCACAATAAACATCATTATCCTTAGGAAAATCAATGCAATGCATCCAAATTTTGGGTCTTGCTTGGATTGCCATCAAAGGAGACACCACCCTCTCTATGTAACAGAGAAGCTGTGTACCACTTCCTTCCTTGTCTTTAGTTTAAAAACCTCTTATTATTATTTAATTCAACTCTTACACACCCTCAGTTTATCCTAGTATTTTCTGATAATTAGATACTATCTCATTCTTTACTCCTTCCTCCTACTCCCACCCAGTTACTCATATTTTCCTTTTTCTTAAATCTTTTCAGATTGATTATTCTTTCAGGTTAATAAGAAGCATCTTTATAAGCTTTCTTCTTCTTGTGCTCATAATCTCAGCACTTTAAATTGCATCACCCCTTATCTGCAACAGCCAATGCTCTCTTCACTTAAAGAACTATCTCACACCTCTTTAAAAGACACGACAGTGGAATTAACACTGAAGAATGATAATCTAACATGGACCACTGATGTTGAACAATGGACAGGATTTCTTCCACTGATACTCTTAACTGTGCCAGAAATTAGCTCTGCACAAATAAAATTAAAAAAAAATTAAAAAAATCTCAAAATTCAGCACAACATGTACTCAAAATTTAAAGGGCATTACTTGAACAGTATCAGTGTTCTCCCTCCATAGACAGAAGGAAAATAAACAAAATCTCTTCCACAGAACATCTTTCAACTACAAGAACACTGCCAGAAATATCAAAATCCAAAGTTAAAAAGTTCATGTAATTTCAGAAGATATGCATCCAAAAAGCACTAACTGGAAACTACATCTACCCAACGAGACTCTTCCACAAGTAGAATACCACAAGAACCACCTGTCCAGCTCTTCCATGTGCATTTGTCTGGAAGGCGTGGAACTATGTTTTCCTTCAGCACAGCCAAGAGCCTTCACTGGGTGCTTCTGTTGCACGGGAGCCTCTTAAATATTTCATAAGGGACTTGTCAGATTTGAATATGCTGTCTCTTTTCCCTTAACTCACTTCTATCAGCAGAAAAGAATATTTGAGCTTTTACAGTTACAAAATTTATTTGGAATAGTCATCTGCAGCTCAAAGACTTAATAACAGGCCACTAAATCAGATGATACGGCCTGAACAACTGTGCTGTGCCATCAGTCCCCTGATGAAAACTGTCCCACTGTAACTTCTGTCCACAGCAGTCAAAGGAGGTCATATTTTCTCAGAAAAGCTCGGGCACCTCAAAATCCCTCCAAAGCTGACTTCCACCTCTCTACTAACTTGATTTGTGGGAAAGGAATAAATTCCGCTGGTAAAAGTGTAACTCTTGCAACTGTGAAAAGACATTTTTACGGATCATACGTTTTACAGAATTTAAGACGTACTTTGTTTATCATTTGTACCCTTTTGCCAGGATATTCCAACTCAGCACCAAATAAATCTTCAAAGAAAACCACCAGCAAGCTGATATTTTAGGGGGACACTGCCAAAACAAGTGGTCATGAACAAAACCAAACTCTCTAACATGGTAGGCTAGAACTGAAAAAGCACCATAGCAAGAACAAGTTATTTTAACATGGCTGGCCTCTGTCAAGAGCTGCAGAAAGGGAGGTAACAGCTCTGTGAAGTACCAACCCAAGAGCTGGTAAAAGATTTCATTATGCAAAACACTTAACTTAACTGATATGAAATTTTTACACATACTAAATATTACAAGTTGCAATTATACCACAAAATTTTGCATAAAAGAGGGTGCTTTTCTACAGTCTTCAAAACTTTGTTTTATTCTTAAAAGCTGTATCAGTGTCTCTAAAATAGACAGCTCATAATGTAAACTATTAAAAAGCTGTGTTTAAACAGTTTCTATAGCCCTCACTTTAGAATAATGAGACCAAACATCAGGAACAAAGAGATTCAAGCAGGCTTGATGGCAACTCCCTTTGCCATAGGGGAATATATCAACTGGACCAAACTTCCCAGGTCCACCGACCGGAAAAGCCCAGCAACTACAACTGTTACCAACACTTCATATCACACATCAAGTTTTTAAATCAGTTTTTTTCTGTTTCTAATAACAACAAAAATTGCTATAAATTTCAGGTAGTATCTTAATTGGCTGTGAAACACTGTTCTGTAAGCACCTGTGCAAGACTTAACACACTCGTGTTT
>JAWWTY010000001.1:44482065-44535519 GCA_035222235.1 Margarornis squamiger | reverse complement strand
CAGAAAGGGAGGTAACAGCTCTGTGAAGTACCAACCCAAGAGCTGGTAAAAGATTTCATTATGCAAAACACTTAACTGTGATATGAAATTTTTACACATACTAAATATTACAAGTTGCAATTATACCATAAAATTTTGCATAAAAGAGGGTGCTTTTCTACAGTCTTCAAAACTTTGTTTTATTCTTAAAAGCTGTATGAGTGTCTCTAAAATAGACAGCTGATAATGTAAACTATTAAAAAGCTGTGTTTAAACAGTTTCTATAGCCCTCACTTTAAAAATAATGAGACCAAACATCAGGAACAAAGAGATTCAAGCAGGTTCAATGGCAACTCCCTTTGCTATAGGGCAATATATGAACTCGACCAAACTTCCCAGGTCCACCGACCAGAAAAGCCCAGCAACTACAACTGTTGCCAACACTTCATATCACACATCAAGTTTTTAAATCAGTTTTTTTCTGTTTCTAATAACAACAAAAATTGCTATAATTTCAGGTAGTATCTTAATTGGCTGTGAAACACTGTTCTGTAAGCACCTGTGCAAGACTTAACACACTCGTGTTTAGGCTAATCTCAATATCTGTACTGTTTTCATATAAATCTAAAAATTAATCAGCTAATCATTTAATAATATATGTTACTGAACAATTCACTGTGCAGCAGTGACTGGAAAAATCTCACTCTAAAATCTACAGTGCTTTAAATGAATATACAACTTTCCTAGACATACTCAGTCCTGCAATCACCTAATTTTCTGAATTTCTTTTTCCACTTGTTAGCTTGACAGTATTTTAAAGGAGGTTATCTCTACTCAGATGAAACATAAAAATTGCCTACACTGAGTTTAATTTGCAGAATCCATAATTCCCAGAAAGTTACTAGCATGCTATCAAGATGATAGTACAGTTGCTGGTCTCATAGCTGTCTTTTATCTGTATTGTCCATTTGAAAGGAATTCCCAAGCATCAGATAACTGAGTTACTCTATAGCTTATTGACCTTCTCCTTCCAAGAAGCAGACTACCAGATATGAATCAGAGTTTAATTAAATTTTGCATTATAAATTTATTACACCTGTGTTATTTAAACCATAACACTCAGTTCTACTGAAAAGATGACTTAAAAGCAAAATAAGGCTACAAGTGAAAAAAAAAAAAAACTATGGTGATACTCATCATAAAATAGTTTCATTGCTGGATTGCCAAAGATTTTTTGTCCTAGACTCTCAGAAAGGATATATATTAACAAAACAAAAAAAGCCCATGAAAACCCACCCCAAAAAACCCCAAGCCCCAATAACCTGAAGATTTCCACAGGATTAAAAACTTCCACAGCCTATCCTCAACTGTCATTCATGCAACTATATATACACAAAAAACCACAAGCAGCTTTGGTCTTCTTACTTCAGTGTACGCAGTAGGCACCTTATTTAATTTAGACACTGGTGTTTTGGAACGCACCATTCCAAAACACCATAGCACCAGAGGAATAGATCAAACTCTTTCTACTAGTTCATTCAGGTTGTTCATTGTCCACATAGCATCTGACTTTTGGACAAAACCAGAAAAAACCTATTATACTTCATGAAAAAATTAATAATCATCTTTAGCACAAAATCTAGGTCAGTTCTAATTACACCTTACTGTAATGGAGGTTTCAGCTACTCCCTGAATACATTTTTAAATATCTCCAAAGAAACAGAGTTGGCATAGAACTGCACAGAAACACTGATCCCAGGGACTTTAATGTGGGTGCCACAGTTTGTGTGTAAATATGTATGTATATGCAGGTGTAAAAAAAACCCCTTGAGTATGAAGAATGTGAGCAGAGCAATGATGACATCTTCAGAGCTCCAGCTAGGCAGTTGTAAGCAGTCGAGAGATATTTGCCATTGATGTTATATGTGCTTGAAGATGAACAAGTACACTTGCAGAAATTTCAACACCTGTTTATTTCTGCTGATTTTATCTATGAGCCTTTTATTAACAGCCCCTTGAAATTCCCCAGTATTTTCCCTTGAGAATTCAATTTCTTACAAAAATGCCAGTAATTTCTGTGACTGAGTACTTCTGGCTATTCCTTCTCAAATTGTGATACACTGTCTTCTAGTGAAGAATAATTGCATGCTCAAAAAATAATCTGTGTTGGTGAGGTTTCTTGAACACTTTGCAATATCAAAACCAGGATGGCCTCCGCAGCAAACAAGTATTTGGTTCTTCTAGTTTTACTGCTTCACAAACAGTTGGACATATATCTGGGACAAGGCTATGACATTGAGGACAAACTGTTGGTTTTAGGTGCCTGGAAAAGGGGGAAGCAGCGTCTATCAACTCTGAAGATGAAACTTCTACTCGTTGACCTCCACTTAGTCCACCAAAAGTCCTGGCGCTCTCTTCCCCATGCCATATCTAAACACCATTAGCTCTGGATTACGCTATTTCTGCAGCCATTGATGGCAGTCTTTGGTCTTCCTTTAAAATACATGGCCTAGGTTGTTCCTATGAAATTTCTGTCCAGGTCATCAGTTTATTTGCATCAGGAACACATCAGCTCTTTGTCATATGCATCCCCTCAGCTACAGCTGACAGATATGTGCCATATTTATTCAAGTTATAATCTACTTAATGGTTCTTTTGACTACTCCCTCTCTATTACTCAGTAGTTCAGACCACCACAGTAAGCTGATAAACTTTGGTTTTATGGTAACATTTGACATATTCACCCTCACAAACACAGGAATTTGCTCTTAAGCTGGCAGTCCAACACTTGCATACTCAAGACTCACTCTAAGACATCTGGCAACAGATACCCCTCACTTAATAACTATATTTACACAGCAGAGACTGCTTTTATTTCTCTCCTTCCTCAAATTTTCCAATAGGAAACACAAGTCCTCACTTATTTCAAGCCTCTTCATACAGAAGTAGTAACATGGTATAGCTGGCATTATGAATCTTACTGAGTTCATTGTGACAGCCACCAGGCTTTAAAATGAGGGAATCGTAAATATTCAAAGTAATACAAGCATATACTGTAATCTCCAGAAAAGTAGTTTGCTCCTATTTGCATATACTCTGTAGAATTGTTTAATTCACAGACACAATTTCTAGCTAGAGCACTGCAATGATACACTGTAAAGCTGGGCCTTGCTTTGTCCTTTCTTTACCCTCCAGCTATCACTGTGCCACCCAGAACACAGCAAAAAAACCTGAGTCACCACACTCCACTCTTCAGAAACAAAAGATTGCAGAGTCCAGAGTTATAAGGGAATGGCACAAAGGCTGCCTTCAATTCTGCACTCAACCCCTCCACAGCTTAACAGCATCCTCCTGTATGTAAATGGGCACATCTACCATTTAATTGGCTTGAAAGCAGAGATCTTCAGGAGGGTTTAGCAAATGACAGTGAAAGCGTTATTACTATAACTAAAGAAAAACAATATTCACCATATTCTTGAGAGACAGGTCATCCAAACTCATAGTAAAAACTTCTAAGGACTTCTAAGATCATGATTAAATACCAGTATTAAAGGAGAGCTCACCAGAAGTGGAAAGGATAGGTCCTGGTTAGGACTATCTTGCTGTTTCTATTAAAACCATGCTATAATGCAACTTTAAAGAATCCTATGCCCATATAGATCCCTTTTAATTTGCATTCTTTTTGAAAATTCAAGTAATTAGTCAAGAAAATTATAGTGACAGTAATCAACAGGCATCATTCAAGTTATTGCTTAAATAACCATTCTAAGGCAACATAGAACTTTCACTGCTGTATTAAATTTTGAAAATACTAATCAAAGAGAAAGCTTGGTATTCATGAGTGCAGTTACTGTTGGTATATGCTCTGCTGCATAAATTAAAAATAATTAATTATTTGTGCACATGTATATATGCATGTGCCTACATATGTGCACGTATTTATTCACACACACACTCAAGAGTGTTACCCACTCTTCCTTAACCTCGATTAAGTGGTGAAAAGCTTTAAAGGCAGCTCAGATAAATTAACAAGTGCATGCACTAAATAATAACAGGTATATGCACTTCATTAATAATGAGAATGAAGAAACTTCTGTTTTAGCCTCAAATACAACAGAATGAGCTGTTACCTTAAATTTTAACATTACATATTAACAAAGTAAGTCACCCGCAGTAGAACCACAATGACCAATACCTTAGGAAAAAACCAAATACATACATACCTTCACTGCAAAAGGGTCTTTTGATACCAGAGAAATTCACCGTCTCATGCAGCGTTTTCTCTTCTTGACAGTATTCACAGTATGTAACAATGCAGTGCAGTTTCTTATAATCATCAGAACATGCTCTGCTGCAGAACTGATACACTTTGTTCTAAATGCAAAGTTGCAAAGCATCATGAAGAGGGTTAATGGATAAAATCTGGAGGGCTCGATAGTGCAACTTTAAATAATAGTTGCCATTAAGACACAACTTGCAAAGTAAACAGAAGTGCAAACACACAATTAGGCCATGACTTTTAATGTTAAAAATTAACAAATCCCAATTAAGGTAACAGTGAGTGCTACAAATACTCATTATTTCACATGAAAATACTGAACAGAAAATATGCCATTCAATCTTAGCATATTCTTTAGATACTTCTGTCAGTTCATAGAGAAGTGTAATAACAGTCTATCATATCTGCAATGACTGAAGTTGAAAGCAGATTTCAGACTTACAGCTGATCTGAGAAATTACATTTTTCTTTAAATTCCATAGATACTATTTATGAACAAAGACTTCTGCTCTTATCCATACTGAAGTTAAATTACATTCTACAGACCTAGGCAGATTTTAACTGAACTTTTTAAGCTTTGATACCTTATAAAATAGCTATCTAGAAAAATTGTATTGGAGTCATTCTAATAATAACACCAAAAACCCCCTTACCTCCCATTCCAGTACTTCTGGCTTTGAACAAAAAGAGCTTTTGCAATAATTACATTTCAACTGAATATCACTGGGAGAGACAAACTGACCATTTGTTGAAGACTGCACACTGAGAGTCTGAAAAACATAAATATATATATACAAACATCACTAAAGAACAAAGTTACTTCTAAAATTGTGGGGGTTTTCCAATTAAGCTTAAAGTGTTTGAGAATTTGAGAGTTTGTTTATTAACTCAGGAGCATTATGGCAAAAGCACAGCAGGCTTTTACCTTAATTCCTTTTCCCTTGTCATCTTAGGTTTTCCAATTTTGAATCTTTACTCTTGCTTCCACCATTATTACTTTAACTCATATTTTTTTTACCTTACCTTTCTAATACCTGTTATTTAAGACTAAATAAATTTTTGTAAAAATGAAAAAAGTCCCCCAAAACTGAACACCTGTTAATCACAAAACACATCTTTTCAGATAAATACACTTCAGTTTGCATTTTGGTCACAGAAGTTCAGATAAAGACCCACAAACAAATATTTTCAAATCCAAATGTTACCAAGGCAGATTATCAACACCTTATGTAAGCATGCCACTTGAAGATAGAAATACTGAAATAAAAGGCTGTCAGTGAGAAACTGAGCATCTACTCAGATTACAAGAAAAATAGTTAACAGTACTAGCTAGCCTCAACCACCATGGCAGGAAGATGCAATTATTCAATTTTTATACAATTATACAAATAATGCAGGATCTTAAGATTGAGAAAAATACTGCAAATTGCATGTACAGGTATGAGAATTCAATTCTGTAAGTGAGTCATTTCCTTAATGCATTTCTGAGGCAATCAGTAGGTAAGAGAACTCAATTATACAGTACCAGTATCTTCCAAGTAGGTCTTAGGTGCCTACGGAACAGTGTCTTTTTGCACATTCCCTAATCAAGCAAGAACTATTGGTGTATTACACATGCCATGTTCAAGACAAAAAATTTGAATCAGTAGAGATCACAGACACTTGAAGAATCCAGAGGAAAAATTTCTTACACCTGTCTTCTCAACAAAATTACTCACACCATTTGCTACAAGACAAATACGTTTAAAGACAAGTTCTCTTTAGACAGATTTGTTACTTCCTCTCCACCTTGTAACAGTGAAAATTCAAAACACTTCTGCTACAGGACACTTTTCTTCAGACTGTCATGTTAGTAAGGGTTCACCCGCACTAAAAAATAAAGAAAAATTGTGATGAGACTTACTGATATAAACCCTGACGTAAGTGGTGCTGCTGGGTGCTAGCTAGCAGTGCAAACTGCATAATTTTATGCAGATGCAGTAATTCTGTATCAGGAGTTTGCAGGCATGAAGCAGTCATGCACATTTCCCAATCACAGAGAGGACCTGAGAACCAAATGCCATACACCAGAAAAGATGACACCTTTATCCCAATGGCCCATTGGCCCATAACAACTTTAACAGTCTGATGCTCACACACAGCATTGTCATATTTTTCCTATTATATCCAGCAAATGTCCCTGTGGTTGAGTGAGATTTGCTATACTTTGGCTGCTCTAAAGAAGGTAGTTGAAAATTTGCACTATCATGGGAGCCACAGAGGTCTAATCTGTGCACTTTATATTTGCCAGTTTCTTCCCAGAGCAAACACCATGCTCAACACAGGCTGCCATGCGGGTTATGTAAGCCCCATGGAAGTCCTAGAGGCTCTGGTTGAAAACTAAAAGAAATCAAGAAGCAAGAATACCCACCACATCCAGTTCAGCAATGAAGGACATGTAAAAAAACTAGCAGATGTGGCAACTTGTACAGAAATACTGGAGACAGAGGGAGGAATGAAGATGAAATGTACTCACTGATCATATGAAAAGCAAAGGTGTTTTTCATGTCTGCAATTACCTTTAATACGGGACCAAAGCACCCTATTCTGAGGGCTATAAGTCAAACATTTATTTTGGTATTTTCTCAGGTATGCCACTCTTAGCTTCTTTTCCCAACTGTTTTCTGGAGTAGAAATTCAGACCCACATAGTCTAGGGCACTGGTAATAGAACAATAACAAAAGCTAGAAGGTGTGAGAACAACCAAGTTTGAGGTTCATTAAAATTAGAACTTGTTTTAAAGAATATTACACATAACTATAGATTAGAATAAATCTAAACTATTAAGCATTACTGCTTATAAAACAGAACCAATGGTTTTTATCATGAACTCCTATGATCAACTAAATATTTTCCCAGAAACCTGTAAAGAACTGAATTCGTATTACTGAAAGCAACAAACCAAGAAGATGGTTTTAAAATCACAGTTAATCACAAGATTATGGGGTCACCCTAAACAGCAAGGGTTTATCTATATTGTGCTTCAAAAAAGATAATCTTTGAAGTTCTGTACATATAATCACTCTTTTGAGAGCCTGCCCTGAATAACAGAAGCATGGGAAGTGCCAAGCCAAGCAAAAAATCATTGTAAAGCCCTTTTCAGACTTCAATGCAACCAACTCAAACTGCCCTAAGTTGCCAAATTACTAATGCACAGTAGGCAGGCTCAGCCCAGGACTCTTCTGAGAAGACCACCACGGCAGAACAGCTTCTGGCCTACCCCTGCCACTGCAGCATATGTGACAGAGGGGTTATCCTTGCTCACAGCAACATAAAACCAAAAGGTGGAAACATTTCTGTACATAAGTGCACCTGTGGAAAAACCAGTAGGCAGCCAGACTGTGGTTAGGGTTTTTTTTCTAGTTGAGAAAAAAAAAAAGTCTTTGAAAGAACCAAGCTGTTCTAAATGCGAATGAGAGAAGCAAACACAGATGAGGAATCTTCTGCATACTGTCATCCACCAGGATTCTTTCACAAGCAAAATCAAGGGCATGAAATTCAACAGGGAAGCAAGGAAACACTTCCTTCATGCACATGCACACACAGACCTTCCAGCCTGAACACAGAAGCCCCAATTACTGTTACTATGATCAAACATACAAAAGTATTTGTGAGTGTGTGTGTGTGTGTGCATGCACGTGTGTGTAAAAAAAAAGAAATGTAAGGTAGAGAATAAAGAACATTTCCAGACACCATCATGATGCTGAAAGAGAACATAACCAGAGTGAGTACCCTGCTAAAAAACCACTGCACATATAATTCTTACTCATACTACTCTCCAGATACATCCGTAAATTAGAGAAAAAAACAAAAAACAATCAAAGCTTTAGCACAGATTTTCCAAAAATTTTACACAGACTTGTGTTTTGCAAGATAGCTTGTACTTCCAGACACACAAGATGTTTGTACTACAGCCTCCATGTTCACAATAAATAAATGAGCAGTTAATTCTTCCCTTAGGAGCAAGATACTCAACTGACCCAGTAAAGGTATCAATAGTAAAACTGGTTTAAAACAATGCACCTTGGGAACAGTTCTGTCCTTCACCCCGCAGTAACATCCTCCAAGGCAGAGTATGAAAGACAAAATACAGTCTCGCTATTCTACCACCAACTACAAAACAAAAATCACATAAACCAAGCTGCTCTCCCTCTTACAATCTCTTTCTCATAAGGATCAATGATCTTGCAAGCTGGCTTGTTGTACATAAATTGTACAACAAGCAACTCAACTGAATCTACCCCATATTTTAATTCGTTAAGAGAACAATTAGCCAGAAACAAAAGGTTAGTAGCAAGATAAAATTATAATCAACCCTAAAGTAAACAAATTATGAATTTAAGTATTCCATTTGTAAACCAAAAGGACTAAAATTTTTGCAGGCAGGCAGGAGATATAGCCCTGAAATAGCAACTCTTCTCTTCTGAGAAGGATAACACTTAAAGAAAAATGTCTAGGAGAACCAGGTACACTAAGAAAAAGGGATCCTTATGATGACAGAAAACTAAAATGAGAGTTATCTCCTTTAGTAAACAGTGAAAAATATGAAGCACCATAGTAAATTGGGGATTTTTTCAACTTAGATTCAGTAACTTAAATGTCTCTTAGGTATAAAAGAACCCTCAAGGGAACACTTACAGTCCAATGCTCCCATTGTGGTATACCATCCTTTCCACCTAAACACTAAATGAACAGAACAGAGAAGCTGTTCTCATACATCAACTCTTACTTAGTGGTGAACACATTTTCTTCTTCTACACAGTGAATATACAAGAACTATCAAAAGTTAAAATCCAACAATATTGTTTGAGCAAACTAGCCGCAAGCAAGTGACCACCTACCCGTTCTTGGTCTTTACTGAGAACTCAGACTGTATGGTTGCTCTAATTAAAGCCCACTACAACACTGAAGAGGGAGATTTACATCCAGCACTGAAACTGCAACAGAAGCACTAGCAAGGTCTCAGTAAGACCAGAAAGGCACAGCAGCATTAACTGATCCAGCAGTTATACTCAATAATGTTGTTTAATGCTGACTTATGTGCAAATCCAAGAAGGCCCGGGTTGTATTTGGCATTCATTTGCTTTATCTGTTCCTAGAGTTCTTGGGGCCGCAATTAGTTGTAAGATCATGTACAATAAAATAGATGCTAAATGAGTTTGCAAGAAGTATTACAGACCTGTCGTGTCATACTAACAATCTACAGCTATTCTGTTTATCAGTTCCACTGACAGACATCTACCAAATTGGTTGGGATGGAAACACAGAACATGGCTATATGATGGAGGTCCTATCCACGGTATATTAAGGAAGCAATTAAAAGATTGGTTTGCTGTCCAGTTGATAGAAAACAGCAAAGTTCAATGACAAATGGGAAAACCCTGTGTGGGTGTAACTGCTCAACAACACACGAGGAGGCAATTATCATTTATACAGTGCAGATCTTGCAAAAATGCTTTTACATGCATTTTCTTTACAAATATTCTTTGATCACCTAGAGGTGAATCACTACAACACATTTTCCATATGCTTTAACCTTAAGTCATATTGAAAACACAACATTTTCAATAAGCACAACAGCCTCTTCCAGTGCCTATCATCAGCCTTGCAACAGTTTGTGGACAGAATCTGAACAGCTAGTTTCATCCATAAACACAATAGCTTAGGCCCTACCCATTCATTTCAGAGACAGTCACTGTTCCCCTTGACAGACCTTTGTTAGTACTATATTCAATATGAGACTTTTGTTACTGTACTTAGTATAAAAGAGACTAAATTTGTCGATCTTCAGTGCAAACCAGGAAGGCTCACCTCCGTGAAGAGGCTCAGGTGGTAAAAATAAGATGAGCAGTGATATTGCTTTGTGTTTTCTTATGGTATCAAGGAGAAACTGGTGGTTATTATCCAATTCCACAAGTCTAAGACAGCAGCCAATGTTATCTTTATGAAACAGTACTTCAATCAAAGCAAATGTTATGAGCCAGAAGCATGTGCTTTGTTAATTATAATTCATAGGCATGTATACACAAGCAAGTTAGTTTAATATGCAAATACTTGACACAAACACAGGCACACAAATATTTAGGGAGGAAAAGATTTAACACAACAGCTAACCTGAAATTTAGCTACACAACTGGAACTGCAAAAGTTGTACAATTTTCCGTCAGGCATTGTGGCTTGATATTGAGGTAAAGAGTTTCGTTTACAAAAGTGGCAAATAATTTCCATACCTAAAAGAAAAACGTAGTTTACAAACAAAATAAACAGAAAATAGTACTGAAAAAAACCAAAAAAAAGTATTACAGGTCAGCCCTTTCCGCTACTTCAATATAAAAAGCTACAAATTTATTTTCCAGTCAGCTTCTACAAGTCACACAAAATTAAAGATCAGCATTAAATATGAAACTGCACCTCCTTCCATAAAATTCATTAGAGCATTTTCAATTTCAGGTGGAGATGTATGACTGCTCTGCATACTGAAGAACACGTTTTGAGTTATGTACCAGTCCCTTTCACCTCGATTAAAAACTTTACCTCAAGAATGTCCATATGCATTATAACTACCTCTCTACTTCTCCATCTCTTGCTTGAGGAAAAAAAATTGGGGTGGGGTTGGATCACAGACAAAAGAATATGAATTCAAATGCACAAAAGCTGTATTATCATTCTGTGACCCATCAGAGCCAATTATGTCTCAGCATTTTTTCACAGGAAGTCTTAAGACAGTTGAAAATTTTTTCCAACATCAAGAAAAAAGGCTGGTGGGGAAAATGATCCCTCATTGGTCCATTTCAATATAAGATGGTCTTTTTCTCTTTTTATTTTTTTTAAGTTAAGAAACCCTATGAAGTCACATCTGCATAGACTAACTGCAAAACAAAACCACCCACCCTCAGTGTTCAAATTTTTTAAAAAAAAATCTACTCTTAGCAGCGATGAAAATCCATCATCCTTTTCACTTACTTTGTGATTTTGCATATTTTGATTTGTGTGTGTTCATGCATACAGTTGAGCAGTATGGCTCCATATATCCATTAGGTCCTATGCACTGAGTCATGTCAAAAAACCTGCACTGAGCTCTGCAGCCAGTACAAGATGTTAATTTGCCACATTTCTAAAACACAAAACAAAGTAAAACAATGCATTAGTTAAAACTATGCTTGTCTTTTGACTTTAAATTATGGTCTAAAAAAAAAAAAAACCCATCACAAAGGAAAACGTATTTCTGCAAGCTGCTCCCTCTCTATCAGAGCCCTCCTATATTAACTTCCTCTCATAATCATTCTCTCAGGAGCATTCAGCACTGTTGTTGGGTCTCTCACTCCTACCAAAAAGCCAGCTAAAACTGTTCTGTGTAAAGACAAAATACACACACACCCCCTTCAAAAAACTCCAACCAACCAAAAAAAAAAAAAAAACCTACATCCCAAATCCCACCATCTGCAAACTGTGAATGGTAGTACGACCACAGAGCAAGTTGTGCCAAGTTGGAGAGTTTGAAACAATTCTGTTCCACTCTCCCTGATGACAGGACAATGGTTGTAAGGAAAGAAAACAGGCATCTGGCATGGCAAATACAATTCACAGAATGGACAAGGTTAGAAGGGACCTTTGGTCCAACCTCCCTGCTCAAGCAGCAGGGTCTTCCTAAGGTACATTGCATAGGATTGCCTCCAGGTGGTTCACGAATACCTCCAGTGAGGCAGACTCCACAATCACTCTGGGCAATCTATTCAGTGCACAGTCACCCACACAATAGAGAAGTTATGAACGTGAAGATTAAAAAATGGTCCTGAACATTGGAAAAAAAAAATAAAAAATAAAAAAATTGTACTCTCCCATCCTCCAGGCAGGAGGAACACACTGCAGAGTTTCTATGCTCCTTACTGAAGACAATGAGGAACTGTGATTGGATAATAGACTCAATTTTGACATCTCCTGACACACCAGTAAGTCCATCAAGTTTTCTACGGAATGGAACAAATATTCTATAAAAGGCACATAAAAGCTGAACGAAGCAGAAATACCAATGATACAGTCAACATACAAGATCAATAGTTTTGATGTGCTACATGTATTATGCATTGTCAGTGTTAAGCAAATAATTCAAGCATCATAATGCAAGTTTCAGAAAAAAATACCTAGACACCTTCCCTGCCCACAGAAATAGTATCATGTTTCTGACATTGAGCACAGAAAATTCCTCATTTGAAGAGTGGTGAGCCTCCTATCAGACAGGCTCTCACCTTACTGAGTACTAGAAAAGACCCTATCATCACCTAGGCACTTCTTGCCTTCTGTTGAGAAATTCTGGCACTACCTCTTCCTCTTTCCCTGGTCTCGAGGACTGAAAGGGGAAGGAAAGGCAAAGCATGTTTCATAGGTGCTTCATTTTGTTCAGAATAAGAGAAGCTTCACAGGATATCTTTGCTCTTCCTAACTACCTACATTTGAGAACTAGCTAAATCCAATCTTAGAGTCAGAGGTGAAATTTATGGTTCTGTAACATCTCCCCTGTACTAAGAACATAAAGATAAAAACACACAAACACACACGTCTGTGTCACAAACTGGATGTAGCACCTCGCAGAGACCAGCAAAATTTCCACCCAACTTCACAATTTCCACATTGCTTTGATGAAACCTTTGCTATGGGTTTCCTCCTAAAAGGGGTATCTGTCAAGATATCAAGCTCCTGCCTAGAGGAGGATATAAAATACAACTCCATGATCCTTCCTTCCTACTTTTTTTTTGTTTGCCTTTAAACATGTTACCCAGCATCTAATTATCTTCCTCATCAGCCACAATATTGACAAAATTCACACTAAGTACCAAGACCTAAATGCAGCAATTACACTGTTCTATGAGTCAGAGCTATTCTGACAACATACATTCATCTCCTCTGACAGGCTAACAGACAAAGCAGGACATGAAGAAAACTCCACATTGTATTGCCAGTAACAATACAGGAAGCTACAATTTACAAAGGACTTGACTTCTTGGAACATGCTTAATGGACAACCACCATTAAAAAAAATCTGCTTGCACAAATAGCCTTGGTATATCTAGAATAACCCAAAATGTAAGTCTCGAAGCACTCATGCAAATATGCTGGCAAATAACAGAGATCATTCAGCAATATAATCAGAAAACAATGCATAGGTAAATAAAACTTTCACAAGTTCCATGTCTGAAAGAAAAATCAGAGGCTTCAAAAAGTGACTTCAAAAAACAGCAAGATAAAAGTACAAGTTTTAGTAAGTGAATTTACAGTAAACTGAACAGAGCATAATTGGAATTCATTGTGTCAACAAACTACACCTTTTGACAAAAATTCCTTGAAAGCAGAAATACCTTTTGCTAACCAGCATCTCAAATAGTCATGCACACAAAGAACAGTGCAACAGATTGTCAATCACTTCTGAATTTCATACATCCTCAAAATACTAGCTGTTTACTCATGTCATCCTAGCTCTTTCAGACTTAAAAGCAACAAGAAAAATCTTTATTAATACCTAGTAATAATCTAGCAAATCTAGAACTGACTTATCAAGAATAAAAAGAACATGAATTTCCAAAAAAACACGTTAAGGATGCAGAAGATTCTGAGGGTAGAAACTACAGAATAGCAAACTTCTCATTTTATTCTTGTCGTAGCAACTAATAAGTGTTTGAGCATTTCTGCATTATAGAAGTTTAAACATGCTGTTACACAAGTGAAGAGAACGGGATACCAGTGGAAAAAAACTAAATTAGAAGGCCCAAAACCTCTAGAAATTTACTGCTCCAAAAATGTCATAATCATCATCTCCTTCAAGCTGAACATGTTTCTTGCATTTTTATTACTCTTTTCAGCACTCCCAAAACTTGCAAGCTTGAATACTAAAACCATTCAAAAATCAAAGAGTACAACCCAATATTAAGAGATTAAAGCATACCTCAAATTATTCAATCAGTATTATACAGGTATCTCAAATATTTATTTAATAGTCTCAAGCGAAGACTTCATGCTTTGACATCAACAGAGAACCTTGCACTGTCCCATCTCATATGTTTTTGAATAGCCATATCAAAACCAAGACTTTTCTCATGTTCTTGTGAAATTTCCAGATGAGACTCTCTCTTCTCAAGGTTCTTAGCTAACTTACATTTCTACTCTCAAACTCATCACACTCTCTTTCACTTCTAAGAATCTGTAGTATTCATTCCTTTCTGTAGAAAAAGTGACATTTGACAATCCTTTCCATGAAAGGACCCTTCTAGCTGGCATAAACAAACAGAAGATTCACTAAAACTAAGGCAAATGACAGTAATACATAGGGTCAAAGACCATCCTTCTGAGCTAAAGATTTTTGGCCTGGAAACAAGATAACTTAGGAGGATAATGACAGAACCAAAAATGGTATGATGTAGGGCACTATGGATCAACTGTGCGGTGTCTTTTCTAATATTAACAACTACAAGAAATCACATGAGTATCAACAGAAGTTTCAAAACAAGTAACAGGAGGCAGCTCGTCACTTAAAACAGCAGGTCAGCAGAACCTCTTGCCAAAGAAAGTCATAGATGGAAAAACTGTCTGTATGTGTTCACAAAGAGACTGGACAAGCACTAATTAAAGAGATTCACCAAAAATAGCATACAGGAACATTGCATAAACGTCCCTTGACCTTGAGAGAGTCAGAAGCCAAGAGAATGCTCAGGGGAAAATATCCTAAGTACCTGCCCTATTCTTACTCTTCCCAGCATGCCCACTTACACACACTGCAGGAGTCTCAATCCCTGATCAGAACTAGAACAGCTTTCCCATGGTCTTACTACAGTACATCTTTAATATTTTAAGCATCCTCAAGGAAAAGTGGGTGTTGGGAAAAGAAATTAAGAAACATGTAAAGCTGTGTCAAAGTTCTTGACATTACATGACAGGAGACAAAAAGAGCTTCACTGATAGAGGAAAAACAGAACAAAATACCAAAATCTTCATTACTGCCTAATTAAAGAGGGATCAAAAAAATTCAAAACTTCCTGACTATTTTAAAAATCTCTCCTTCCTTTTTTGTTTCAGAGGTACAAAAATCACAGAATCATATAGGCTGAAGGGGACCTCCGGATGTCAAGTGCAACCTCTTGCTCAAAGCAGGATCAGAGGTGGTGGCTTGGGATCATGTCCAGTCAAATTTGAGTGCCTCCAACGACAAGCACTCCAAAATCCTTCAGGAGAATTTCACAACCCTTACAGAAAAAAAAAAAGCTTTCTCTTTATCTAAGTTTCCCCTTGTTTCCAAGATGTGCCTTTTGCCTCTCTTTCTTACACTGTGCAACTCTAAGAAGAGTTCAACTTTGTCCTCTTCTATCTATTTCCACTGGGGAACTAATACCCCTTTACGCTTCCAAGGTTGAACACACTAAGGTCTCCCGAGCCTGTCTTCCTATGTCACCTGCTCCAGCCATCTAAAGACCGTGGTAGCTCTCCACTGAACTTGTACCAGCATGCCGATGCCCTTCATCCTGTGGAATCCAAAACTGGCCATGGCACTCCAGACGCAGTCTCAGAAACCTCTGAAGGATGGGGGGCATGGGACACAAAAGTCACTTCCCTTGTCCTGTTGGCTACACTTTTGCTAATAAAGAAGTGGGTTGCCCACATGGGCTATGGAAGCCTGCATCCTTGGAGATACCCAAAACTCAAATGGATGTGGTCTTGGACAACCTGCTCCAGGTGACCCGGTTTGACTGTAGAGTTGACAAGATGACCTCCAAAGGTCCCTTCCAAACTCCAGCATTGTGTGATACAATCCAGGATGCAGCTGGCCATCTTTGCTGCAAGGGCACATTCCTAACCTGTTCAACTTCTCCACCAGGACACCCAAGTCCTTTTTTCCAAAGCTGCTTTCTTGGTAGTTATCTTCCATCTTGTGCTCAACCTGGTATTTCAACAGCAGGCAAAAACGACTAGAGACAAAACCAGCGCAGTCAAGCTAGCTTCACCTTTTAAGCTTCCTTCAAAGATGGAATGAACTCAGAACCATACAACACAAGAGAGTATCAAGCATTTTCCTTCTGCGTACCACTTGTGGCAAATCCACATCTACAGCATCCCATGAAAACATATACACGTTTGAGGTCTATAATTTTAAGTAAAATTTAAGTAAAAGCTCTATCAAATTCGAACAGAAAATTGTATCCATTACTAATTACAAATAAGTTAATCCAGAGGCAACATTTCTAGAGAGTAATGGCCAGTGTCCTCTGAGCAGTAGCTTGACACACAGTAGTCTGACTACACCTCTCCCTCAGTACTCCACCTAGATTCTGCATTGAGATGACCACATTTTTGCTAGATTTCACTGCATTCCTCTTCCAAAGCACAAAGTCTATGGTAGATGCCGAAGCCTGAATGTTCTTCTCTTGTTATATTTGATTCTAAACTCACTCATTCTTTTATGACTTGCTGTATACCCTTTTAGAAATTTAATTCTACAAATAAGGTCTATTTCATGAAAGGCACCTCATGACAGACAAAAGGCATGTTATAAAACAATGCACTATGAAAACTCTTGCAAGTCATTAGGTCTAGATACATTTCAAATATTCGTTCTATTCACTAGGACAGTGTTGAACTCAAAGGGGCAACTACAAAAGTGGCTATCAAGACACAAGACAAACCAGATGGATGGGACATATTCCAGAACTAAAAGAATAGTTTCAACAGGAATCCAAATTCCCTGAAATAAAGTTCACTTAGAGAGTTTTTGAGGAATTTATATTCTTGCAATTATAAACAACTATCATTTTAGAAGAAATCTTGATCTTCCTTTACACCTTCTGAAAGGAGCATGTAAACTTGAAGTCTAGAGCTCTTGTTGCATACATCCTACCAAGAAAAGAGATCAAACTCCAAAATACATGCCAGATACTCCAATAAACAGAAGCAAACAGGGGTTACCAGAAAACAGGAGTAAATAAACAGTAGAAGAAAAGGTGGAACGGAATAGTTTCTAGAAGGACTTGATTTGCATCAGAGATGTAAGAAACCTGGAGTCATAGACCAAGAGGCCTCAAAACCAAAAAAAAAATCCCCACATCCTTGATTGATATAGATTTTGTCTTTTAACCATGATAGAGGGCAAAAAGCATCTAACTATCTTCATTTGTAGAAGTGTACAGAGTATCAGACCACAGTATTATCAGATAATACTTAATGTCAAATTAAGAATTACGTGAAGCAAGCAGAAATCGTTTACCGTGAAGAAGAGATTCCACTATCAAATCATAGTTTGAGCTGGGTGAAACCACAGAACTTCTCTTTAAGAGTGACCAGAAATCAAAAAAAAAAAAATTAAAAATTGAAGAGTCGGTATTTCTAATATTTCAATGCAAAAGGGCTGTTCAACTCTCACAATTACTGACTTGGTCAGAGTATTTACTATTGAAACAGACACTTGGAAATGATAGTTGATAAAACAGTAACAACAGCAGGAAGCAGTAGATTTTGTAGTTAATTGTACTATCAAAATAAAAGGAGGACAAAAAGGACAACTCTGCCTTAATAGCAAAAAAGCCCAGAAAAAGAACAAACATTGCATGGGACAAGACAAAGTTGAAAACGCTAAATGCTTCCATTGAAGTACCAGGTGACAAGACATTCTATCACTGCATTTGGTGATATTAAAATCAGTAGATAACAATACACTTTATGAGACTAGGTACAAACTCTACATAAGGAATGAACTGTAAGCTGCAGAACTAATATGCATATTATTGTATACAGGGAAGGCTCTTAAACTCCTGCACAGAGATTAAACAGATAACATGAGTTTTAAGAGCTTCACAAAAGCAGTTACTTGGCAAGGAGCAGAAATCAAACAAGGAAGCACAACTGCCTAGGGTGTCTCTTTTCTATTACTTATAAGTGCATAGGTTATAGGGATGGCATAGCCTGTTTAGTCTTGGACCATGTTCAATAGCAAGTCTTCACCTAATCAAGGAAGTCAATCAAATGTACTTTCAATATAGAAGAAAAATTTTCATTAGATGAAAAGAAACTGCAAGTATCCTCTCCAACTAGAAAAACACTCATTGGCTTGCATTCCTCTAATACTCACTTTGGTCCAGAGTTAATTAAAAACCTATGAATAAATAGCTGCCCCCTCTTTCTTCACAGTAGATGAAGATCTCCTTTAAGAAGCACCCAAAGAAAGCAAATCCCTGATCATATTTTAACAAAAAGAACTGCAGCTACAGAAACAAAACAAAAAAGCAAAGAAACATTTAAAACTAGCAAGCTTTTAAATGCTTTCTCGGTAGAGTCAAGAGCACAGTGGACTGACGACGTCAGGAAGCAAAGTGTTTTTAAAAGTAGACAGAGACTCAGCTTTAGCTCAGATGAACAGCTGAAAATTAAAAGGTATGGTTGGTCGCACAAACTAAGTCACAGAAAGGCACTTGTTCCTTAAAACAAGGCTGTCAAGCCTGTATCCAAATCCAGCAAACCACTACACAACATGGAAGCTGTCTTGAAAAGCAAGTTGACTAATTTTATAGACATAAAACACGCAATAGTATCAGAAACAGAAACACGGAAACAACCTAGGTATGTGCTTGTGGTTAATATGTATTTATAGCAGGCATATTTGAGGTCAGTACTAATTTGTTTCATAGATACTAATTTTCAAATGAATCACTATGCTAATTTTAAAAATGGTTACATTTTCATTTTAATTACCTGAAATGCCTACTCAAAGGAATAAAATATTTCAGCCTTTGCATAATTACATAGGCAATTTTAGTCACCGCCTTTTCAGATTTAATCTCTTAGTGGTTTTGGTTGGTTGGTTTATTTGTTTTGCTTAGTGTCACTCTTTAAGTCCCTCTTGCCCCTCTACATGTAGAGTTTGAACCTCAGTGCAACAGTTAAAGAGTTTACAATCTAACAGTAGTCATCTTCAGGTTTAAAAGAAAAAATACAACCACTTCAAAAAAAGAGCTTTGTTTTGACATTTTATCTAAATTGTCTGAGTTATTTAGTTTTTGGAGGAATGCTTTTATCATTGTTTTCTCTTTTTTAAAAAAAGCTTGACTTGCAATTTACTGTCTTCACGAATGGCTGTTGTCATCAAGAAATTAACATGCTCTTGCATATGACTACAGTAAACATTAGATTATGCTTATTTATTATTTTTTTAATTCTTACAGAAATTATTTATTTATATTTCAAAACTTTTTTATATGAAAGACACATAAGCTCTGTAATCAGTTTGAGTTTTAGGAAAGAAAGAACAGCCATCACCTGTCAGAAAAGAAAAACACACAATGCAATATTAAAGACTATGTGTGTCTCAGTTTTAAAGCAGGTTCTGAAACTGGTACATAGGAAGCCGAGTGCATCCATCACCTTGAAAGGTGACTTAAGACACTTAAGAAAAAACCTGCTCTCCATGGCAGGAATAAGTTTCTTACTCCCACCAGTAGTTTAAAGCAGAGGAAAGAAACCATTTGCAGCAGATGGATCACTTGCTGTAATCCAATTATTTGTCAGAGAGCCACAGTAATTTTTAATACCCATTATCTTCATTTTTTTCATTCCAAAAAGAAAAAAAAAGTCCATGATAAATTACTGAAAATTAATTGTTCAAATCAATGTAATATTTATTCAAAAAAATTGTGATTAAGTATATAGATAAGTACAAGTAACAAGAATGAGTCTTCATTTATTACTACTACAAATGTATAGCAATATTGATAGATGTATGACATTTACAACATAAACTGCTTAATACAAAGCTCATACCAGTATGACCTATTTATTTTACAACTGCTTTTTTTAAGAAAACATTTGCTAAAACTTATGTGACAGACAATGATTAGTTGTACAACATAATGCTGCAACCAAATGATGACAAACTTTTTCTGTATTGCTGGTTTCATTGTTTATTTCAGCATGTAAGAATGACTTTCCCAAACCCTCTTCTTCACCAGTTCTTTAAAAGCAGAAGAAAATATATGACTGAATAAAACAACGTATAATTTACCAACTGTGGACCAATGGGTTGTCAGTGACATTCTAAATTTCTTTTTAAAAACAAAATTACTTGAACATATTAGTTCAAAAAACCTCAATGTAAATAAAAGTTCAGACCTAAATAAACCTTGCTAGACAACTAAATATTCCCAAATAATTGTGTCCAGACCAACTCTGGACACCTACACACAGCATACACTCAAATACCTAATTTTTGAGTAGCATTAAGAATCATAGAATGGTTTGAGTTGGAAGGCACCTTGAAGATCATCTAGTTCCAATGCCCCTGCCGTGGACAGGGCCACCTTCCACTAGACCAGGCTGCTCAGAACTCCATGCAACTTGGCCTTAAACACTTGTGCCAATGCCTCACCTCCCTCCTAGCAAAGAATTTTTTCATAATATCTAACCTAAAACTATGCTTTCAATTTAAAGCCATTCCCCCTTATCCTGACACTACGTGCTCTTGCAACTAGTCTTGCCCTATAGGGAAGGACTATAGATGTCATTTATCTACAGTTCTCTAAAGCCTTAGACACAGTCCCCCACAACACCCTTTTCTCTAAACTGGAGAGTGGACTGTTAAGTGGATTAGGAAACGGTTGGATGGTTGCATCCAGAGGGTGGTGGTCAACACCTCAGAGTCCCAAGAACATCCGTGACAAGTGGTGTCCCTCAGGTGTCTATTTGGACTACTGTTATTTAATATCTTCATTAATGACATAGATGAAGGGATCAAGTGCATCCTCAGCAAATCTGCAGATGACACTAAGCTGAGTGGTATTGCTGATGAACCTGAGGTTGGGATGCCATCCAGAGGGACCTGGACAAGCTTGAGAAGTGGTCCCATGGGAATCTCACGAGATGTAACAAGACCAAGTGCAAGGTGCTGCACCTGGATCAGGGCAACCCACAGTATATCAATACAGGCTGAGGGGTTAAACAGATCAAGAGCAGCCTTGTCAAGGACTTGGGGGTGCTGGTGGATCAGAGACTGGACAAGAGCTGGCAATGCGCAATTGCAGCTCAGGAAGGCAATTGTATCCTGAGCTGCATCAAAAGCAGCGAGGCGAGCAGGTCAAAGAAGGGGATTCTGTCCCTCTGCTCTGGGGTGAGACCCCACCTGAAGTGCTGCATCCAGCTCTGGGGTGCCCAGCACAGGAAGAGCATTGGCCTGCTGGAGAGACTCCAGGGGAGAGCTAACAAGTTGATCAGAGGGATGGAGCATCTCTCCTACGAGGAAAGGCTGAGAGAATTTGGATTATTCAGCCTGGAAAAGAGAAGGCATCAGGGTGACCTAATTGTGGCCTTCCAGTACCTGAAGGAAACTTACAGGAAAGATGGGGCACTCCATCATAGAAAACCACTAGGCTGGTCAGACAGGATTTTCTCTTAAGTTTCTCTTGATATTAAAAACACTCTAAACTCCTCACACTCCACGAATACTTGAAACCTACCAGTTAAGAATCGCACTAAATCACATTCTAAACCAGATCCACATGAACACTCAAATTAGGCTTCTCACAGCCTATTACAGTTGCACAGTACCAAATATTTCAACAAAGGAATTAAAAACTTCTTTGCAAAAAATCTGCTTGTCAGAATGTGTCACAATTTTAAAGATTCTCTTAAAGATCCTCACAATAATGCACAATACTCCACACTACTTGTGAAGATTCTTGGTACTGAAAACTGTTCCTCCTCCCCAAATCAAACAGAACATACGACTTGCTACCCATATCCTTCTCAGTCTCAGATACACATCTAAACACAAAATACAACAATATCTGAACAAATAGAGTACATTCTGTCATTAAAGTACAAATTTATCATTCAACCTCTCAAAATTCCATGTTCATTTCATAATCCCATGTGCAGTGTATGTTAGACTGGTTGTGTAGGAATGTCTCAAGTTCAAAGTTAATCTCAGGCCTTTTTGTTTCTTCAAGATACAGTATTCAACATTTCTTCAAGTCTTTCCATGGCTTCTGGGCATGCCTATGTATTTAGTATCTTGGAAACCTATCCTGTCCCTTTTGGCATAGCTGTGACAAAAGAATAATGCTTGTGTTATGTTTCCAGTTACACTGTTTACATATGCACGTTTCCAGATTTGCTCTTTACACATATCTTATACACAAGAACAGCCATCCCCAAAAGCACCAGAACTGAATGTCCAATGAGGAAATACAAACACACATGAGATAACATTAAAGAACCTTACAACATTCAGCACTGCAATGCCTCTTCTTCTCTTGGACCACTGGTTTCTCAAAAATGGAAAGAGATGAAGAAAGAACCCCACACAATGGGCAGCACTGGGGCCACTCACATATTCAAGTCTGAACTTCAAAATCAGAAATTTCTTGCAAGTAAAACAGTACTGTCACACTTCAGAACACCAACCCTATAAATTCAGCAGAACATATCAAGCAAAAGAACCCAAAGAAAAAAACCAGAATCCCCAAATGGCATATCCTCCCCAGAAATATTTAATATTACAGAGCTATCCTACTATACTGTAAATACTGTGATTAACATTTAAATCTTCCAGCCAGCATTAGCAATACTTCAGAGCTAAGTTGGCTCTGTAATACATAAAAGACATCGGCATCAGATTTCTTGATTTGGAATTATTTTTAACCACAACAATTATTACTATCTTAACAGTCTTAAGAATAAATGAAACACAAACCAAGTAAGGAAAAGGAAGGCACAAAATTTGACATGTGGAAGGATGAAAGTAACAGTAACTTTTTTAATCCTATGCTATACAGTAGAGATTAGACATAGTACAAGTACACAGCCAAAGTGTAACCAGCTAGAGCCTTCTGACAGTAATGCCCAACCTGTATGCTCTGCATATTGTTGAATGTTTCAAGTGCATACGAGGGAGCTTTTCATATCTAAAAAAGAACATCATTTAAGGACCAGCAAAAGCCTGTGTCTTTGCTTGTTATTAATATACTTGAGATATACCCATTAGAAACAGAAGTTATTAATAGAAAGTTTAGTTTCAATTATATTTTCATTAATAACAAATAGGCATCGCTATTACAGCAACATCATAAAAGCCAGAAATAATAGGACTGCCGCAGCTACTTTGCCCTCATTGCCATTTATTTAATTTTTAGAAGTCTTTGTTACTTATGTTTTCTCATGAGAAGCAAAACCATGCTATCAGTAACAGGATAAACTTAAGAAGTAACATGTTTATTTAATTTTAATTTATAGGTAAAGAAGTAATTACCTGCTTGTATTCACCAACGCAGTTCTGACAGCAGAATCTTTTCTGCTGACCATCAATAGTAAGAACATTGTTTCCAGCTCCTTTACTGGGCAAATACTCCCCACAATGCTCACAGCAATTCATTATTAAACCATTTGCCATCCTGTATCTATTGAAGCAATGGTCACTGCACAGCTTATGAGTCATATTTTTAAAGCTAACTTCATGACGAATCTAAAAAACAAAAATAAAAAGTATTCTGTTACTACATAAGCACAAAGTTGCCTGACCAGACAGAGGTCTTACATTCAAGTACAATAACTCCAACCAGATTTACTAGCTCATTATTTAAGAACAGAGATGCTTGAAAAAAACATGAAATATAGAAACAGAAATGGGTGCTTCTGTTGTCTCCAAAGTTCTAGGGGAAAAAATCTTAGACCCACCTGCTCTCAGCCTAGAAGGAAAGACCATAGGGAAGGATGTAGTAATTGCCTATTAGAGCTGGTCAATTTATGCGATTTTATAAAATGGTCAATTTTCAGGTTAAAAGCATATGAAGACTGGCCAGACACATATGCTGTGTAAAGTAGTAGCCTGAACTATGGTGGACTCAGTAATGGCATCAAGAGTAAACAAATACGTTCATCAGAATTTAAAATTACACGTATTCTACAGATTTCTAAAACCATCTGGATTATCTTTCAAAACATACAGTAAAAGAAGGAGAGAATACAGTAAAATCTTGACTTTTTTCCAACAATTCTTTGTGGGAGATCTGGGTTATAATTACAAGATTCTACACCCAGTAGAACACATTATCAGCAAAGGCACTTCAAGTTTCTGACACAAAAATCAAATATTAACCTCTTGAAATTCTTTCTTCCCTTGGTTGCTTTTCATGAATATTAAGTCTGCATATCTTAATATCTCACTGCATATGAAAATACTGAAGATTTTAAATTTTCTTATTTTCAGTTCTTTTATTTCAGAATATAAGTTAATATGTCATTATTGAGAAAGGTAAGAGGAAAAAAAAAACAGTCAACCAGACCTCAGTTAGTTTACCACAGATAGTGCATCTTGATTTATTCAAAGATCCTTTTGAGGGATTCTGTTTATCTTCATAGAATGATAAACATGATGTACTGCAAAACTCCTGAAAAGACTCACTTGAATCTACTTGAGCAACAATGGTACCTTTCATTGTTGTTATATCTCTGAAAGACAAAAAATTTCATGCGCTTGTTGTATAAGTACATATATATATTTAAACAAGAACACTACATGCGTTATAAAATTCATTCTTCCTTTCAATGCTTACATTTCAAAGGTTTTTTAAGTCTACAGTTGTTATTGACAGGATGAACACTAACAATTTTTTACAACTACTCTAAGTACTGCAAGTATGTCTTTACTGTGCAAAATCCTATTTTATTTTCCTTGGATTTGGGGTTTTTTTCCCCACTAAATTATTCTAGAACAAAGAGATATTAATGCACCATTAGGTTCGGTTGTGTCAAACTGAATTTTATACAAAAACATGAACAGCAAATTTGAACTAGCCATTTTCTCACTTTACACAGAAGTTACATACTTAAGTTTCATATGAAAAGCTCACATTTATAGTAAAAAACAAGAAATGGTCTTTATTTATATATAGTTTCACCATTTCCAGTATTAATCTCAGGACAGGATGAGAAAAAGAGCGAAGATTGTTCTCTCATATTTGTCAAACTAGTAAATACAACTAAAAAGCTTAAAACTCTACCACAAACTTGTCCTGAAGTTTTATAATTTAAAATTTGAAGTTAATTGTACCATTACGTTAAAATTCTAAAGCATCTGAACAGTTCATAAAGTTGCCCATGAAATTGTACCAATTCAAGCAATTAAATCAGAAAACGAGCCATCAATAAAATTAATTTGAAATCAAACAAACCTTCTTCTAACCAAAGTTATTTAAACTGTCCCAAACTATTACATACCATATATTAGAAGCAGCAAGGAAAAGAAATAAAACCATTCCCTTTTGCCTTCTAAGCAAAAAAACCCCTATTATTGACACATAGGAAATGTTATCAGGAATAATATATAAAAAAATGGACTGGGCACATCTGGATCACCAGCTGGAAAATACATGCCCAGACACTCAGTACCTATGAGCCCTGGGATGAGGATGAGTGAAAAAAACCTAGAAAAACATGTGCTTGTCCAGACAGACTCCCTTGAAAATAAAATTGTATTGCTCCTGGATATTAACACTTGCAAGGCTGCCTTCTTCCATCAAGGTCAGCGTATTTCGGCTTACCCTTTGAAAAGCCAGTAAGATCTGTGCTAGGGAATGCTATCACTTCCCTTCTGCAAAAAACAAAGGCAGAGCTCCTGCCCTGAGGAGCTTCCAGTTCCTGGCAGGATTCCACCATGACTTACACACACTATTAATTTGTATCAAAGCACATATTAACTTGCATCAAAAGGGACCAGTGAGAAGTCAAAGAGTAACGCAAGGCAATAAAAAATATAAACACTAAGGAGAATGCCAGGTAATTCCCACACCTTCCTTCTTATAGTAACTGCAATGCTATTTATGCAGTTACAGAGGTTCAGAAGAGTGCGAGAAAAGTGGATTACAATAAAACACCTAGGAATTTTTACTTTTCAGATAGGGTTATACAATTCTATTAAAAAATTTATTGTACGCTTCACTTTCTTCACTTAAAAGTAATAATCTAAGTATTTAAAGATATATCTAAGCATAACCTACAAAAATCTGACCTGTGATATAAAAGCTATTATCATCTATGCACCCTACACTCCAGATATTCCTGGAGTCCTCTTAGCCTTTCACTGAACTAAAATCTGACAGCATTACGCCTGCCCTAGTAGGAAAAGAATACAGAAGCAAGTATGGGGCAGAGTACCTGGTCTGCTACCACCAGGTAGCAAAAATCTGGCAATAAAGCAAATAAAGGTGGGAAGGATTGGGCTTCACAATAAAGTCACGCTACAGAGCAACAATTTAATGCATATACTGCCTTCTATTTAACTGTAGTTGACTAAAAACTGCATAGTAGTGCAAGAACAAAGACCTACATCACCTCAAAACTCATGAATGATGACTTCACAGAGGCTGTCTAGAAATTAAATACAGTAAAACTGTTTAAAATAACCCCAAAATCTACAAACATTTTCCTCATTACTCAAAAATAAAGCCTTTTAATTTGGAACAGTTTTGTATGTAGACTCTTACAAAACACAGATTAAGTATATCTTTATGTATCACACAGCTAGATAAATATGGCAGTCACCAGATTACTTCTAAAAAAATAATAGTGTATAAGCACTTAACAGGCCAACAGAAAGAATACAGATTGCCTTTAACTTGCTCTGTAGAGGAAAGGCTTCAGAGAACCTGAGCTTTCACATGGATTTTAAAATAAGCTACAATATGTTAAATTTTCCAGGTTTTTAGTGTACCAAGGTATGAATACACAAGGTATCAACATTATCTGTAGCTTATTTTTACTGAGTGTCAAGAAGAAAAAAAAAATAGAAGCAAAGAAAGACCAGTAGCCTACATCTGACTACAAGACATTAATCCATCACACTACATACTGAAGTAAAACTTTTTCACTAGTTTAAAATCTGATTGAGCAGAGACCACCCTCTCCAAAGCACACATTAACAAAAGCAGTCTTTACTACAAGCCTGCTTCAGTTCAGCAAGAATTTGTCTTTTAACGAGTGTCACTGCAGCATGTACCAGACTGAGAATATGAGAAAGTGCAAGTACCTCAGTACACTTAAAGAAAAAGTTAATACAGCTATTTCGTATACTTAACACTACAAGAAAAAAATTATAGAAGACTTCTCTGGTAATTAAAGTTTGGCAAATAATGAAAAATTACAAGTCAAACAAAACCAGTAATTTAGAATAAGCCACTTCTAGGTACGCTTGCTACTCCTTCTGTCCTGCCCACTTGAGGTATCTCCTGCTACAAAATTGCAATCATTGACCCATCTAGGGGAAAACCTAAGCCTTTTCCCCCGAACTTCTTACAGGTTCTTGCAATTATCAGTTTCTCCTTCTTTTAACGCCTCTTGATTTTATATCTTCATCTATCAAAATGAGTGCTTTCTATACAACACAGGATCCACTTTTTTCATAAAGGACTTCATATATGAAGTATATCTTGTCACAGGATGCATTATAATTGGACACCTTGTCTTAAAAAAAAAGTTATTTTTAGTGTATTGGGTTTTAATGAAACAATTTCCCATACTCTGAATTCAAAAGCTGGTACATTTTTTTGGTTATAGCAGACACACTGAATTCAACATGTCCAAACAACGTTAAGTGACACTATATAAAGTATTCATATAGTCAGATTTTATATCATCAATGGAGCAACTCTCACACATGCATGAGAAACCCAGTTATTACTGAATTTAGCTGCTAATGTAAAACAAAATTAAAAAAACTCACTTTCTGCACATAACACAAAGTTTCTTTGGGGTGGGTTTGTGTGAAAATGACGAGAGGCAGGTAGTAGAACAAAAAAGGTGAGCTGATCCTTTCCGCTGATATGCAGTCTGTCCCTTTTGTAAAGGCTTTTTGCAGTTCGCACATGTGACTTTAACCTGTTTGGAAGGCTGTTGCTGGGCAGAAGGCTGGAAAATTTGCTTAGGAAGTGATGCTACAGGTGACAAGGAATCCACACCTGGTTGCTTCTGATTCCTAGGGAAGGAAGCTGACTGGGATATCCAAGAATCTTCAAGACAAAAAGCCCAAACAAAAATAAAAGTAAGTGAAGAGACATGTATATATGTATAGAATAACATTCACCGATGTATGATCCTAAAATCATTTTTCTGTTGGAACTGGCAACAGAAGAAAACTATTTTCAATTCAGGTTTAAAGTAAAATCCTGTTTGATGTCCCACTCTGTTGTTAAAAAGCTTCAGAACATTAACAAATTTCAGGATGCTCCCATCCTGCACCTTGTGAGAAGTTTTGCAGACTTTGATTCACTTGCACTGGGTTTGCAAACAGGCAATTTTATCTTTCAAACAAAACTGCAGTTTGCAAAAATAAAAAGAGACCAACAGAGAACATGGAATGTCTAAACCAAAGTTTGAGACAAACTGTAAATTTGTAAGAACAGGAAATCTTAAATTTTAATTAGTTATTTTGTTCTAAAGCTGTAAGAAGCCTCTGGTGTCCAGCCTCAGTGATAAACCCTGGAACTGGGGTTTCCCACATTAGTTTCCAGGTCCAGCCCCCAGCCAGAGAACTAGACTGCAGCGAGAGTGAAACACACTGGCTCCACATCTGAGATGTGCACCTATGTCACTGACTCCTGTTCGTGTTTTCAATAACCTTTTCAATGCAAGGAGTACCAATTAATGTGCAAACTTGCAAGGTCATGAGAGTTCCAAGTCTTCCTCAATAGAAATCAATGAACCTAGAAAATAATATTTCATTAAGTTCTGGCAATACACATATCCATGTCCCTGTGTTTCAGGCTCCACTAGTCTTCCATCTATATTTTTGAAGAATAGATTATTATGGAACAAAGCCATCTTTGCCCAACATTTTGTTGCATAACCTGCCACAGGAGTAATTTCCATAATGAAAATGTAAGCAAAACATTTTTGCTAAAAGAAATCTAGAAAGATCAGATGTTAAATTAACATGCTCGCTATCTTGGTTTGGAGCAGAATATACAGTTGTGGGGGAAAAAGAAATCCCCCAAAAAATGTCATTTCTAGGCTTTTCTCTGGAATTTAAGTTTCCATTCAAAATAATTATCACCAGAATTTAGGAATGTTGAGCTTCTGAAGACTGTCAGTAATAACACATTACTTAAACATGAATTAAAACTGAGTAAAAAACAACTTTGCATTATAAAAAAACATTTACACAAATTCTTAACAGTATGTCAGTTATACCAAATAGTGTCACAACACTTGGGACTTACAGCCTTGAATGTCTTACTGCAGCAATTCAGTGTATTTCTGGAGTGTTATTACAACTAGTATTAATACCCAAATACAAGAAATATGATTTTAAATTCCATGACTTCAGACAACAAAAACCTTAACCTACAGACATCAGCAACAGACTATACCTCATTCTGCAGGAACATTATCTTGCTCTGTAATTAAGAAGATACCCTTTCCTCATACCATTTTCTGAAGTCCTTTCTTTCCCCAAAGGGTTTTATTAAACACATATTCTGCTGCATGACTTTAAAATTCATTTTAGGGACAAAGTTCCAAGAAGCCTTGTTAGTGCAACAAACAACACACATTCTTTAGCAGTTAAAAGATAATTTTCTGGAGTGACTTTGTAGCTGCCAAGGAAGTACTAATTCTTCAGCATGTAAGACAAGCTAGAAATGTACCCACTGTAATGCTTGAAGGTAGACAGAAGAGCTGGAATAAAGAGGTGAGGTCACAGAACAAAACATATTTCTATTAAAACCATTAAAGAGGTTTACTTTTGAAGCTATGAGTATCCTTACTGGCAAACTAAGACAAGCTACCACAGTGCTTGACATTAAAATTCACTTGAGTGCTCTCTTCAAATCTTTCTGCATGTTTACTACCTCAGATATATTAATATCTTGGTAGCACCTTAACACCTCAAAATATTTTGAGGTTCTTCTCTTTTCCCACAGATTTCAAGTGAAAGCACATTGCCTCTCTTACCAGGAATGCACATCTGCGTGTAATTCCAGTAGTGCTCAACTGCCACTCATGAAAACTTGAATTTGCTGGATTCATTTGGGTTTGAAACTTTCTTCTTAAAACATGACTTCCTAGCACCTAAGATGGTTTCAATTATCCCTTAGTTTCTTAAGATTTCAGATTGCCCCCCCTTGGCATTTTGTTGCATTTTTCCTTTCACTAACATACCACAAGAAAAATCTAAAGATATTTGCTTTTTATTTTTGCTTTTACTTTTTCCATATCCCATCTTCATTGACACCGATTTTTATATTAAGCCTTTTTTTCACCTCTCACTTCTCAACCATGTTACCTCCTCTGCTTTATATTCTCTAAAAAGGATCTCTAAAATCTGGTTTTCATGTCCTTGAACTGAAAAGGTGTATCACACTTCCTTCGTTGATTCCTGATGAGTTTCCATGCCTCACCGCCTTATGTCTTCATCCTTCAGGTGTCTACCTGTAATACTTTAATGGCCAAGTTTATGAGACTACACAGTTTCATATTCAACTTCTAACTACAATGGCTTTTCAAGTTGTTCCCATTCTTTCTCATTCGTTCCTGCTCTAAAATGCTACAAAATTATTTCTTACTCTCATTTGTACCATGTATTTGCAAAGCCATCTTGCAAAAATGACATCTTTTAAAAGAGCTGAAAAAAATATGCCATTACAACATGGGGCAGAGGTGGGGAGGAACACATTACTGAAGTTTTTGCATTAATAACCTGGTTCAGATCAGGGCAATTCTGAACTGCATCCTCAATTTATTAGGTGATGGCTCTGTCTCTGGAGCATCTTTGAAGCACAAAAACTAGATTCTATCAAGAGAAACAAAATCTAAGTTCAGTACAAAGCATGTGAAATTCATCTATGGACTTCTGTTCATCTACCTGGACTTTTCAAGACCTTTGACGTGGTCCCCCACATTAATGTTGCTAAATTGGAGACATGGATTTGACGGACAAGGAATTGGCTGGATGATTACATCCAAAGAATTACAGTTAATGGCTCAATGTCCAAGTGGAAACCAGTAATGAGCTATGTCCCTCAAGGGTCCATACTGGAGATGATACTATTTAGTATCTTCATCAACAGCACCAATAGTGAAATTAAGCACACCCTCAGCAGATTTCCTGCTAACACCAAGCTGAGTGGTGTAGTTGATAAGCCAGAGGGACAGGATGCCATGCAGAGGCACCTTGACAGCCCTGAGGAATGAGCCCATGTCAACATCATAAAGCTCAACAAGGTCAAGTGCAAGGCCTTTCCTCTCCATCAGGACAATCCTCAAGATCAGAACAAACCGCGGGCTGAATGGATTGAAGGCAGCCCTGCAGAAAAGAACCTGGGAACACTGGCAGATGAAAAACTGGACGTGAGCCAGCAACATATTTGCAGGGTGATTCTGTCCCTCTTCTCTGCTCTCAAGACCCCACCTGGAGTATTATATTCAGCTCTGGGGTCCCCTGTACAAGACAGAAATGGGCCTATTAAAGCAGGTACAGAGGAAAAACACAAATAGTGACAGAAGACTGGAACACTGCTCCTGTGAAGAAAGGCAAAGAGTTGGTAGTTGTTCAGTCTGGAGAAGAGAAGACTGGGGAGACCTTATTACAGCCTTTCAACATATAAAGGGGGCTTATAAAAAAAGATGCAAAGAGGCTTTGTAACAAGCCCTGTAGTAACAAGGCAAGGGGCAATGTCTTCAAATTGAAAGAGGGTAGGTTTACATTGGACATAAGGAATAAATTTTTTTATGGTGAAGGTGCCAAGACACTGGAATGAGTTACCCAGAGAAGCTGTGGATGTCCCATCCCTTAAAGTGTTCAAGGTCAGGTTGGATGGAGCTTTGAGTAACATCATCCAGTGAAAGATGTCCCTGACCATGCCAGCGTGGCTGGATTAGGTGATATGCCCCTTCCAACCAAAGCCATTCTATCAAAGGTACTGCAACGCTTACTGAGGACATCAGGTTCTAAATTAACGTGTCGGACAGAAGTCTGGCTGTTATGCACCTGCAGCTGCATACACAGTGGAGGTACTTAGCCAAGAGGAACAGAGTAACACTGATCCTCAAGAAATCTTCCAAACTATATATATATATATATATCTATATCTCCATAGAATTATGTAGGTTGGAAAGGACATTTAAGATCATCAAGTCCAACCTCAACCCAGCACTGCCAAGTGCACCACTATGTCCTAAGCATCACATCTACACCTTTTTTAAATACCTCCAGGGATGGAGACTCAACAGGCTTCCTTGGGCAGCCCGTTCCAATACTTGATTACTTGGTGAAGACATTTTTTCTAATGTATTATGTCATTGAGCATACTTTAGTCTAGAGTCATAGATAAGGTAGTGATGGGGATGAAGGAAACCAAGATCTTTCATACATATTAAGCTAAAAAACTAAGTAGTGTCACTGCTAAAAATACTTTAATCAAACATTCTATAATCAAATAGTTCACAATTTATTTTCAGCTTTTAAGGAAACATTCAAAATTACAACTTACCAGGATTATGATGAGTCACAGATTCTCCATTTTGAAATACATCTCCAGCCACGTTCATTCTACCAGGATTGAAAGGTCCTACACCAGTCTTGGTCTGTGAAGTCAAAGATGGGGTGTATGTTTGCAAATTAACACCAAAATTACTTGACTGCAGTCCGTTAGATACATCTCCCAAGCTGGCATTCTGCAGTGACGTTACATGTGTAATCATTAAGTTCATGTCATGCCCTTCAGTATTTTCTAAATGACCGTCACTGACAGAGCTCATAGCACCTGTTTCTAATGTAGTAACATTAGCTATCTGAATTTCAGAGTCTGGTTCTGTGGTTATACCACTATTACCTATTCCTGAATTTACCTTACTTCTTGAAAAACTGGAAGCTGAGAATTCCATTTCGTTGGTTCTATTTTTACACTCTGGAAGCCTTCGTTCATTAAAACTGGAAGCATTCTTCTCTTGTCCTTGATTTGTTTCAATGTCTTCTTCATCATCAATAATAATAGTTTCACTTATACTCCCCTTTTGAGAATTTAAGTCTTTTGGAGGAGAAAGCATTTTGCAATCATTCCCTTGAAGTTCTTCATGTTTTGATGATGTAAATGCAGCGCTCCTTTGATCTGCTACTAGTGACATAGAATTCTGTGGAGGTTGTATAGGTTCGATAAAAACTACATCATCATCATCTTCTATAGGCGAGCTTTGGAATTTATTAGGCCTAGAAACTAAAGAACCTGGTGGCCCTCCAAATGTATTTCCTACATTTGCAAGACCTGCTGCCATGGTGGTATCCCCTAGCAGACCAGGAGTATATTCAGACAGGTCTAATCCTCCCAGAGGACTTGTGTCCATTCCAGATGTGCTGTTTGAAGAAAAACAGAGCAAGAAAAACCACAACCAATTTCAGAGTAAGATACAACTTTCCAGTCACAGTTCTTTAAAATAACTACAGAATTAATAGTTTTAGCTTTTATTTTACTTTTTTCCTGAAAAAATGTAAAGAAAAATAACAAAGTTTTCCTATGCTCTTCTTTGAATGTCTTAACATTCATTTATTTTCTAACCCTATACTAGGAAAAAAATACTGCCATAACTAACATTTCACAGACAATAGCTATACATCATTATGTTTAGAAATACATACATGCACAGGAAAAAGAATTTTTGATGGCATTCATTACACTATCCTGATCTCTCAGGCACTTTCCTGTCCCACATAAGGATAAAAATGACCTTTAACACTGCAACAACTTTGAAAGTCAACTGATTTTCCTCCAACCACACACCGCCAAAGCTCCTCAAGCGTCCCCAATATAAATGAAACAAAGAAGAGATATATGAAACCATTGCATCTGACAGGAACAGATACATTATTGAGGAGCAGAAAGTGGACAACAACCTCTCATTTGAGGCCACTACCACTAACAGTTCATTTGAAGTCCACGACTTACTAAATCATGTTGCGCTGCAACTCTCAGTAACTTTCCCTCTTTTAACAGCAAGTGATGCTTATTCAGGCTCCTTCCCAAAAACCACTTTGCCTGGAGGGTTTTGTTTGCTTTTAGTACTGTTCAGTTTGGGGAAATCTTCATAATTGTCAATTCTATCATAAATTTAAAACATTATTAAAGTCAACCTGGATATAATCAAAGCTAAGGGAGATGAGATCACTCCAAAAAAAGTTAACAGTAAGTTAAATTGAACTTGATTGATACAACAGGAAAAATATAGACATAATTATGTTATAATTTGGGTATGTCTAGGAGTGTGCACTGATGTGTGACATCACTGAGCTTTTGTGAAAGGCCTGAAATAGCTTTCTGTGCTTTTTAATAAAATATTTATACAGGAAAGTAAATACAAGAAGTAGAAATATCCTGCTCATCAATACTTACCCATCCAGAAATCCACTGCAATCTTTTTACCTTTTAAGTTGCTCCAAGCACTTTTATTTTCTTTCCTGTGGGGAAACTGCTCTATACCAACTTGCTGCCCTTCACAAAAGTAGCATTCTGAAACAGGGTTAAAACAAACATTAGATATCCAAAATGGTTTCTTCATCTCAAGCCTCATCTACCAACTCTGCTCCTTAAACCAACTTGCTTCTAAACTTACAGTTTAAGTGCAAACCTGACTTTCAGCACTATCATCCTACAAAGTTAGAGAATGTGACTCTGTTCAGTCATTGCTGCGAGTAAACCAGCAACAGGACTGTTTGAGATTTTCTACTCTCTCACATCATACTTCCAGAATCCTTTGTTTGATGCACTATAGATAGAGGGGGAAATTACCATGTTTGGTTAGGGACAGAGAGACATAACTGCAATGAACTGATCAAACATTAGAATTAAGAAGTATGTCTGTAACAGAGTATTAAGGAAATAAATGGTTTAAGTAAACTGAGCAACTGAGAAAAAAAAATCTTAGCATTTACATTTCTTTCCTTACTATATCAGGTCTACCTCCTTGCTGCTTGTAGCAGAATCTACTATGCTAAAATTAAGATACAAAAGGAAAATTACAGGACATACATTATGAATCAGGCCTACAATGCAATATAAACCTTACATTGTTAATAATTTTCAAGTTGTATATATGCACTGCAGTGACACTTAGCACAGATTCAGGCATCCATAGCTTATATTAACACATGCGATCATTCACAAGAGACTGAAAATGTTCAAAGTTCAAGCCTCTATTTATTCTTCAGGTTTTATAACAGTCATTATGTTTCCCACAGTTGGTAGCATTTTTAAAAGAGAGAGTATCAACTTGTATAGTTACCTACTCTTAAAAACCCCAGACAGCAAAAATGCCCAGAGGAATAAAGTTCAGATACTCTTCTACACATTTACAACATTATTCAAGCCCTCTTGCCCATTAACTGAGTGGCAGCAGGGAGGGCAGGACGAGGCCCAGACAGTAAAGCTGTGAACCAGATTAATCCTAGAAGAGAGGCGACCACCTTTTAATTCCTTCCTATGTTAGCCTTACAGCCAAATGCCATTATGTAATAGCATTTGAACCATAATAAAGGTAGCATTGAATTGGAATGAAAGAGGTTTTCTTACCAAAAAAAAAAAAAAAATATTGCATTATCAATGCAGTTGACTTGTACCTTCCTGGAAATCAGTCAGTTACACTGAAGATTAATTTAATCCAATATTCTCTTTTACGTATCTTACTTTCCCCTCTAGGGCTGAATAATTTAGATTTTCCTGCATCTCAGCTTTTGCTGAAAAGAATTAATGCAATTCTTAAAGTTTCACAGGTTTATTCCATATGTTTTCTTTCTCCACAAGGACAAAAGCATCACAAGCACATAAAGCTTTTAATAAAGTTTTAAATACACCTGAACAGATGGGAGCAAAGAAAAAAATGAGACTATGCCAAGACTATACCTCAGGCCTGACTCCAACATTTGCTATTCCTATTTTTACAAGTCCTTAGCAGAAAGACAGACTTAGGTTGTATTACAGTTCATGCACATAACATGTTGCAAAGTTAAGACCCAAAATATGTATATTTTTGCCTAAATCTATTGACTTTTTCCACAGAGCCCTTAGAAAGGTTTTAATGACCTGTATTGTTAGGTACTACAAAAATAAGAAAAGTTTATGTGCTTAACAGTTACTGCACTGTCATAAGCAAAATCTGCATATATTTCCTTGCAAATAGCTCCTTCCTCTGCAACAAAATTACCCATAAAATCAGAATTATTTTTCCAAAAATGGGCAAAGTGAGCTAGCTTGTTGTCTAAAAGTGCTAGTAGCAAGAAGAAACAAAAATCACAAAGGAAATGTCACAGTCCGTATCTCTAAATGAAAAACAATCCAAAAAGGAGTGATTTAGAGTGAAAATAGGAGATTTAGAAGCAGCAAATAGGAAAAAACTCACACCTCTCAACTGGCAACAGCAAAAGATGGTTAATGATAGAAATACAACTGTTAGAAACCTTTCAGATTGATTAGACTGGTCACTGGATGAACTGCAGAGATTTTTGGGGGGGGAAAAAAAAAAACCAAAACACCAAACAACCCACAAACTAGTGAGACCTGGTCTGCAGAAAATGCATGTTCAGTACCGCTGCAGAATAAGCTCAAGGCTTTGTGGTGGTAGCAAAATGGCAGCAAAATTACCCCTGAACAGAAACAGAGGCATTGCCAATATATAATGGCCCTTCCTGAACCTGGCCTTGTGTGTCCCTCTTAGATTAGGCTACATCACTCACCTGTACATGTCTTCAACTTAAATAATTTACCATCCCATTGCTATATTCAAGGTTTGGTTGCTCAAATAAATAAAAGGCAAAATGCAGGCTCTTCTTCAGAAGGAGAGCAACTACTACAGCTCTTAAGACAGCCAGGTAGGTAACACTCACAGGTCAATGATAAGAGTTAAATTTATCAAGAATTGCAGAAGTTGAAGTGAGGTGTATGACTACCTTAAAAAAAAAAACCAAAACCAAAATAACCCCCATATAACTAAAGAAACAAAAAACCCAAAACACACAAAAACACAAACAAAAACAAATCCCTAAAAACTCAAAAAAAACCCACAAACCAACCAACCAAAAAAACCCCAAAAAACCCCCAACCCCACTTTAACAAAAGCAGAAACTGAAATTTAAATACTTTTACCAAGTGCCATTAATAACACTTGGAAAGAAGGTGGCAGAAAAGCACAGTCATGGTTACATACTCTTCAAGCAAAGACATAAAAATCAAAAGGAATCACTGAAATGCAGCTAAAACTACAGTTCCACCAACACAGGGCACTTGAAACAGACATCCAAAGTAGGACCAGCATGTACAATTGTTTTCACATGAAGGCTGTAAGCCTAAAAATAAAAAAGGAAAACTTAAAAGACTACTTTGAAGATAATACGTAACTGATACATTTACAAATGTGAACAGATGAATAAAATTTAGGAGACATTATTATACTAAGATACAAACACAGCAACAAGAAGAGAGGGATTTACTTGCCCCAGCAAAAGAATACTACTTTCTGCTAGGAAAGAACAGTATCATAACTAAATTGTTTACCTCAACAGGTACTGTGCTACATTTAAATTCCATATCCTAACTAGAAGAAACAGCACATTAATGGTGTGTTATCAATCACTTCCACTCAGTGGTGACAGCACATGTGAGATAATGGGAACAAGACTGCAAAGCAATAACTGAGGATTTCAGCTACTGTTGTGCAGACTAGGGGAAGAGGACAGACTCAAAAAAGGGGGAAAAGAAATGAACCCCCAAAAACCCAAAACCAACCCACCACTGGACGACAGGGACAAACACAGCCAACTGCAACCAGGTAGAAGACAGAAGGAAAAACAACTCTTGGTCTAACTCTGAGCCACGCAACATAGTTCAACATGTAATTATCCAGATAGCACTCCAGAAAAGCATATTTAAATTCCATGGAGAATAAAATAAAAAACCTCATTACTTCAACAACTTCAGAAAAAAGAATAACCTAAGTGTGAGGAACAGAAATGAAGAAGCTAGAACAAAAAGCTTGAGAGCACAAAGGCCATTTAAAAAACTCACCATATTAAGTATACAACTAGTCTAAACCCCAAAAACCTTATGAAGACCACTATCAGGAAGTCTCTGTCCTACAAAGATTAAGAAATTGTACTAGGGGGAATTTTCATATATATATTTGTCCTAAGCTTTACCTTTTGCTAGATGTGCTACTGAGCTATGCCAGAGCAACGGTTTGTTTAAAATGCCAGTTCTTGTCCATTTTACAAACAGCACAATTTTCCTAAAGAAAAACAGTACCCAAGAAGTCTGAACTGCTGCAGAAAACATGGAATAAACTCTTTGTACTGATGTTCAGTAAGGAAAAGATCAGGGAAGACCACATCTAAGCTCTCTTTCTGGGGGTCAGGTCGGGGGAAAAATGTCACATCAAAGTCCTAACACAAGAGGATTTTAGAACAAATCACTAGGGCCACATGACAATCACTTAAGATTTCTAAAGACAATCAGCAATCTTTTATTCCAGTATCTGCAATCAATTACCTATGCAGAAGGCAAGAACAATTACCCAGGCTACAGTCCTATCTCCATCACTAGATAAATTGATAGAAACTACAACTGAAAATATACAAAGGGGGGGAAAACTAACAAGGATTTTGCAAAGAAAATGTAATGTCTCACAGGACTACTGCAGAAATCTTTTGAAGGTTCACATACCAACACTGAATAAACTGGTATACACCACGTAAGACTTCCAAAAGGCATTTGAACACGGTCCTCACTGGACTGCAGTTGAAATTATCTATAACAGAGATTTGAGAAAGGGTTCTCGGGGGGATTGGCAATTATTTAAAGAGAAAAATATCATATCTTGTTTGCTGTTATCAAAATAAAGAGAAGTTACCAGAGGGGTTCCAAAATAAAATTACATACGTCAACATATGTAAGTCAACCAAAAGAGACAGTGACTCCCAAAATGAGTGCTTCCTAATCATACAAAATTGTTCACAGCAGCTGAAAACAGAAACTGATTGTAAAAAGGATATCACAGTGCTGAATGCTTAGACAGTGTGGTAGGCAAAATCACTAGCCATAAACGCAAGGTAACGAACAGGGAGCAAAGGGTAACTACAGACACAACAATTTAAGATCCAAGTTACAAGTCTCTCACTCTTTCCAATCAAAGCTACTCAATCATCAACAACCAAAGAGGAAAAACAAAAGAAGAATCAAACAAAACAGAACACATTTGTCACTATATAAAAAAACATAGTTCACTAGCAGCTTGCTTATCGTGAGATGTTCAGGTCGCTCCCTTCTCAGAGAAAAGGAACTCATCTGTTTTTTCCCTTTCAGAGAAAGGAGAAAACAGATGAGTTCCATGAATAATTTATACTAAAGGAAAAGACTTTTCAGTGAAAGAAAAACAACTGAAGAAATATGTTAAATCTGCAAGAATAAAAAAAATATATAGAAGATAGAATTGCCCAATGTCTTACAAGAATAAAAAGGTGCCCAGGGAAATAATTAAGCAGCTTTAATAATCTATTGTACATAAAAACATTTTCTTTTCTTCTTAATTGTGAGTTACTGCTGTAGGAGGCTATGGAGGCTAGAAATGCAACCAGTTCAGACAGGGACTGGGCAAACATGAAATAAACGCACTGATGACTTAAATATAGTGATCCAAAGCCAGCCAGCTGAAAACAACACACCTGTAGAAAAATCAGGCTATAACTAAAAAGCTTCTATTCCTAGACATCACCGTTGCAAGCAGGCTACTGAATTGTCTATTAACCCAGTACAACAATTACTCTATAATCTAGTAGAGGAACAATAACCTTCTTGCATGCAAAAGAAATACAACTAGCTTCATAGAAACTCTACCCACTTACCCAAAATCTGAATTTCAGCCCATGGCTGTCAGGCTGACTTCAGTGGGTAGACGAGTGCCAACATTTCAGTAAAAATATTCAAGTTGGAGGCTAATCTGAACATATCTTGATGTTCTCTGAGGCTATGCAGTTCTCATGATCAGTTCCTGACCCTAGCATTTCATTGACCATAACATAATTTAATTCTTTAATTCAGCTACTTCCTAAAGTTCCTATCCTTATTACAGAAAGTCACTTATCACTTGACTTCCCGCAAGTCTGATGATTAAAAACTCAGTAAAGACTATTTGTAAAACAGCTATCAAGAAGCTCTCTAGCTTAATAGTATGCTGCAATGTCTTAATTGGACTTGGGAACATTCATTCCCCACACAACCAGATGTAACCTACATACCACAAGCTTTCTTGGGGTATGAACCACCAACCCATTTTGTAATTTAAGCCAGCTTTAAGCTAAATCTACTGCAGTCCAGTCTCAATTTGGGTATACTGAATGACATATACTGTGTACGGACAGACTCCTACCTATGGGACTAGAACTACATGTCAGAAAAAAAGCAGTTGCATGGTCCTTCTGGGTCACCAGATATAAAACTTTTACCACAGGCAGCCACACAATAAAACAATTTTTGTTAAACATTCAGCATTTCTAGTTCCTGGGGTGGGGAGGCAGGGATAGAAGGGGTGGTGGTAGTTGGGTGTTGGTTTGATTTGTGTTTTTTTTTCCTCCTTATAACCTTCACGAGGGATATCTAGTTATCAGCCTTAGCATCTTATGGTCAGATATGCCATGGCTACATGGTGGCTCTGATTTACTGTTAACTTTTACACCTCTAACAAAAGTTTTAACACTTCTGAAGGTCCACCTAGTTGTCAAGTCCACAGACTCACTTTCTTATGTTATCATGTGGCACAGCTGCTCCTGCAATCACACACATAACCAGACAAAAGTTGATCCAGCTGACAGAGACTTTCCAGCTAGAGTCCTTTCCAGCGAGATCAGTTCCCCAAACGAAAAATTTCTGTGCAAGAACACTACAGTTGTGCCTCAACATAAAAAGGCTGATGGCACTGAAGCCTTGTACTTCAGCACAGAGATCCTTTTAGCAGACAGGATGGTCGTGACAAGCCAATAGCCAACAGACTGAATTGCACTACCCTGACAGCAACTACTGTGTAAGACACTCCAAGAGGCATGCGCTAATTGACAATGAAGCAAGCAGGGACAGACTGAATATTAAAACACATCAGACTGAATTCTATAACACAAGTATATCCACTGGTCACAATTCCTAAGACATCTGAAATGTGCAAGACTTTAAGCAAACATAAGATATATTAATGCCACAATGATCCAACTATTTTATCAGTCTGCCAGCTTCACACGCAAAACATACTAGTGAGTTCAACATAAATACTTGGATATTTAGGGCTAAACTCAAGTATTCACAACACTGAAGTAAAACAAGGGTCTTTCTTAAATTATCATACAAGTTAAAGGGTCTGAATAATATTTAATATAAACACTTCAATGTATTAATATTAGTGGTTTTTCAGAACACAGCATCCTCTTCCTGAAAGCTCTTACCTAAGTTTAGGTTCACAACTAATTTATCTACTCTTGAGTACCATCACTACAAAACCCTGATATCTCATTACTTCAGTATTGAGACACTACTCCAGAATTTATTTTCCAGTAGGTTTGGAGCTGCTTCAAATTTCATTCTGTGCCCAGATTTTCACAGAAGTTGTATGGATTGAAGAAATTAGCTTACTACAATTCATTATGTAACACTCAAAATGTGTTTGTCACACAGATGTCAGAGAATTCAATAAAAAAGCGTATGCAAAGACCTGTAATCCAGCAGAGACAGCAACTGAGAAAGTAAAAGGACAAGATCTACATAGAGAAAGAAATATTTTGAGGCAGATGAGTCAGTAAATTTTGGGTTTATTCACAAGAGAAACTATTTACACACAAATAAAGCTTGCAAACTTTGGTATCCTCTGAGCATCTTAACTGCACCACAGCCACCAGTATTACATATGAATGCTGACATCTGGTTTTCAACTGATGATTCCAGGAACATTTGAATAATTTTACTTAAGACAGCCTCTTCCTTGAGTCTTCCTACTCAATGACTGCTAAGAAATTCTCCCCTGCATGCAGGAACAGAATTAAAATTCAGGGTCAACCTCAAGCTTGATTCTGTGCAAGGATATCCAAACCAAGCCCTGATCATTCTCAAGATTACTCATCAGAGAATAAGAAGCACTTGGCATATGAATTCAGGGCTGATCAAAATCTTAATGTTGACTAACAGTGCCTAAGTTTTAGGGCAGCCATACTGAGATATATCTCCCTCTTACAGACACACTTTCAATGTATTTCAAGGCTGTTTAATCATGAAAAGACACTGATCAGCAAGAAGACAGCACTACTTCTAGCCTTAAAAGCAATTGTGTATAATGCGGTAGACAGCAAATGTTATCTCTCTACCATTCAAGCAGCACAATGTTGCTTAAGGATATCCTTTATTATAAATGCTATAGAAAGGTGAAACAAGACAAAGAAACAAAGGACTCAGAGAGGAAGTTACATATGAATGCTTATCTATTACTTATATCCAAACGCATATCTATTTCCAGAAAAACAGGCAACACTAGACCACAGCAACAGACTTGAAAGATAATCTAAGGGGAAAGGGAGTACAGTAACATTAGGGCAACACTATGCTAAAGATATGAAAACAGGAAAATGGAAAGTAAAATCTTGAAAAATAAAAATAAATAGCAGAAAGTGGCATTAATGCAGCATGCAAAGAGGTCAAACTGTCATTTGATGTATCTCAACTTCAAAAAATGTAACATCTAATAGGATAAACATAAATACTGAAAAGCTAGATCAGAAACAGACCTGGGAATAGTGAAATTATTTACATGTCTGGCCTGGGCAAATGTCAGTGGGTCGCAGCACACACTTCAAAAACATGCCTTACTCTTGCTCCCCGTGGAGCAAAAAAGACTAATTGAGAATTCAAATCTATGAAGTCCCTAGCTTTGGTTGGCATTTCAAGAGCACCTAATATACACAAATAGCACACATTCTTTCAAATTTGCCAAGTTACAAGAAATTGGGGGTACAGCCAATCATATATAAACCAACCAACTCTAAAAAAACCACCAGACACAGAAGAGGCAAAATCTGAAGTGCAAGAATTTTCCAATATTTGTCTTAGCTATTCAGAGTTTCCCTTGTTTCTACTTAAGCCCACTACCTGCCATTCTATCAATAGGCATAGCTGAGAAGAGCCTGGCTTTTTCTTCTCCATATTTTCTCTTCATTTAGTTGAAGACAGCAGTAACTTGTCCCTCCAGCCTTCTCTTTAGACTGAACACACCCATCCCTCTCAGCTTTTCCTTCTTTGCTTTGTGTTCCAACCTTCTAAGCTGGTGGCCTTACACTGGACTCACTTCCGAATATCTGTATCTTCATTAGAACAGAGTCTAATAACCAAAATTGGACTAAACACTGTCAGATAAGTTCTCCCAAGTATCAAACACTGGTGAACAATCACCTCCCTTAAACTGCTGGCTAGAGTCTTGCTTAAGTCAGTCCGGCGTGCTGTTCACAATCACCCTGGCAGGCTGCACTATTCATGCTGAACTTGCTGTCCACCAGGACTAGCCAAAGCTGCCTTCTATCTTACCAGTGCCCAGCTTGTACTATTCCCAAACATTTTGGAAATGAGGACACTTTTCTAATAGTCAACATGGACTTTTAATGTTATTCTTCATTAGTGCTACCTCTTATTTGGTTGGGGCTTTTATTTTTGTTTTAAACTAGCACTCAGTCTGCATTCATATATGTAGAGCCCATGAAACAAGTCACTCTGCATGGTAACTGCCATGCACACAGTGGAACACAATCTCTCAGTGCCTATGGCACAATTTTTTTTTTTTACTAATGCTTCTAAAATACTTTATTTTTACTTTTGCATGTGTTTGAGAAAAAACTGTCATGCCATAGTTCATAAATGAAGAAGTTTGTAGACAGACCATTTTTATTGCCTTTAACAATAACTAACATTAGCTAACAGTCTCGACCATATTTTTCAGCCCTGAGAAATAATTAAGTATTGGCTAACAACCTAGTATCTTAGGCGCAGTATGGTCAAGTTTCTTTAACACAATTTACCTGCAATGATTAGTATTCAATGTATCTAGTGATTCAGCACAAATAAAACTGAATTTAAAAGAGCAGGTGAATATTATGCTGCCTGTAGGAGGGAAACCCATGTGGACTATGATCATGTAAATGACCAATGAAGCTACAGTATAACAAAGGAAAGAAAAACTTATCACCACAAACAAAACGAGATAAAAAAGGAAGGGGACGAAAATAAAAACAGTCACAAAAGAGTTCAAGTTCTCTGCTGAGGTAAGGTTGACGGGAAATGGGATCCAAGGCAAGAATAGACACGGTCAGCAAGACAAGGATGATAGGTTTTCACAGCTGCACTGACTGGTTGCAAGTTACATTATGCAATCAAGACTTCAGGTTATCATTCTATTTTTAAAATGTAAAAGGTAATTTTTTTTTTAAATAAAATGCATATTGTGTTTGCTAAGGCTGCAGTTCCACAACTGTGAACCACATCCAGTCTAGGGTAGGATGACTCTGGTTTTGAATTCCTACTCCTATCTCCCACTTTCTCCAGCACAACTCTTCCTCCCTTTCTCCCTAGCTGTTCATGTTCATGGGTTAACTCCCATCACGGGAGTTAACATGGTAGAAAGCTGAAACACAAAAAGCAGAGCAAACACCCTACACCTACATAGCTCTTCATCCCCAAATTTCATTGTAATGATTCATGGAGCTAAATTCACTTCCAAAATTAAAAACATAAAACAATTTTAAAAAACCAGAAAAGACCAGTGTTGGCACAAAGAAGACAGGACAAATGACAAACCTAAGGCTGGTTTAAATGGTCATGCAACCAAGGATGTATACTTTCAGTTTAAACCCAGAAAACACACACTACACAGTACGTAAGGCAGTATTTTGTCTTGAGTCAAATTTGCAATTGAAAATGTATTTTGAGCCTTTAAAAAAAGTAACCTATTTTAAACTTTTCCAGTGGGGAGCTTTTCAAATAATCTTTAAACTTTTGCCTAAAAAGAAGTGATGCCACAATAAGTTACTCCAACTCCTAATTATTGTACGTGCTGAAAGGCAATCACAATGTTCCCTGTCTGATTTTGTACTGCTTAGGTAATAATCAACACTCAGAATTAAGTCCTTACACTGGGGAGTGATGGGGGGTGGGCAGGGGGTAGGAAATGCTCACCCTATTACATGCTACATTATTGGGTGCATAGTTTCTCCTAGACCAGAATGAAGTCACACTCTAATCTATTAATTGAATAATAGACTGAGTTTCAGAAGTCTGCTAATAGAAAGCATGTTTTCCACTCCTCCTTAAGTCACTCTTCTAGGTCTTCTCCAAACTTTCTGTTTCTTGGAAATTATTAAAAAATGCTGGACTTAGTTCAGATCACAACTACTGTACTATAAACAACATTAGTCAGACCATCTCAGTATTTCTATTTGTTAATTCTTTGGATAGAAGTATACATAATGATGGTCAAACACAGTGACAATGGCAGCAATACCAAAATATAGCCAACATTTGCATCCGGAAAAAACAACCAACCTTTGTTGTGCCCTCCATTTTCCATCACTTCTAAATTGTGATTATTTTTTTATTATATGTATTACAAAGAACTTCTTACCTGGCCTCTCTAGGTACTTCTTGGTTTCTTTAATGAGGCACCAGAACAAAACATCACTTTTTGAATGAACCACATTTTTTTCAAAAGCAACAATCACCATCACAAGCAGTACTACTACTAAAAATAATAATATACAAAAACCCAACCATGCACACAGAAAAACTAGTTATGAATTCAAAAGGCATCTGCTAAGTTCTTCCAGCTTAATAAGAATCCTTATATATAGATTGGTATATTAATGGTTAATTGTTGCTCAAACAAAATGATGAAATTATTTCAGGTGTAAGACAACATTAAAAAACCCAAAACAAAAAAAACCCTAAAACACTGATACCACACCCATAGATTGAAACTCTTATCACAGACTCACAGGAGCCAAAGCTATAGACCACATTATGCTAGCCACTGTGCAAACACAGAGTAAGACTGTTCAAAGAGCAGACAACCTAAACATAAGGGGCAACAGATGGAGAGAGACAAAAATGAGAATACAAGGAAACAGCACCACCATAAACAATGGTTAGAGTTAGTTCTTGTTCTAAGGATGATGTGTTTGAGTCCCAGGGTGACAGGAAAGGTGGTGGTTTGGTTTTGTTTTCAAGCCAGCTTCTTTTGCATTAACAGGTTGCAACTCCTTGTAAGGGTGCACACATAGAACTTCTCCAAGCTCGAAGAGCATCACAGGAGGATGAAAAAATTGTTTAACTGTCCACGATGTCACTGCCTAAGGAGCACTTATAATCTCTAATAACAACAACAGAAGATAGATAGTATCCTTACAGATAGATAGTATCTCCACAGTCAAATTCTAACTTTAAATTAAAGGCAAGTAAAACCTGCTAGATTTACAGCCACAAGATATAAAAAGATCAGACTGTCAAAAAAGAAGACCAGGAAAGCATTCTGGTTTAGGATTCTGAATCCATATCAACGGAGAAGGATCATTATTTCTACCACAACTGTTAAGAAAAACTGTTGCCACACAATACACAGATCAAAAGCATGGTATGAGATGTAGCTATGTGATTTACTAACACAACTAAGTAACTAACACTTAATTGGTTATTAACAGTTAAAAGACCGCTTACTATGTGGGGAAAATCCGCAGTTTGGTAGAAGAGTAGCATGTGCTATGTCAAAAACAGAGGCTAGATTATGGGCTCAAACCAAAGATCTCATGACAATGCTGTGTACAACTGACAGACAGCAGAGAGTTTTCCTTTTGGGGAGGAAGGATTGTCTTTGTGATAGCAGCCTTAGCTAAAGGTCAGACATACGCAAAGAGAAATCAGAAGCACACACACAGATTTACCTAGTATAGAGGGCAGCAAGTCTGGAAGACAGAAAGACCTGAAGGTCATCCATACAGGGATGGCAGCTGAGTTTATGAATGAGATGAATAAAATAACTTTTAGACAAATTTGATGTACCACTAGGGACAAATACCAAGCTGAAGAGATCTTACATAGATCTAAGAAAAGGAACTCCAGAAAGATGTAAGGTTTTCACCAAAGTTAAAGTTTCAAGGAGAGGAGAAAACAAAACGCAAAAAAAAAAAAGAAAGTTGCATTATGAGCGGGTTTTTGTTTAAGGTTCAGTACAGTTACAAAGAAGAACGTAAAGGAACACAAGATACCAATACACTTCCAACAAAAGCCTACAGGAGGAAAACAAACACACCCATCTTTCTAGGACTACAAGCCATGACAGCCCTCAATTAGAAAATCATACACATAGTAAAATCTGGCATAATCCATTGATCTTCCAATGCCATCTTTCACAAAAAAAAATTTAGAGGAAACTACATGTAGGAATCTACACAAAGTCTTCCATAATACCACTGACTACTCCCAACAATCCAGTTTATTTGCTGGCCCCCCGAAAGTTACATCAGTGAGCTATGGTGCAAGTTTTAAGCAGCGTGTGCCCAAGCATACAATTTAATAAATAGGGGAAAAGGTGAATCTGAGATGACATCCTGCTTAGCATGTGGCAGTATTGAAACAGACAAGTAGGGACCATGCCTCAATAGACTTCTGCACAGCACTAAGTTCACAAATTCAGGTATTACAGCTTTTAAAAGTTACGGTGATGCTAACTGAAGGATTCTGATAGTCTTGTAAGGCACAGAGTGACCAATTTGTTTCTTTTACGTAAAGAAATAATATGCTATGTGTTACTTATTTTAGAGACTTAAAACCATTATTTCTGCACAAGAGCAAACATCATTAGGTAGTCTCATCTCAGACAAACTTACACAAAGCAAACAAAAAAGCCATCACAACCCTCTTGTGCTACTGACACTCAGTAGGGTTGGCTAGAGCACTGGTAATGCCCGAGTATGTTTCAAACCAGCACTGCAGCTATTCTGTTCAGAGCACTGAACACTTGCTTCTGCACCCCTGCCTCTGTGATGAATGCCTGCCACACCCATTCTCCGTTAGCTGATGGTGAAAGGAGCAGAGAAGGAACTTATGGTGAAGCTAGCTCCAAAAAAGTTTAGAAAACTTTTGGACAAAACCAAAGTACTTAAGCATTAAGAGAAACTTACAAAGTGCAAATGCCCACCGAACACAATTTGAAAAATACATTGGTGGAAGTCGTGTCACTAGAAACTCTCAGCTGACCACAAAAATTAATAATGTCTGTAGATTTTACTTAATGGACTAGTAAAATCAGAATTTGTCACCTGTATTATAATCCTTGATTGAAATAATTTTATTATGACAGCAAACTCGAGGGAAAAAACAACTTTTATCATTGACATGTCCAATCCATGAGATACTTCAGGTGAAGGTAGACACATACACTCTAACCCTAAAGGACAGTCACTGATCTTAGCTATTGCAACTGTTGATGTTATCATCCATCCATACATATATATATAGAATCAAACTCTGTGTGTGTGTGTGCCCCCTATTGAACTCTAATGGCATTGAGTTTCACAGAACAAATATGGTTATTGTCTTAAAACTGATAATTTCTGGAAGTTCACAGAAAACAAAAGCCTTAAATTGACAGAACAATTTAAATACTAAAAACCGGCATTGAAATCATAGTATCGTTTAGGTCAGAAAAGACATTTAAGATCACTGGATCCAACCATTAACCTGGCACCACCATATTCACCACTACAAAATGTCCCTAAGTGCCACATCTACACATCTTTGAATTACCTCCAGGGATGATAACTCCACCACTTCCCTGGGCTGCCTATTCCAATGCTTGACAATCCTTTATATGAAGAAATTTTTCCTAATATCTAACCTAAATCTCCCTTGGTACAACTTGAGGCCATTTATTCTTGGCCTATTGCTTGTTGCCTGGGAGAAGAGACCAATCCTCACCTTCCTACAACTTCCTCTCAGGTAGCTGTATAGAGTGATCAAGGTCCCCCTGAGGCCCCTCTTCTCCAGGCTAAACAACCCCAGCTCCCTCTGCCACTCCTTACATGACTTGTGCTACAGACCCTTCCCCAGCTCTGTTGCCCCTCTGTGGTCACACTCCAGCACCTCAAAGTCTTTCTGGTAGTGAGGAGCCCAAAACTGAACGCAGTACTCAAGGTGTGGCTTCACCAGTGTCAAGTACAGGGGGACAATTACTTTCCTAGAGTCCTGATGGCCACATTATTGCTGATACAAGCCAGGATGCCACTGGCCTTCCTGGCCACACTGCTGGCTCATGTTCAACCAAGCCAACCAGTGCAGTAAAAAATGCTCCCTAGCCATCTCAGTGAGGTAAGGGATGGAGATCCACAGGACAGCAACAAGACACAAAGCTTGTTGATGCATTAGAAAACACAGAAACATCCGAGAACAGTCCCATGGGAATTAGGGCCTCTCTCACAAAATAGGTGGCAGATGAATAGCCCAAATGAAGTGCATCTACATCAATGTATGCAGCACTGGCAACAAACAGAAGGAGCTGGAAGCTATTGTGCAGCTGGAAAATTATGATATAAAATCAATATAGTCAAAGTGCTAACTGAAGAAGCCATACCGTTCAACTGTATTCCAGAAGTCTCACACTGCTCCCTTCTACCTAAAATTACTCTTAGAAAGTACAAACCACTATGTTAATATTAGCATTTAAATAGAGCAGATCATTCATATATCAAGTTAGCATCTACTGCCAGGTGTATTTGCCAGCAGCACAAAGAGCAGGCTACAAGTATGGAAGAAAAGCTAAATTTCTTCTGAATTCTAATCTCTCAAAACTCCAGTTAACCACATTGAACATTTACCTAGTAAAATTAAATCACTGAAACAAAGAGGTTGCAAAGAAAGCGCTTGCAACTGTGGAGTTAAACACAACAATGTCAGAGGACACAAAACTCCTGCAGCATGTGAGGCTTTAAGAGCCTCATGAAGCAAGTATTATTCCAATCTACTCATAGGGGACAATTTACTAGTCTTTTGAACTCTTCTGAACTTCAGATTTCAAACCCTTTCCACAGTTCATTGTTATTTGTGATGGAGAAGACAAAGAGTTCTCCATGAACAGTGAATTTTCCATTAGTAACAATTCTTGATATCAATTCTTCATGGAACTCCTCTTTCTGTTTTCACTGCAGGTTATATCAATTGGTTGCAAACTCACACAATGTGATAGAACTTCAGTAATTCTGTATTTAGTCCTCAAAACCAAAATGAAAACCTCTGTAACAAGACAGTTCATGATGCTTCTGGACCAAAAAAACCCCCAAAAACTAAAAACAACCAACCAATCCCAGCAAAAATCTGAAAGAGGCTGTACCAGTTTTGGTCCCACATCCCTCTCTATATTTGAACAAGCTCTACACAAGACAAAGAAACTTGCTTTCCCTTTTTCACTAGCACTTTTACATTCTTATTGATGCAAATCCCTCTTAGCACATTATTGGGAGCAAGCAACAGTAGAATGCAATAATATATGTGGGGTCAAAGAGGATTAATAATATAAAGCAAATTTATTGCTCTAATTAAGACAGTGTTTTATCAAAACAAGTTATTTCATCTAACCACCTAATAATATGGCTAAGGAGTTTGATTCCTAGAGCTGAACTTTCAACACTAAGCATCAAACACATTCCTACGCACAACAGCATGGTCCTACCACATGCCACAAGAAGGCTGTACCACCATCACTATAGGTGGAGGACAACGTGCCATCTACTAGGATGCTTTTTGCAAGACGTTTACTGAGTCTCAGTAAGGGTTATTGAATCTTAGCTGTACAGTTGTTCTTGGTAGTATTCTCATATTTTCATAAGCAGCCACACAAAGCTTCAATAACTTTTTTCAAACCAGCTCCAGTACACAACAGCCTTTTTCACTCCCAACATAACAGCCTTCCTACTTTCAAAGCACCAGTTGCCTTGCTCACTCTTAGAAGTAACCTTTTTTGACATGAAGAAGCATCAGAAAATGCAGAACTGCCCTTAGACTGGAATGCATAATGAATTAGAAGTAAAATTAGATGGTAGCCTTACATCCAAGACATGGTAGGAGTTAAAACCTTAAAATTACAATTTTTAAATTACAGTAGAAAGTCAAGGTTTAGAACAGATCACTTTATTAACGATAACAGGCCATAGAAACTCCTAAAGAGTAATTTTAGATGCTCAAAATAAATCCAGATCTGATACCTTCCTCCTAAGCAATGAGGTTTTGCAGCAAACCACTCATTCTTTGTATACATAAGCCACCAAAAAGTGACAAAGAAAGTTGCAAGCCTTGCGAATCTGGGAAGTCTAGCACGTGCAACGGCAAAGGAGGAAAATAAAGGGAAAAAAATTCAGGATACAAGTGGTAGGAAAGACTGCAACACCCAAATCCATGCTGTACCCAAGCGAGGGACCCAGAGAGCAAGAGAGGCGCTGTCTTTTTGTTTTGTTCTCAGGCTGCACATTCGCCACTGGAGCTGTGGGGCCACTTGTGCCACCCACCACCTCTAGTGGCACAGTCTGCACACTGCATCCCAATTTGGGAGCATCCACTGCCTTACCTGCTCCTTCACTGCGCTACTCTACAATTTCAGAATCCCCCATGCAGCAAAAAAAAACAGCCCCAGCATTAAAAAGGGCAGAAACCAAAGCCAAACTCCATCCCAGTCCTACTGACAGGAATTGGCAACCAGGCTCTCCTTAGCCAACCTAACACCCAACCAAGACCACAACCTGCTCTGAAAATCCCACACAGGCAAAACACAAAAAGCGCTCGCTTATTGAGAAGCTGTGGGTTTCCCCAGTGTCCTCCAGCTTTTTGGGGAAGGGGCAAAGCAGACAGTTCAGAAGCCCTGCCAAGGCGCACAAACTGAGACTGGCACCCAACAAAACCACCCGAGCAAATCTGCGGGCGTAGGGAACGAGTCTGAATGCACAAAAGAGAGACGACGGAGCACACTTCACGAACTGCTGGGTGATTTTAAACCTCTTCGTAGCTTCAAGACGACATGCAGGACATGAGGGTGAAGAAAGGGGGGGAAAAACCACCCAAGATGGCTGAGGTGCCTTGCGGCGGGTTTCCGTAGCCGCTGCGGGACTCTAGAGGGCACCCGCGATATGCCCTGCCCGCGCTCGCTGCCGAGGCAGCCCGTCGTCTGCCTGCCGGAGCGGGTACTGCAGCAGCGACGTCTGCAGCGCCGGCAGCAGCGCCCACCCCGAGGAGGAGCCGCCTCACAGCCATTACTGGGGATTCGCCCCAGGGCAGCCGCAGCTGCCGGACCCAGGAATTTCCCCACCCCACCCTGCAGGCACCTCCTTCCACCCCTGCCCCCCGGAGAACACGGCGGGGTGTGAGTCAAGCCCTCCCTGGGCAGGTCTAGCGAAGGCAGAAATAGATACACAAATAGCACTCACAATGGAGCTCCCTCTCGTTGTTGGTCTCTGCCAAGGCTGCACCAAACCGGGCTGGAGCCTAAGGGAAAGACACGGGGTTAACGCGGGGCACCGAGGACCAGACAGCGCCCCCCGGCAGCGCTCGCTTCGCCCGGCCAGGGCAGGTACCGCCTGCATCACTCACCGCCTCCCTTCGGTCCCAGCCCCTCGAACAGGCGGACAGATAAATAAATAAAGGATCCGCGGCCCGCCCCGGGGGCGGCGGGGCTCTCCCCACGGCACACCCACGCCGCCTGCCGAAGGCGCGGGGACACGGAGCCCCCTCCGCGCCTCCCGGGGCGCCGCCGCCGCGCGGCCCGAGGTGAGCGCGGCGCGCGGGGAGGGAGCGCGCGGGAGGCGCCGATCCAAGATGGAGGCGCGAGGGGCGGGGGCAGCGGGGCCGGGGCCGCTCTCGCTCTCGCTCGGTCTCCGCGGCGGCCGGGCCGGGAGCGGGCGCTGCCCGTGCGAGCAGAGAGGAGAAGGGGAGGGGAGGGAAGAGGAGGCGGCGCGGGGCGGGGCGGCTCCTGCCGGAGCAACGGGTCCCCCGGGCGCGGCGCTCTTCGCCGCCATCTCATTGTCCCCGCCGGGGCTGCCGGGGGCGCGGGGCCGCGCCGAG
>JAWWTY010000001.1:44362472-44481894 GCA_035222235.1 Margarornis squamiger | reverse complement strand
CTAGAGCAGACCCGGCCCTTCCCCCAAATGCCCCCGGCCCCCCCACCCCACCCCTCGGGGCTGCCCCGCGGTGCCCCCCGTGCCCCGCTCCGCGCCGCGATGGGACCCGGCGGCGCTGCCCCCGCCGCCAGCGGTGGCGTGGCGGCGGCACGGCGGGGCAGGTCTGCCGGGCAGCCGGGAGGCACACGGCGGCTGCTCTGCCATCCCCGCCCGGGGCAGGCGGGCAGGCGGGCAGGCAGGCAGGCAGGCAGCCCCCGCAGCCCGGCGCGGCGCCCCCGCCTTACCCGGCTGCCCCCGCCCGCCCGGCGGGCACGCACGCACTCCGCGGTACTCCTCCGGCGCCTCAACTCCAACTCGGTCCAGTCCCGGGCGAAGCGCAGCTGCTGGCGAAGGGGAGGAGGAACCGGGCCAAGCGAGCGCGGGGAGGCCCGCCCCGCTGCCCCGGCATTGGCTTTCCCAGAGGGCGGGCTCTGGCGCTGGGCGAGCCGAGTGGGCGCGCCGCCCATCCATCACGGCCGCCCGCAGCCGGTTGACCCTATGAGCTGCCAATCTCCCCCCTGGCCATGCTCGGGGTTCTTCCCACTCTGGTCCAGCGGGTTTGAGGAACCCGGATCGTTGCCCACCGGCCGGCTCGTTGCCCGCGCCCGGGGGCTGCGCTGGCGCTCCCGCACAGCGGCAACTCGGCCGAAGTTGCGGGCGCGGCCGAGCCCGATGGGCACCGCAGGGCAGGGCAGAGCAGGGCAGGGCACACCGCCCGTCCCCGCGGGCGCCACCCGTGGGGCAAGGGCTCGCCTCTCCCGCGCCGTGCCCCGGCGACAAGCCACACGGCCGGCAGTGCTTCCCCGAGGGGCCCGCTGCGCTCCTTCCCTTCCCTTCCCTTCCCTTCCCTTCCCTTCCCTTCCCTTCCCTTCCCTTCCCTTCCCTCCGCCAGGGCGCTGAGCCTGGGGCCATTCCCACGATGGGCAGCGCGCGGGCGATGGAAGCGCTCCCAGCGGGGAACCGGGACCGTTCCCGTCCCTATGGGAGGGCGCCCGGCCCGCAGCCCGCCCCGCCGAGCAGCGCCCCCTCTCCCCCAAGGCCGCGCTGCCGCCGCCCTGCGCGGGGGAGGGCGCCATGTCAGCCGCCGACATGGCTCCTGGAGGAGCTGCTGCTGCTGGTGGTGCTGCTGGTGGTGCTGGTGGCAGTGGCGGCGCCCTCCATTTTGTCGGAGGCCGCCGCGGGGAGCCGGGGACCGGCTCGGGCGGAGGCGCAGCGGGGCGCCCCTCGGAAGCCAAGATGGAGGGTGCGCCCTGCCCCGGCCTTCGCCCTGCCCCGGCCGCGCTCTGCCCCTTCCACACACGGCCCCCGGGCACGGGGAGCCTCCCGGGTGCGCGGGGAGCCGCGCTCCAGCCGCGGGCGCCATTTCCTGCCCCTCAGGGCTGCCTTCCCCCTCGGGCTGCCTGCCCCCTCGGGAATTCCTGCCCCCTCAGGGCTGCCTTCCCCCTCGGGAATTCCTGCCCCTCAGGGCTGCCTTCCCCCTCGGGAATTCCTGCCCCCTCAGGGCTGCCTTCCCCCTCGGGAATTCCTGCCCCCTCAGGGCTGCCTTCCCCTCAGGAATTCCTTCCCCTCGGCCTGGCCGGAGTCACCCAAGGGCCGCCCCCGTTCCCCGCCGCCCTGGCTGTGTTGGGCTAAGAACTCGCGTGTGTGGGAGAGAGCAGAAGAATGTTCATCTTCCATTGTGACAATAATACATCTAATCTCTTCCCAATGACCCCACCCAGAGACGCAGGCTCCAGCCAACAACTCAAGGGAAAAATCTTCTTACTCTCTTCCAGGTGATGGGAATCAATGTGGGTTTGGTTTTGTTGTTTTGGGGTTGTTTTTTTTTTTCATGCCATGCTGCTCATCACATGAAGGTTGGAAGGGTTGCTTGGTGTTGGGGGAGAGAAATTACCTCGGGGCTGGCAGCTTGCTCATGCCTGCCAAAAAGGACGTGAGCTGATGGCAACACATCCACTGCCAAGGAAGAAAGTGCCATGGTGCTGCATCACCACCCCTTCTGAAGGTCTCCTCCAGGTTGTCCTATAAATTCATACTTTGTGCTACAACATCACATCACGCTGTCCCTCTAATTACGTGAGCTGTTGAAATTTCAACATCGAATCCCATTCACTTTCCGAGTTCTGATGAACTCGGAAAGGAATTCAAGAGGGCTTAAGCATCAGAGTTGGAGGGTAGAAAACAAGTGGATCTCTAATTTAAAAGTGTTAAGAGAAACCTATCACTCTTCTTTGTCACTAAAAAAATAACCAAAGAACACTTCCATCTTACCACTGCCCTAGCAAGAGACATTACCTAATGCTGTCATCTAGGACTATTATGTAGCAATAGAACATTTTCATTAATGTTTTATGTTAGCTAAAAAAAAATTTAATGTTTTTTCTTGCAGTTTTGGAACTGTATTGAAATGTATTTATATATAAAAGTTTAATAAGCCCAGAGAACCCTTGTCCCCCTACAGACATCTAACCCTATTTTTAAATTTGTATGTTCAGATATAGCAAAAAATAATTAAATGCACCTTGACTTTTCCTATATTTTTTCAACTGACATCAGGGGAAAAGGACAAAAATGCTCAGGCACCTATGTAAATTTCTCTTCATCTGTAAAACCATGTATAATTCTGATTATTTTTAAGAATAATCCATACAAAGCAATTCTTTGGATGGTTTGAAAGAATTAGCATTAGCTCAAACACTAAGCAGCAAAATCTCTTCATGAACACCAGAGAACTCAAACATATGTATTTATAGGCTCCACACCACTGCTTTCATGGCCAGGCCTGATGTCAGCAACTTCACTAAAAAATGTCAAATGTATTGACTGGCAGTAGATAAATTCAACAAAGCTGAACCAACAATTTGTTCAACAACTTACAAGAAGAGTGACATCCTTCTATCTGTCATGGAGTAAAATTGTCTCAAAAAGCAGTCAACTGTATTTGAGCTGAGGAGGAGTAATCTGATATATTTGAAGAGTTTATGTTTGAGCAGAAATCTTAAGAACACAACCAAGCCAAGCTTCCAGTGATGCATAGCATATTGTAAGAGCAGGATGAACATAGTTTAAAGCTACCTTCTCCTCTCAGCAGTATTTCTCTATGATAAAAAATAGTGGCATTCTTTCCAGAGTTAGATGAAAGTCCTTTGACTGAAGGACTTTTTCTTCCTGAGCACTGTTTTGGTTTACATCAGCCTACTTGTTCAGGTGTCTAGAACAGAGTTCTGAGGAAAGAAGAGGAAATACTTGAACAAAATGTCTTTCACTACTTCGTACATGTAACACTTGGAAAGCAGAGGGTCATGAAACCCTTTAGAACACAGTTTATTACAACTGATTTGAAGATTGGCTTCAAAAAAGTTGTGTTTGGAGTGCAGATAAAGCTTATGTTTGTAGAAATGTCTGTGTGTTTCCACCACCTGTGGAAGTGAAAACAAAATGTAATCCTGTGTAAAGTATGTGACCCCGAAAATCATTGTTGGCTTCTACACTGTTTCACCCCATGAAGTTTGTAATCTCTGCTTTGCACAGTTTGATTTATCCTCTTTATTTTATTCTTTTCTCTACTTTCCTCCCCTAAAATTTCTGCCAATATTTCCTTTCCTTTTTGTCCTTAATCTCACTTCTTTGTCTAATTAGCCTCAATCCCACTTGGCCATCACAAAGAAGAAAGATGTGGACAAACTGTATTGGCTGATGGAACATGTGTTCTCATGGTCATGGCATAAGAGAATTCTGGTCTACTACTTGGTTGCTCAACACAACGTCAAGAAATAGTAGTGGATGGAAAACAGATTAAAAAGACAAAACCAAACATGGCACCTCCAACTAGACCAGGGTGCTCAAAGCCCCATCCAACCACGGCAGAGAAGTTGGAGCTGGATGATCGTCAAGGTCCCTTCCAACACAATCCACTCTATGATTCTATGGTACCATATGTGCCTGTGTTTGTACTGTACATAACAGGACCCATGCAATTTTTAAAAATGAAAAAAATGTTTTGTACAAAACATTACCTGTTGTTTTCATTATGGTTGTTGAACTATGTATGCATTTCATAATATTTATAAACTAATCAATATGTATCCATAAGCAGGTTGCATTCAGCTGTTTAATTTGCAGCTTATTTAACTAAAAGTGATCTTTCAAAAGGTCAAATAATGAGCCAATATACACTATCCTATAACACTACTATTCATTTCATAATATAATATGCCTTCAAATGACCTTTATGCCACATCCCATATTTCAGTTTTGAAAAAGTAACTAATAACTTATGTCCTAAACTGGGCAACTTCCCACAGAAGACATTCCAATACTGTAAAGACTAGAAATGTAATACCCAACAAATTATTCTTCTGAAATCATTTTCAGGGGGTTTACAGTAATCAACACAATCTACTTGCAAAGTATTTTTTATTAATTTTTAAGTATTTGAGGGGTTTAGTTGGATAAATCTCTTGTCTTAGGGAGAAGAAATGACACTGCGAAACAAAATATAGGATCTTAAAACTAGAAGAGACTCCCTAGGTCACTGAGTCCACTTTCTAGCTATTACAGGAAACTGTCATATAATCCCTTCCAGAAACTTTTCAAACTCCATCTTAATGGTAGTTTGATATGTTTACCCCCTACTTTTGTTGCAAATCTGTTCCAGAACTTCATTGTTTTGGTGGTTAGAAACGTTCTTCTAATTTCCAGACTAAATTTATTCAAGAATCCAGTTGGGTTTTGTGCCAATATTCATCCTTTGGCTTAAATAGCTCTTCCCCTCCGTGGTGTTTAGCCCTGATATATTTATAGACAGTAATCATATTCCCTCTCAGCCTTCCTTTTGCTTGACTAAACACAGATTTTTCAGTCTCTTCTTGCTCAACAGATCTTCATTCCACTGGTCATTCTACTAGCCTTTATTGCTATCTGTCCCAGTCTGAACACATCTGTCTGAATGTGGGTCCAAATTCCCCCAATATCCCATTTTAGGCTGAATTACTACGTTGTACAGTACATCAATATTTCTGCACCTCTGTGAAGTATTGCAGTCTTGGGTGTGCACTTGCCTTTTTGCACAGGTACATTGGATAACCACCATCTCTTCTAGTAGTACCTATGTTCTTTTCTACACCATTCTTTTACTGGGAAAGTTTTCCATTAACAGCAAAATTTAGCCTCCAAGTGCATGACCTTGCATTTGTATTACAGGAGTTTGTTTTGTTTCCACTAGTTCAATCATCAAGGTCATTCATTGTTTTTCCATATGACATCCCACTGCAGCTGTGTTGATGATGCTGCCTAGTTTTGTGAAACCAGCCAATGCAATAAGCTTATTTTCTCTTCTTTGCCAAACAATCAGATCAATCCCAAGAATAACTCCCAAAGAAATCTACTAGCAGACACTATTCAATTTGGCACTCTCCTGTTTGGTACTACCTGCTACCATTTCCCTCATTATGCTCTGGAAAATATCATTTTATCTCTGTGCTTAGCAATGTGTAGCAAAACTTTTCTGCTAGTCAGTCCCTCTTTCTTTGAAAGCTCTCTACTTAATTATTCTTTTTAGGAACTATGTTAGCACCTGCCTCTTGAAGAAATCACAAATAATTTTCATTTCAAACTTTCGACTTCCTCAGTTCAGATGACTTGATTAACTAGGTCTCTTAGTTTACCAAAATTTGTCTTATGAAATCAAGAGGTTTAGGTACAGACCTGCTTTTCTTTTCTTTCCATGCAATTAATCCCAAATCAACTTTAGGACCATTTTCTACAACCAGTTTTTCTATATTGTCCTCAAACTGCAAGTCCAAGTCTAAAATTACATCATTTCATGTTGTTTTACTGACACCTTGCTGAGAAAAGCTGTCAGCTATGACATTCAGCTATATTTGGGGTCCTGCCACCATTAATAACATTTGTTCTCCAACCTACTAAACCAATTAAGTTAGAAAAAAAAAAAAGGCAAATAGCTTTTTGCCACCTTAGTGAGTTGAAGTGACTTATGTCAGCCAGATACCAAAGCCCCCACAAAGACAGCAGAGAAGAGCATGCAGCCTGAAGGAGGAGAGGATGACTCCATTTCAGCAGGAGGCACTTACTGCATGAGCCTAGCTTCTCATCTTACCATAACCTATCTTTGGAGCAGCATCTGTCTTTGTATTCATATATATAAAGAAAATTCCCTATTCTTTCTAAATCCAATTTCTTTCTAGGTTTTCATTAGAAGATCTCAAAAACTGTTTTACCAGAAATGTTAGTCAAGTATTGGATTTAGTAAATCAAACCTTTTCTAGTTTCCTAAATGAGAGCTTTCTACTTAAGAGGTTGAACATCTGTGGGGTTTCTATGAACGGTGTTGGAAGAGCAAGCTTCAGTATACCTTCACTTTTGTTTCTCTCCAATAAATCTGGCATGTGGTATTCCTTTATTATCCTGGCATTTCTCATACTAAGGAACTTGAATAAGATCATGCTTCAGGAGGTTTAGCGTATGGTTTCACCACAGGCAAGTTGCTGCATGATAGAGCTGCTGCCAAAATCAGCGGTCCTGTCCTCTCCTCATTGACTGGCTATAGATTTGTGTCACCTTTCTATGCTGACATGAGCATTCATGTGGATAAAAACTGGCCAGTTTTCAGCTGGACCAACACATTGATCTTGCTGCATGTGCAATTAGATGAGTGATAGTGCCAGATAAGGGGGTGCAGTGGGAAGCACAGGGGAATAATGTATATCCCATTTTTGAAACAGCATGGATAGCCTGCATAAATCAAAGTGATGCTACACATATCAGAAGGAATGAGTAGGTTTTGACTGGTGATCTGGCTTCTGCTTTATCTCAGTAAGATCCACAATGTCGTTTTTAATTAGTCACTGGCATTGTTTAGACCTCACAGAGAGAAAAAAACAAACTTGCAAAATATGGAATTATGGAGTACATTTTATTTCCTAGTGCTTAAATTTGGTCAGTTTTAAAAGCATTCTCTAATAAATTTCTTCTAGGAAATTTAATTTAAAAATCAAATTATTTAAAATCATAATAAGATTGTCTTACTGCAAATCACTGCAAATCACTGTGATGATAGTTTTGACAGTATTTTGACATGTCCTTCATAGGCAAAAACTGAAAAACACAGTCATTTTCTGCAAACCTTTTCATTTTCAAAGCAAAGACATTTTTCTTCAGTTTCATTCTGTGTCTGAGCTTGTTCTAGCAATGAACAAAGTTGCTTTTTTAGGCAACTTGTCCTTTCCTGTTGGATGAGGACTGTGCCATAGTCACCACTACCTTCAGATCGGATTAATGTACTGCTCTTTTAGATGGTAAAAGGCCATTTGGAAGAATGAGTTAGGGCAGGACACAGTCAGAACATTTACTAGAGGATCTTTCCACCAGGGATTTGGTAAAGTATAAAGTAAATGGGAGACTATTCTAAACAGCAGAGTCCCTTCATTGCTATGAGACTCAAAGTATGTCCCACACAGAGCCTTGCAAATGGGAAGGATTCAACCCTACTTTCCATGAAGACAGGAGTGTGTGATGAGACTCTCATAAGACTCATTACTGACCTTACAATTTCTTCCTTTGGAAAGACTACAGAATGGACCTTTGGCTTATGAGCAGAAAACTAGAATTTTTGTTCTTTAAACATGTCATCATACCGCAGCCTGTTTTTCACACACCCCAAATTTTTCTTCCTTCTTTGTTGTATTAACCAGTGTTTGATCCTTAATTTCAGTCCCATCACTGCTGCACACCCACCTCCAATGCTGAATCTGTTGTGGTCTTCTCTTTATTTCAGTAGTCCTTCAAAGGTCCATCATTCCCTTTTAACTTTCTAGCATCTCTTGGGGCGCCTTCCCTTCAATCTCTTGCTCTTACTCAGAAGCTATAATTTACTTTCACAAACTTTTCTTCATTTTGTTCTAAGCCATTCTTGCTCATCATATATAAATACATTATACATGGAAAAAAACAAAGAATTGAGGCAATAGTAAGTTTACAAAATCAAATGCTTACAGGTTAGGAAATGCAACATTTCTTACATGCCCATGAAACTTTAGTTTAGTTCTAAAAAGCCAGCTGTGAAAATCACAACCAATTCATGATGTGGCTTTTGAGAACTGCTTCCCATACTCTCCACTTTCTGGAGCTTCTGTCTCCTGTCCTTGATTCCTGCTGCCTATGTTTAACTCAACAGGCAGCTCCTTGTCGCACTTTGTCAGCTTCTGATGAGTCAGACTCAAAAATTCCCACCCTGAGGTCCCAGCTTCAAATCTGCTCCTATGCTTTGCACCCCTTAAGCTAATTATTAATTGGCAATGCATATTTGAGCATATGCATTATGTCATGTTCCTAAATTGCACTAATAATACTCCTTTTGCATATTACCTCTGTCTCATTCAGCATATAAGCTGAATGACATTCACAAATTTCTTCCCACATTTTGTTTTATCCCCATGCTAGGGTATTAAGTTCATGATTTTTTTAAGAAACACTATTCCATGGTTTAAACAATTTTCTTGGGATGGTGCAATCCTTTATGCATGTATATAATAGGGGACAAGAGCCTGCAGTGCAAGCGTAGCCCTGCAGAAAGGGATATAGGGGTTTTGAGTGAGTCAGTAATGTGCCCCAGCAGCCAAAGGGGCCAGCTGTATCCTGGGGTGCATTAGGCACAGTGTATCTAACAGGTCAAAAGAAGGGATTATCCTGCTCCGCTCTGCACTGGTGTGGCCTCACCCTGAGTACTGCCTGCAATACTGGGCTCCACAACAAAAGAAGGATATAAAAATATTATAGCATTTTCAAAGGAGGGCAACAAAGATCATGAAGGGACTGGAGGGTATGACTTATGAGGAGCAGCAGAAGGTTTGTTCTGCTCAGAGGAGACTGCTGCCCACAACTACCTCATGAGTGGAAACAGAGAGAAAGGTGCTGAACTCTCTGGTGTCCGGTGATAGGACACAAGGGAATGGCTTAAAGCTGCACTGGAGTAAGTTCAGATTGAATATTAGAAAGTTCTTCACTGAGAGGGTCATCAAGCACAGGAACAAACTCTCCAGGGAAGCACTCATGGCCCCAAGCAAGTAGGTATTCAAGAAGGGTTTGGATAACACTCTTAGATATATGGTTTAACTTTTAGGTTGTCCTCTGTGGAGTCGGGAGTTGGACTTGATGATCCTCATTGGTCCCTTCCAACTCAGCATATTCTACAATTCTGTCATTCTTTTGACACCTATCATTGGCACGTGACAGCTTCACAAACCTTACTTCATTTATCCCCATTTTATGCAAGGAGAGCATACAATTATATTAGTGTCAAAAATATGTGTTATTTTGGCTGCCTGTTTTGGGTGGCTACATTTGTCAAGTTTATAGCATTTGGTTTTACACTTCATTTGTCATTCACATCTGACATCATCTTCGTTTGCATTTGAGAAGTCTCCAGAGCATGAGGCTGGGTACCTGGAAAGTGAAAAATGCCTATTTCTCATTGCCTGTCCCAAAACTGAATTAAATTAATTTCAGCCTCGCACAGGATCCATTGAAATAATACAAAGAGTGAATCCAGTTGTTCAGGAGATACTCTTCTGTCCAAAAAACACAACTATCTTTTCTTTCTTGAAACCAGTTACTGCACTGTGTAGCTTTTGTAATAGATGAGGAAAGGGTCATATTATCAACGGGCTACTTCATGTCTTCTGTGTCTTCTTCTTACTCTGAACATTAGGTATCCTGTGTACTGAAGTAAGGAATGGCCTGTGATCTCACAGATAAAAGACTGTATCATAATACATATATTCCAGGAGTTTGAATTAAGTTTTCACAAACAACCTGAGTTAAAGTGCTCTTTAATTTTTGAGTAGTTTAGTCTGTCTATTCTTAAAACTTTCCAAATTACTTCTAGGACCTAACTTTCTAAAAGGCAATCCAGAAAAACAACTGCCAGAAATTCTGTCTTGTTGCAGTAAATTTACATCCCTGGGGCTCATCCAAAAAGTTCAGAACTCAGGAATTTATAGAACGAATTCTGGTGACATAAGCTAGTAGCAAATACAAGCAGAAGAAAAATATCATCTGTGAATTCTGTGCAGCTCAATCATTAGGGAGAGATAAGAAAATATTTTGTGTTGTCTCTTTGCCAGCTAACTCAGGAGTCCTGGATCCTAAGCTGCATTCAAAAGGACCATTTTCTTCTCAATCACTGCCTGCCCTGCAGCCATTGTCTCAGTCTTATACTTTCTCACATATGTCCTAACTTCCAGTTTGAAGATGCACATCCTGGCACATTAGAGACTTATATCCTAGTCCCTTATCTCTTTGAAATTTTGTTCCACCTCCCATACTTTCCTTATCTCAGTAATCATTCAGTCCCCTCAAGCATATCTTCTCACATTTATGTGTTCCAGCACCGCTTCCCTTCTCTCAGATCTTGACATTATAACAAGCTGTTCAGGAGCAATGACCAAGTTTGCACCTCAGAGTGGAGCATATCAGTATGTATGTAATCTAAAAATTTATCAATCACAAGCTAACTTGTGCAAACAGAGAATTTTCAAGCTTAGAGGAACATAGAAACATAAAAGCAGTCAAACCAAAGGTTTGTTTGGCCCAGGATCCCATCTCTCACTGTGGCCAATGGTGGACTTATAGAGAACAGCAGAAGACAGCCATAGAGTGACATCTCCGAAATATTTTCTCAGCCTCCAGCTTATAACTTCTGCAAATTTAGGTCAGTGAATTGAAACCAGGAAGGAAAGAGGTGGGAAAAAAAAGTTGCATATATTACCATGGATCATACTGGTTAAATACATTGATTTCAAGGTTTCTTTTGGAACAAACATGAGATTTCTATGGTTTTCTATGGGTTCCGCCCCATGGCTTTTGGTTAATGTAATAACCTTATGTCACATTTTAAAGATTCAAAACTTCAAGATATCTAACACTTACCATATTATCAAAACAACCCCACCAGGCCAAAGTCTGGAGAACCCTGAGGTAGGTGGCTTGTTTCTCTACTCAAATAGAAGTGAGATACCAGTTATTTGCTAGACAAGGAATCATAGAATCACTGAATAGAACCATAGAATATCCTGAGTTGGAAGGGACCCACAAGGATGATCAAGCCCAGCTCCTGGCCACTGTGGAAAATTGCCTAGCTTGTTATGATACAGAGATGTGATGGAGAATGCTGAGGCTGTTTGAGCAAAAACATGAGCTGAACCACTTGCTTATCATGCTTGAGCAAGGCCTAACAACTGAGTGGTGTCTGGCCCTGCATCTATGACAGCAGTAACAGGTAGTCAATGATTTCTTACTACAGTTACACCTCCATTTTTCCAAAAGTATAAAATTGATATTTGAAGTCCTCCACTGTGGAAGGATGAGAATACTACTGCACTGTGCAGACAAGTCAACGGGCTTGCTTCTCTCTGCTCCTCAAAGCAGGAACACCCCTTTGGTAAGATTTGTGCTTTCAACTGTGTTGGAGCATATCCAGGAACACTTGTATGTAGTGCTACGCACTTTTATTTTTGAGGTCTAGTACATTTATCAGCAATCTAACAAGAATCTATAATCTGTTGCTCCAATAAACTGCAGTATTTGTGAATCTTTGATTATGAAAGTTCTTATTCAATGCAACCAAGCTTCTAGTGTGGAATTGGTAAACCACGTTATTACTGATTGTGTGATTTGTGAATATTTTTATTGAATGTGACCAGACTTACAGTGCCTAATTGGTTATAAATCAGAAATTAAGCTTGGCCACACCCAGTCCCTCTGATCTCTGAGGACAAGCTGGAACGCAACGGGGACTATTTTCTGTCAAATTTTGTACACTTACCAAAACAGCTCTGCATAGGACAATGCCCAAAATCATACCATCTGCCTGAGAGTGTTGTCCAAATGCTTCTTAGAAATTTGGCAGGCTTGGTGCCATGACCAATTCCATAGGAACCTGTTCCAGTGCGCAACCACCCTTTGGGTAAAGAACCTATTTGTAATACCCAGCCTAAAACTCCCCTGACACAGCTTCATGATGCTTCCTTCAGTTCTATTGCTTGTCACCAGAGAGAAGAGGTCAGGACCGTGAGGTCTCCCCTTAGACTCAGGAAGAGGTAGAACTTTGGTGTAGCACATGAGAGAGGAAGCTTACAACCAGATCATCTACACGAGAAAGTTTCATCTGAACTTGAAGTATAACTCTCTGCAGTTTATATACCTTTAATTTAATGGAAAATTGTCAACAGATACATGCTACTGGTTTAAAAAATAGAGTATTTTACTCTATCTCCAGTTATTTTACCATCTTTCAAGGGCTCTATCCTGGCCAGTGCTATTTGGTACACATTGAAATATTATTCTTCAGCACTGTTTGTAGGCAAGAGGATCATTATAGCCCTTAAATGTATAAATACCAAAATACTAAGAGGCTGTAGGGAAGTTACATTACAACTGTACTTGGTGAAGTTGTGGACCAGTACTGAAGTGACCTTTTACTGTTTTGGGTAGCCTTGGTGCTTATTCTAAATGGCCAGCTTTTGGTTGTCTAAAGAAAGCAAAGCCAATCTGTAGTGAGAGTCACCACCACTGTACTGAGAAGCTCAGATGACTTTAGCTTTGTACAAATCCTGACTTTAACATTTCTCCTATGGGAAACTTACGCTTGGCAATTCTAGAGCTCCTAAATGTGGAGTTCAAACGTGATAGAACTAAAGAAAGGCACAGGCTGCATTGGAACTACTTATCAACCTTTGGTATGGATTCTTCAACACTACAAATGTTTTAATCATTTTTTTCACCTAAAAGTTATAATATAACTCACATGGAAAATAATTCTGAGAAAGTCTTTCTCTGTGTTGATTAGGCACTCAAGGATCTATTCTAGAATCATTCAGTAGAGAAGACACAACAGTAGTTCCTGGCTTCCTGTCAGTGAAGCCATCCTGAACATCCTTTTTTCAATAATGGGGCCCAGGTAGTTTAACTAGAATCAAGAATTAAGAAGACAAATGGAAGAATGTCCTGTGCCACTTAAACTACACGTGGTCTAATCAGTTTGGCAGAGGAAGATGGATGAGTTTCATGTTACTGTTTATTTAGATGTGATTATACGTAAGTGGATGGCACATCAAGAAATGGAAAAGAAATTCAGAATGTAGAACTGCTAGGGAAGAATTACGATCCCTTTCTTGTTCTTTTGCTATAAAAGAAAAATTAAATTGTTTCTATATTCCTCAGAATATATATCTTTTTATTTCTTTGGAAAGAAGTGGGATTGTGTCAAGAAATAACTGACTTTATTATAAGTTTTTCTTCTGGAGGAAGCAAATCAACACCCAAAGTTCTTGGGAAACCCACTGACTAAACAGAAGTATTGTATTTTCCACTAAGCAGCTTTGTGTTGTTGGTTTTGTTCTTCATAGCAATTACACATTTCAGAGAGCTTTTCAAGTGTTGTTAAATTCTACAATAAGCATAGCAGGAAAATCTTGTGGTATATTTACAACAAACGGTTAATAATAGTTGACCAGTTATTTCTCCTGAATTGGATTGCATTTCTTAATTTGATTTTCCTCCAGCAACAAACAAGGGGCTTAGTTTTCTTCACATTTACCTTGATAAAGACTCAGACAGACATTTCACATTACTAATAACATTGTTGTCAACGTCTAGATTTGCTAGGCAAAATTATATGATTCAGACATTTTTGTGTGATTAATGGGTGCATTCTGAATTTGTTGCAGTTCTGTATCAAGTCTCTCACTCCTGGGAATATCATAATCACAATGAATTTATAAATCCAACGTGATGCTTTCAGAATTAAAATGAAAATATTTTACTAGAGTTAGAGACAAAGACACAAAGAAATTTTGATGGAACAAATTAACATTAAAACTTTTATATTGTAAGAGATGCACTTTTGTAATAAACATTTCTTGGTATATGGAGTAAAAGTCAGAAGTGTTTTAATTTTCTTTCTTTCACAGCCTCAGAGGAGCGTTCAGAAGCTTCACAGAATTCCTACCCCTCCCAATTCCCTCAGTTCTAGAAATTCTAAAGCAGGTGTTTCTCAGGCATTGATCACTTAAATTTCAGATTAAATGTGAATCATTAAAAGAAAAATATAGAGAAACTGCAGTATTTCCCTGTTGTAGTGTTCTCATTTTCGGATTGTCACTTACAAGTGGATGTACTGAATATTACCAGTTGTATACCAGCCGAGGTAGTGGTTTTCTTGTTTGTTTGGCATTGGCCCAGGAAACCATTATTACTCTTCTCTGCTATAAAATGAAGGAACCATGTACTATCTGGTAGTAAGTGATTGTGAAATATTCAACTATGTTCATCATTTAAAAAAATACCACAGAAAAAAAAAGAATTAGCTAACGTTTTAGAAAAAATTGCAATGAAGTTTTCTGCATAGCACAGGACTTTTAAACACAGGAATGCAATATTACATTAATAGGGAGCAGAGCTAACCTGGTGCATTTTGCATTATAGAGAAAGAAACATAAAAGTTAAGTGCTAGGAGAGTTGTCCTTTTATATGCAAGATTAATAATACTGCCTTGAGATCAACCTTCTTTGCCTAAAATACTGCATGTGTTTTCCTTATCAGGTGTTGGCAAGCATTATTCTAACATGAGTCTAGCAAAAGCCAGTGGATACTGAAAGCATTTATAAGTAGCATTTTGAAATTAAAACACTTAAAACCATATATGTATTAATAGGTGAAAATAGTCACACCTACCATTTCTCAGCAAGCAATAGAACATGCAAAGAGGCCATAGCAAAATCCACAGGTTTTCATTGTAAGCAAAGAGAAAATGCTGAACTCACGAAGACAGAACTGTAAAAGGATTTACCACGTTAAGTAGTCGGTCAAGTGTATGTCCACTGACAAAGCTAAAAAGAACCAAAAAAAGTTCTCGTGTATGCAGAGGGCTGATCTGGTAGAAAACAAGTGCAACTGGTAGAGTGGGGAGGGGGGAAACAACACAGGAGCAGAAAGCAGATCTCAAGAATACCAATAAGGATGCAAGAGCAAAAAGATTATGATTACCACTGAAATGCAAAGAACAGCAAAGAATTCCAGTGAAATGTATGAGGTAGATCTCATTTAAATACAGAGCCAAAGCTCTAGGATCAGCTTCTAACTTGCCCATTTGTCAAGACTTGCTGTGATCAGCTACAGAACTATTATCCCAGAAAATTACTCCCAGAACAATCTGACTGGGGGCCACAACAGGATGTAAGCCTTAACACATTGTTGCTACTTGGATTTCTCTGTGCCACAAGTGAGCAGCAAAACCTCCTGGCTCCAAAATGTGTTTTCCAGCTGAGTATGATTTTACAGGGAACAGAACAAAGAGTTTAAAACCAAACAAAGTAGAAGTTCTACTGTGGACGGGTGGCAACATTTCCACCTGTATGTGAGGAAGAACTTCTTTACTGTGCAGGTGACTGAGCACTGGGGTAGGTTGTCCAGAGAGGTTGTAGAGTCTCTCTCACTGGAGATATTCAGGGACCATATGGACAAAATCCTGTGCAATGTGGTCTAAGAAGATCCTGCTTGAGCACGGAGGTTGGACCAGATAACCCACTGCAGTCCCTTCTGACCATACCCATTCTGTGGTTCTGTGAATACCACTGAAAAGGCTAATTCCACCAATGAAAAGCTGGGTTTAGATATTTTGAATATATAGCAGGATTTTCTAAAGTTTGTTTCTGGGAATTTTAGTCATTGAAGCAGCAACTTTACCTAGTACTGGATCAGACCAGAATAGCTGAATTCAAATGAAATGTTATACAGTACAGAAAAATTGAGTTGGTCTCAGCAGACCGAAGTTTCCCGTTGTCATTACATTTTTGTACTCTGAAATGATCGTGTAATATCATAGTACATATTTGCATATAACCTGTCATCTTCCTCTGGAGACAAGAAAAACAGTACTTTGAAATATTTTAGGTTTATACTGAAGGCTTTTATATTTTTAACTCTAAGGCTCTTACCTGTGTAGAACCCAACCATGTTTACCTTGATAAGAAGTTCTGAGAACTGGGAAAATATCACCAGTATGGATATGGATAAAGCAACTTACTTCACCTATAGGTACCATCTACAAATTTTGATTTTCAGGGCTGGAGACAGCTCCTTTGTTGAGTGATAGCTGGATTCAGGTGACCTCTTTTATCCACATATATTCATATTTATTTTTTATTTAGAGTGAGAGCACCTCTTCTGAGGTGCTAATGTGAGACTGGAAGGGAAATTAGGAGGTGTGCAACATGGACTTTCTACCCTTATTTGTAATTTTTAAAAAATGAATACTTGGAATGGCCGGTGTCTAATTAGAGAAACAAATGTTTTCAAACACCTGATGATATAGGTACAGAGATAAAAAGTAACGACAAGCAGAATAATGGACTTCTCACACTTGCCATCAGTGATGGCAGGTGAGATTAGCAAGATACACAACTAGAAGCAGCTTGTCCTTTTTGTATGGCACAAACAGAATTCTGTGGAAACAAAAAGATGCAAAATGAAATCAAGCATGCTAGTGCTGGCTAGTAGAGACGTTATACTCAGAAAAAGGACTTGCTTAAGTGAACAACTTCCTCCATCTTTATTTGCTTAAAATTACAGTTTAGAATATACCAAAGATAGTGTGAAGCACCAGAACAGTTATTCCCAGGAAATTTACCACTGCGAGTAGTAAAAATGACAGTCATTACAGACAGAACATAATATCTTCTGCAAATAGAAACTAGAAAGTCGAGGAGAATGACAACCACAGTACATGTTAAAGAAACTGTCTTGCACCTTTGGGAACGGCTAATTACTCTGCAGCAGTCTGTGCACACTGAGTGATCAGAAGGGGTCAGCATGTGACAGTGTGCCATACCAGCTCTATTTAGAACATCAGACAAATATTCTGGTGCTTTTCAGATACTGATCAGAGGATAAATAATTAGTTCCATTTCAACTACTGTACTTTAGGTGCTAAAGGTGTCTAAAATAGTCTCAAGTATTCTAGGCAAAGAACTGTAAATAATGAAAGTAATAAGGCCCACAAAGAAGAATTCCCTGAACAGACAATAAGTGACAATGGCTCAGTTCACATATGAAGAGTTCCAGCTGCTTTTCGAGGAAATGGTATCAAAGTGACACATCAGCCTCTTACCCTCCTGCCATGAATGGATTAGCGAAATGATTCATTCAGCCGTTTGAGAAAGCAATCTGTGCTCCCATTCCTGCATGGTATTAAGCTAGCTAGCTCAAGCTAGTTACCCACACAATAATCTTCTGTCTGTAGAAACACACTCTTATCACTACCGTTTGGAGGACTTAATTTAAGACCTCACCGGGATGTCTTAATCTTTAACGTACAGGTTACTGAAAATAAATATTATTACTGAATAGTTAGAGCTAAAAACATCAGAGCAAGCATTTTTCATGTTAGGAAAAAAATAATAATAAGGGTATTTCAGTAACAGTTTGGAAAGGTGGAGTACTTAGGACAAAGACTGATCCTATCCTCTGCTTCACTAAGCTGAAATCTCATAGAACTAATTAGGTTCTGGAGAAGACATGAAATGTTAAGGCTGAAAGATCACTTGAGATCACTTGTAGCCCATTGTTTTAGCCCAACCAAGAATTAATTATATCTTTAACATTCCCGACCTACTCTTTAAAACTTTAGCTTGTCTTTAAACAACCTCTATAACTGAATTTCAACACTTCTCACTTTCAACATTCAAAATTTTTCTCAACCATCCAGTTAGAAACTTTCTTGCTTTTTCAGAACCAATATAAATAGACTATATCCCTAATTTCTTTCAGTCTGTACCTTTTACAGCTCTAATAATTCTTTTGAATTTCTCTGAACTCCTGCTAGTTGATGCATGACTTTGTTTAGTGCCATGAATCGAATACAGCATTGCATTAGAAGAGTCTCCAAAGCCATATAATGTGTGTTTATTTCCTGTGTCTTATAGACTCTATTTCTGTTTATCCACCCCACTATTGCTGGGGCTTTTGTAACACCACTGTATTTTGGCAATACACTAGGAGTCTCACATCCTTCTCTGCAGAACAGTCACCTTAACACTTCATTGCTCCCCATCCTACATTTGATTATTTTTGCCTGAAGGTAGCATCTTTTCCCTGTTGACTTATATCCTTTTTTTTTTTTCCTCCAAATGATTTCTCTCATTTACTTTTTTGAATGCTAACCCTGACTAAGCACAGCTAAAATCTCTCCTATTTGTGTGCAAAGTTGGACTTTCTGTTTAACTGCTCAGGTACCTTTTGAAATAGCAAACAATACTGGCCCCTGCCCCTGGAGGACTCCAGTTAACACTCTGTGGACTCTCCCACTCGGCCAGAAGGCAGTCAATAAGGACTCTATTAGGACAGTTTTGCATTATGGTAGTTTCATCTTGGTCATCTTTCTCCCAGTTATTTACCAGGCTTTCACATACAAGAATATCAAAACCATTACTTAAGTTAGCATACAAAACATCAACCAGTTCTTCATCTGTAACACCCATTAACATGACACAGGAAACAACTGAACTACCTTGTTATCATTTGGTTTATTCTAGTTGTAAATTTGGTCTTTCTGATTCTTATAAGTAGTTAGTTCCAGCATTTTTACAGGAAAAAACTGGTTGGTTTATAATTCCCAGATTTATCTTTCCCCCATTTTAAATGTTTTCCTTTTGCTAATCTCTTATTACTTCTAAGAATTCATCAAAGATAGCTGCTAACTACTTCACCCATATCCTAGACTGGTTTTTTAAGTTCAGACAATTTGAGAGGACACAATTCAAGGAATTTTCTAATCTATTCTTTCTTATTCTTGACTACATACTTACCCCTTTAACTATGGGCCTTTTGCTACCATCTAGATTGCAACAGACCTTGGTGGTGGAAGCTGATTAAAAAAAGAAAAAAAAAAAGGCATTAAACTATTATATCTGTTGACAACTTTCTTGTGTATTGATCAGTGGGCTAATTCTTTTCCTGATATTCATGGTATTGCTAATGTATTTAAGTATTTTTTGTGTGCCTTGGCCTCTCTGATTTTTGTACCTCTATAATTATGCTACATATTTTTATTTCTTCCCTGGTAATTTGACCTGCTTTGCACTTTCTCTGTATTTCCTTGTTGTGTAAGAAGAACTCATGGTTTAACCAGGTTGGTCTCTTTGTACATTTGCTGTCTTTCCTACACAATTAAAGAGTTCACATTTGTGTGCGTACGTTATTAGGGAACTGGCAGCTTGTCTCCAATTTCTGCTTGCTTTTACCTTCTCAGAGATCTCCAGTTCCTATTTTCTAGTCTCTCCTTCCTAGGTGTTCTCCTAATTTCCCACTTTCAGCCAATTTCTCAGCTAGTTAAAAATGTATCTTGTAGAAGCTTCCTTCAAGGTGCTTTCCCCTGCTGCATCAAAAAGTGTTCACAGACTGGTTAGTCTGTGTTGCACTGTGCTCTTTTTCCAACAAATAATAAGTCTAACTAATAATCTACATTGCTATCAAATAATTGCTCTGGATCATTTGTCTACATGCCCACAATTAGTTACAACTTTTGTTTCACTGATCTATAATAGGTTCAAATTGTGGTGACACCCATACATATTTCCTTTATTCTTTGTCCAAAGATCTTCAGCATAAAATGTCCCTCTACTATCTGTAGCATAGCTTATTTCCTTATCTATGTCCTTTTACAACGTTTTACCTCATTAGTATTCTAGTTCCCTGAAAAACAATAAAATCTGTTACTCCAACTTGATCACAATTTGAATAATGTACTAGGATTGAAAGGTCTTTAAATACAGTAATTTAGAACAGCTGTATTTAAGTGGAGAAGTGAGGAAAGGGGATATTAATCTTGTAAGCATCAGGTGAAGACTGAAGATTTGTGACTGCTTATACTAACCATGAATGTTCAGGGGCTCTGTTTATTTTAAGATATCCTCATCTTCCTGTAAATTTTTATTCTACAAAATTTCAGAGGCTTCCCTACTCCTTCTTATGTTACAGTGGGGATTAGGAAGTTCTCAGCCTAAAAGACCTGTCTGACAAATCCCAGTGCACTCTCCGTAAACGTTTGGGGCATCATCTCCTCACTCTTGAAGCAGTCAAAGTATATCAGGACATGGGGTTCCAGTTAGCTTTGATGTGGGTTCTCTGCCAGAGCCGTAGTGGCAGGAGTTGCCTTCCCCACTGTCCTGGCAAGAACAGTATCATAGAATGACAGAAGATCCCGAATTGGAAGGGACCCACAAGAATCACTGAAGTCCAGCTCCTGGCCTTGCACAGGAGAATCCCAAGAATTGCAACATATGCCTAAGCACCAGTTCTGTTATCTACTCCCAGAAAGGCCTCAGGGTATGACTTCTCTCAGGAACAACGGGGTGACTATAGGAATACTTATCTCTCTTCAGAGAAGAAGCAGGAGCAGGAAGGGGTATTCATAGACAATACTCTTCTGTAGTCTCTGAATGAAGTCATCTGTGACTTCTTTTGTCTGTTCACAGAGTTCTTTCACTAAGTGGTAGTTTCTGCTCACATTTCTTATTTACACTTGGAGATTACATATCCTCAGTCAGTCATACATAATTCATGATTGCAGTATTTCCTTCACAATCACATGATTAGAAATTCGCTTTTTAAGTTTTAAACACAAGTCCAAGATTTTTTTTTAAAGAATATTGTTCCAGGAGATAGACAGTGGGAACTAGGATATAATATCTGTGCTTTAATCCTCCCCTAGATAAAGTTAACTCTCAATGTCCTAGAAAAACTCTTGAATGCATTATTCAGATCAGGTAGATTTTCTATTGATAGGAGAAATAGAAACTTTACTCACAGTATCCTAGAAAGCCCAAATAAGGAACAATATAATCTTAGAGAAATCCTCAAGAATTAGATAAGTGATGTAACTCAAACAAAAAGGATATAAGCTAAGCTCTGTGTACCCAGATAAAATAAAGAACAAACATTACTGTTTTTCGTGGTGAAACACAATGATGCTCTGCCTGCTCAAGAATGGAGGCCAAGAGAATGAAGAAGATCCAGAAGGACCAAAAAAGGACGTCCAGTAGGGGTATGGCTATGTAGAACAAACTGATGAATATGTATTGAGGATATCTAAAGAATACATAAACAGTATGTGTGATAAAAAGCCCTGTCCATCTGTCATTTGGCAGGTTCGATTAGAGGAGCTATCCTCCGAACTTCAGCGTGCTGAATAAAGAATGTCCTTTTTAGCACGTACAAATTGGTGTTAAGTTTGTTTCTGCGGCTTTTTAGTATCCCTATCATGTTATTTGTTAGGCTAAGAATGGGATACTAAGGCATTGAATAAGCAACTGATTTTCAAATGTAATACCTGATAGTTCCTAATGAACTTACCGGCAGGTGTTAATTACTGTTGCCCAAAATCAAACTATGTATTTAGAAAATTAAATATGGATAGAATATACTAATTTTAGATTTCCATTAGAAAACTGACAAATTTTTGAGGATCTATAATGTGGCCATACAATCAACTGCCACTCACCAAAACATTTCTTCACCCTGAGATCGAACAATGGACTTTCCATGTGACACATTCTATTGTGAGAAGGGAACTTTACTTGAAACTGTCCCTATTAAAGTAATTTTCACAGAGCACAAGCTCAGAATCACACTTGTTAATAATCTTTATATAGTGCAACTGAAATTGTTATTTGAGTGCTTTCATTAAAACAACAAACCAAAACCAAAACATACAAATTAAATCCAGTAGCTGGTTTCTGAAGACACACTTCCTCTGCTTGATTGTCAATGAACACACAGACCCAAGATCCATCTTCTGACCATTGATGACATTCTGCACAGAAAGAGGTCCTAGGCAAGAGTTCACAAAGCTAGCTTTGGAGAGTTTGCAGGCTTTTAGAGGAGTCACAACAAAGAGGAAGTTGCTCAAAACATGTTCATGGGTCCACTTGACCAATGCATTTCTGCACACTCCAATTGGTGGCTAGTTCATTATACAGAGGCAGTCTGACATTAGCATGTCAAGTTCCCTCTCAGGGGCATAATTTTGACCCTGGTAATTAGTCTTAGGTAACCTTCAGCAACCTTCCCCCCTTCTCCCTAATATCTGTGGGCAGGAGGTAATTAATCTTTGACATTAATGCACCCTTGTCATTGTTGTGGTATCCTGAGGTGATTCTCCACTTTGAGGACCACAGTATTGGATCAAATACATTGAAGCCAGGTAATGCAAAGCCCTGAGCTCATACAAACCTGTCCCAAAGCCTCAAGTATATGTAAAACATGTGAAGGTTAACTCTATCCTAGAGGATTTTCTATTGGATCAGGTATAATCAACCTATTTCTGACTTCTTGCTGAATCAAGCATACTTTGACCTCCTATAGACAGCATGAAAAATGATAGTGATCATAAAAGAGGCTGTATCAAGTGCTCTGGTAGTGTGATGGAAATGCAGTGCTTTATTCATGGTTGATCTATATTAAATCTGAACTGAAGGGTGATCCACTATGTACAAATTTGGAACCAGGCCCTAAGGCTTCTCCTCATCAAGATAAATACTCCAGTAGATGACCAGGATGCTTATTATACTCATTATAATTCCATAGAGTTTTAATTAATTACAAGTCTAAGTAAAACATCCCATTCTTTATTTTTCCCAGAAATTTTAAGGGTAGAAGGCAAAATAAGATAGAAATAGATCCCTCTGAACTAGTGGATGCTAAGATCTAGATGCTACAAGGTATTTGGTTATCACACTACAGTGGCTATAGTGCTATATAACCTGAATATTTTGGGTTGAAGAAATTTCAAACCACATGTCATTGCTGCACCAGGATTTTTTTCTCCAGCATCTGGAATTCAAAACTAGTCTGCCCAACTTTTCAAGTTAAACAAATTTACTAAAATAAAAAGTGCAGGACTAAAGACAGAATTTAGACGAAAGCTTAATTGTGCTGACAACAGTTCTACAACTGTAGCAGTACAGTTTCTACAGGTAAGATTGAACCAACTGAATTGCATATTTAACTATAGTAAGCAACAATGTATTGCAGTGAAATAATCATGAAATTGGGAGACGTACCAGCTTCAGCTGGGTAAATGAACCTGTAATATCCTGTCATTTAGCAGTCAGTTAAGTAACCATAGTTACTTTTTACTTTACAGTTACTCCCAGTCGGTATCTGGAAGGTGAGTAGAAGTGGATTGGGAATTGTAATAAGAAGAAATGTGTAACTTTAAAAGCCACATTGTCTGCAACACCTGGTATTTGGGATACTAGGTGTGTATACCACAGTGTCTTTGTAGGTAGATAGTTTTGTGACCAGTTCTGTGTAGATCTTTAAACCTGCTGAACGGAGACAGATGGAGAGGCAGAACACATATTCCTATAAAAATGTCAACGCTGACAGCTGCTCTAGTCTTCAAGAAAAAGCAGGCTGATGGATGTTCTTCCTTCATCATTATTTCACTGTGTAGCACAACTAGTTGACTCAGTAGTGATGATCTCTGAACCACTTTTTACTGTAATTCTTGCCTTTCTACATCAAATAACTTCGCATACCAAGAAGACCTTTGTAATCTCTGAAGGTATTTTTTCACTGAGACTTCATTCAAGCTTGATCTCTCTGTGCCATTTATCCATTCATTTAAGCTATCTGGAGAGCAAGTTTTGCATTTCTATGTCTTTGCATGAGTTTAGAAAAAGAGTGCTAGTTGCCTTTGATGGCCTTACTGCACATCCCTGTATAAGGTGAGCTTTCCCCACCCTTCTCGAATGTGCTCAGTTTTCCTTTTTGTACTGTTTGCTCCTCTGATCCTAAAACATATCTCTTGGGACAAGGGAGAGAATCACACCAGAATATGGAATATTTATTTTTAATTCTTTAGTTAACCAAAACTTTTATCACACTCTCAAAAGGTTTTGCATCTGAGGGTGCTGGGATAGGCTTCCCTGGATTGATTTTGAAACCCAAAAATAAAGTTTTATAACAGTAAATACTGTGCTTCTCAGAGGCAGCTCTTCTCTAGGTTAAACATTCACACTGTCTGGATGGACTGCAGTCTATGCTCACAGATTCGTGTGTATCTTTCACCCATTTTGCACAGTATGGTCTTCTGAAAGTTCACTTGGCAAGAAACAGTTCTCACTAAGTATAAAGTGTGAAATCTGGCAATAAAGTTTTAAATTAAACCCAGCATTTTTCAGCTGGCATTCTGGCAACTGCTGTCTTACTAGACCATATCAATTTGTAGCCAGCATCGTGTGTAGTCTTACAGCCATTCCACCACCAATTTTTCGGAGCAACATACCCACAGCCACTGAGATACAAGGTCTCACAAGGAAACAATGGATGGGCAGGGATGACTGCAACACCTCTGCTGAAGATATGGTGAATGTGCTCCATAAAAAAGAATAAATTGGAAAAGAAACAGTAAAACGATATTATTATGTTTTAAATGTATTGTCCATTGGATAAGTGACTTGTAAGAGCAAATACACATTGGGGAATCCTATTCAAGTCACCATCAAGGTAAGTGATGCTCAGTCTGGTTGGCAGAGGTGATCCCATCTCGGGAGATAGCTCTTGGCCCTGACTTTTTCAGGCATAAACAGATGGATCAGTAGAGTGAACCTCTTTACTATATATATATATATATATATATATATATATATATAAGAATATGCTTCTGAATATGTCAGTGCTCTCTTCTTGAGTACAAATCAGTCATAGGATTGTGCAAATCAATTACTTAGCCTACAAGTCAAAACTGAGTGCATTGAAAGTTATCTATGCCATGTGTAGGCTTACGCTGCTGAATGTTGCCCTAATATAGAAATTAGGTGGATGGTTTAGACTCCAGCACTGTTGAAAACCACTGGGACCTCTAGCACTGCATCCTTCTAGCATCATATGCAGTGATGTGCTCCATTGACAACCATTTCTCAGTACTCCCAGAGGTGAAGGCACACCCTCCGCAGAGGTTGACGCCATAGTGTGCCAGCATCCTCTTTAAAAATGGCATCCAATTCCTGTAGTTCTCAAAGGGAATGAAGCTGTCATTGCCCCCAGGCCTCCATTTGGAGAGTGCAGCAGCTCTGTGGCTGCAGGGTGGGCTGGGCCTGCCAGTGTGGCAGGGCTGGGAGCTCAGCCCATCAGGAACTATGGCACTGGACTACAAAATGGCAGAACAAAACACATCAGCCTGCGATCTCAGGAAGAACAGGAGGTGCTGGCATTGTGGAAGGGATCAACTATTCATGAATTGCTCACCAGTGACTTTATGCGTCCCCTTCTGCTGATAGATAAACCCCCAGATATAGCAGTAAATAAGGTAATTAAATAAGGAGTTTGATCGTCAGTGCTAAATAAGCATTTTAAAAGGCAACCCATGTTAGCACATTTACTAAAAAGATGATATGAAATTAGAATACGAAATGTGCAATGTTAAGTAAGGCTTATAGGGATGTAAAATAAAGGAGAGAATTGCAGTCTACATAACAAAAAATGTGTATGTTTTGTAACACACACATCAAACTGTATGACAGTGATTCCCACTTCAAAACCAACCTGACCACTTGCTGCAAGTGGAGCTAGATCTCTTGTTGTTTGCATAGCCCAGCTCCTTTTCCCAACTCTGCTGTCCACTGCAATAGTGCCAATTTTTTCTGTCTATTGCAGAATTTTTTCCTTTTAACAATGTTCATCCTTCTGTCCTTTATGGGAACAGTCACTGATATTTGAGAGGATAGTCATGCACACCCATGCCACAGATAATAGCTTCATCCCTCAAAGTATTTGGTATTTTGACTAGCCATGTCCCCCTCATCCAAACACACTGTCTTGGGCATCTCCCACTAACAGCAGAAACAGGAAGCAGTGAGGGTGATGTTGCCATGCCGTTAGATGAAGACTTTCATCCTTTCAGGTTTACACATGCTAGTTCCTCACATTAGTCATGCACCTTCTTTCTCCTTTCCTTCCTCATAAGGGCAGATTATGTTATATCTGGTTCTCTGTCATCTGTGTTCTAGACTTGGCCTTATCTGTCTTGATAGGGGGACTGGATGCCACTGTTCTCCAGGTATTTTCCTTTTTGTCCCTGTTATTGACCTGTATCTGTAGCTTCCTTCTATGATTCATACGACAATGCAGCTTGGAAAGATGGATGTCTTTTGCCTTTCTTCAGTGTAACAAAGTCATGGTTGGACTTACCAAGTGTTTAACTGTATACCTAACATCAGGTCTTTTTCTCTGGTTATAGCAGAAAGTCAGAAAATCTCATTTTCCTTATCTTCTCTTAATTCAAATATAATCTTCATGGTTCTTGTGCTATTCTTAATTGAAAACACAGAATCTGTTTTCTAGTCAGTCTTACCAAATCAAAGCTAATCAGTTTAGTCCCTGAAAGAACACACCTTGATGACTCAAAATTGCCTAACAGCACTCCAGATCTCTACTTAGCTTTTGATATTCAGTCTTGTAAATATCTTTTGCCTATGCTCAAATTCTATCCAGTGCAAAACCATTTACATTTTGCTGCAATACATGGTACCTTGCCAAAGTGTGGCCAACAGTCAGGTTTAGGTGACCTAATCCAGGACCAAATCATGTAAAGATTCCACTTGGTCATGTGAGAAAGGAAAAGGAAAAATAAACACAAGAAAATAATTGTTTCTTAATTTCTTTTGATCCACGAGAAATATTGAGAAAGAATATATTTTTTTACATGGAGAGCTCAGGCAGAAATCATCAAATTATTGAGTCATCATAAGTAACCTTCTCTCATCAGACCGATTGTCTGCACACAGGCTCAGAGATAGCAGTATCCTTTCACATCTGGACTCCAGCCAATCTAGTCTCCCCCCCATCAAGTTGACATCTCCATTTTAGGGCTTCACTGATGCCTGACTTGTCTTAGAAAAGTATGCGCACATGTCTGAGGATGGTCTCCTCACTGTGTTCTGCATCCATCACACTCAGCATAGTGTGCCAGGATTGGGCAATTTTGAGAAAAAGTATCTCAAGTGTTCTGCTTGCAGCTCTCCACTGAGTATCCTCCAAATAAGTTCATCTGCAAAAAGCTGAATTAGTGACTTTTTGTGACCTTATAGTTCCAGGTTTGACTGTGTCCAAATGAGTAGGACACAGGGTTTTGAACATTCAAGGAGCCTGGAATGCCACTGGGTTCCAGGTGCTTCTGCACCATCACATTTTTTTTAAAAAAAATTTAATTCCCTTTCCTATATGTACTAAAAGAGGCATTCATCCCTAGCCAGTAGGCATTCATCCTTGGCTAGGATCAGGCATGTGTGTGTCCCACTGTGCAAACACAGTGGGCAGATGGGTTTGCATGTAGTCTGCTTTGTACATTGTACATGCCAAAGTAGGTTGCATGGAGGATGCCTCTGTGGGGCATCAGATAGTCACGTCAGCTGATGTGCAGAATTGTGGTAGGGGTATCTGGACTTTTTTTTAATTTTTTTTAATTTTTTTATTTTTTTTTATTTTTTTCCAATCCTATTTTGACAAGCAGTAGATTTGGTCCCTTGCCTGATTTAAAAGGAAAAAAATGACCACAGTGTCCCAATTTTTCTCAGAATTGGAACACCTAATGAACATCACTTGCTTTGGGGATTTGTCATGCTCACATTCCTGCCATAGGATAACTGGAATTTTGTGTGTGATAATATGCTAGTAATCTTGGGAATTTATACTTGAAGAGTTTCTTTCATTTGAGAATTCAGAGTGCTAAAAAGTTAATTCATATTACATTACATTACCCCTGTGAAGCAAGTAAACATTTTCCCCAGTGCAGAAACTGAAATATTAAGAAGATCAAGACTTTGCAGATTGCATGCCTTATAGACACCTATATTAAAAAACGGCCTTATTTTTGAAGGTAGTAAGTACTTACAATTTCCACTGATTTTAGTCTGTAGCTTTTGTCACCTGCTTTTGAAAATAGTCAAATAAATGTCCCTGGGTCACAGGATGATGTGTTAAATATGTACACACCAAGTATCTGCCTTTGTTTGGTCTGACATTCAAACACAAACCCTACTTTAATTTTCCTTACAGTCCTTACTATTAGGAAAAAACATACCAAGAAAAAAACAAACCACACTCCAAACCAAAAAGGAGCTCATATATGTTTCTCATCTAGAAGCTAGTAAGATACGCTGTTATGTCTTAAATTTCTATATAGGAGAGTACAATTCCTAACAGATTTCTTTGCTGGACAATGAAGCAATCTTGCTATGCTACATATTTAACCAGTGACTTGCAGTAACTGTGTCACAGTGTGAGTAGAACCGAGGACCTGTGAGAGCAGCTTATTCTACCCTGGAACTAATCACTCATTGGTGTGGGGCTACAGTTCCCTGCTACTAGGCTTAAATGGAATTCCATCAGGAATAGGAGCTGGCTGGCTACACGAGTGTTGTCTTTAAGTGCAAGTTTCTTTGAGACCATGCTATCACTGCAAGGCTGCCTGACCTGCAGGCATGTAGAGCAGTTTATTGTATTTGTTTGCTGAATGAGCTAAACTGCCCTTTCATTTACTTTGGGATTAAAGCTTGCTTGAGGATTAACTGGGGAGCCAGTGGCCTTCTTTATTCTTTTCTGAAAAGAGATAAAATGGACTATACCAGACTATTACATGGACTACAACTTTGGGGGAAAGAAGTGGGTCTGCACTAAAGTTTTCATTAAAGTTTATTGCTAATTTTACTACCATGATTCAGTGTGTTACATTTCTCAGATGCCTGTCTGGTAGCTGTGCTACCGTTCTTGACAAGATAATTTACCTTAATCCCAAAATGAGCTGGGAGCAAGAAATATGTGCTCCTTCCTCATTTACTCCAGTGCAGTCTACTGTTTTAACTCAAGTCACTTTGATGGGCAGTGTACCAGAGAGCTGGCTAGGCTTGCATGAAAGATGGCTGACATAGGGAAAAAAAAATTTAAATTGCAGCAGGATCTCCTAAAATTTCTCAGGTGAGAGACTGTTACGGGGATTGACTCTGTCTGGAATTTTAATATTCCAGATATAGACAGAGATAGTACTTTAGGTAGTGTTTCTTCCCTCCCCTCAGGTAAAGGAAGCCTCTAATAGGTGCTGTTTGAGATGAGAATGGAATGGTAATACAACATGTATTAACTACCAATGCTTGCTTAAACAACCTTTCACTTGCTCCTCTTCTCCCTCTCCCTTTATTCTGTTAGCTGGATTAGTTCTCCCATCCCATTCACATGTGGCTGTATAAGCAGCAGAATAATGTGTTAAAAAAACCCATGCAGTAAGAAATAAGACAGGGACAATAAGAAATGTCTGGGAAAGAAGGGAACAAAGGCTCTACAGACCAGTATAAGTGGTGCTGCTGGCCATAGACACACTCTCACAAAACCTAGATTCTCAGAGTTTTGCAAAAATAATAAATATTTGAAAAATGTTAAAATATGATCTATGTGTGGTATAATTTTAGACACACACCTGAATTAACAAATACTGAATAGCAATGATAGCAAGTTAAAAACACTTTAATGGCAGGTTACATAACATGATGTTAACCTTAATTTTCTGATATCAATTTTAATTTATCAACATTGAGATCACTGAGGTAATTTTTTTTTAACAATAAAACTGTACATCTGCTACCTACATCTACTTCCTAGAAAGGTGAACACTTTTCTCTTAAACATCTGGCATCAACTACCTGTCAAAGATAGCACAATGAATGAGATTCAATGAATTGAGTTTTCAGGATGGCAAAATACTTTGACCCATAGAAAATGCTCAAAGATTATAAATACTATTTCTTGTCTAGCTGTAAGAGTGACTGACAGATATGAGTGAGATCAAAAAAGTATAAGTAAAAGTATTAGATAAACTACTGAAAACTGAGTTCACACACTACCAATTGAGTTTAAACTTCTTCCCTTGCCAAACACAAAACCCAATCTAGAACTGGAAAGCAAAAATAAAGACCACAGGTCTCATACCTTTCCAGATCATAGTCACTGTTCAGATTACAGAACATTTTCAGTTCCAGTGGCATTGTGGAAGAGTAAGTCAGTTCACAGAGAAACAGCCTTATGTCCCAATTTGAAAGAAAAATCAAAAGAAGAAGAAATTATTGCACAAAGAAGAATCAAGTAAAAAAATATACAGAATACGCTATCTTAATCAGAGACGTTACAAAGAATCAAATGCAAGAACTACATTTTGCTACAGCTTGTAAGAGAGATGATTTGGAGTAAAAGACAAACCATTGGCCATCTACCACATCCTTCTGAATCCCCAGGTGAAGCTCTATTGCTTGATGTGCTGACCAAATGATTCTTTAGAGATAAATTAAGGGGTGACTGTATTTGGGGAATGCATCCTTAAGGCTTTAACCTTCTGCTTGCCCTAGTAATTGTCACTCTTCTACAGAATGGGCATAGACAGTATGCTGAAAATGCCTTGATTATATTAGTGGAGAAACTATCTCTGGAAAAGTCAGGTAACTTTTGTCGAGCTTAAATGTCCATCTGACAAGTACACCTTCACAGACAAATATATTTTCATACATTTTCAGTCCTTGTTTCCTTGCAACCAACGCTGTTTTTAAAAATTATACTGACTACTAATACATTGCTAATCCTGAAATACTGGTCTTCATTCACATTTAAAAATCTATCAATATGGCATGCATTTAGGTGGCTACTAACCATATTAGGTTAGGATTTATAGATTTTACAAATGTGATTCATGCACACTTCAATCCATGTAAAAGAAATGAATGTATGTTGTTGAATTATGCTATTAAGACAGGAGAACAGAGAAAGGAGGCTTTCCCACCAGGTTTAAAAAATAGGAAATCCAAGTCGTGCCGTCCATCTGAGACCATGGAGATAATGTTGTTGTAGGTTTTTCATCTTGAATTAGCCTATTAAAGTTCTCGTGATAATTCCAGTATTTGTCACCAGATGGCACTGCAACGACACTCGTAACCACTCTTAATGCCCGATTAGTAGCATAATGAGGTCATCCTCAGATGATTACAAAGTATGCAACACTATTTCAGATTGCATTAAGCAATCTACCTCCACACCGTTATGTTAAACCATCAGGCTCGCTGGCACAGCTAGTGTTTTTAATAATCTTAGCCAATTGAACCTTGTGAGAAAATCTCAGTAGTGGAGACCAATATCTACCCTAAGTTTAATTTGTCCCAATACTGCCATGAGCAATACTGAAGGCAAACACTGTCTTTAATAGCAAGAGATGAAGAGCAACAGCAGCTCCCACCTGTGTCAGGTCATGCACAGAGGTGTACCTCAGTTCTCTGGCCTTGCACTTCTGAATAAGGGTCCCAAACTCAGGCTGTCAACCACTACCTGCCATGCCCTTCTTTTTCAGTGCTTTCCCTTGGTTCCCGTCTCCTCTCAAATGGAGCAACCTCTTCCATGCCCTAATTTACTTCTCAGTTCTGGTTCTCCCTAATACATTCTGTCATGATCTACCCCTGTAGCTTGATTTACAAATACTGATCCTAACTGTGACTCATTGCAGATTTTAGGAAGTAAAAAGAAATAAACCTAGGATTCCAGAGATGTGTTGATCAGTAAGCTGCAATTGCCTTTTGAGAAGCCAGCTTCAGCACTAACACAGCTGTCACGACTGAAGTTTTAGCATAAGGGCAATTACTTTGAAGGTTTTGAGGGTAAATAAAAATAGTTTGAGATTTTTATTTGCAGATGAAGATATGTAGCATTTACAAGTTTGCGGCATAAAAAGCTCTCATGACTTTCTCTTAGAAGTGTGATGCCTCCCTGATTTTCAGCAGGATGCTGATATTTGGTAGAAAAGTAATGCTATGACACAGCAAATTAAAAGCTAGGACAGTTGCTTCTGACTGTCTCATATGGCACATGGCTGGATGGTGTGTGTTTTGGAAAAACACCCAAATCTCTTGATAGCATGAACACTTTAGAACTTTTCTCTCTATAAGACCAAGTGAGAAATTGTGGTGATTTTTACAATTTTGCTCCTGTTTTCTGCAAGGATTACAGAGTAAAAACAAATGACCATGTGATCATAACTGCTAGCCCCCCCCTCTTCTGAAGTTACTGTTTATATAGTTGAACTGCACTCAAAATATTAAATATAACAACACCAAACCTAAAGAGAGTGGCTAGAACAGTCTAGCAGAACTCCTCCCATGGTATGAATTGGATTTAGTTAAGTCATAAAAATTTCAGCAGATGTTTATAACAGAAGGAAAGCACTGGAACAAGAACTTCCCAAGAGTCCCATTTAGTCTCCTTTCAAAATGTTTACTTGTTAACTGGTGGGAGTGGCAAGGTGTAGCAGCCATCAAGCCACAAAGACTCTGGACAGTTAGGGAGATTAACTGTCTGGGGCTGTTCTGATGAATAAGTAAAATGTGAAGTGATATGTAAATGAACATGAGAAGTGACTGAGCATAGCAGATATCGGGTTCTTTTTGTACATTACCCTTAAAGTTTGACTGTAGGGCATGTGCAAATAGCTCCTCCACAAAAAAAGTTTAAGCAGGCCATGTAGGTTCATTATGGTTATACTGTGAATCTGACTAATGAAGATACTGTATGGATCCATAAGCACATTAAAAATAGATATACATTTTCAGGTACATTAATGATTTTCTTGTTTCTGGGGAATTTTATTGCTCTATTTTACTGAATTATCATTTTCTATTGAGACATTCCTGCAGATAAGGAAAGGTCCTCCTATTGACTTTTTTATAACACACAGGAACTTATGGTTGTATATTTAGATGGTTACAGCTTTTATTGTTAACCTCATTTGGAAATCTGTGTTTGAAAACCATGACAATTTTATTACACAGCACTGGCAAAACTTAAGAAGCAGACTACTTCACATCTCCCTTTTCTCATCTATTGATGAATATACATCTACAATGTGCAATCACATAATTTCTAAAATATATATAACTCCCTTTACATGCTTACCCATTCAGAAAGTTATTCATTTGCTCTAAGTTGGCTCTTTTTTGTCTTAACACTTGTTCTTTGGACAGTCAGGATGATTAAGTTTTAAGGATCCTACTCTAATATCTCCTTCATGTTCCTACACTGCCTGACTTCCTGCCTTTGCTATGAGTAGATATCCTCCCTCTACCACATGTGTTTTCTGATTTTCAGAGCTTTAAATCTGGGTTTAACATGAGTCTGCTTCAGGAAGAGGTGGGCTGACAAAATTGGGAACTTGTGTTTTCTCAGGGTCCTGGTACAAGCTCAGAGACAGGAGGAAACACAGATCTTTGTTGTACTTCAAATGGAAAAACAAGACAGAGGAACTTAAAATATTCCCCAACAGACAAGGAAACCCCTGAGAAACAGATTTATGTCTGTTGTAGAATTGTCCTTGAATATCATGCTTGATACTGCTTTTTCCAAATAATGGTATGTGCCACACAGTAGCTGAAGTAACTATTAACCTCATGAGATTATCTGGACTTTTTCGGTGCTATCACTGTATTAATGAAACAAATAATACAGACATTTTCCCCTAAGTCTTGCTCTACTGTCCAGGAGTTCCCCTGTGTGATGCAGAGCTACACGGGCACCTACAGCACTCGGGATATTTGGTAGTAAGAGCCAAGAATGGATTATTGGGCTTTCCATAGGGCATCTGGCAGGCTGATGAGCTCTTTGAGAAACTATGCACCAGCTGAGCTACTGATTGAAGCACATAGATCAAAGCAGGGCTTTCCACAGGTGAGCAGGAGAGCAAACTGCAGCCTTCTGCTGCAGATGGGGGATGTATGTAGTCTTTGCAACAAGAAGGGGTGCTCAGAGAAGGGCAGCGGGGCTGGGGAAGGGTCTGGAGCACATGTACTACGAGGAGCTGCTGAGGGTGTTCAGCCTGTTGGAGAAAAAGGCTCTCTACGACTACCTGGAAGGAGCCAGGTGGGGTTGGTCTCTTCTCCCAGGCAGACAGTGACAGGATGAGGAGACACAGTCTTAAGCTGCGCATGGGGAGGTTTAGGTTGGACGTTAGGAGGAATTTCTTCACCGAAAGGGTGATTGTGCCTTGGAATGGCCTGCCCAGGCGGAGTCACCGTCCCCGGAGGTGTTTAAGGGAAGCCGGCCGTGGCACTCGGTGCCGCGGTGTGTTGACATGGCGGTGCTCGGTCACAGCTGGGACTCGGTGGCCTCAGAGGCCTGTTCCAACCCGAGCGCTTCCATAACCCCGGGACTCCCCCGGGCTGCCCCGCAGCCTCCTCGGCGCCTCCCGGGTCACGCCTGCCTCCCTCCCGGCGACCGGGGGGAAAGACAGAAGCAAAGAGGGCGCTGAGGGCAGGGCAGGGCCGGGCAGGGCATCGCGGCCATGTTGGGCGGCCGCACCGCCCGTCGGTGGGCGGGGCCCGCGCGGGCACGGCCGGAGTCGGCGGGGCTGGCGGCGGCGCCATTTTGAACGGGCGGAGGGTCGGAGGCGGAGGGTGCCGGGTTGGGCTCTGCGTCCCCCCCGAACCTGAGGGAGAGCCGGCGAGCAGGCAGCGGGCATGGCCGCGAATAGGAACTTGAAGCAAGTGCGGATCGAGAATAGCTCCCCAGCGGCGCCGCTGGGCATGGTGGGGGGCGGCGGCGGCGGCAACCTGAAAGGACTGCGGGGCCTAGAAGCGGAGAGCGAGGCGGCGGCGGCCATGGCGCTGGCGCCGGGCAAAGAAGGTGGCGGAGACGAGGAGCAGGAGGTTGGCTTCACCATCGATATCAAGAGCTTCCTCAAACCCGGCGAGAAGAGCTACACGCAGCGCTGCCGGCTCTTCGTGGGCAACCTGCCTACTGATATCACCGAGGAGGATTTCAAGCGCCTCTTCGAGCGCTACGGGGAGCCCAGCGAGGTCTTCATCAATCGGGACCGTGGCTTCGGCTTCATCCGCCTGGTGAGGATGCGGGCGAGCCCCGGGGGCTGCCCCGTGAGCCCGGGGGTGCCTCTGCCAGCGGGAGGCTGCGGTTCCTTGCCCCCTTCCCCTTCCCTCCCTTGTCGGCGCGTGTGAGACATGGCAGGGCCTCCCAGTCTGCCTCCCCTCGCTGTAGCGCCGGTCCCTCCGCCCCCTCTTCCCCCGCCTCTGTTACATCCCAGCCGGAGCCCTCCCAGCCGTCTCACCCCGGGCAGAATGGTTCCCGAACACCGCGGCTCGCACATGGCCAGAGCCGAAGGTTAATCACGGAATTGCAAACGGGGCGGGGGGGGTGGGTGGTGGGGCGAATCTTGGGTTGTTTAAATCGCCTGTGCACAGATAAGGTTGGTTTTTTAGCGGTAAAACCTAAAATGTTTGATCAGATGTGCTCGAGTTGAGCACGCAGAATAAGAAAAGGAATCATCCGAAAAGTTTATGATACTGTATTTAAATGTGGATTTAATACGCAGGATTGGTTTTCATGACTGCCGTGTCTAGAATGCACCTAGTTATATCATTCTGGGAATAGCTTTACAGTGATTTGGCTGTCTTTAGCTATGAGTTTTTTCATGTATGTTAGTGGTTACGATTTGTTTTTTGCTTTTCGGTTTTCATCTTAAAATACGCGTGGCATTCTGCCGTGCATCTTTTACCCTGAGACTTCCCCAGCCTGAAATAGCAGTTTTCTGGAGGAAATGCGATATATTTGCATATCATTACTCAGTTTTGCGTGTAATACAGCTTAAATAGAGCTTTTACGTGAACTTCCCCTTTTCATTATGTTTAGGGAATGAGTTTTATATATGTTTATGTAAATATTATGTATATATGTTTTAATAGCTTACCTAGTCAGTTGAACTGTGGGGAAAGAGCTAAAGAATAATTTCTTTAAATGGAAGGGATTGCAGGATCAAACTTGGTGAAGAGAGAAAAAAAGCCAGTTGTTGATGCACTCTGTCTCAAGCATGTGGGTACAGAAAGCCCATAAATGTGAGAAAAACGAATATATGAGCAAAGAAGATAATTTCATCATTGTTGATGAAATTTGAATTAGACGTCCATAGAGAGCAAGTGTGATATTTTCACTTATGAAAAAATAAAACAAGAAGCCAAACCGAAACGCCTTAGATCCTGTAGTGTAATCTTTGAAAATACCGTTTTCTGCTATGTGGAGCTAGGAATACAGAATATAAACATTTGAGTAGGTAAGCAGGGAAAAGCATGAAGTTTTCAGCTTCACTCAAAGCTTTTACAGAGCAGCACAGTCATAACGAGAATTTGCTAAGTCCTCTAATGTGCAACAAAAATTTGCACCTATATAATTTTTTAGAGTAAATCATAGGGGGTGACGAATGCATATTTTTTTTTCCAGTCGGAGGACAGGAACTTTGGGGTTTTTTTTGACTAGGCGAAAATAAAGTTGAATAACCCTGATGCCATCGTGCTCAAGGGAAGGAAGACAGTTTTGCTTCTTCTCAAGGGAGGGACACAAAAGTTGTATCTGTTGTCTTTGAAAGTAAAATCTGTGAAATATTTCCTGTCTTGATAAAGGAATCTAGGACCCTGGCTGAAATAGCGAAGGCAGAACTTGATGGCACTATTTTGAAGAGCAGACCACTTCGAATTCGATTTGCTACACACGGAGCTGCCTTAACTGTCAAGAATCTTTCACCTGTGGTTTCTAATGAGCTGCTGGAACAAGCATTCTCTCAATTCGGTCCAGTGGAAAGAGCGGTGGTTGTAGTAGATGATCGTGGCAGAGCTACAGGAAAAGGTTTTGTAGAGTTTGCAGCAAAACCTCCAGCACGAAAAGCTCTAGAAAGATGCAGTGATGGGGCATTCTTGCTAACAACGTAAGTTCCCAGGCTTTTCTTTGATTTTGTGTGACTGTGTTGTTTTGGTGTGAACAAAAGCTGCATTCATGATTATGTCCTAGCTACTGTTTAATTTTCGAAAATTATGAAATTACGAAAGTCATGAGGTAAGAAATTAAGATGTTTTACATGAATACCCCAAATTATTACCATGTGAGAGTCTGAGAACAAAATTTTGCTTTTTCTTACCTATATGCAATATTATTTCTCTGCATAGTAGTGCGTTTTCTAGTGAGACTTTATTTTCATTGATTGCAATCTTCCTGATCCCAGTAACGTGACAAAATAGTATTCCTTTGTTTCTTAATAAAACAGTGCACTACCATTTTAATATTTTCATAGGCTCAGGAAAGTGTTTCTATATAAAAAGTTTCATTTGTGGCTTTTAAGGCCAGATTTTATTTGTTGTTTTTAAATGAAGACAGATTCCGCAGAGGTTTATAAGAACAGTCTTTGGAAAACCTATTTCTAGGTCAAGCAAACTTGCAAATTGCAGAACTTCTCACATCTCTTATTTCTGTATGTGCTGAAGAGAGTTGTTAATTGCTGTACTTAACCACATTCACAAGTGACATTTTCAAATCCTTTCTAAAAGACTATGTGAAATGATAAATATTCATGGTTTCTTAAAAAAAAATAATTTTCCTGTTTCTCATTTAGGAAAATGAGGCTGTGGTTTCACAGCATGGAAGCTTGCTGCCATTGAACTGGAGAGCTTGTAGTTCTTTTCCTGCACTGACTGTGCTGTTGATCTTTTATCTGCTTGAGAACTTCATGATATTTCTATAAGCCACTTGTGCTTGCTAAAACAACAGAAAAATATTCAGTTTTTCAGGGGTTCATTTCAGTCAATTTAAGGACATGATGGTGCTTGCTAATGTCAGGTCCAGTAGAGAATAAGGCAGGAGAAGATGTTATCAGGGGGAGATTGCAGTGGGGTAAGGGGTCTGGAAATCCTGTTTCTTGTGGTAATCTCATAAATCTCGTGTGCCACTGAACTGATTTGATCGTTACATAGTAAATTCAATCTGAATAATTATTTACTGTTATCAGAAGGTGCCAGCAATTTGTTCTTATCTTTTGTGATTTTTTGGCATTAGTATTTGAATGGAAGTGTGGTGAGCCAAACAAGGGAACTAATCTATTCCAGTGTTACACGAGTGTTATTTTTGGCATGAGAGATGTGGCAGTGGAAAAGAAGCCAGGATATGACTGATGGTATTCTTGTTTTACCAGCTGGATAGATTAGTTGAATTGACCATCTAATTGTGGCCTGACTGAATAAAAAGCACTTGAGCATTGTCTTGCTTAGGTGGCTGACATGTTCCCTAAAGCATAGTTGCAAAGATTATTAGCATGAATCTGCTGCCATGATGCTTTGATGTTTTTGTTCAGTGTCTAAAACTCTGAAACACTGAGCTGAAAACTCTGTGCCTGATCAAAGGAAAATCTTTAAATTCTTGGGTTAAATACATCAAAACTAGGCATTTGAAACATTAATTTAGAGATTTAAAATTGTTTTAAATTGTAACTTGTTAGTGCCACAGTTCAGTTGCATTTAAAAAGCAGAACTGTCATCAATTGCCATGCAGTTAACATCAGAAGAAACAGTTGCTGAGTTGTGCTCTGTGATTCCAGACTTCATCTTTTTAGTTTAGAATTGATGCCCAAAGTGATAGGTGAAGGTCTGCAAAGTGAAATAAAGGCATGGGAACACAATAAATAAGTGCTGGTGTTTTGAAAATAGTGCTTCTAGTGCTTTAAAATATGTTTTGTAGGCTCTGCTTCCAACACTGATGCAGAGAGCTTTTTACACATTTCAGGATTCTTATACTATCTTTGACAGTACTGGCTAATACTTGCCTCTGGTTACTACATTTCAAGGAAGCTGCCTTCAAAGATAGGTTGGGGTTCTGATTTGTGAGAATATGGTTGTTCAAAGAATGAGTTTTAAATAACTTAAGGAGATATATTTTTTTTTCTAATTAACACTGGAATGTTAACGCCAGTTTATCAATCCGTTTTCAATTGTAGCATAACTTCTCAAAACTAAGTTCTAAAAGTTTGTAGGAATATGAATAGGTTGTGTTCTGTTTTGGATTTGAGGCTTTCCCAGTATAGTCATGGTCCCTGTGTTGCCTCACTGATGGAAACAAAAAGGTAGTTCCATTAGATGCCTAAAATGGAAGAAAAGAACTTTCCCAACAATATTGGTATAGATAAAATAGGGAGCAGGCCGTTAATTAAAAGCACTTTTAGGTGGAGTGAATGCGTAAGTGCACACAGAGTGTAAGGCTCTTACGAATTTATAACGCTAATTAATTATCATATCTAATGGATACATCCAACTTGAGAATTGTCCGCCCTCAGAACCTCCCTCAGGTCTGCCCCATGGCAGGCATCCCTGGAATTGAGTCCGGGGTCTCAAGACCCGTTCTTCACCATCATCACCCTTACATCATATGCCTTCTTTGGAGCTTTTCCAAGGTTTCTGAGCCTTCTCCTTTGACAAAATGATACCTTATTATGTCCTGCTGTGTGTATGTCCCCAACAAGATGTCCTTGCTAAAATATTTTTCCTTGAAAAGAACATTAAACAAAATTTCAAGAATGTTGAGAATTTGATATAAAATGTGAGAAAGGGGTTTGTTAACTGCTATTTAAAAGTGTTAGAAACTATACAGCTGTATTATTAAAAAATCTATATGCTACAAATCTTAAGAATCTTAAGCCATCATCTCCCCCCATACTTCCTAAATATATTGTAATTGTTGCTAGATGGTGTTATTTTAAAAAAAATCTTTAAATACTTTATAGCAAACTGAACTATGTCAAGGAAGCTGTGGTTTCTAGGCTGAATAGCTGGTTTTGGGCACAGAAACAATTATTTTCAAAGGTAATTCTTAAAATTGGGATTTGATTGGAATTCTATGATTTAAGACAAGATACAGGAATTCCAGAGTACATACTAGCTTTCTGCAATGTTTCCTCAAAGTGTTAAAATAACTTTGACTTCATTTATGATTCAGTTGTTAAATTGAAAATGTTTTCCAGAACACCTCGACCTGTTGTTGTAGAACCAATGGAGCAGTTTGATGATGAAGATGGACTTCCAGAGAAACTAATGCAAAAAACACAACAGTACCACAAGTAAGTTGTGGTTAGCTTTATTTTATAGAACATTATTTATCTAAGTAGTTACCTTGATAAATAGACACTAATTTTTGTTTTTGAGATTTAGTAGCAGGCAGTAGTGTTTTGTATGTTGTATTGCTTTGTGTCAAAGGATTAAACAGGGCCTTCCCAAGACTTACTAATCATAGTACAATTCAGACTTGGATTGTTGGTTTAACATTCTATGCATTTACTAAAGTAGACAGATTCTTCGTATTTTATGGATTACAGGTATGTTGTAATCCTGCAGAGATTTATGTATCCACAGATTTTTGTGTTCTCTGAATAGCCCTGTAACTATTTGCAAAGTCAGTGGAGGGCGCATCTTTGCAGCTTTCAGATAAAACTTTGAGCATGACATGAGGAAGTGAGTCTTGATTATGAGGCAGAAGTCACTTAATCTGAAAATACTTATTTTTAATATCGTGATTTGCCATTAAAAATCATGTTGCTTGTTTATTGTGGTAAGGCTGTAGAATACCACTTCCTAAAAATTTGTCACTGTTACATACAGTATTAGTATTAGAACGGGGAATAAAATGTTGACACGTGTAATGTCTGCAGATTCTGGCTAATGTTCTGAGCTTCCTAGTAAGCTTTGATATTTATCCAAATAACTGGTTTTATGAATTGACTGCTTGCTTTAGAAGGCTGAATGAAGTTAATCTAGTGTTGCAACTTAGTATTTTGTACTGATGTAAATACGAATTTTTATCTTAAATAAATTGGATGGGTCTTTATTTGGACAATTTCTGGAAAGCAGTCTTTGTTACTTGACTTAGCAGCTGAATTAAGCTTTATCTGGTTTGGAAGATAGTCATCTGACAGGTTGAATTAAAGTCAGATCTACACTTGAAGTGATTGTTTATACATTCTCTGGCTGTTACAGCTGTTGATCTAAATGTCTGCTTCTGTATATTTTACCTACAAAATTTTTATTAGGGAAAGAGAACAGCCTCCACGTTTTGCTCAGCCTGGAACATTTGAGTTTGAGTATGCTTCACGGTGGAAGGCTCTTGATGAGATGGAAAAGCAACAGCGTGAACAGGTTGACAGGAACATTAGAGAAGCCAAAGAGAAACTAGAGGCAGAAATGGAAGCAGCTAGACATGAGCATCAGCTAATGCTGATGAGGCAAGGTAAAATTGGGTAATCTACTAGTATTAATTTTGTTTTGTCATGGAATTTTTTTTTTTTGTGTAGCATATTGATCTGTATGTTATACTTGGAGATTTTGCCAGCTACTATTTAATTAAATGCATTTAACTGAGGAAAAGGAAGTAATATTTCTCCTTACACATATTCCTTGATGATTTGCAGAAATGAATTAAGAAACTGAGAAAGGGTGATTGTGTAGGTCTGTTTTTTTCACTTCTTAAATTTGACTAGTGTAGGTAGTTCATATAAAGTAATTGAATGGTAGCCTCACACTCATAAGTAAAATTATTTTCCATTTTTGATGTTGTTTGTGGTGCTAGATAGAACTCAGTACTATTTGTGGGCCATGTGCAGGAAAAAATAACATGATAGCTTGTTTTATACACCTTGTAGCTGTTTTGTACACCTCTGCTATGATATTAAGTGTTCCAGTAGCTAATGTTACTTTTTTTCCCCGCTCTGAAACCCGGCTGAGAAGTCTGATGTGTGTGTAGTATTGTGTGTGTGTAGCAACTCAAAATAACACACAGTTACAATGAATTCCAGTCATTCTTCAAATTTTAAGATGATGTATCCCTTTTTGTAGTTGTTTGAACATTTTGTCTTCTAATTGGGGGCAAAAAGTCCTCTATCAGTTGCTTTCAGGCCTTATCTTTACAAATCGAACAGGGTAAAGCTTGTGTTCCTTGGCCAGAGAGAGCAGTGGCAGGGCAAGTACTAAAGGTTTTTGGTTTTTAAATCTAAAGAGACTTCATGGCTACCTAAAAAAATTCTTAAGAGTGTTAGATCATAAGACAGTACAGCAGTTAGCTTGATACACTGGATAAGAACACCTTGTCATTTCAAAATGATGAGAACTTGCTGAGATTCTAAGTAGTGGATGCGTTTCAAAATTTAAACCCAAGTAACTTTCACAAGTTGTCCACTGCAATTACTTGGCTTTACTTAAAGATTACACTTAAGAAGGGACATTTTTGTTGATAGTATGACTTCCCAGTATGGATTGGTTTATTTTAATTTTTTTACTGCTTGCTTGAAGATATGTTGAAAATATGTGAGCTGAATGAGAGTAGTCACTAGAGTGGTGGAACTGGACAATGTAAACGCTTGAATATATTGCATGTAAATGCACAGTCTTCTAAAGTAAGCTTTAAAACATTTTCATAACTGGGACGGAGTTGAAAAGGAACGTACTTAATTTTTTATGTAGTATTCTTAGAACTACTGCAACTGGAAGTTGCCATTAGGAAAAAAATTTGCTTAGCCTGTTTTTCCTGACTAGGCACACATGTTTTCAATGTGATGCCACAGTGTTTTTATAAGGTCTTATAGAGAGCATAATTACATAAAAACATAACATAATGTATATAATAATATAAAAAGCATAAGGTCTTACAGAGAGCATAGTAACATAGAAAACTGTTTTGAAATGCTGGATAGTTATTGCAGCACATGAAATGACAGTGTTAGGTTGTTTCTTGGTTTATATTCCAAGAAAAAATGTTAAAGTGTTCAGTTTGCCTGTAAGCATAGGTGTATCTTACAGGTGAGGATTGTGCATGTCAATATGCTGTAACAACAGTGGCATACAGCTCTCCCTTTTCAATTAGACATACATTTTTAATTTTGGGTATATGAGTGACTGATACTTCCAAAAGTGATTCAGTGCTGAGGATATAGGTTGCGTAAATTTACCACTGACTTACCTAGCTGTCAATATTTAACAGTGCAAATGGCCAGTTCTAGAACTCATGCTCTTTAATTTTCTTAGAATTCACTTGCTGACTGTAGTTGAGGGCAAGATTAGGGATTACTTTTTTGTAACTTATCATGTGTTAATTGTGTTTTAAACTGAGACAAAATGACAGTGGGCTATTTATTAAGATTGAAAAGCTCTTGATGGTAAAAAATGGGAAAACAGCTTAGGTATGTTTTGTGGATATTAATGGTTTATTTAAGGGCAGTGTGAAGGAAAAGATATTCCTCTTTTGGAATATCTGCTAAGCCCCACTTTTATATGGAAAAGAAAGAGATTTGCTCCTTCCATTAGTGAGCCACTAGAACATGAATGCATTTGGTGCTAATATTCCAGTGAGGATTAAATGTGCCATTTGTTAGTGTGGGAGGAGGATTTTTTTCCCCCTCACAGTTCGGTTAGCAGAGTACTTTTTTGGTACCAGATAGCTTGGAATTTTGTTCAGATAATTAAATTTCTGTTTATTCACCTGCAGATGTTTAGTTTTCCAAGATCTAGGGGTTAGCAAATACTCCTTTTGTTTAATCTCAATTCTCTGACTTCAGTATGTATGAAAATAAGGTTGGTTTTTTCACTTGTATTTTTTTTTCTGAGATTAGCTGTCTTTAAGAGTTGTTGGTCTGAACAGTGTCTGTGAGTCTTAAGTTCGTGCCATGCCAAGAATATTAATTATATTAATGAGATAGCATCACAGGTTTTTTTTAAGAAAGAAGCATTGAAACTTCTAAGGCATCAGAACCTAGAATTAATATTTTTGTATACCTGATGCACAAAGTCAGATTTAAAGATGTATTGAAGTAGTTGTGAAATTTGAAATGCAATATTTTAATTGTGTAGAAGCTAAAAAGAAGATAGAAATGATGAGCTTACTGGTCTATATACTCTTGCAGGTGAAGGTTTTGTAGAAACTGCTTTATGAGAGCTAGTAGGACTTCAACTCTAGAATGTGTTGGTTTAAGTACTCAGGTTTTTGTGGTGTTGTATTAATACTGAAGGTAGATTTAATTCATTTGATATGTGTAATTTTTCACTTTTAAGTGTCATGTTTTGACAGACTGAGTCAGAAGTAATTTGTAAAGCAGAATACGTGTTTCCATGTGTAAGTAAATTGCATGATATTTCTAATCTACATACTGGTGGTATGTGTCAACTTTTATAAATATTCTCTCACAATGATGGTTAAATAGATTATGAAAATACTGGAAAATGTGACTGAATTTAATCTGAAGCTTAATTTTTGTATCAATTATGCAGAAGATTGGCATTTATTTTCCATTTTTAGAACCTGAAAAATCAGCAGCTAAAGCTGTTTAAAAGTCTTTGTGGAGTTGGTATTCCAGCTTATAGGATTAACTTCTGAGGTGAGAGTACACTTTCACCTTCTTCCCTCTGCTATGTGGAAGGATGAGGATAAAATGAAGACCTTGCCCTTTTAGAAGCACAAGAAGGTGCAGAAGCTTTTTGGTCTTTTTGCACAGTTGCTTTACTGCAGATTTTTTTCAGTTTAGAGAAAGGGCCTGTGTCCAACATATGTCATTAAAGAATTACCATAATTGCAGAGCTTTTAATATCAGTGGCTCTTGTGCACAGCCCAAGCCTGTATATCTGTATTTTCACTTGGCTGGTAAGGCATTGTGCCAAGATTCTGTCATTGTCAAATACTACTGAATCATAAATTGCTGTGTTGAACTTTAAAATACTAAACATTTCAGGAAAGGCAATAATCACAACTATGCTGTGGAAAAAAATTAAGAGAACATGGGGAAAAGTAGGGTGCTACGCCTTAAGAGCAAAGGGCAGTAAATGATAAATTTGTAGCAATTAGTAATAGAGACAGTGTAGGAAATCCTGTGCCAGAAATAGGAATGCTACATAAAATTGAAAGAACAAAGAACTGAAAAGGAAACATCTTTTCCCACAGTGTAGCATATAGAATGTGTCAGTTCTTAATCTCAGTAATACCCTGAAGCAACCTAAAGGCTCATTTTAAAAGAAAAGTACCCTTGCACTCTCAAATATTCTAAAGGTTATTTAAAAGGAAAAAATAGTGTGCTTGTAACACTCTCAAACTATCAGGATAACAGCAGCCAGGCCTTCTATGGAAATCAGTGTTGGAAAGAAGTGGCTCTCAGACTTTGTGACTTGAGTGAATCTTCTGTATAATCATAATCTTTGCAAGTGTGAAATGTACTAATTTTGCAGAAGAGATTGGAAAAGCAATCCTGCAAAATGTGCTTGAGAAAGAACTTCTAATGTCAAAAAGAATGTTGTGAGAATAAAAATCTCATAATATTCTTTGTTAGAAATGAAAACAAATACAGGATATTTTGGCAAAATATACTGATTGTTGTAATTTTTGGATATTAAAATAAAATTTCAAATTGTAATAATTTATGCTGATGCAATTTTGAGAAAAGTGATTTGCATTGCTAAAAAGGATTATTTAATTAGTATAGTGAAAAAACGCATAGAGAAATGTGCAGAATAGGTTAACTAAAGCATAAAAAGGCTTATAAAAGGTGGTATAGTGGGATGTTCCTGGTGGTGTCTATAAATAGTGCCTTGTGGCCAATGCACTACAGCGGTAGAAAAGACAACTGCTTCCTAACAAAAGGTAGAATTGATATTCATTGAAGAAAGCATACATTTCCAGGCAGAAATCAATAATGTGACTGGTCTGCAAGAGTAGTAACTGTGCGTTGTGCCTTGCTTTTTAAGAGCATTTTAAGTGTTTTTTAAGAGACTGGCTCTTTTTGGTGGAAGTTTAAAGACTGATCATTTGTAAGTTGCTATAGAGTCATGTGATAAATCTCCATGGAGGTTTGCATTTCATGCACCTGAATCACATCACTTTGGTTTTGTTTTTCTGATGTGTGCCATGTAGTGGTCTGCAATAGGTAGTAGAGAAGATAAGTAAGTCCGTATATATTGTACTAGTAGTGTACTAGGTGTAGTGTACACGGTACTGTGACTTCAGCAGTATACAGCATTGTGAGAAAACTGATGCCATGCCCTAAATATAAAACCAGGATGTGATTTAGGGGATTGAGAGGTTTTTCTCATCTTCTTTGAGGATTTCAAACTTCTTCTTTTGTAACCTGCTGTGGAGGCTTTGCCTGTCCTGTACGTTTTTGTGTTTGTGAGCCATGGATCACATGTGAAACTCACGTGAAACATGGAGTGTGTTTCTTCATAGCTTTATGATTTAGCTTTATGGGAAAAAATGAGTTAAGTGCATTGAGATATTTGTTTCAAATTTGAGTGTCAGAACTGTTAACTGACAGTAATAACAATTTTTATGTTGCCACATTATCGATTGACAGCTTTTATATTTAAATACACTTTTAATCCCATTAGATCTCATGCGTCGTCAAGAAGAATTGAGGCGTTTGGAAGAACTTCGAAATCAGGAACTTCAAAAACGCAAGCAGATACAATTGAGGTATTCTGTCTCCTACTGTGCGAAGATGTGACATGCAGCTGCTGCAGGCCTGCATGAGTTTAGAGCTTGTAGAGCTTGCTATTGATACCAAATAGAAATGTTTCTGCTGCTAAAAAATTTCCCTTTCAAATGCATAATATGTGGTGTTTCTGATAATGTTAATATAATGCTAATGTAAAAGAACGGGTTCTAGTTCTGCTTGAATTTTTTTTATTTATATCAGCCCTACTAGTTCTGTTGTAAATTTCTGAGATTTCTAAATAGTGTAGAAGTGTCTGAACCTAGTTTTTTTTGTTTCATATTTATTTTAACCTTGTGATTGAAGCATAGCTGGAACAGATATGAATATGGTTCTGAGATTTGTGGGCAGGTGATCTGCATATAGAATCATAGCATTGCAATTTTCCAGTCTGAAATGGGATTTTGGAGGGTATTTTCACTTGATGTTGTGGTATGTTGCAAACAATTTTTCCTTCCAGATCTGATTCATGCAAATACTTGTTTTCATATGTTTGCTAAAATTTAAGAAAATAGACATAGTATCATCATACTGATTGAGTTTGTATTCTTTGTATTAAATATTACAATAAATGTTAAGTAAAAAAGAGCAACACAAACACATCTCAGACTTAAAAATGTATCTGTTAGCAGTATTGAAATATTTTAATCCATAGTGACTTGTTAAAAATTGGAATATTTGAACCTGCGTACCAATATGGAGCTGAAAGAATAAAGTATGTACTGGTATTGTAATTACCTGTATTCCAGTTTAAAAAAAATTAAAAATACTTAAGCAGTATTCAAACTCATCAAGTAGATTAGCGCTTTACACTGTATAAAAAAGGTAAATATTGGCCAGTTTGGGTTATATACTTGATCTTATGTCCTGAGACTGAATACAAGCCTGAAGAGGTCAAGATACTAAATTTCTGTAATTTTTGAAAAATATTCTAGACATGAGGAAGAACACAGACGTCGTGAAGAAGAGATGCTACGCCAGAGGGAACAGGAGGAATTGCGACGTCAGCAGGAGGGAGGATTTAAGCCAAATTTCATGGACAACGTAAGTAAAATTCTACGATGAAAGGCCAGATTGTAAAATAATTCTTTAATTGTATTATTTTTTACAATAGCTGTTGATTTGCCATCTTCTTGTTTACTCTTTTTAATCTAGAATTCCGTCGTTCTCATGAGTGAAGTGATACATACTCAGTAGTGTAGTTATTCTCTTATATATTGACATCACTGTTATTTTTCCTACAAGCTGGTGATGTAACACTTCAGTGATGTGAAGGTGTTAAGATACTTTTTTATTTGGGAAAGGGAATGGGAATTGATGTTTCCATGAAGAGGTGTCCTAGTCTGTCTGAAGGTTTAAATTTTAAACCAGTTCATGCTGTTAAGGTTGTTTGAATTGCTTGTTTTGGCTTATGCTTAACTTATTAAGAAGATTATTATCAGAAACAAAATAGTGTTAATTTCATATGGAGCCTTTTGACCCCACTGTAAAACTAGATGAGGAAAACATCAAAATCTTGACTAAAGGAGACACTGAAAGATGGGGAAAAAGTTTGTCCTCTGCTATAATTTCTACATTATTTTTATTAACAATTTAGATATGCTCTGACTCTGCAGGACTAGCAAAATGCTGGTATCAGAGGAGTCAGCTTCTAAATTCTTTTCGGTCAAGGAGTATGACTTTCTTTCTGCCAACCAAATCAGTTAAATGAACACAACCTGTGTTGCAAGTGCATTGGTTTCATATGAGTAGGACACCTTTTACTGTTACAGCTATTCTTAGTGAGGAAGCAATGAATAAGCGATTCACACAATGCTCTTTTATGTTATTATAGCAACTGTAGTCTGCAGGAGGGAAATTTGCTCCCCTTCAGAGGCAGAACTTGATATGTGAATCGAAAAGGAACTGCTGATTTCTCAGCTACTTTCTGTTTTTGTGGAAGAAATGCCTGTTTTATATTCTATACAATAAAATTTTCTGTAGGGTTGCAAAGAATTTATTATGCATGTTCTGAGACATCCTAAGTCATGCCAGAAAATAAATGATTTCCTGCTCTTGGCAGGACATTTTTCCCAATCTCTACCCCTTAGTGTTTTTTGGAAAGGTGAGGACGAAGCAAAATAGTTCTTCAGGTATCCGTTGATTTTGCATTCTGTGTTTTGAGGGACTTGCATCAGAAAGCAATCAGTCATTTATTTCCAGGTGTGCTCACAGTGAAAAAGAAAATTGCTTTCAACATGTCTTTTGTTCTGGGTGATGAAGACCAAGAGTTCAGACTGTCCTTTAGTGTGTTCCAAATACTATTAAACATACTTTGATAAATAGTATGTAACAGTTGTCTGATGTAATTTAGAAATACTATTTACTGATTGTGTCTTCCGTACTGCGAAATGTGAGATTTCATTTCACCATAATATCTTAACATAGCGTATTTTAGGGTGGCCTGACTTTCTGACCCTGTAGGCTGCCTGTCAAAATCCTCCTGTGGCCGATGTGTGAGACCCCTGCTTTTCGCTGTGGAGAGCTGCAGTAGCAGAAAGCTGGGAAGCCAACCCATAGGCTTGGGATAGCAGTATGTCCCTCAGATTCCCTTGTTGTTAGGAGATTGTGGCCTACATTCTGCAGCTTGGAGTGCTGGGGAAAACTAGACAATGTTGGCCATCACAGCCTTTACTGGTTTTCTTCTATCTTTCTTGAGATAATGTTATTTAGTCTTTGTGCTTGAATTGCTTGCCACAGTTTGGCCCTCCTCGTTGCTTATCTACATTTTTAAATTCCAAACTCTGTGTAAATAGCAACTGTTCCAAGTTGGTGTGCTGGACTTGGCAAAAATGTAGGGTAAGAAGGGAAGAGGAGTGGTTCAGATGGAAAGCACTTCAATCACTGTGCACTATTTTTGTGACTTTTGTATGTTTAATTTTTTTGAGAGGAATGGTAAAGGTGAAAGAATGCTTTGGAAGAATGGAGCTTTCCCACTGAGTTGCATTACTGTGGTCATCTGAAACGATACTCTGCAAGAATATGTACATGTAGCTGAGCAAGTAACAGCCCTACAAAGAGTCTTGGATGTTATATGTAAAGGAATATATAGTACAGATGTTTTTTACATGTCATATGAAGTTAAAGTGGCCTATACTGTAGCATATGAAAAAAAATATTTAGTTTTTAGTATTCTGATCATGTTTTGACTTACATTTTTCTTCTAATGTTCTTTGAAATTTAAAAAAGGAAGAATGAAACAAAATTTGAAGTCATACGTTTACTTACTTTCTTCAGCAACAGTTTCTGATCAGGGCAGCTGTGTGACTAAGTATGCCTGTCATTTTATAGGTGTTCCTTACAACATGTATTTAGATACTTCTATAGTGTGAATGGGAATTGAAAAAGCAATTGCATTTTGCAGCAGATAAAAATTGTAAACTATTTCTGGAGGTTTCAATTTTTCAGGTCTGTTTTGAACTTAGAATTTCTTATACAACTAAATTGTTTTTATTTGTTCTTACTAATACTTGTTTTCTGGGAACAGATTCCATCTGACACTTGCTTCAAGTCTCAGATTACCATTGTATCTATACTGAAAAAGTTATTCTCTGTTTTAAGAGTTAAAAAGTTGACTCCTGGTGAGAATTACTTTTTTTCATAGTGATGGATAGTTTTTGACTGTATCATGTCTTAATAAACTCTTTTGGCATAATCCTTATAACATGTTAAAGTCTTCTGCCAACCATGTATTTAGAAGGACAGTAATAATTGTTTCTAATCCTTGTTTTTGTTTCTTAAAAGCTTTGAAAAGTAAGTTTCCTTCACTTATATCCTATCCCTTTTTACTGTTCAGTCTAAAAGAGGAAAATAAATGGTAAGTGCAATGACAACCAGAATTGGAACCTCTTGGATAAGGCTGCAGTATTAGGCTTTCCTGTTGACCATTTCTATTTGCATCTTTCCCCTAACTCATTAAACTCTGACTTTTTTAAGTGTAACTACTTTTGAAAAGCATCTCATAATCAAATTTAATGCAGTTACCAGTTACTTTGTTTAATTACAGATGATAAAAATATTTTCTGTAGGGGGGATTTCTCTTACTGAGGCAGTCTTGTTTCTGGTGATGTTGTACAGTAGAAATCTGATGGCATTGATTGTTAATCTAACAGGCAGCCTAGTGATGCCTAAACAATGTACTAATCTAGTTCTGTGATCTCTACTGGATAAGTTATTGGTAAACACTTTCATATTGATTAGGGTTTTTCCCTTGCTTTCTAAAAGTTGGTTAGTTGAAATCTGTTATATCTCAATATATATGCATTCTAATATCACAGTACCTTATTTGGAAAACATGTTTTCCTGTAGTATTTTGCTAATTTTTATTTTGCATACGTTCCTCGGTCTGAAAGAGGAGCTTGCTGATGATGATTGAAAGCAGTATTTTATTTTTCAACAGCACAAGTATTTTTTTTTAAAAAAAGTACTTCTGAGGGCTAGTAATACATTATTATTATGCAGCAGTGCAATGGTTATTATCCAGTTGTGAATCGTTTGCTTAGATTTACGCTGCTCAATCTCAATTGGAGCCCTTTTACCAAATAATTCCAGTTCCAGGAACTACTTTTATTCATGTCACCACCTTAGAGTGATTTGGATTAAAATAGTTTTCATGTGCTTACAGTAGAGACCAAAATATGTAGGAGTTGTAGTCCTACTTTTGTGGTGCACAGATTTAATTCTGTAGTAGCACTGTGAAATAGTGTCAGATGGGTATTGTACTTAATGAAAGAATAGCTGCAACACCATCCTACAACATGTAGCTCTTCTTACTGATGGTTTAAAGAGGGAGTTGAGATTTTTGAATGTCCTTGTCCTCTTCCCTCCAAGGAATCTTCCCCTTTTTCAAGTGTAACTTGCATATGTAAGGAACTGTTTCTTGTGAAATCATCATTTTAAACTTCTGAATGCTTACTGTTCTCTCATGTAAGACTTTGTATATTAAATGCTTTTTAAATCCCGTAGTCTTTTCAGAAATGATTTGTAGATGTTGTTTTGCTTTCCTTTAGTTTTTCTTGCAGAAGCACTACTGCTCAAGTATGTTGCGTAAGTATCAGCAGAAAGTGGCAGCCACTATTGCAGTGGAGATTGCTTCAACAGTAGAGATTGTAGTGGACTTGGATCAAAAGCTATAACACAGTCAAGAGCAAGGGAGTAAAAAAGCACCTTGCAGAACAACAGTGAAGTTCATAGCATCAGGAATGCCATGCCAATATACTTAGTTTTTGTTTTAAGAGTTTTGTCTTTGGAGCATTTATAAATGTAGCTTTCCATATCTTACTGATTGGAGCCTATTGAGGCGTGTCTTACCCCTCACTTCTACATTCCCTTACGAATTAAGCATTAGATGTGTTTGAAGCAAGACTATAAGGTTTCTGTGGAATTTTGTAACTCAGGAGTGGACTTTTGCAGTTCTTGCCTATGAAGTGAATATCCCATCTTCTGACAGCTTTATGCTTAAAAGCTCCAGTAATGTAAGCAGTTTGAATTAGCATGAAATAATTTCCTACCTTACTCAAAACTAAGCTAAGGCAGATGCCCAGTAATAAAGTAATAAAAAGTTTCCAGGGATCTTTTCAAATTTCATTTGTTTTCCAATCATAAGTGTTAGTTATTTTATCTTGACAGCCTAGTGTGCTTAAGCTAGATGGTGGTGAAGTTTTTTTGAGTTTGTATATAGTCTCTGTATTTTACTGCTTTATAAAAGCTCTTTGGTAGAGTGTGGTTCGAGACATGAATTACCTCCTTACTGCAATCCAGCATGCTTACTTGTGGAAGCAGTAGTTCATGTTTGACTCTTTGAAAGCTTTTTAAGGTAAAACCAGCTTGGAGTAAGGCAGATCATTAAACACAGGACTGAAAAACACCAACTTGACAAAACATTGCTGCATTTCTTGGCAGTGGTTTCACTTCAGTGATCAAGTTTCTTCCTATGCATAAAGCAATGTATGATAGGCCATTGAACAAGCAGTTTATAAATAAGCAGTTTGTGTTTTTGTGGGTGATTCTAGCTTTGGCAGTAGCACTAAATTATTTTTATTTTTGTAGGAGTGCAGTGATATACACCAGTAGAGCAATTCTTAAATCATGATTTCTTCTATTCCTCTGTGCTTCAGATACTAAATTTCTTACTTCAGGCAAGAATAATACTTCCTTAGCAGACCTTAAAATGTTCAATTTGTTTTATTTTCAGAAACCAAATACATTATTTTCAGCCTATAATTAAACTGTCAGGTAGAAAAAAATTAACTGTCATCTTTTAGTATGAAAAGACATTGCATGAAAATCAGTGCAGAACTTCAGCCATCTTTTTTAGCATCTTACGTGCTATATAGATAAACTGAGCTATTTGTGGAATAAGACATCTTTTGGTTGTAACTATTCTGTGACCATTTTAGGATGTTTCATAATTGGCTTTCTAGATTATGTTTTTATGTGTCTCAAGGATGCTACTGAAAGTAATTTTTCAGTAATAGAGCAAATAATTGTTACAATGTTATATTTAATTTATAACTTTGTATTTCTGTATGTGTAAACTGTGAGTATCTAGGAAATGTGATAAATTTTTTGTGTTTTATCTAGGAGACTAATCTTTCACTCTGTTGCAGTCATCTTCTAACATTTGCACCGAGTGCCTTAGAAAATACTAATATGTACTTTGTGTGAACTTGCAAACAGAAAAATGAATATTCATAAGCAGTTTTTGTACCTTATTGGTCTGTCAAATGTGCATAAATCTCCAGTGTGAATTTAGGTGTTTTGATACTGCTTTTAAGCATTCTCAGATTTGTTCTCTTCTGTAGTAATTGATAGGAAATTTTTTTGTCCATGTTCTTTAAATTATCTGGTTTGGTTTATAACTTTATTTTCTCTCAATAAGACTGATGATTAAGAAACTAAAATACCGCTTTTCAGATGCTTCATATGTAATGGTAAAATGATGACACCTGTCTTCATCAGTCTTCATGTTTCATGAGGCCTCAGGTTTAGCAGATGCCATTTTTGTTCAATTATTAATAGAAAGACCTCAAATGCATCTGGTATGCTTCTTTATAAATTACTCCATTTGTGTCCTTACAGTTTCCTTTTTAATAAAAATTTTATCATAAAAATTAAAAAATCTATTAAAGAGCAGATTTAGTAAGTCTGTATTTTAATATTATTTCCAAAAATTGTTACTGGTCACAATTTAAAAAAAATTTACTTATCTAGCTTAAGTTTCTAAAATACAGAGTTCTTCAGTTTTTCATATTCTGGCAAGTAAGATGAGGCTTTTATGAATAACTCAGAAAAGTACTTTGTTAATGTGTTTGATAAATGCCCATATATATTTTGAAGAAGCTAAAAAATAATGTTTGCATTAATAATTTTCATTTTTTCTTCCTCAGCCACTGGAGTTAAGTTTGACTGGGAGTTTGTACACCTATTTATCCAGACTAAGAAGAAACTAACTTTCAGTTTCAATTGTCTACTTGATACCTATTTTGGACTCATCCACCTGTCTAAATCCTGAGGTCTTGGTGGCACTGAGACTTGCACCCAAAATAAGTTCCTTCGGTTAGAAAAGTTTGTCTTTATTTAAAACGGTTAAAAGAAAGAAGAAAACAAAACACCCAAGAAGTAATAAATACAATAGTATTTTTTGATATGAGGAAACCTGTTAAAGGGTCTAGTGTATTGTGTGATGAAACCTTGTTTATAGATCTGGTTTCTCTCTTGAAGGCTGTGCCTTCCAAAAATTTTTTTTCTTTGGGATGACCTCCTGTATTTTGCTTCAGTAGCTTTTGCAAACAGAAAATTTTAATAGTGATAGTGCAGTAAACTGAGACATAGAAATTAACTTGTCTTAATGCGGTTGCCTGTCTATTGATACCAGGCTAAATGTTATTTTAAAATTAAAATACTTATAATTTTTCTCCTGAATATTTCACAGGCCTCTCTGTGAGCGTAGGGTTATCTCATTACCACAGCTAGTGTTTGTCCTATGTCTTTGATGAATAAAATGGAATTTAAATATGATATGTCTATCTTCTATCAAGTACACTTCAATTTTCCAGAGATAAGGTGTTAGATTAATTAGCAGTTGTAATAAGTAGTGTTTTTTGGTAAAAAGAGTTTTTGGTAGAGCTGTATTGTAAAAGTTCATATGGGGAGTTCTATAGAAACTAAAAAAGAATCAAATATATTTAAGGTTTGCCATTTAAAGATGTTTTTCTTGAACATTATCTTAGAATCAGAGAATGGCTTAATTTCAAAGGGGCATTTAAAAGCCATGTAGTCCAACCCCCTTGCAATGAGCAGGGATATCTTCAACTAGATCAGGTTGCTCAGACCCCTGTCCAACCTGATCTTTAGTGTTTCTAGGGATGGAACACCCACCATGTCTCTGGGCAACTTTTTCCAGTGTTTCATCGCCCTCATTGTAAAAAATTTCTTCCTTACATCTAGTCTGATTCTACCCACTTCTAGTCTAAAACCATTACCCCTTGACCTATCAAAACAGGCCCTACTAAAAAATTTGTCACCATTATGATTTCCTGCAGTGGTCAGTGGTCTCACTGATTTAGGCTTAGAGTTGTGTAGGGTGAAAAAGTGTTTGTATTACTTTTGTTCTGTACGTGACATGAAGCATATCGCTTTTACCTAGAATTCCTGAACGCAGTTTTGTTTATCTTCTTGTGGCAGGGATCTGGTAGTTGCTTCTTCTAAACGTATTAACGTAAAAGATACAAAAAAGACATGGAATTAGGTTCTTCAGGCTTTGTTCCTCTGTATATGGTGCTGGTGTTTATAATACTTTCTAAAGTATTACTTACTTATGGAGTCTGTGTTCATTTTCCCCACACTTTTTGAATTATTAAACATTTGTTTAACTATAGGGGAACTTTCGTGTTTAGGTGTGAACCAGCTATTGTTTTTTGTCCCTATTGATTGTGATCCTTGTTGTGACCCTAACATGATTCTGACCTTGGGGTACGTAAATAGTAGTCTTTGTTGGATATCTTTTGATGAAAGCAGACACTGTAGCTGAAGAGTTACTGTGTGTGAACTTGGGTCAGGGTATTTAACTAGAAAACAATGTTTCTTAAGCTGTGTGGATTTGTTCAGATGACCGATTTCTTAAACTTTGATGCAAATACTAGGACTGCCTGGTACAGTGTATCATTTTCTTCAGTCAGATCTTCATTTATTCAAATGACAAGATCTTTCTTCATTCCAGTCTACCTCACGTTGCTGTAGCTCTACAGTAAATGGCCTACCAGTTGTAAAAATTACTAGCTGGAAAATTATGGAGCCTGGTTTCGTGCCAGGAAGTTTCATTGATGCTTCTCTGTTCATGTTTTTCTATGTTTTCTGTGCTGTATGTGTGGACAGGCCAAAAGTTTATTGAAAAAAAATCTCAAACATGGAAGTATTCTGGTTGTAAGCAACAAGATATTATGTTTGTTAGAAGTTTCTCCTGCAGGACTTCTTTGTAGCATTGAACAATGGCTATTTTCAGCTTCCTTTTGGCAAATATTTACATATTCTAATTAATTGGTAACTCAGATCAGTTATGGGATAGCAATGACGATTAGACTGTTTTTTTATTATAATTTAGTCAGCATATATAGTATCTGTTTGGTGAAGAAAAATTAATACAAAAGGCTGGCAAAGAGATGTGTCTATAACCAGGGCTGCTTTAAAAGTGTTTTAAGTTGATTTCGCAGTGTTTTAGTTGACACTTCAATTAAGAAGTAGTTAGATTTTTACATAAACACATCATGATAAAGGATATTCTTAGCTGATTAATTTTTCTTCTAAGTAAACATTGATGACTTTCACTACATCGCGTCTTTGAATCTTTCATTTGGGGAAAGTTGTTTTGAATCAATCCAGAATCAATGTACAAATATTTTAATATTTGTATAGATAGGGGGTTTGTGCAAGGAAAACTTAACATTTGGGAAATCTAAAATGCAGTGTTGTTTTACAATATCTGATTTTCATTTAAGGAGCTTAGTGCATTTGTGCATGATGGTACAGTTAGCCCAGTCTTTGTTACCAGTTAAGCCGCCCTTCAAGTCCACACCCACCAGGGTAAATTGTGGAGTGTACCTTAAATTCAATCATTTGCAGTCTCTTTTGTGAAAGTAAGGTATACTCCATGCTCTCATGGAAGTCTGTTTTGATACTTAGCCTATTCTCATGGCATTTCTTTAGCTCAGAAAACCCCAGAGTAACTCTCAGATGCAGCATAAAATTCTCTAATATGCCTCTGAAGATGTGATTATATTGTGAATCTAGTGCAATTATGTTACATGTGTCCATTTTGAACTTGGTGATACGGTGGACATTTTCTTCCAGAAAGTAGTTTTGTGGGTAAGTAAATGGTAAAGTGCCTTTGAAAAACACTTGTGTTATGTTCAGCTGTTGATCTGTATTTAATTTATGTTTTAATTTCTTTGCTATCATTGAAAAAATGAAGCTAATAGAAATGGGAGAAATGTTTTATATGCATTGGGTCCACAGATCTAAGATGGCTCTAGACTCCAGCAGAACCAGATTAATTAACAGAATATTGTAACGAGAAAGTTGCTGTTAAGATAGTTAATACATCTCTTATTTTTCAAAGTATTTTCAAATCTGTGTTTACCTTCTCTAAATACCTTTGTCTTGTGAAAAATTATTTCTGGATTTTTACCTTCAAATATTTCAGAAGCATATTTCACCTTTCTTGTGAGTGTTAGTTGTTACAAGGGGAAAATTTAACAGAATATCTGTTTCTGTTTTCCCTCAAATAATCAACAGCAAAGGCATTTGGAAAAATTGTCCTTCTTTGCAGTTACATCCCCAGAGAGTGCTTAGTAGTGAAGGGTCATGGTAGGATTTTCTTTTACCCGAACAAATGATGGAAAGGTGATTGAATAGAGGCATGGAATTAAAATATTTGGATTTTGTTCCTAGCTACTGTATATATGCTATTTGTTTGAGGCCTGATTTTGCCTTCTGTATACATTAATCTTTTTGGATAGTGGACAGCAGGTTATGAGAAAATGAGATAATCTTTTTAGTCAGTTTTACTTCGTAGATATAGATACTGTGTATACAATATTTTACTGTATTATAACAAATGGAAATGGGTGAAAAACTTAGAAATAATGATATATTATTGCAGTATTAAAGTTCAGAGAAGGAATAAGTAACTACAAGACAAAATAATGAAGCAGAAAAGACATAAATTTCAATATGGAACCAAATGCTATAATCCACAGAGTAGGTTCTGTGGTAAATCTTGACTTATTTTAAACCATTTTCTATTTTGTTAACAAGTTAGATTGCGATTTGATTTTTTGACCTGTAGCATAGCAGTCTGTAAGTATAGGTTCTGTGTAAAACACAGCTGCTGAAGCTTAGTTATAAAAAGTCTTTAAAAGGCACATAAGCTGTTTTATGAAAATAGAGTTATTTTTGCTTTTATTCTAGTTAGTCACTTTTCGCTATTTACTGTACAAGACTGCAATTCTCAAGTTTAGCAGTTTGTCTGAGTTGCAGGTATTTTGAACTGTTTTCCTAAGCTAGTTTACTTTCTACGTCAAACTTAAATTTGGAAAAAACAAACGACCTCCACAGTTTTTGAACAGTTTACTTATAGTGACTTTTTAATGCAGATGGGTTTCACTCTAAGGTATTAACCGCTTGCAGTTGACTGAAACTTTGTACTTGGTCCTGGTGAGGCCATATCTGAAGTGCTTTGTTCAGTTTTGGTTTCCACAGTTTAAAGAAAAGAAGTTGCTACTGAATAGGATCCAGAGGAGGGCCACAGGGGTGATTAGTGGTCTGGAGCATCTCCCTTATGAGGAGAGACTGTCCAAGCTGGGCCTGTTTAGTCCAGAGACGGGAAGACTGAGAGGGGATCTCATCCATGCATACAAGTATCTGAAAGGCATCTGCCGAGAAAACGGTGCCAGACTCTTTTCCGTGGTGCCCAGTGGCAGGACGAGCCGCAGCGGCCACAAATTAAAACACAAGTTTCTTCTCAACACGAGGAAAAACTTCCTTATGTTCAGGATGGCAGAGCACTGGATCAGGCTGCCCAGGCTCCCTCTCTGGAGACATTCAAAAGTCTCCTGGACATGTTCCTGTGTCACCTGCTCCAGGTGACCCTGCCTTGGCAGGGGGGTTAGACTGGATCATCTGCAGAGGTCCCTTCCAGCCATAACTATTCTGTGATTCTATTTCTTGAAAACACTTCAAGCAGCTCTTAACTTGCCTTCTTACATCAGTACTTTCCTGCAAGTGTTTTAGGGTTTCCCTTTGCTAATTTTGAATTAATAGCTGAACTATATTTCCAGGCTGGGACGAGCCCAGTGTGGCATGTGGAGGTTGATGAATAGTGAGGCTTGGAAGTCTTGTGTTCTGAAAAATTAATTTACTTTTGTCTTTCAGTGTTTTGGTCCACCTTTTACAAAAAGAAAATACATTTTTTACCCATTTCTGCTTTTTGATTGTGTAAATATATATTCATCTTCTTCAGGATGTCATAGGTTTGTTTCCTTAAAGGTGAAATTAATTAGAACATTCTGGATAAAAAAAAAAAAGAGAGAGAAAAGGACACCTGAAATGTGAGGAAAATCTGGTAGAGGAGATAATGGTTCTTCTGCATTGCAAAGGAAAGACTAACATACAGACTTCTGCTTCTTATAAATGGCAGTCATATTTGAAAGGATGAAACACAGTTTTTTATGGCTAAGATGTAAGAACAGCTTATACATTACTGTACTTGGCTGTTCTGCTATTGAGATTTTGAGGAGAACTTACAGATCACACTGGAACTAATCTTAAGAAAAAAAGATTAAAAATTTTTAGGAACATATTTTGAGAGTAATCATAATGTCATGATTGTTCATTCTTGAACATTTTCAGCACTTGTAATTAGATTGTATTACGACAACTTGGCAACTGATATAGATAACAGTATTTTTGAGTGCCAGCTTGTACGATGAGATTTACATTATACTGTTTTTTAAAAATGTGTTTCGGTTTCGTGAATCTTTTAGTCTCTTTGATGCTCACAAATTTCAGGGTCCTCTATGTGGTCTGTGAGCTTATCTCTTTAAAATATTAGCCTCACGTCTGTCTGTTGTGTATTAAATAGTATTTCCTTTCAGGGGATTAATAAATGGTCCTGGTTAGTGAAGTATCCCCTAAAGGTCTTGTAATGTGAGTAATCTTAGTGTAGTTAAACTGCTTTCTTTTCCAAAACTGTCCGTGTAGACCTGACTTAAACATCACGTGAGGATTTAATGTATTGAAAGTCAGCTTTACTTCAGATTGGGTTTTGCATCCAGCTGTAGGAGAATGGCAAAAACAAAGCATGGAAAGTTCACAGTTGTTAAACACCGTGCTGTCACAAAAAGCCTCATCAAGTTGTGTGTTTTGGCAAATAGAAGTTAGCTTTGCCTAAACAAATAAAGATCCCAAACTGTCTTACATTTTGCAAAGATCAGAAATGTCTCGTATTAAAATTAAGGTGAATGTGAGAGAATATGTAACTTTCTGAAAAGAATTTCTCCTAAATCTGTAAAATAGGAGTGTTGTGTGTATGTTCTCTATCACACACAAAACTGCAATCCGTTTGTTTTTTTACAGTGTTGATGATGCACTGAGAGACTTTTCAGCAGTTAATGGAGCTATATAATAGAGTACTCTCCTACCCAATTCTTCATTAATCTGTGTTAAATACACTAGTAAATGTTACAAGGTGTATTAAGACTGACGTTTTTAATATGTTGTGGTAGCTGTCTTGCATGTTAATATAAATGTAGTATTTTTATTACAGTACACCTGTGATTTTAAAGCATGGTTCAAGGCATGATAATATTTTTGTACTTTTAAAGAATAACTTCACCTTAAAATACTAAATATTTTTGAGTAGTTTAATGGGGTTGTTTAGTTTGAGTTTTTTTTTCTATGGGATTTGGAAGCAGAGGACTATCTGCAGCACCTGATGCAGAAGGAAAATGAGGCCCCATAGAAGTAGAAGACTTTCTGTTCTTAGAACTAAAAGCAGAGAGCGAGACTGTAATGCATGAAGGGTTTTCCTAAATACGTTCCTATACTTTTGCTGTTAATTAGTTTTAAGAGAAATTCCCCTGTGCTTATAAAATTGATGCCTCCTTTGCAATCTTATTGAAATAATGGAAATACCTGAGCAATGCACCTCACTAATAATAAATCTTTTTTTTCTGTAAGGGAAAATCAGATTTTATTTTTTTTATTATTATCAACAGTTATAATTATAATTGCTACTACTGTTAGGGATGTTTTTCCGATTTATAGCATTTACTGGAGTATATGTATCTATGTGTATTTCATGCAAAGTGTATTCCTGGTTTTACTGATGTGATAGGTTTTTTTATGCTTTGGGTGTTCTAATGCTGTAACTTAGTAGTAATCTTCATCAATTCTTTTCATGACTCAGTCACCAAGAAGTAAATTGCCTTTATCTCCTCCAGCCCTCTTAGAATGTTTTTCTCAAAGATTGAGTCCTGATTGAATAGTTGACAGCTATTAAATCTAATAAAAATTCATTAGGCTTCCTATTTAAACACAGAACTCTGTAGTTTACTGTATGCTACATGTTTTAAAGCTACATTTACTTTAGTTATCTAGTTTAAAGTATTTGTGTAGTTTTCTGTGAGGTAAGAGAGCTTATGTTTTTCCAGACTCCTGGGTGAGAGGTATCACTCAGTGCATAGAGTTTTTGACTAGTTAAGGCTGCAAGACCTCTCTGGAATCATCTAGTACAATGTCATCTCAGAGGAAGGATCAGGTCTGGATTTGTACTGCAGTGCTCAGGAATGCACAGAAATCTTGGATTTTGAAAGATTGGTATTTTTCATTTAAAGTTACTTACTGCATGTGATGGAACAAAATGAACTATTTGGAGATACTGTAACTTATGGATCTTACATGTTGGTCTTAATTGAAGAACAAACCAAAGAGGGAAAGGTGACAAGAAGGATGGATGGAAGAGAAGGCTTTTGTTACTTCTTGCTGGTAGCTTAACTTCCAGTGAACTAGTCATTGGAGTGAAATGGAGATTCTGAGGAAAAGACAAATAATGCACAATCAAAAGTATCCCTCAGATTCCAGTTTTGATTGCCAACCCTAATTTATGTCATTAAAATATAGGTGTCTTTCAGTAAATTACAATTCATGTAAGGTTTAAGGGCCTTATGCCTCCTAAAGAGGTCTTCAGAATTAATTTTCTTTTCTAGAAAGAACTTAATAAAATAAACCATACCAGAAGGAAGTAATGAATTCTAGTAAGAGGTACAGAAATGTCATACCTGTTTTGACAGATATAAAGTCTGCTAGAAAATTGACTTTGCTTTTCATGTTAGTGAAAACAAGTGAGAATCAACAGCACTATGAATTACATTTTGCTCTACGTATACAACCTAGATAAAGTGCTAATTAAACTACTATGTGCAAGTTTATGGGGTGTTTTTTTTTTGCTATGGCATTTTTTGGATGCCATGTCTTAGCATTACTCTGGTCACCATTCTTTAGCTGAAAGGTGAGTAAATAGTCCCATATTAATTGGAAAGTGCATCTTCTGGCCACAAACACTTGAAAACTCTATGATCTGTCATCTTAATATATCTGTTGCTATCTTGCTTTTTGCTGTTCTGAAATATTCCATGCCATATTTATTTCAAACCATAATTTTTTGATAGCTCTACTGTGAATATTACATCATTTGGAGACAAGATTCTTAATTTTTTCTGGGCTTCTGTAATTGCAAGGTCTGTTTTTAAGGTTAAAAAGTAGTATTGCTTTGTCAGTTAAAAAAGATCGGTTTTGCGACTATCTATTTTTACTTTTGGTGTGAGAAGGGATTTGCATCTGATACATTCTCTTGTATCAATTGTTAGGTGAATTCAATATTTTGATGTAGATTTACTTTTTACAATTGACATTAAAATCAGTTGGAATTGTGAGGAAATACAATTTTTAATGTTTGTATCTAAAGCAACTAGCAAGTATAATCCTGTATTTGCCATCATAGCAGTTTTTATAAAAGCAAATTACTCAGATGAATCAGACTTTCTTGAGGTTTGTGGTAGTGAGTTCTGAAGTATTATACAAGAATCCTGCAACAAAAGTAATTTGGAAAGCTTTCTTTTGAATTGTGTGAGCAGTGCTTTTACAGTAAGACATTCTTTGTTTGCTTGATTTTTGGTGTTTTGGGTTTTTTTCTGCTTTTCTCAAAGATTAACATAGACTTTGCTACATGTTCTTTGTCTTATGGCTTTTTCCCCTATATTGCATATCATCCATTTTTCTTGTTCTCTTCCAGTTTAAGTTGTTTTCCCAGGTACCAGGTGACTTCAGAGGTTCTTAATCATCACACATATTTCTCTATTAAGAGTTTAGCCCTGCTCTCTTGCTACTCAATTTTAACTCCCTGTTATGGGTAGTTATGGGTGGCTTTGGGGAAGGGGCTGAAGCAGGCTGCTACTCAACAGAAGAATGGGCAGATATAGTGAGGAAAAGAAGCTCTGAGAAGGTAACGTTATCCTTGTTGATTTCTGCAAAGGGCTTGAGTATCCAAAAGTGAATCTCAGGTGGGTTGGGATTACCAACCAGCACTGGTTCGGCTACTCTGTCAAACTACCTGTTGGTATTTCTTTCTTTGTCATATTTAGGGCAAACCCCATGGACTAGTTGACCTAACTTACCTGCAATAACTAGTTTATGCTCATATAGTATAGAGCTGTCTAGGATGTGATTTGTGTCTGATAGGACTGAATTTCTGTTATCATCTACATTCCTGCAAATACAAGTTGCTAATATGTCAAGCATTTAATGACGTTAGTGATATATACTATTGGTTAACATTTGAAATTAAGTATTTTCTCTGACAGGAAAACTTGTGAATTCTGTGTTTCACAGTACAGAATTTTCCTGTGCTGCAAATTCAAGGAAACATCATAAGTTGAGAACATGCAACAGTAGGAATCATGTTAATAATTGTTGCAGGTGCATTGCAGGTAAACTAATAGGCAGCAGAGATCATAAGGCACATTTATGGATCTTCATTCTATAGCTGAAATGCTTTTTGTACTGTAATAATTCAACACCGAAGTTAAAGCTAAAAAACAGCAATTAATTAATTCATGGTTATGAATATTAGACTAGACTAAAAAAAAAGTAAAATTGCAAGTTCTACCCATCTTTTGCTGTACTTATGGCTAACTGAAGACTGATAGCATTTCAAGCTGAGAAAAGAAATTGTTTATTGGTAGGAGGCAGTGTGCTTTTTAATGAAAACATACATTAAAGGTTGCTAATGCTTCAGTCTTCAGAAAGAAAGAAAGCCAAGTTCTAGTAACTAGTGCAGCTTTACAGCTCTGTACTTACATCCTCATCTGGCCAGTATTGTACTCGGCCCTGCCATATATGGCACTTGTGACATTAAATTTGTCACATCTCAGTTAAACCTGAAATGAATCAAGTAGGTTATGCGCACTGATGCGAAATCTGGTACTTTGTGTTGTAGCTAATGGGTATCTCGCAACTGCCTGTGGCATGTCCTGTTTTCACACATGCACATATGCATGCATGGGTGCACACACTATCTGACTAATGTGAATTGATAGCCATGGTGTTTTTGTATCATCTGGGGCTAGGGATTGACATTAGGGGTGATACACCACTTTTCCTTCTGCTTCCTCATGTCAGGGCTGAGGTGTACAAGCAGACTAATATCAACAAGGTTGTATGCTGATTTTGTGACATTGGTATCAGTTGATGGGTATTGTTGCTCCTACTGAGGGTGCTGATTCTACTTGAAATGCCAGTTGGTGTTACTTTGAAAGGTCTGTCAAAGTAGTTGCATGCTCTATTACAAATTTTTAACATGGGTTCTAGGATAAGAAGAAGAGATCCACCTTACTATTCCATCAATGGCCTTTTGCAGCTGGACCTTAAAACCTGCCCGTGTCTTTTAGTAACCACCCTTATTTTTCCTCTCCACACTTTTCTTTTGAAAATAATGTATAATCTTATGTTAAGTACATTTTCTAGGTTAATATGAGTTACTAGAAACAAAGTTGTTGAGCTGAGAGTCTTTTGTCATGTATCTTATGCCAATTTCTCATAGCAGGGTATTTTTACAAAACTATTGATTTTGTTCAGTCAAATAGCAATGTCTGCCACTTGAAGTGTTTGAAGATAGAAGACTCTTGTTAGACATCCCAAATATGATTGACCAAAATGGAATTTTGTGAACCTGTAAAACTACCATGAATGTATTTTTATTTTATTAATATTTCCATGTAAAAGTTTCTTATAGACTGGTTTAGTTGCCTAGCACATGTATTTCTTTTCAAAGTGCATCTGTACTTATGCTCTTAAAACATAAGTGGAATGATTTTCAGAATGAGGTACAATTTTTTACATAAGCTTATTCTTAGCACACATGTTCACGCGAGTGGAATGCATGTTAACGTTCATGTAGAAAATTAAGGAGAAAACTTTCAATTAGGGGGAAAAGTTTCATTAGGTTTTGTTTTGAACTGTGAATTTGTTTCTATTTAATCGTTTTCATGTAAAGAGTAATACTAAAATTTGGCGGAGTTATCTCTGATAGTGAATTTTGTTTTTCTCTAAGTGATGATTTTTTGCCACTCTGGGTGCTATCCTTTGAGTATTGTTTCACAGCAGGCCGTGGTTCATGATGAGTAATATCAGAACTCTTTTGCTGTTGAGTGACTGAGCATCAGTTGAATCTGGATTAATTTGACTTATTTGTCTGTTTAGTATAAATGCATGTTACAGTTTTTGGTGATACTACAGTTTTATGCTGATTTCAAAAGGATGGTCAGTATCTGAACTAACGTATCAATAGCATAATATAATTTATCAGAAAATGTACCACCACCAAGTTAAGTCAAAACTATTGGAAAAAGATGAACTGGCAGATTGAGTTTATATACCATAATATAACACATCAGAGTTTGGTTTCCACCCAACACAAGCATTTTTGAATCATGAAGCCAGACTGACTATTATTGAACCACGGCCTTTAGGCAATACTATAATAAGATCTCTTTATTTACCGTTAAAATGAAAATATACTTCTTATTAGTGAAAAACACTGCGTGAAGATGGATTCATTTGAAGGTGATCACATAACTATTTGGGAGCTTTAGAGTGCTGCATATGATAAATGAAACCTGTGATTTTTAACATGCAAAAATGTACAGCATTGTTATATTGAACTTATTAAGCCATGTGATATTAGGGAGTATAGTTAACTTCATTCCTTGTACTATTTTTAATCAATGGAAACCTTGGAAACTTTTAACACTTTTATTTTCATGGAGTAAATGGGAATGTTTTCAGTTCTAAGAATGATAGGTTGACCATGAAAACTATGTTTGCTTTCAGAGAGAACAGGAAATGAGAATGGGTGATATGGGTCCTCGTGGAGCAATTAACATGGGAGGTAGGGATCTGAAGGAAAAAGGCTTCTGCAATGTAAATTTTTTTTTTCTTTGGGACTGTACATGCTACTCAAGCATTATTAATCAGTGACAATTACTGGTAAAAAGGAGTAAGCAATATTAGGAATTAAAAAAACTCACATATTTTGCTTCCAAACATTTCCCTGCCCCCAAGGTATATCTTTATTTTACTGCTTTGACTGCACATGGGAAAAATACGATGTGCAAGTTAAGAGAAACAAAATTCAGGGAAAGGTGATGCTCTGGAAATTATCTGATACAGAAGAGAGTTTATGTTCAAAAAGTATTTGGAATTCTTTTGGAGGCACTACCTATTCAGACAAGTTGGTACTGTAATTGCATGCGGTGAAATGATGTAGAGGTCGAAATTGGCAAGTTCTTGATGAGATTAATGAATATTGTGGTTGGTGTTCTACTAATTTACTGCAAATCTGCATTTGCAAATATTCTCAATTCACTCTTGTGACTTTAAATATTGTCACTGCTAAGAACTGTTACTGTGAAATCTAAATAAGTATGATAATTAGTGCTTGCTCCATATATGTAGACTGAAACAGTTTGGAATCTTGTCCACTATATCTGCTTTTAAACAAGACTTAAACACCAAATCTTACTAAACTGTATTAAGGGTCATTATATATCTATTGGAAGTTTCCTGATGTTAATTTAAAATAAATTAAGGTGATGATTTAAGTAAAAGTAATAGAACTGTTTTTTCTGTATTTTAAACTTATTACGTACCAAACTTAGTAAATGTCGTTGCTTGGCCTTTTGAATAATGTGAATTTATAGACTAAAGAATCTGCCTGATTCAGATTTTTAAATACATTATTCACCATTTCCTTGCATTTATCAGTTGAGGCACATTTATAGCTGCAATGCAGAAACAGGCTTTTTCTTTCAGTGACAATGAAAAGCTTTAAAAATAATTCTAAAGGAAGACATTGTGAAGTTATCTATAAATAATGAACTGAAGCATAGATTGTGACTACATTTTTTATTTTATAGTTGTACTCTTGCATATCATTGCAGCATACTTGAAAATTTCATTAAGAGACTTTGTAAATATCAATACTGTGCCAGTTGTCCAGATCCACAAGATAGATACACTTTCTAAATACAGATTTTAAATGTCTATTTACTGCAATTCTTGTCAGGTTTTAATGCTTAACAGTGATGTTCATGGTCTTGTTTTCTAAGCTTTCTGTTACAACTTGCTTTTAAACCTAATACTTTTAGAAATAAATTATGTAGTTCCAAAAGAAGTTACAGTAATATTTAACTGCTATTTTAAAACATCTTTAGCAAATAGTGTTTGGATTTTAAGTTAGCTCACTGTGGAGTTTTTGTTTTTTCTTCAGCATATTAACAACTCCACCCGTACAACCAAAATAATCTGATCCCAAAACCTTACAGTAGACCTTTAAATAGTAGATCTTTAATTACTGACCTTAGCGTCCATTCTTAACTGTGAATTCTCAATTGTGAATTTCTGTCACAACTGTAACTAACTTTATTTTTAGCTAACCTTTGCCTGTGCCATTTGCAACTTTTCATCATTTGGGACAGTAGAGAGCTGGAGTATCTTCAGTAATGGAAATATCTGCATTATATTATTAGAAAGCACAGTACCTCTGTGACAGATTTAGTAAGTGTGGGGCTGACTCGTGTAGAACTGCTCATTTTTATAGTTTTCTCTGACAAGTTCTGAGAGAATCTGTATGCCTCATCATAACACTTAACTGTATCTGTAATACTTTCCATCTGTTACTGAACCTGGTCCTGTAAATTAATTGCTAACATCAGTTTCCCACCAATAAGAATGGGTAATCAAGTGGTTAGGTTTTAGTGTCTGCTCTGGATCTAGGAGGATTTTCGAGGACCTCTGAATTATAGCAAAAATACTATAGCTGCCACTTGCTGGAAGTGTGCAGGGTCCCACTCTCTCCTTGCATTACACTGTGTAGTTTTCCTCCCATCAGAGCTGACTCTGCCTGAAATAGGATTAATATTGAAGGTTTGATAGTATAGGTTTCTATACCTCACCTTAGAAACACTGGGTGTGTTTGTATGATACAGAGCATAAGAACTTTGTGGCAGTTGACAATTCTGACACTACCCACCTGTGGCTGGCTGGCTCAGTTTAATTAGACTGATTAGCAAGCCAGTAACAAGTAATTTAGCGTTTAGTTAATGGCACTACAGCCCACACTAACACTGCCATCTTGAGAGTCCTGCAGAATAGGAGGAGCCTCTGTAAATAAAGATTTCTCCTTATATTGGCAGTTTAGATGTCTCCTTTTCCTTCTAAACTTAGCCACTGAATGGATGATACTAACAACCAATTTTGGGGTAATTCTCTTGAATTGTAGCATAGTTTTCTACCTGCTACATGAACTGATCATGTGTGCAGGTAGGTAAGAGGCATCCAAGTTGAGCATACCTTTGTTTTGAGTTAGTGTTTTAGGGAGAGGTCTTGGAGTTTCTCATTACTATGCTCAAAGGAGTTCTGCTTTTTGAAATTATAGCATTTTTATCTCGTTTAGGATTTTACATGTGCTACTGTGTTACATGGATTGTTTTTGCTAAGCAGTTTGTCGTTTGCATAATGATCAACACAGGTCTTCAGTTTCAGCAGCAATATCTTGGACACCATGGTTTCACTGACTTGTGATATATGCACTCAGGGCAGGTAACAGAGATGTAATTTTGCATACCTGCAGATAGTTTCAGTACTGTGTGCTAAATGGCCTGCTTACAATGATGTACTTTTGTATATTCGTCATTGAAGAAGTACAGTTGTGATGAGAAGTGCATTTATTTTTAAAATAAAAATAACAAGGTTATTAGTCTAGCAACATGTCAGATTTTTTTATATTCTTATGGTGTATACTTTAAGTGTAGATTAGATTCCAAAGATATGTCTTCTTCCATTATTAAGTTTTGGATGCACACTTGAGCTGAAAAGAATGGATTACTGTTGGCGGGGGAGAAATGCATCACCACCAGTCTTGCTATTTCATGATGGCAGATGTGAGATGCATATATAATCAGACTTTTTTCTTTCTTATGAAAACGTGAGAAAATGTTATGGAGGCATTTTTGCCTAAATGTTGTGTATCTTAATGAGAACTGGCAGAGTGGTATTTCCTAGTGCAGTGTTCTAGCTAAATTATCTCAAGATATGTTTTCAAACTTTTTTCCTATCTCTTCCTTTGAATCAGAATTTTGGAGGAGATTGTTCTGTCACTTTCAGTTCTAACAAAAGGTCCCTTACTTTTCCGGTACTTTTCCCATAAAAAAATACAGTTAAATGCAAGATTTTATTTATGTTGCATTACAAATTATTTAATGTGAAACTGAGTACCATCTCTGGTATTGATTTTAGACTTTAGATTAATCTACTGTATGCTGTATATAATTAACATAATACTGGTAGAATAGTACTTGCAAATGTACATTTCACACGATATGATCCCTAAAGGGGCAAATTGCCTTATAGCTGCCAATATCTGTAAAATCACTGGAGTTTTTTGCTGATTTGTACTGTGTATACTGCATATGTATGCTATATGAATGCTTCAGTTCCTACACAGAAACTGTACACCTGTAAAGCTGTAAAGGTTGGGATTTTCAAATGCATGAGGCAAATCATGTAATGCAAAATAATAGGGATTATTGAAAATCTGTTTAAAAGCAGATGGTTGAGATAAATGTACAGTCTCAAAGAATGTATTTTTTTTATTTCAAATATTTGAAATCTTGCATATTTGGCTTTTTAAATATTGTAAATTGCTTGTTTGTTCTTGTAAAGTTAAGATAGGACGGCTCTAAGTATAGATTGTTTTGCATAGATGCGTTTAGCCCAGCACCTGCTGGTAACCAAGGCCCTCCTCCAATGATGGGTATGAATATGAACAACAGAGGAACTTTACCTGGCCCTGCAATGGGTCCTGGTCCTTCCATGGGACCAGAAGGAGCTGCAAATATGGGAACACCAATGATGCCAGATAATGGAACAGTGGTAACGTATTGCAAATTTAATTACTTTGAATAGCTGTCATGTCTCATGGCCCATTCCTGTTACCAAAGGTATTTTCACGCTGAGTAAGAGGACGTTACGTCTTTTGAATCTGTAAAAGTAATTGATAAAACTTGTGCATACAAATAATTTACAACACAGAATGGCAATATTTGTTTGACAATACACTGAAAATCCTACTTAGAAACTGTGATCTATAAATTTAGACTTTTGCTGTTCTTTTGTAAAACTAAATTCTGTGAATTAGCTTGTTGGGGTTTTTGGTGAACTGCTAAACGTTGGAAGCTATGTAGTGTGAAGATATCTTTGTGTAAACTATTTAATATTTTGAAGCAACTTTAGTGTTCTATTTATTTTCTAACACTGTTAAATGCATGAGATTGTGACATTAATGACACCACTTAGAAAATCACTATGCCAACAGATGTTGGGCATACCTCTCATATCAATACAGGAAAAATAGTGCTGCCCCATTGCCGTGGGTGGTAGGGAGCATCTTGTATACGTGTAGAATTTTAAATCAAGAGTAGATAGGCCATTGGGGTGCAGTTAAAGCACTAGCCATTTTTGCTTTGCTCTCATAGCCAGTCACTTTTCCTAACTGTAATGTCTTATGTAGAGAAACAACTATATAGTTTAAAATCTGATTTTTTCAGGGCTACTCTGTAAATATATATTTGGATTAGTGGTGGTGTGGTATAAAGGAGTATATAGTATTAACAGTGATTCTGTTACAGTTTTATTGGAACACAGAAGCATTTTGTAGCTGCTTCTTTTTATATATGCCTTCTCAACAGTGTCTGTCTGTGATTGAGCAATCTGTATAACGAAGTTTGAACAAAAAACTTTCTTGCGTAGAGGTAAAATGAGATTCTGATTTCGCACTAAATACATGATGAGTCTGGTCTTTACAAGTTAAAAAGGAGAGGATCTCACTTCATATCATAGGAGCCAGCTCATTTTATCAGTTGTATTATTTCTCACACAGTGGGGAGGATGCTGTTCACAAAATACTGGTTTTGGACATGCTTTTGCTGTAGACCACTGTGTTACTGGTCACCTCTAGAACATTCTCTTATATTATATAGACACTGAAAAAGAGGTGTATGGAAAAGAACATGATATTGTAAATCATATTATCTAACTTCAACTGTTGTTTTTCTACAAAAAGTCATTCCAGATACGGAAATGTATGGAGTATACTGACACTTCAAAATGCATGTTTAAAAAAATATTTTTTTTACTTCTGTTTTCTTCTGCATGTTTCTAAAGGACAAATTAGATTTTATTTTCTTCTTAATTTTGGACTCAAAGGGTTTTTAATTTGAGGGGCAGGCCCCTACAGAAAAGCTTAGCTTTATTGTTGTTGTTGTTGTTGGAAAGACACTTAAAAAATCCTGGGAGAGATCTCTACTGAAATACTGTAACAGTTAATTTCCAGTGAAGGAAATGGAGACCAGAAATAAAAATTTATTTTTTTTAATTGAATGTTTTCCTGAAGTCTTAAGGGAAAAGTTGTAGCAATATTATTTTTCTTCCACTGAAGTCTTTTGAAACATAGATTGTCTTTGAATATGACATTTTAAAGGTGGCCTCCCCTCTGTACTTTAGGTAATTAATTGCTTAATTAGATGGTGAGAGGGGTCCTTGTTGAAATGAGGACTTGACTTTTTGTCCAAAAGTCAAATTGTAAAATTGATCAGGAGTACGTGATAAGTTATTTGTTGAAATTCATATCCATTGCTAACAAGCTGGTGTGAGTTAATTTTTAAACAGATTTACCCAGTGCTGCAGATTTAAAGGTACTTTGGCTCAGTAGTACTTCTTTATGCAGCTCTTGAAGTAACCTTTCTCTTATACAATGTCAAACACTTATATTACAACCGCGATCTAAGTTGCATATATTTTTACCTATATAAATATAATGGGTTTTTTTAGTAACACATTCATGAACTAGCAGACTTTAGAACTTTAGAGCTCTACTACTACTTCTGGATTTAGGCTTTCAGAAGAATTCTTATTCAGGCATATAAGCAAAGGGCTTGTCTTGAATGTTCTTGTTGAACTCTGAATACCTGGGCAGTTTCTGTACAGAAGGAATTTCTTCTGAAAGCATAACTGTCCTTAACAGGTGAATGATGAGTTATTTCCAGATCTAATTGCACCATAGATCTGTGTTTTTAATGGTTTATGTTACGTTGAATTTAAATTTCACCATGCAGAGTTCTATTTTTAAACACTTGCATAAATACTGAATTGTAAGTGCTCAGATGCATGTTTTCTTTTTTAGGTCTTAATTGCTAAGCAAATAAATTTGTGTAAGCATATATACCTTTATTAATATTAGATGCAAAGCTAAGGAAAATAAATGTGGAATATTTACTGGATTTTTATTTTAGGTTGATATTTCAGAATAAGCTTTAGATATATACAAAGTTTTTTATAATCATAGTCCAGTTATGCATTTTGTCACTAATGTAATTTTATTTGGACAGGGTTTTAAAAGTCTTAAGTTTTTTAAAGTACCGTATAAAAAAGGCTAACTTCAGGTACCATGGGCTTGAAGTATCCACAGATATGTGGGTATAGAAGTCTTTGGGTTATATTGCTATTAAAAGAAAAAACATGCAGTATCTGGAAATAAAAAAGCTGATCCATCTCCCCCCACTCCACCTCTTCCCCTAGTCTGACAATGATTCTGTGTCTAATTTATTTAAGGGAGAAGCATTGTAGTTGGTATATAAGGCAGAATAGGTCTCAGGTATAAAACTGTTTGCTGTCTCCTCTCTTACACAGAGAATATATATTGCTTCAGATGTGTTTGTAAGGATGAAGTCGCATTCAGCACCAGAGTTGGTCTTAAGTATTGTTTCTAAGTTTTAATTTACTTTGCAAGTTGGAGCATAACATTAGCACTCTTTAATTTCCAGCTCTTTTCCCATAGTAACTAATTGAATTGCTCCTTTCTTCCTTCTATGTGTGATCCTGATTCTGCTGGACTATCTGCTGAACTCCATGACAACATCACTTGTGGTTTTTGTTGTAACTCATATTTGGCATGTTCCAAATGGACTTGTATTAGCATAATGAGAGATTCCCTCAAGGAGGTCCATCACAGATGGGTTCACCTCTGGTTAGTAGAACGGGCTCTGAAACTCCTCAGCCGCCAATGAGTGGTGTAGGTGCCGTGAGTGGTGGACCTGGTGGCTTTGGTAGAGGAAACCCAGGGGGCAACTTTGAAGGACCTAACAAGCGTCGCAGATACTAAATCTTAATTCATTCCTTATTGTTTTAGAAATTCCAGTAAAACTATACGGTGATATGCCTTTATAATTTTAGCTGTTATCTGGAAATGGTTCTATTGTTATTGTAGTCTTTAAAACAGTTTCTTTTGTAAAACTTTTTTTGTATTCAGTCATAGGCTTTGTAGTATAGAGCAGAAATGATGCGGATCATTATGTAAGGCAATGTGTTTGTGACTATAGCAAAATACAATGTGTGACTATGCTGTAAAACGTGCAGTTATCTGATTACAATAAAAAAAATCACTGGAAAGTATTTGGGAATGTTATTACTAATACCGAGTGAGAATAATTTTATGCTTAATTATAAGTGGCATCATTTTCATTCATACGTAGTTTCTACTATGTGTCAAGAAATTTCCATTCTTAATAGTGAATCTGTTTAGCTAAACTGCATGGTGCAGTACATACTATGAAAAACTTGTAACACAACTGCTTTTGTTTTTACTTTGGAAGAGCGTAAGATTTTATACAAAGTGTTCTCAAGGATAGTGTATCCTTGCATCTCAGTCCACCCTTGCAAACTTAGTCACAGTAAGCTTATCAACAGAATATATCTGTTACACAAATTTTTAGAAAATTTAACTTGGAGAGGAAAAAAACCCCAACTTTGGAAAGGAATCTGTATGTATGCTTTATTCATAACAGTGTGAATGAATTTACCTAATCCATACTTAGAAGAGTATCTGTTGTGACATCTCTGTGTTCTGCTGATGGTTAAAGTATCTTGCCATTGCAATGAAGGAGACATTTCTGCAAGCTGGTTTAAAGCCTTCCACTGTGTAGTGCATCGTTATTAATAAGTATACATTTTCCCTAATGGTTGGTTTGAATGGAAACACATGGGTTATCAATGATTAACTGTTTAAAAAGGAAGCAAATACATGTTTTCCAGTGAAAATAAGTATTCACTTACAGTTGAGTAATATGCATTTAGAAGGATTGCACATAAGTATTATTCAAAAAGGTTTTACAGAATAATGAATTTGAAAAATATCCATTTACAGCAGAACTCAAGTCAGACTTGCTGATTGACTCTTATAATGAAACTGACGGTAAAGGTATTAGGAAGCTTATTATGATTCTGATTTGTCAGTCATGGAAGATGATGGAAAAGACCTATTGGTTCTATTCCTGTAATGGCAAATAAGTAGGGTTATTGGTTGGTTACTGTTACTCTTTTTCCTGTGCAAAATAGCAGTGTTCTATTTTTATCAGTTCACTCACATTTTCAGAGATAGAAATTACTTGTTTTTTTCTGCATGAATACTGATACTAAATGGATTAAAAACTGATTTGAGATAAACTGGTGTCCTAATTATATAAAAACGGTGTATTATATATAGCTGAGCAGGGATGCAAAGAGCAGAGAGGGCATGTATGTGTTGCTTGTTAATATAGCTGTGATAATCTTGGTGGCTTGAATTTTGAGGAAATGGGTAACAAGAAGATTGTGGCATTGCTGACATTTTGGAACGGCACTGTTATTTAAATTGCCTGTGTTATATGGCTTAAGATAGCTATTGTTTTCATAGAATTCAGGAGTTATAATATATTTAGGTCCTCACTTGGGACATCTGTAGCTGCTAAGCATTTTACTCTAGACTGTCTTTAATGCTGCCATTTTTGCTTGACTTGAGATACATGTTACACTTATAGTTTGTAATAGAATAGTGAGTTATGCTGAGAGTCTGAAGTGCTCCTTCCCCTACTTGATATATGTATCACATTATGGCACTCATTCTTAAAATAAACCACAACCAAAGCTGCAACTGGTTTTACTTAGTACACTAGTCCCAGAAGTCAACATTTGGGAAAATTGTGGGGTTTTTTCACTACTGTCAACTAGTGTTTGCATGTAGCAACTACTTAAGCTCTCTGCTTTGGTGTCCGGCATTCAGTTGAATATGCAGTTCACACTGATGTCTAATAAGGTGCCTAAATATGAGATTACTTTCTTCTCATCTTTTCTGCCCTTATACAAGACATTTTTTAGGGGATTGAGAAAGTATTGGTGTAAATTGGTACTTCCAAACTGTAAAGCTGTACAAGAAACATGTTTTAAATATAACTTGAACTAGATTCAAGAGATCTGTTCTGGTTTTTTGTTGTGTTTTGTTTTTGGGTTTTTGTTGTGTGGGGTTTTTTGTTTGTTTTTGGTTTTGGGTTTTTTTTGGTTTTTTTAAGGAAAAGCCTGTGTCATTCAGGCCTTTTAGCTAAATACTGTGTCATTTTTTTTACTACATATGTGACCTCCTTGTAGTGTCTTGAGTATGTTTCAGAAGTAAATTAAACATACTAAATCTGCAAAAGTGGTTCATTCTTTCCTTGCAAGCTTTATGCTACTTAAGTGCATGTTTGTTGCACTGCATTTTTGCTAGCAAGCGGAGGTATATGTATTTGAGAGTTATTGTAGATTTTAATTAATATTGGTGATTTTCATTCTGCAGTTGTGAGCTACCCTTCCTGTAAACCTCTGACTTGAATAGCTCTGCTGCATGGTAGCAGTGGATTTATCAGCTGTCCTTGCTGCAGAAAATCACCTAATCTCTATTTAAATATCCATGGACCAAGTTTTAAGAAGTAAATACTGAAATGTTGACTTTAGGCACACTGAAGATTCCATGACGAATGCATTTGGTAGCTCGTGACATGCTGCCAAATTCAACTCTTAATAAAAGCTTCCTTAGGGCTGCCTGGCTGTGTTGATGGTACACAGCTCAACTCTTAAGGGCAGGGTTTCTTGTTTTGCCAAATGTGGTAGTAACTGATTCTAGCTATACGATAAACACCTAATTTCCTTAATAAAGGAATGGTCCCAGTTTGTTTCCTAAAAATGGTGTATAGATGTGGGCAGGCAGTGTTGTTGCTTGAAGGTTCCGTCCTTGTGCTGAAGTAGTTGATTTTTCTTGTTCCTCATCTGGTTGATGGGTTTATCATTTTTTCTGTGTACACATGTACTTAAGTTTTGAACTGCCTTTGCTCTGTTTGACTAGAAAGCACAGTGAAGTCCTGACTGCCGTATGCTGTGCTAATACAGTCTTGAAACGTATATGACATTGACACCTACAGTGCACGTACTTTTGTAATGTGCTTACTGAGCTTTTACATTATGCCTGACATTTCAGTCTGAACTGCTTAATTTTCATGTGAGATACAATTTGAATACTTAAAAGTAACTAAGCTTTATGATTTCATTTAAATTAAACACGCCACTACCAGAATCTAGCTTGTCTAACTGCATTTTCGTTTGTCACCTCAGCCACTTGAAGGGGAGCTATTGGGCACTTAACAAATAAAAAATTCATTTTGGTTGCAAGTTAATATCCATTGTGCTCATTAGATAAAGCATGTTGATATCTTAGGAAACTTGTTGATGATACTTTACTGTATTTATTTCCTAAGAAAAATACAAATTACTATGGACTACCTAGAAAAAAAATTCCAGACCTTAAGTTGTTTTATTTATTGTCCACGTATATTTTACTCAATTGTACATAAAGGTATATGGTAAACTGGAGAATGTTACTAGAACTGAAGGTTAAAACAGTTGACGAAGACAATATGAACTGAATATTACATTAATTTAAGTTTAACCATAATCCAGTAGGATTTTATAGTATGCCTTCTTTGAGGAGCATTCTGATCTAAATTACACTGTCACATTTTAAAATGTTATACCAAATTAATTTTCTCCCTTTTCCACTTTTGATTTCAGATATAGAATAATCTTTAATTACAAATTCTTAGAAAGTACTAAACACAAACACAGTGTCAATGATGAACTAGGCATTGCTGAATGGTCACAATCTGCCTTGATATAACTTGGCCCAAAAATGCTGAACCAAAGGCAGATTCTCGAGTGAAAACCAGAGCCCCTTAGGCCTTGGAGGTGAGATGTTCAGCAGATCAGTGGTGTGCTCTGATGGCATGAAGTTCATTTTACTTAAGCATGTTGCTGAAACTAATTTTTTTGCATACGTCTCTCTATGTATATTAAGTTGGACCATAATTTTTCCCTTTGTAAGTCAAAATAAACTGTAATTGAACTATTTAAATAGCAAGGAAGGCTGGGTAGCAACTGGAGTCAGTTTGCATTGGACCACAAATGTGAAGGGATTCTAAGTCCCATTCCCAACACTTGAAGTGGTGCAAATTCATAGGTGGTTTTAAAGTCTGCATCCGGTACCTTTTGTTAGGTTATGCCCAAGACTGGGGGACTTCAGAGAGCACATACGTCAAATGAAATGTAATTGTCATCTCAGGAGCTCTGAACTGATTAATATGGGCACTGTGCTGTCATTAAGATGCAGAATTATCTTGGGATTTGGTGCTTTCCTTGGGCTGTTGGCTCACTTCTGTAGCATGAGCACTTCTGTCCAAACTCCGCTGATTCGTGAATCATAAGGAGGGAGGGAGTGAGTGTGGCCTATGGGAAATAGAGAGGTAGAACATTTGCTACTTACTTGGCTATTCAGTACTAGTTTAGAGGAAAATGTTGGACTGCAGTAACCTAAAAGCATTTGCCTTCTTAAAAATTCACTTATTCAAATGTGAGAACATAGTAACTATAAAAGAGTTGACTAAAAACTTGGAATACCTAATGTCAGGTATAATTTTTCCCATTGAATTGGGGTTTTGTTGCCTTTTGGGATATACTGTGAAATAACCTTAGTAGGTGGTCTCATCAGTTTGGTGTTTCATTAATAGTTTTGGAGGTTTTCTCATAAAGTATTTAAAAAATACCATAGTTGTAAGCATTTCATATGTATTTTCACAGTAATCCATGAAATACTGAATTAAGTTTATCAGAATTTATGTCTAAAATGTTACTTCTAGAATAGATAAATTGAACATTAAATTTTCATGAAAACAGTACTTTTGATTATTTTAAATGCATGAAAATAAACCCTTAATGTGTTCCCTTTTAGTGGGATAGATTTAATAGGTCTTTTCCATCTTGAACTTCCTTGAATTTTGGAGGTATTCTTGTTAATGGCCTCAGCCTGACTCTTAAAAGCAACAAGAAATGGGTTTCTTCAGTAAAGAGTTTGGAACACCAACCATTTTTTCGTACTTGAAGGAGCTACTCAAGTTTAAATTCAGAGATAAGCTTACTTTTACTTGCAGGTAAAACCATTAGAAGAGTCCCTGCTTTCATATAATGATTATTATATACCCAAATCACATGAAAAGAAAAAGTGATTTTGTAAATGTGGGTAAAATCTCAACTGATTTGTATGTGGTCCCTTGAGAACAAAATGCTCATAATAAGAGGTATGAAATTCAAAAGAAACTTGACTGTGTTACTACATACATGTGTTGATAAGGTTTTTTCCATTTGTTTTGGTAAATGGTTTGTCTAGCACTTTCATTGTTCCTAGTTTTACCAGTGTGCTTTTATATCTCAGTTTCTGTAGAGTGAAGCATAGCTGTATAATTTGATTGAATTTACATGCTAATTGTACGTGGGATATTAAGTGCTTGACTTGAAAGAAATGCAGTGAGAATAAAGATACTGTTCCTGCCTTTAAGTGAAAAAAACTGTGTAGATCCTGGCACAGGAATAAGTGTGAAGGGTCCTGTATGTAAATTGGATAAAACATGGGAGAGAGGGAATAAAGTAACATAATAAAAGTGGGAGAAGTGTGGTTTAATTTTATATCTACAGGAGATTCACAAAAGTAATTTTAAATCTTGTTCTACATGAAAACCACGAACCAACTAATTTTTAATGGAAAATATGGAAATACCAGGTATATTCATGTCTTGGATTTTTTTAAACTGAATTTAGTTTTGTGCAGATGGCCAAGGAGTAGCAGAAAAACTGAAACAAATTAATGCTCTAAAAATACTGTAATTCTTGGGGTGTAGGGTGGGGTCACTGCAGATGGCTGTGTTTCTTCTGTGTTGTCCTTACAAAGTTGTTCTGTAGGGCTTGATTTTGTGGCTGAATACAGCAACTGTATACAGCATTGTCGTAAGTATGAAACAGCTGATTTTAAGACTGTTAGCCTCCCATCAAACCAATGAGAATCCAGTCTTACACCTGAGTCAGACAGAGAAGCTCCAAACAGAAGACTATGGTAAAGGAAAATAAAATAGTGCATATTTATCAGTGATTATGGGATGTGATTAAGGTATTTTAATTAATTTTTGGCCTTAATTTCACTGTAATCAATTTTTTATTTGTGTGACAGGGAAAGTAATTTTATTATTAGTGAATATTTGAAAGAAAAAAAGTCCTTGCCAAAACAAAACACCTCTGGCAAAAAAACTCCAACCCCAAAAAACCCTCAGTACACAACCCACCACTAAGGAAAATGGGTTTTCCCTATTTAAATAACCACATATGCTTAAGAAAAGTGGAAGGGGAAGTGTAATACATCTAAAAAGATGTAAAAACCACAAGGGGTTATGGTAATTCTTTTTGCATCTGTTTGCTCTTGATGTTCGGGGCACTTTAGTGTGTTTCTTTTTAAAAAAAAGTTCCCATTACTGTTCATTGTTTGCTGTAAAAGGATTTGTTCTACAGTACTGTTACTAAGCTTTAAATATTTTTATCTGGAGTAAAATTGCACAAAAAGCCCCCTGCTGCATAAACTAGCTATCACAGTACTGTAGAATGCAGTCTTTGAACTGCCTGCTGGAATTGGTCTTTCAGACTGCTTCCAAATGTTTTAAATACTTTTATGCTCATGGGAAGTTGGAAATATTTGTGTCCATATGTAAAATCATTCTGTCCAGGCATTGCTGCAGATATGACTAGCCCTTTGGCCTCCTTGCTGCTCGGTCCTGATTCCTGCCTGCTCTGTGTCCCCCTTGCGTCCCTGTGCCCAGGCAGTGAGCAGGGTAAAGGACACCCAGTGAGAATTTCCAATTCTGCTCATTTCAGTGTGGAAGGGAAGAAGAGTGAGGAGTGGGCAGTAGAGCAAGACTCTTCATAACTGTGCAGACGTAGGTTAGTTTGTGCTGTAGAGTTAGAATGTAATTTTATATATGTTCTTATTAAGTGACTTTGTAAGGGTCCTCAGTACTTCCAAGAAATACATATCTTAGAACAAATAGATAAGAAGCATGTTGAGGTCTTTAGATGTCTAAACAACATGGTTATGTTTTACATTCTTAGTGGTGATTAGTCTAAGAAGAAAAATATTTGAAGTAATGAAGAAAAAAAATGTACGAAATGTTGAGCCAAATTTTGTGTGAGCTTGACCTGTCTGTTCACTTTCTGCAGTTTCCAAGAAGGTTACATGCAAGCCAGTAAAATATGGAAAATAGTGTTCTTCGTGATTTCTCCAGGAAAGATGCAATACACAGTTGCTTTAAAGAAGCAGGACTATTCACATGTACTTTTTCTTGGAAGAAAATATGTAAACTGCAATTAAAAAGATGGGGAATACTGTCTTTTAACATGCTAACATTCTTCATTCTTTGACATGATAGCACTGTGTTGTTCCATATATTATGTTCTACTTTTGAGGGAAAGAGCATGTGAAAGGTAAGCCGCAGTTCCAGTTCTAATCAACCTCAAATCAAAAGCCTCTTGCAGAAGGCACAGAAGGAAAATGCAATAATGAAGCAGTAGTTCATCTTCAGTGTTGTTCCATTTTGAAACATTGTGTTTCTAGAACTCCCAGCATTGTATCAGTAGCAGTTCCACATCTTTTTCAGAACCAGAACTGTGCCAAATAATAGAAATAAAGTTTTTACCTTAGTGTGTGAAGAGTACAATTACTGCATTTCTAAAACTGGATGCTTATAGACTTTTCAAAGAAAATGTATGAAGGAATTGTCATATATTGAACTGCTGATTTATAAGTGAAAATTCTGTCAACTTGCCAGTTGGGATGGCTATGCTTTTAGAACCATTTTGGGATACATGTCAGTGTATCATTGTCATGTTATGCTTTGTGTAGTTATTTATTACAATTACCACTTAATGCATGTTCATCATCATTCTTGCATCATGGTTGTGTACAGTTTCATATTTTAGTCACAATGCTGAATGCCAGTGTCTGTAGAAAGGCGGGTTCTAGAGCATTTGGTATTATGTAACTTGTTAGGTGAGTTTTTCATTGCTAAGCTTGCTTTCCGTTTTGTGTTCGTTCTGCATGTTTTGAGCAAAATACACTTTTTCCATTGCATATGGGGAAAAAGATGAAAGTCATGAAAAAATGTTTATTAGGAAAGTAAATGGAAGTCCTCTTTGTCTCTTACTGCTTCTAAAATGACAGCCGACTCAGGAGAATAAGATCACTTGGTATGCTCTGCATGATTACTCTAGCCTTTTTCCTGCTTAGGGGACACTTCAGTATTAACATTAAAAATTTAAAAAATTCTATTTAGTTTCCATCCCAAGCATGTGTACAAGACAGTAAATTAAGCCCAAATGTCTTGATGTTTCCTCTGCATAGTACTCTTAACTCCCCAAGTTGCATTAAAGATGAAAAAAATTAGTTTTTCATATTTTTTAAAGTGAAACGTCTAAAGTGCTGAGTTAAGAGTAAGTCTCTGGGTAACGGGGGGCAGAGAAAGCACAAATTTGTGGAGAAATCATACTCTTGAGTTGCATTATGTTACTGGGCATGCATTTTTTATTCCTTACATTGGGACCATTGTGTGAAACTTTGTTACAGAGATTTAACAAGAAATATAATTTGTCTTATTTTATCCAGTTATAAGTATCAATTCATTGCTAGCATCTTAAAAATACCATTGGTCAGCTTAGATTCATGTACTTTACTGGAGATGATGGCATGTAGTATGAATATCAGAAATGGGCTAATTCAATTGTTGGTAGTTACTGGTAGTGATGTTGTGTCTTTAGGCCTAGTTTAATAAAAACTGATCTTGAGCATGCCATTGTTTTAAAACTTTGTGCCCAGAACCTTGATACTACATTTGTATTTTTGATTAATTGCTGTAGTAGTCACAGAAGTACTCAACAGCTTTGAAAGTGTTCATCTAGATATTTGAGGGAGGGTAAGGGATTGATTATTGTATGTTGCTTAGTTCCTGAGGCATTGGTTGGGAAAACTGGTATTGAAGAATCTTCTTTTTATTATAGTTTAAAAAAAAAAAAAAATAATTTTTTTTCAAACAGTCTTGTATATTCAAAACTGTCCAATGTGGAGGAAGCCAAATGGTATATCTTTAAAGAAAGTGGAAATACTTTATTTTACTAGAGGCCTTATTTGAGCTCTCAATCTTTCACTGATTTGACATTGAGGACATCGTGCCTCAACCCCAGCCTTCTGTTTTGATTATGGTGAATATTCTGCAAACTTCTGCAAGGCTTTAAAAATTGTGTGAGGATGTAAGGTGACATACTGACTATAAAACTGGGATAAATCATTCAGCTTTGAAGCTTGTTACTGCCCTGGTCTGGTTATCCTAATCCATTCCATTTAGGGCTTTGTTTCCTGTTGTGTATTCCAGGTTTTTTTTGTTGTAAAGGCTTTAAATTTTCCATATGATGTGGAAGATATGAGCTGTATGAAGCCTTATTTGAGAGTTCTAACACTGAATTTGATGGAAATGGGCCAAAGGAAAGCATCAGGTAGCAGATGCAGAGTAAAAGCGGTTCTTTATATGATTTGGCAAGTTGTTACATATCTCTCCATATGTGTTTTGTTAGTCTGTTAATATCATTTATGTATTCTTAACCTGTTGTGTTGTTAAAAAGAATTTATGGCTCTTCCTAAGGGGGCAAAGAAAAAGGACTTTGTTCTGGATTAATTAAATTTCAAAGTTTCTCTTCTGTGTAAAGAAATACACAATAATTGACAATACATGAGAACTTAATAGACAGTTACCCTTTCTGAATTCACAGGTGTGTGGAAAAACTAATATGGAAAAGTAAAAGTATATAAGTGCTCTTCATAGGTTTACAGATGGGGAGATCATACTTTGGGAAAACAGGAAGTCATGGTTTGACCTCATCTTTCAGTTTGCTGTATCTAAGAATTTGGGAACTCATAGAATTAAACACCCCAACTATGACTTAGAAACTTCATCTAAAATGCTTAAATGTTGTTTCAGAGTTCTACTATAAATAAAACTAGTTCAGTGTAAACATTCAAATAAAATACATGTTTTAATAGACAAAGTAAGTCTGAACGCTTGTGTTTCATTAAGATATGAAGAAGAGTTATGTTATTGGGGAGTTGGCTATATTTTCTCATATTTTTTGTTTTTGTCTACATAACCTAAACAAGGTGAAACTACATTAGTGACATGCAGGCAAAGACCTAAATATGCAAGACAAAATTGTGCTGGGAAAAGGCTGAAGTTCAAATATGTGTAACTTATGTACCGATGCTTCCAATAGAAGACTTCTGCCAGAAGTTTAGAGAGCTCCTGCTTAAAAATACATGATGCCCAAATCTGGCCCTGCTCTTACTGCAGGAAAATGTCATCTTTGCCTTGATTTTGACAAAATGAGAATAGGGTTATCAGGATTTAAGTTTATGAAGGACAGAATTATTTTGCCATAGTGATAAATTTGAATGAAGAGTCAGCATCTTAGGTGTAGCTCGTCTGATGAGTGAGTGTGTGTACAGACTGTCACAGCCTTCCCAGTACTTGGGATATGGTAGTGCCTTTGGTGGTTTTTCAGCAGTTGATTTGTGTGCCTCAGTTAATGAAGTTCTTTTATGGCTACAAGGGTGCTTTTCAAAGTCTTCATCTTTTCTGCTAAGCAAATTTCAGTTGCACAGTGACAGCCACTGCAGGTGAGGGTTCGGAGTGGTATAGTCATGGGGTGCTTAAATAAGCATTAGCTCTTGCCAGCTACAGTTGTCTTAGATTACTCCTTTTCAGTCATTGCAGTGTACTTCCAGATACTAGTTTTTGTTAAGTAGAAATGTGGTATTCTCAATGAGGCATGCATCTGAGCAAGCTTGAGTAGAGACTTAAGAAATATCAGAGATTTTTCAGAAAATACAAACTGTTTACATTTGTACTGTCAATGATAAAAAATCCTTTAATAATTCAAGGTATGTTATGAGAAAATTAATCTGTTAGATGATTCTGATTCCCTGATTTCGTAATAAAGATGTGAAAACTTCGTTCTACCTCCATGTCCTAAGGATCACCTTTAAACTATTGGGATATCTGCTTTTACTTTAGTTTACACAGCTTGGTGTAAACTAGAATCACTCAAACTTTACGCATAAACACACCCTGTCAGAGCATACCCAGCAGTCAGGTCCTAATCAGATGCGAGATTTTGCAGAGCTCAGAATGAAAGTAAGTTGACCAAAATAAGATGGAAATAAAGTTACAAGAAGGCAAGAACAAGGCTGAGCAGAAATGATAACAAACTGAGCTCTGAAGGTGGTCTTTGACAAGTGGTGTGAAAGAATCTGATAATGTGTAGATATTCTCTTAACCTTTCAAAGAAATGGATGCATCAGTGTGCAGGACTTCGGTTTGAAATGTGGACTGCTTTGGAGAAGCTGCTGCTTACTTATGTGGAGTTTCTTTTTCAAGACATTGCAAATAATGTTTGTAGTGTGTTGGAGTGGATGTTTATTCATTGTGTACATCAAAAGTCACAAACAGGTAACTGAAGTAATGGCTTGTATGTTTTAGTCTCTGTTTGTAACCATTGTGTCATTAATGTATTGATACTTACAAATTTGTCACCTGAAATAATTTTGATAACTTCATTTTAAATTAATATTTTTAATGTGAGAATTATAGTACAAGCTTGCATCTTGAAATCTGAACAAGCCATGATGAAAATTAGTACCAAGAATTAATCTCTTTGATTATAAATATTTAGTCTTGAATATGATGCCAGCTGACTGCCTTTGCATGTAATATGATAGCAAAAGGAAATTACCCATTTCTTACCACGTGGTCTTGTGTTAGTCCTGCGCAAAGGGGTTTCATCATTGAGGCCTTTATACTCTGCTCTTAAATGAAGAAAATGGTAACCAGCTGGAGTCTCTTTTAAGGGGGGTATGTGGTGGAAAGGTTAATAGTATTCGTAACACTCACTGAGATGCCTGCTCCATTATTCAAATTTGAAATTATTGCTAATACACTGCTTTTCAGTCCTCTTTGTAACATGTTAGTAGGTGCTTCCTTTGCTCTCTGTATGAGACCTGAGGCTTAATCCTTTTTTTAAATTGTTTGATACTCACTTAGAAAGCTATTTCACTTTGGATACAAAGAATAACTTTGTCTTGCAGGTAGGAGTGACTTCCACTAAAGCAGGGAATGTACAATGGTACTAGGAAGCTGCGATAAATCCTGCTTAGTGCAGCATCAACAATATGTCCAGGTGTTCAAGGAAAGGACAAAAAGGCAAGTTCAAGTGCCAGCTTGCCAGACAATGAAGCTTGTGCAGTAGGAGCAAGCAGAGAATCTTTGCTCTTGAGTTTTATGTGGTTGAGTTTGCTGTGTACCCTGTCTTGAAACTTCACAGGTTTCTTGGCGGCATTGCACTCACCTTTCAGCCCGGGTCTGAATAGTAATCTGCTTAGACTGGGCAAGTGCAGGCTCGATTTGTTGCAACGACTAGTTAGGTCATATCAAAACAGATCTGTAAATGCTTTCTTCTCCACAAGACACAAATTTTCATGAGAAACGGTACCTTTATTCAACATTGTTTTGTGGGTTTGGTAAGTCAGTGGGCCAATATGTGATAGAGCATTTGCAGGATACCCTCCGTTTTTTGATGTTTGCTGCTGTTTCGTTGTCTGTGTCTTGAAATAAGATTCCATTTCCAGTGTATTTCAAATCTAATGTAACACTCTCAGATTCCTCCCAAATACAGTTTTATTCTGGTGGAAGCTAGAAACTGGTGTGCATTTGTTACAAAATAATCTGAGTTAGAAGTTGTCGAGTAGAGTTAGCACAGGAAGGAAATTACTTAATTGCACAAGGAATTACCAAGTCTTTTGACAGGACCAGAATCAGCGGGTACAAACTGAGCCTCAGGAAGCACATTTTTACTGTGGGTGATGGAGCACTGGCACAGGCTGACCAGAGAGGTTGTGGAGTGGAGACTCGTTCCTGAGCACTGGCACTAGGTGGCCCTGCATGAGCTGAGGAGGTAGACCAGATGGTCTCTAGAGGTCCTTTCCAGCATTAACCCTTCTGTGATTCTGTCATCTGAATAAAGTTTTGCCTTTGTTAAACTTTCTATGTTAAACCCTATTACATGCTTAGGTAATTGAATGCTTCCTTACTAGGCTTCATTTCAATATAGATGAATGTATTGAGTAGTATTGTTAAATTTTACATTTTCAAATGAAGCATATCAAAGATGAAAGTTCCTTGAGTGAATCTTAAGTTGTTAATCATGAGGACTGTGTGACCACATCTTGCCCTGCCCTTCCCCCAGCACAGTCTTACGGCTTCAGAGATTTTAGCCCCACAAAGATAATCAGTTCTGCTGTCATTATTTTGGAAGAGGAGGTTAGGACACTGGCCTAACTTGGCACCTGCTGCAAAAAAGACAGGTAAGGAACCCTACAGGAGGGGATGGGTATCATTGTGTGAAGTTGTGTCAAGCAGCACTGCTAACACTTCAGAAGCTGTGTGTCAGTGAGTTCCACAGTTCCTGAGGAATAGTGATTGTTTAAATTAGAGAAAATTTGATTATACACAACCTAGGAAGTTTCCTGTGAAACTAGATTCCCATTTAGTTTTTGGAAGATACAAAATGTCCTCAAACTAGGGAGGCCATCACATCTCAAGTATATCTAAGTATTTTTATATAGTATATTATGTCTCGTTTTTCTGTAGTCTTAAAACTGTGAAAACTGTGAAATCTGAGAAAACTGTCTCAGGCTTTGCCTATGCATATTTTTGCTACTTCAAAACAATTTAAAATATTTTGAAATAAAATGAAATCAATATTAATAGCACTATACATATTTAAATGTCTCTAAAATCTTAGTAGTTCTCTTAGATTGCATAATTGTTGACAGTATCCTGACTTCTGTTAAAGTAGTAGAGCTATACTGATACTACTTAACTCTTTGCTAGCTGTGCTGGCATAACTATATCTTGTTTACAGCAGACTTTTCTAAATTTGTTTCAAATTCTTTAAGTTTCTGTCATAGGTGACCTCTGAGTTTGCAGAACCTGGCAAAACAAGCTCATGAAATTTTAACTGTAGCTTCCAATGCTGAGTGATGCAGTGGTTTCAGATGCTTTTGATCTGTCAGGCTTCTTTAGTTTTCTTTGTTAATTTGTGAAGTCACAACTATACATTATTATTTCTAGGTGAGAGATGATGATGGTTAAGGGTTATTTCCCTGCTTCTTCAACAGTTTTGTACTTTTTAGCTGTTTGTGACAAGGAGAAGTATCACAAAATGCTCAGAACTTCATATCCATGTAAGAGGGCATGTGAGTTCTGAATAGAGAAAATTATACTGTTCTTGGAGGTTTTTCCAAGCTGCTCAGCATGAACGCAATCATTGAAAGTAGAAATCTGAACATTTGAAGATATTCCTGCTGCATTGATAACAACATAGGTAGAATGAATAATTCTGAAACCCAGTGTTTAGCCAGCTATTCTGCTGCTGCAGTTTCCTCAACAGGGGAATGTCAGCAATATTGGGGAGGGGGCTGTATTAACGAGTACAGGATTGAGTTGCTGTTTCATATAGGATTGTCTCAATGACTTTGACTACAGCGTGACAGTGCACAAGATTTTGCAAAAAATTTAATGTGTGTATATACATATAACTGGGATTATACTGTGTGATAGAAGTCTGAGTGATGTTAAGAAGTTAGAGACTTCATTTCCTTCTGCTAATGAAACCCAAACTTCTTTGAAATTGTGAGGAATCTTTTTTACAAAAAAAAAAAAAGGGATCCTCCTTTTGTTTTAAATGCATGGCCTTGCATCTAGGAACATAATGACTTGCAAATGAACAATTTTTCATTAATTTTACAGAGTACTTAAAATTTCAGTATCTTCGAATTCAGACTTTGCTGGAGCTGCACAGGTGAAATCTTTGTCCTTTCTGTTTGAATACTTTCAGACATGCTCATCATTCCCTAAATACTGAAGAAATAGTCCAATTTCTGTATGCGAAGTTTTGCGGTCCAGGCAAAACAGAAAAACAAATGTCCCTTGATGACAGTATTGTCACTGGCATGGGTCAGTTGCCTGGCCACTAGAAACTGCCTCTGTTCTCTTTTGAAATCTGATTCCAGAAGAGGAATATTACTACATTCACATTCCTCATTCTGTGTAATATGCTAACTTCAGGTACCCTACACCTTATAAATTTAGAGTTGTGAAATAGATGTAAAATATTTTTAATAATCTTATCAAGGAAATTCAGTTCATTGCTGGTTCAAGTAGTATTTGCCCTTTTGTTTCTAGGAACTTAATACTCCTTTTGAGCCTAAATTTGGTAATGCTATTTTTTTTCCATTAAATGCTTACTTGCTTCTGCTACTTCTCTGCAAGTATATGCTCCTGTGGAGGGAACTTGGCAAACACAGGACTGGAGAAAATTATGTTGCAGTTTGTCTCTTAGAATCCTTGGCAGCCATGCAGTGATGCCAGGTGATGATTTATTCTTTAATGGTTTTATTGTCCTCAGCAGGGACTACTCACGACAAAGATGAGCAGGTTTGGCCAAATTAAGGTGAAAACTAGGAGAAGAATGGGGAGGGTAAGATTGCTTGACCATTTAAGAATGTCTAGCACTGTATCTTCTGTTAGTATGTCAGCAGCCAACATTGTTGTCTGTTACCTTTTGATAGGTAAACGTGAACAAAAGCAAACATGAACACAGCTCTGCGGATCATCTCGGGTTCCCTTTGGAAACCCCAAATAAGTGGCCACAAGGGATTGTGTGTTTTCCTGAGAACAGCTCGGCATTGGAGTTCTTCCTTTCTGTGTGTTGGATAGTGGTTCTGCTACTCTCAAAACGCTACCTATGCCTGCTGATGCAAAATGCCATATGGTCACTTGAGTGGAAGTCAAAAGTTATCCACGCTGCTGTTGTGTGTTGCTAGGTAATTTTCAAAGTAGACCTAAAATAAAGGGGGAAATGCAGTGTAATTTAGGGTGGAAGTCCTTTGTTATAGTGGCCAATAAAAATCCTGTTAATTAAAAAAATGAAACCCCAAAAAGCCCCCAGCCAAATAAGTGTCAAAGCCTGCTGTGTCAGTGAAGCTGCCCAGCACCAGTGTGCAAGGTAAATGTAAATGTCTTTGGGTATTGCAGTGTCATGGCTGTCTGTGCTCAGTATGTAGCACTGGCCCCTTGGAGCTTGTCGTGCACAGACATTGTCTTTCGGAAACACAGGAGTGGAGATGCCCTGTTAATGCTGAGTATGTGTTCTTATTTGAGACAGGGCAATTTAGGATTGGATTTTAATTATCCATGATGATGGGACTATATATGCACAGTATCCCTCAGTTCATGTGTGATGCATCTGTTCATCTGTTTTCTTCAGGATAGGCATGTTTATCATGCTGTTAGCCTTTTAGACTATTTCAGTCTCATTTTGCTTGGCATCATACCAGCTTTGAGCTTTAATTTAAAGAAAGGCTTTATCATATAAATGAAAATTCACAGTCCATTACTTTGAAAATAACTTTTTGCTGTGTTCCTGCTCACTCTTAGAAATCATTTTCTCATCACTGGCTGCTGGGTAACGTTCAACTCTAACAAAGTCATTGCTGTTAATCATAAACAGTAGGGTTTATATAGGTTTATATGGGGTAGACAGGTTGGAATGATCTTAATTTTTTGTAGGGAGAGAATCCTGAAGAAACAGTGCAGAGACAGAGACCCAAAAAACCCCACAAACATTGTAACACTACCAGCAGTCTTACTAGCTGTTTTCAGGGCCTGTCTTCAAAAATAAACTAGATTTAAGTGGCTACAGCTTTGTTACTAATATCTACTAGTTGCCAAGAATATGGCTCACTGTTTTATCTTCAGTAAATCTGGCTGGCCAAGAGCAGGTAATATACACTGGCTGTTACAGAGACTGGAAACTGTGTTAGGCCTTTGGATGTTTTAGCCTTGTTGATAGAGGGGGAAAAAAGGGGAAAAGTAATTATTGTGGTTTTTTCATATTAAAATAGAGACTGAAAGATGTGCAGCTTGTAGCTTCCCTTTAAGATGGGTACATAGCAACCAATAGCTGTGTTAATTACACCATGTGGAGGTAATGTCCCAGGACAGTAATGCTTGTCCAGGTGACAATTCCAGCCTGGTCCGTGTGACTCACAGTTCATCACTACAGCCATTATTGCATTTGATCTGCCAAATGATTTTAATACTAGCACTTGGAAAATTATAGCTGTAGTCAGAAAGGGTTAGTGGGCTCTGCTCTTGTAATTTCTGCTTTAGGAATAAGGTATCCATCTTGATGCATGTCCAGTACAGAATAGATACTGGAACTTTGGAAATATGATAGGCAGTACACTGCACCATGGGAGTGGGAACTGGGCAGGGGGGAGATGAAAAGGAATCAAATGGGAGAATAGGTGAATTAACAGTGCTTTTAATAGGACTCACAAATTGTGCCAACTTTGTATTTATTCTGAGCTGCGAGTCTCAGCCTGTTTTCAGCTGTGTCTGATAAGGTAAATGTTATCTTTATTGTAAATGTTTGTGGTTGTGTGTTGTAATTTACACGTGTGTCACTTCTGAGTTGATTTTTGAGACCATTCTTGAAGCTGGCCTGAAAGGTGCTACCTGTGTGTAGCTTTCCAAAGGAATTCTTTCTGTAACAAATACTTTGCAGGGTGTGCTAAGTTTTATGAGCATCAAACAGGACCACAAGATGTTGGTAAATTGTTTTAAGAAGTTTTTATCTGAGAACATACAAAGTTCTTCACCCTTTTGTGCTGCTGTAATTGGAATCTTTCCAGGCACCTTTTGCAGACATTTCATTAGGGCTCTTGGGCTCTGCAACACTTTTCTATGCCTGAGTAGTGGATTATGCTAAGCCTGTCAAACATTGCAGTGCTCACATGTTATTTTAAGTTGAAGGTATTTATGAAGAGGTGATTTTAACTGGGGGAGGAGGGAATGTCTGTGTACATTTGAGAGCTCTTCTGAAGCCTGAACGGCTGGGGCACAGAGCTGTTGTATTTTAACGACTTTGGATAATTATTTTGCACGTGACTCTGTATGAAGACACACAGAGTTCCAGATGCATACCCTTATTAACATATTTATTTAGGCATTTTTAATAGAATTACAGTAGTTTTAATTATGATTTAATCTAATAGGAATAAAATAATACTCTGACTAGCTGTTTGTTTTTCCAACTGCACTTACTGCAAATACAAGCAGATCTATTGCAGAAGTTCTAAAATTATGAAAGTATTTTTTATCAACTTTTTTATCAAATGCTTGTAGTATTAGAATGTATTTTAATGATACTTGTATGCAGTTCTGTTCTGTTATTATATAGTGGGACATTTCACTCCAGTTGTATTATTTTGATACATAGCTTTGCCCCTTATAATTAATGTCTCTATCACAGGAGTGTGTGGAACGAGACGGAGACTGCAGTGAGAGCAGTTAGTTCTCAAGTGTCATTACTGACTCTGTGTTGTGTGCAGGGATCCTGATTATTGTAGTGGCACTACATGAGAAGGATGAAATGTCACTTTGGCCACATGCATTGGCAGGCCTAGAAGACAACATGTAGTATGTCTTCTGTCACATGAAGCATGTGTGTTTCAGAAAACCTCCAAAGAGAAATGACTTGGGGCTCTCTGGAGCAGAACTGCATGTAATCTACTCCAAGCAGAAGTATGAAAATCTAGGAGCTTCTTAGTGTTCTTGGAACAGCTGTTGTTTAACTACTGAGGTAGTAAAAATTAAATTAAATTGGGGTACTACTACTGTGTAGTAACAAGTAAGTGGTAAGACTGGGTAGAGAATAATTGGATTTTTCTATAATTCTATATGGGTGTTTGAAAAGAGAAGCTACTGTATTTTCTAGTTTATTTGAAGTGTCATAGTTATTTACTGTCTTCTTATTTTTTAGGTTACTATTAAAATTTTAAAATGCGGATGAAGACTGGCCTGTGCAGAACCCTTGTGTATCTTAAGCACATGAAAGGGAATCCTAAACCAAGTTTTAGTACAAGGTACGTATTAGGATATGTGGCTTTTATTCAGCAGTTACTGAAATTAGGAGCCCTCTTTTTGTTCATATTTGTGATTTGACATAGAGTAGTTCTTCTACACTTCAGCTAATACTTTATTTCAGATAATGCAATTCCTTGTGTAATTCCTGCCATGTGTTAACATGTTTTTAAAGGACTTGAAGTATATGTACACAGCCTCTAGCAGTCAACTCCAACTCTGGCTAGCCATAATGTGTCTTACATCCAAAACTCATAGTGTCAGGTTAATACGATGCCATGTCTGAGCTACTACTGCATGTTGCTCATACACTGCACTCAGAATCCAGTTTGTTTGGACGACCAAGATAGTAGTTTCTGATTCTAAACAGTCCTTGGCATGAGCTGGTAGGCTTTAGTTTGGAAGAAGACTGTGTCCATGTGCTCTGTAAGACCTGAGGTAGAGTTCAGAGTGCACACAGGTACATAGTGTCATCTGCCCTGGCTGTTGGGAACATCCTGGTGGGACTGACAGATAGGAAGGCTTTAAAGGGAGTTTTACGTAGCTTAGTTCAGTAGTTCTGATAGTTTTGAAATTCTAAATACCAGTTTTAAACACTGATGGGATTTGACCAAGATATGCAAGTTCTTCTGGTAAAGCAAGACAGGTTTGGGTTAGTTCTCCTGGGTTTGTTTGGCTTAGTAAAAGGATTCAGACCTATCTCTATAGTTAAGAGTAAATAGAGAATTGGATACAAAAAACCCAAGAACTATTGACCTGTTTGTTAATTATATATAAAAGGCCCATGGCAGGGTAGTCAAACTACACGATCATGTCTCTGTAAGCTGTCAGCTTTCTTTGTAGTGCAGTGCAGGATGCCACTGGCTGCCTTTGTGGCTTGGTCGTGTTCTTTGCTCTGGTGGTTCTTGGTCTTGGTGTTCACCCGGATTACCAGATCCTTACCTGCAAAGCTGTTTTCCAGCTAGTTGGCCTTCAGCCTGTCCTGGCACCTGGGATTATTCCTCCCCAGGTGCAGGATTTTGCATTTTCCCCTGTTGAATTTAATGAGATCCTGTGGGCCTGTTTCTCTAGCCTGTTGAGGTATCGCTGGATGGTAGCACGATGCTCTGGCATTATCAACCACTCCTCTCAGCTTTGTATCACCTGCAAACTTGCTGAGGAAGTGCTCTGTCCCATCAACCAGTCATAAATGAAGATGATGAAAATGACTGACCTCAGTACAGGGACACTGCTTCTCACTGGCCTCCAGCAGGACGTTGTGCCATTGACCACAACCTTGGGTTCAGCCAGTGTTCAGTCCACCTCATGGTCCACTTATTGAGCCTGTAGTATTTTTCAATGGAGATATGGACAGTGGGCAGTGTCAAAAGCTTTCCTGAAGTTGAGGCAGACAATATCCACTACTCTCCCCATGTCCACTGAATGGGTCACCTTATCACAGAGGCTTGCATGTTAGGATCCTTAAGAATTTACAAATGACCTCTGTTAAGGCCATGCTGAGTGCTGCCACTTACCTTCTTGTCTTTCTTTGTCTGGAAATGTTTTCTTGGAGTAGATGGTCCTTCATCTTCCTAGGGCCTGTAGTTCCCTGGGTCCTCCTTCCTGCCCTTCTCAAAGACAGGAGTGACATTTGCTTTGCCTGCTCCTCGCACACCTCTCCCAGTTGCCATGCCTTATCAGCAATGGAGTGGCCTTGCAATGCCAACAGCCAGCTCCCTCAGCATTCGTGGTTGCATCCCATCAGGCCCAACATCATGTGTAACTTATGTCCAGTTTGTGTTCCCTAACCCGGAACCCGGAACTCATTACCTCTCTGATACTGGGAGGGGCACTGAGGAGGTGACAAAACATGTTGCACACTTCATTTTTGTAGTTTTGTCTTTTCCTTTATTATAGGACTTCCCTATCTTCTAGCTGTAGTAAAATCACAGTATGATTGCACAATAATGTGTAATATTAAGCCAGGGAACAGGAATAAGCAAGCTTACAAACATTTACTCATAAAATCTAAAAAATATAAAGCAGCTAAAACTCTTCATCAGAAAAGTAGTAGTAACAGGAAAAACGCTTAATGTTTTGTTTCACTCAGTTTTTTTTTATTCAGGGGACATTTTGTCTTGATCATGTAGCTGTTGGGAATTCAGTCTTGCTTGTCCCTATGTATCAAGAGTGTTCCTGTGCTCCATTTGGGAGCCTCAGCATTTGGCAGGTTTCCCAGGCATCTCAGAATTTTTCTGTCCTCAACTTACAGTTTCCTTCCTGTGAAGGGAAAAGCGGATGGCCAAGGTTCCTTGCAGATACAAGTGTTTCTTTGACTGGCTAAATAACAACTCCTTGTCTTAATGGAGTGATAAAATCCTTTCTTCCTCTTTCACCATTATTCATTTGTGTGTGTGCACCTCAGACTGCAGTGTGAACCTGGCTGACAAAGCCTAATGAAGGAATATTAGATAAAAATGTGAGCAGATTACGTTGTATTTGGGGCAGAGCATGCAACAGTAAATTGTGAAAAACTTGAACAAGACTGGGAGAGTGAGCCAAGGCAGTGACCTCAGTTGGATCTTCCCAAACTTGTTGCCGAGCAGTATTTGTTGAGAAGGAGCTGGCCTCCATGTGTCACTGCATTCCCTTCTTCAGCTCTGAAGTAAGTTTGTGCACAGTCCTGTTACACCAGGACATGCACTGTGAGATCAAAGTGTTGGCTCAGGCTGCCTGCTGTGGGGGTTCCTGAACACAGAGAAGTCCAGGTAAATTGGAGGGAGAGCTGTCTGGGAAAGTGCTAGCATTTCTTAGCTCTTTATCCAGTTGCATTTGCTAATGTGTTCCTCTGTTACTTGCTGTTTGAGTCTCGTGTGCTGTACTTTGATTAGAAAAGTATATTTTCCAGGAAGTTACTACTTCTCTTGTACCTCCTTGGCCTGATTCATACTTCCTGAAAATGTTCCTCTCCCTTGCATTAGGTTTCATCAAAAGCCTCTGGTGGCTGTACACCTTGGGAACTGAAGATGGCTTTCTGGTACACAGTGATGATGTGCAAAATGCTGCTCTTCACCTTGGAGTTATAAGGACCGTCGGGGATGAGAATTGTGTTCCCACCTGCTAGAGCACTAAGCAGTGGCTGTGACTTTTGTGATGGTACCAGTTTCCTTTGTGTTTGGTTATCGGGCTCTTTATGTTATTTTTGTGCTTAGTGTAGTTTTCTTTGTTGCCCTCTGTGCTCTTGGGCACATGAATAATGCTGGTATCTAAAAAAAAAGTAATTAAATCTGTCCCACCTGCCTAAATGGTGGAGAGGGATGAATTGATCACTCTCACTTAAGGCTGTTTTCCTTCTGCTTACAGACTGTCCTGTCAGGCCTGAGGAAAAAGGACTATTTGAAATAATAGGAAGGGACCCAGCCTGGAGGTGGTGTGTTCTCCCACCAACACTGCAGGCTTGGAAAAGAAGACACATTGGAAGAACATGAATGCAGTGTCTGCTTGTGAGATTCCAGAGACCTCTTCCTGTATGAGGAGACGAGTTACAGCTTTTGTGATGTTACCATCTTCAGCACAGAAGGTGGCACCCAGTGGGAAGTCCAGCATTTCATAGGAAAGCTGATGTTGGCCAACTGTGACGTGTAACTGAGGTACTAATGCCCGCTGCATCTAGACTGCACTGGAAGCAAATTATTTTTCTAGATATATTGGTAAGGAAATGGTGTTGATAAGAGGATTAAAGGTTGTACATGCTACAAGAATTAGAGTAAATGATATATTAAAAGATTGCTACTTGGTTTAAATTACCGCTTTTGAACTAAAAAAAAAGCCTTAAGATTTAAATAAATAAGTAAGCTGCAGTAAGATTTCACTGTCTGTACAACTGAGTTAGAAGTTATGCTACAACTGCCTGCTGTCTTAATGTAGCCCAGTAAAAAGATGAATCATGAATGATGAAAAATTAATTTTTATGTGATGTGATTAACATTGGCCTGTAACACATCACCAGGGGTTTTTTCCAGTGTTTCTTTAGCTATCATAAAACTGCTTCAAATTAGTAACAGGATGTTTATTTTCTATTTCCTGTACAAGGCAGTGAACATAAATTAAAGGCTTGACAGGAACCTTACCCAGTTCAAAAAAGGCAAATACAAAGTCCCATGGGGGAACTGAATTAATGCAGTTTTGCATCCTAGGCACAGACTGTTTGTGAAGCAGCTTTGCAGAGGCTGATCTGGGGCCCTTAAGGACAAGTGAAGATGAAGGTGTTCAACCACATTCTGGCTCCATTAGAAGAGTACAGCTGAGCAAGGGCCAGGAGAGCAATCTGTCCTCTCTGTTCAGCACATCCAAGACTGCAGCTGGAACACTGTCACCAGTTCTGGGCTTGTGAAGGCAAGATATATATTGGGAACATGTCCTGTGGAGGTCACTGGGATGATCAGAAGGTTGGAGCACAGGAACCATGGGAATGGACAGCAGGGTTTGTTCTGGCTGGAGAACGGGGCGGGGGGGAGGAGATACTCTTAAACCAGCCATGTAAGAGAAGGGGGTAGAGAAGATGGAGCCAGGCTCATCTTAGTGATGCACAGTAGTGTGGAAGTCTTGTATCATTGTTTCAGTGTCTGGAAGTGCTGCATCATACCACTAATAAAAACAGTGCAAGTCAGTACTGTGTTGCTGTGCTTACCTGGACTCCCTGCACTGCGGAACCATTGTGGGGTTCCTGGGACTTGTTTCAGAAAGGGTGCGTGCACAGGACCTGGTCTGGGGGCTTCTCTTGTGGTTGTAGGCATCTTGTTCCTGCTGTTCACTGAAAGAACTATTCCAATATTGACACGACAGCGCTGACAGATCCAGGAAAGTAAGGGAATTTTCAAAGCATTTAAATCTCCTGTGCAAGGTTTTCCAGACGGGTTGTCTCACCCAGCTTTGTAAAGCCTTTTAGAGACAAACAAACCGTGTATGCCAGCACAGCCTCTCCAGGCTGGGGCTCTGGCAGTTACTGTTTGGGGCCGGGACAGCAGCTTTTCCCCCATATGGATGATCATGTTCAGTGTTAAGACATGCAGCTGCTGGAACAGGCCTCACTAGGCTTTTCTTCCCCAAATTTATATTCTCTGTACTTGGCTAGGGGAGGTCTGTATAAGTAACAGCTCCAAGGAACAAGACTTATCAGAAAGTGGGGGCTTGTGATGCAGATGGAGGTGTCACCACATGGGTGATACTGTTCTCCAGCTCTGGTGGCCTGTGCCTGCCCACACAGCTGCAGTGACTCCCGTTTTGGAGCACGCACTCATGTCCCGGGGCATCTGACAGTGTCTTCAGTTCCCACACGTGGTTTTGGTTGTCTCAGCAGCAGAGCTGTGCCTTCCCTCACGAGCAGCAGGCACACCAGAGGCGCGAGGCAAGATGAAAGTCTGACCCCTCCACTATACCTGAGCCAGTGCCAACAGGAACTAACCAAAGAGTTCCTTACAATTGAAATCATGTAGGAAGTATTAAAGCTGAGATTTTGCCAGGGAAAAACAGTTGGCTTGAAATCAAAATGAACAATCTTCTGCCCAGCCCCTTCCTTGTGGCTGCTATACTTGAGATAGTTGAGATTTTAAAGACCCTTTTAAAACTTCGATTTTTCCTGCTGCCTCAGTCCTTCTCAAATTTGTAATCTGTGGTCTCTTTTGCTCATTTTTAGTATTTTTTTCCAAATTTGTCCTTTACTAACTCAAACATTTTAAGACAGATTCAAATGGTGAAAACTATTTTCCCTGTTTAGGTGGGACACATGAGAAGTGTCAGGATTTGGTGATGGCCTTACACTTCATGCCAGTGGCTGAACCAGCAGCTTAGAAACATGGCCTTTATAATTCTCTTGCCTTCTTAAAAGGTAAGACTCTATTATGGACTCTACTAAAACTAAACACAGTGCTGTAGGAATGCACCATGCAGGGTCATCACTGCTCCAAAGCTCCTGGGCTGCCACCACTCTGACCAACATCCTAAGGAAAAAGATGTTACACCAGCTGTTTTCCAGTACCGTATGGGAAGGCAGATGGCACTAACAGAGCAGGTACAGACAAGCACAATATTCTGGGACAGTCCTCATGCACTTGGAGCAATCCTAGCTGGCTAAGATGGCAGGTGCATTCTGTGCTGTCTTCTCCACACGCTGGAACAGCTTTCTTAAATCCAGACTGATCAGAACCCATCTTGTTTTTGAAAAATGGGTGCAGAAAGCACCAAAGACCTGTGACACAATCAGCTGCAGCACCCACCCACCCTCAGTCCCTATGAGAGAAGCCAGGAACACAAGTACTGGTGATGGAGCAGGGGAAGATAATGAACCCGAGCCTTCAGAACCATTTACTGCCACTGCAATTCACAGGAACTGCAGCTGCTGATGCAGCAAGAAGAAACTGAGCAAGTACTTCAAAGTATTTCTCCACATTGCCTAAAGAATTGGTTTTTATTGTAGCTACGTTCTCTTCAGCCTTTGTCCACCAAAACATTTGTAAGCAATTGGATAAAAAAACCTGGACAAAAACCTGCTTCAAACAGCCTTTCATATGCTTTTATGCATCTTCAGTAGGGAGTCATAAAATATATTGCCAACTAAATGAGAAAGATGGCTGCAAAATATCCATCCCTTAAAAGCATCATGAACCCAAATTTTATTCCCATGTTCTGTAGAGCTCCCTCCCCCTCTCCCAAGTGCCTCAAGGAAAAAAAACAAGCAAATCCCCAAAATCAATGGCCTTTGACAAACTACTTGCTATATCAACTCTCGGAGCATTACTAGACACTTTCAGCTTAGAGCATACGACAGGTTCTAAACAGCATCTCTATCATACGGACACTTGTTCAAACACGTTTTATTCCTGCCTTGAACAGCTCCCCCGTTTCCCTGACAGAGGAGCACACACACTGTGCTGTCCCCTGTGCAGTGCCAGAGTAACCAAGGAAGGGGAGCCACGAACATGGAAAGCGTCACTCCAACGAAGGGGAACACGAGTGTCCCCTCTCCTCATTCAGGAGCCAGGGTTATGCACAGTGACTCAAACTACAGCTACACAAAGTCCCAAGTGCTGACAGTGACACACCTGATTCTCAGCCAGAGCTTTTCATGCATTTCAGGTGGTCGCTCTTGGCAAAGTGAGGTATCTAACGTATTTCAGAGAGGTGGAGGTACCAAGTCTGTTCAAAAGCCAAACTTGTTAACATCCCATCAATACTGCTTGCAAAAAGATAAGCAACTATTCTAAGTCGAAACAGAAATGAGTACTTGTATGTCATGTTGCTGTTCTAGTTTTATATAGCTTCATGTGGCATTCCACAAAACTGAAAGTGTCCTTTGTTCCTTACTCATTTGGCATCTCTTAAAAAGGAAAGATTTAAACTTTCAAGAACCAAAAATTAAAAACTGGTTAATTGAACTTTATATTAAAAAGTCACAGTTCTTTAAAGAATAATTCCCGTATCTGCATAATTTTGATGATGAGCACTCAAATACATCAAGAATTTATGCACAATAGTTTTGCTAATAATATAGGCACATAGTGGCATGTAAACTACACATGGCAACTAGAACAGCAAAGGCACGATCTGGTTTGGTTTTCTTTTTTCCTTTTCCTACCTTTCAACACATTGGTTAATTTACAAAAAAAAATATTCTATACTCCATGCAGAAGTATTACATTTGTATTTTACAGCACAGGACCATTACAAAACTGCTGTCATCTGATAAAATGGGTCATTTAAATAGTATAATAATTAAAAAAAAATAGCAGCTCTTTGCACTGAGGAACTGAATTTCTGAAATAAAGGACAATACGTGTTCTCATCTGTCAGTCTGAGAACATCTGAAATTCTCTATGTATCTTCTTGTCTACAAAAAGCACTGCCTGCACACTGAAGGTAGTTACACGTCTTCTGGTTTGCTATTTTCACAGCTTGTGTTTGTTTTTCCAGATGTCACCTAAGACCTCAAAAGTTAAGATGTCTCTAAAACTACCTCCAATACTTCTGCAATACAAAAGTAGCTTTAAACATTGATATAACCAGGAACCTGACTGCAGCTCTCTCTGAGACTTGAGCCTGTTCAGATGTCTTTGTTCATGCCTGCAGTCTTAACTGTGTTAGCTCAAAGGGACTTGCTCTAAGCACAACTGCTGTCTCACTGGGAGGCAGAAACAGGAACAGTTTTTAAAGAGAACTCAGCCCTCAGCAATTCAAAGTCAAATCTAATGCAGTCATTTTGAAGTGTAATTTCTACTCATGGCTCCAAGACTATGACAGTTCTGCATTTCACATAGAAACGTTAGAGTAAGTAGAAAACTTTAGTTTACAAGTGAAAAAGATCTTTCTATTAAAAAAGACATTTCATGTAGTTACCTTAAATAGTTCTTATATGCACCATTCCACATTGTGGAAAAGCTGAAATATGCAGTCTGGACTCCATGAGTTAAAGAAAAACAAAATTATATGTATCGGCACAAATACTTACATCTACATCTGTACAAAGTACAAAAGCTGACAACCCTGTCCCACCAGTGCAGCAGCGCGTTCAACTGCTCTCCAACACACTTTCCTACGTGACTGCAGGGAGCAACAGTGAGCTGGGAACTGAGTCTCAAGAGTGTGGTGCTAAAAAGTTCCAAACTGCTTTGTCAATCTCTCAACAGAGGAATCAGAAGTATATCCAAAAGTGTCAGTCCACTCTGCGCTCATAAGCTGGGAGGTCACTGCAACTGCACTCTGTATGCTCCTATTAGCAGCTTTACCTGCAAAAGCAAACAAAGGTTCACACATAGCCACTGTGTTAAACACTTACAATGTAGGAATGGCACAAGAAAAGGCACAACTGCTAGTGACTGAGATAGAAAGAAAAAATAAATTTACAAAGTCTTTAATAAAATCAGCTAATAGTAGCCCTACTGAACTATCAATGCCTTGTAAATAGACTCCAGCAGAATTCTGCTGCATCAGGTGGTGTCTGAACAAGTCAGCCCCAAATGTGAACTAGACAGAGACATACACTTCCATCTGAGTACATCTCTTTTCCCTGAAGAAGAAAACCCAACAAAACAAAAAGCACAATAAAACCAATTTAAAAGTATAACTTTTAAATCTGAAAATCTGGAATTTACTTGTGCGTCTGCCAAGGATAAAGTAAATGCTACCATAACAGGATGCATCTTGCAACATGTAGTGGGGAGTACTGCCCAAGCCAACTATAAATACAACAGACTGCACGGGCTACTTAAAAGCAGAGTGCATAACCTAGTAAATATTTCTAACACACAAGCAAAAACATCTGTATACAAAAAAATGGACACTCCATCTATCTTTTAGTCATTAAATTCACAAGATAGATGGGGAAAATGTTTAGATACAACACTAGTTTATCCTCGTGCATGAATTATTCTGACTGCAGCATAAAAACATTCAATTATAACGGAGCTAGCCCATGGCAATGTTCCTACGTTCTGGCAATGTCACAGGATGGAATGTAACTCATGGGAACTGGGATGAGGAGGCGGTGGAATATCCTTAAGTTTTACATTTGCAACATACAACTAGAAGCATTTAGATTATGGAAGAGTTACTGTACAACAAATTAATGTGCACATTTAATTTTCAGAACATTTTGTACCTTGGCAGTAGGAACTTCTGCCAGCCGTATGAAAAGCTTGTTAAGACCTGCAGTGGGGCTGAAGGAATAAATAAAGTGACTGTCCTAAAAGGAAAAAGAAAATGGACAAAGTTAATGGCAGGACATGGCTGAAAGAGCTATGGGAGAGGACCCATAGAACACAACATTTTCACAGTGCATTCTTTTGAAAGAATGTGCATATTGCAAAGAACCTTTGGTGCAATCACTGAGAAAGAAAACAAGAGGACTTCAAAACTGTGCAGAGTGATGCATTTAATAGATTAAAAAACCCTGAGAAATTAATCATTAGAACTATGAGGTAGGTTGTTAAAAAACATATTTAAGAACTTACTTGGGTCAGAAACGTAAGAGACTTATGTGAATTTGCAAAACTGACACAGCTTTAAATTCAGAACTCTCACTACCCTGCTCAAATCCACTTTCTGAAGTCCCAGAATCACACAAGGGCAGAGGTTGGAGGAGACCTCTCAAAGGCATCTAATCCAACCTCCTGTTCAAACAGGGCCACCTAGAAGCAGTCTGTCCAGTACTATGGACCTGCCTTTTAAGTCATCAATTTTTATGGAATCTAGGATGAGCAAGGTTTGTAGTTCTCTCCATATCCAAAGAAAATTAAGTTTCATTTAAAAAACCCCAAACACATAATGGTAAGAAAATGCTTCATCACAGTACCCAAAATCCAAATTACAGCACTGAGATTTCCCAGGCTGCTCCATGAAGAATTTATAAAATAGTTTTACAGTCAGTTATATGAAAGATTTACCAAAAATACAGGGAGCTGGAATTTGTCATTTAAAACCACAGCTTGTACACTGCATGGTCCACAGAGCCGAGCAATCACATCTTTACCAATGAAATTTGAATGGAATACAAAGAGAAGAATTCCAGATCCTGAAAGGAAAAAGCAATTCAGTCACATCAATTTGAAATCAGATCCCTTATTTAGAACTGCCTACACTGAACCTTTGAAGACAGTTCAGTACAAATATAAATATACAAATATTTAAAAACCCCATAAGATGATGATTTATATACAAACCCCCAATGGATTATCAAAGCAACAGGCAAAAATTCCATTTGCCAAGCCAGTGGATTCAGAAAACAACTGACTTGGTCACTAAATTAAGGTCTTTTGGCAGCAGAAATAATTTTATGTGGATACTAGAAAGGAATGCAAAATGGAAACAGCAATCCTCAGCACAGTTCACCTCTGTGGCTTTAGGTTAACCTAGACAGTTATGGAATTGAATGTGGTTTGGGTTAGGGTTAGGGTTAGGGTTTCTCAGGGTCTCTCAGTCAAGAGAAAACTGAGCCCAGTCAATTATAGATCCTTATGATCTGCACCAAAATTCAACAAGCAACTTTAAATACCCACAAGTAACTCATTTTAATACATAAAAATGCTATAAAATAGGATACCTATAATCAAGAACTGGAAGACTTACACTACAGCTCTGAACAACCAGAAAACTGGGCAGACGCAGCCACGTTCAATCTTTAAGTGGAATCTAACAGTCACACTGATGTATTACTTTGGGAAAAACTGGCATCAGTACCTGATATACTCAATAAAAATGACTCAACTAAGCCAAGTAACAGAGAGTAGTATCTGAATTCCTGAAAGAATGAAGAAACATTCCTAAGTGCCTTGAGAATTCAATTTCCAGCTTTTTCAAGCTGGAAAAAACCAGAGTTGATTAATGCCGCTTCCTTTTAATAAGTAGTATTTCTAGACTGCATTTGTATCAAGATAGTGCTGTGACTATACTCCAAATCTCCAGTGTGTGAGGTACTGTCTACCAAAACAAGGAATCTTAGATTAAGATTTTCCTGAATTATTAATTCTAAGGTAAACCACTCCTTTCCTGTAATGCCTGTCACTTAGCTAATGGAAGCCATGAACAGAAAGAACAGAAAGAAGCTGTGTACCTGGCAATTAAAAACCAAGATACAAACCCCTCCCACAATACACCAAAATATAACTGCCCTCCCTATGCCCCATGATGAGAGCATCCTTCACATAATTTACTGCAATGTCATACAAAAGTTATTTTGCATAGCAGACTCTAAGACATAAAACACATTGTTCTGCCTTTTTTAAACAAACAAAACCCCCACCACAACAGGAAGCCCCTACCTTCTGGCACATTGTGTGGGGGTTTATAGTGAAAATCTCTCGAGAAGTCTGGCCCTTCACAGAGACGATGACACGCAATGGGAAAGACTGGCTCCAGCAAAGCAAGACGAGCTTCAAAGTAATCCCTGATGGTATTTTCTGCTACTTTTGAGAGCCTAGGAAACCAAACAAGTGAGGCCTGTACTTCACACAGTCAATTATTTTACCAGACACAGACATAGTGACAGCTGACACAAAACAAAAACAAACAAAAAAAAAAGGATTCCAGACCATCCTTTTAGATTCCTGATTTTCAGGAGTGAATGCCTTTATCGCTAGCATTTATGCACAGGCGAACCCCAGGTTCCAATGCTTTATTACTAAAATATTCTATCAGCCATCTGTGAAAGTCATCTAGCAGGTTCACAAAAATAAAGTGGTAAGAAAAATGCACTGCAGCAGACTCAAAAAAATTCCAACTATCCATGTATTTTGAAGACTTTTAATGTAGAAAGGTATCCCATAAACATCAGTTTCTACCTGGTGGCTTCCCCAGCCCGTACAGTCCCTGTATAATACTACTGGTAATACTACTGGAAAAATGCGGTTCCCAGTTAAACTCTACAAGTAACACAGAGAAAAAGTAGCAACACTACCATTAAACAGCCAAACTGGGCTTTCTTGTGTTTTTTTTTTAGGAGGTGGGGAGGTGGGGGCAGTGAGCAGCCTAGCCTTCAACGGGAGACCAGGTTAACCAACGGCGTTTGGCACCTTTGCGTGCAGTTACTCAGTGATCCCCTTCAGAAAGGTGTTTTGTCAGGAATGGGTTTTAAATGCTTTAGCAGGAGAAAGGTCCTGACTCTTGCAGCTTTATAGCTTTTCCAGTTGTTATTCAGAGCACACTTCCCTGCCTTGCTAGCCAAGATTATCATCTGCAGAAACTAAAACTGAAGTATTTCACTGGAAAGAAACCCTAGGAATTGCCATGGCAAAGCGAGCCTGGAAGCCCATCTAGCCTACTTTCCAGATGCTTGACAAAGCCGTATTAAATATGGGAAATTAAACAGACATCTTTCTTTTGGTACACTGTCCTATTTTCCAGCAATCTGATTTAGAGGTATCCAAATCTAGAGATTGCAGCCAAATCACATCTCCTTAGATTTACTTAATCCGTTCTAAAATCCCATGCATTTGTGACCACAGCATTCTGCAACAAGATCCATAATTCAGTTTTTCTGTGCAAAAATATTCCGCCACTTCAAACCTATCACTAAATAATTTACTAGGATGGTCCAGAGAACCTGTCTCCTGGCTTTGGGTTATTTTCTGTTGTTTTCTGATTTTAGATTTTGGCCTTTCAATCATTTTATTTTCAGCTCCACTACTACTATACTATCCTCCTTTTTGACTGGCAAGAAGGACTGAACTGCTATTTTCAGGTAATGAGTCTAGAAGCTTCAACTGGCATGAGCTGTTACTCCCTCTATAGTTCATGTTACCACAGTAATACCCTGCGGACATCACTTTGCAATTATCAATATTTAATTTCAACTGCCACTTCACTGGCAAAATTACATGATCAAGATCTTGCAAAACTCATTATTCAGATTAAACAAAACCAAAGGTGGCAGATGTTAAATAGGAAACAAACTGAAAAATGCATCAAATAGTGAATGAGGGACAAAGTTTCAATAAACTGAACAGCAGGTACCAGATCACTTATCTGCACACTTTCTGTTGCCTTCAAAACCTTAACTCAAAGTCATGATCTTCTCCCCTGGGGAAGGATCAGCATACTCTATTATGCACTTCAGCTGCCCCTGCTCACTTTAACAAGTTTTCTATGTTTGAAAAATTATTATTAGCTTTTATGCTTTTAGCGCTTTTTTTTTTTCCATTTAGCCTCGTACAAGAAGAAAATGTACCTTCTAGTGTTCATCTGCTCAGGTCAGAAAACAGCCAGGGCTTTGTAAACACTGAAAGAGCATGAGCTTGGACTACAAACTACCTGATAGATTATCTCATTACATACAGATGAATCACTAGGATTAAATCATCATGAAACAAGAAAAGAATCTTGCACTGAGACTGTTCTTCCAGCACTACCTATGCATTCATGGCAGAATCTCACCTATTGCAGAAGTCTTGAGACCCTCCCTAAGTCTTCTCCAGAAGTTTCTAGATTGTTGGTTTTGATTTTCTGCCCGGATACATTCTAATGATATTTAAAGAGCTTGCTCCTTCTCTTTGTTTCAGTTTAGCTCAGTATATTTTTACATGACCATATGACACGAACACTTCACATATCACATACAGTGCACTGCTTTTCAGTCGTTCTGCCGCATGATAAAGATTTTTATTTCCATCATCTATTGGCATCTTTCACTTCTATTAATTACCTTTTCCTGCTTTCCATCTTTTTACTAGTGTCTGAGCAAGTGTATGCTAATTCTGGTAGCTCACATAATTTTAATTTCATGTGATTTATTAGTTAGCTTTTGGCCCAAATCAAATCTGTTTTCCCTCCTGAAATTTCCCCCTCCTCCTCCTGACTTAAACCAAAATTATGATGTCTAGTATTACAAACTTCAAAGTAGTTTACTCACGTTTCCAAATGGCTCCTGAGCTGCTCACACACCAGTGTGTTATTACATTGTTTAGCAAAATGCATCGCACTGTTCTGATGCTTTGACAAGATGTTACAGTCTGCTCCGCTTTCAATCATGAGCCGCACTATATCAGAATTCCCTCTTTTACAAGCCTGTGTAGAAAGGGAGAAGGTGAAAGGATAGAAAACAGTGACAAATCCCCGTTAGAACAGAGCATAACATGAGAGTAAGCAGAACGGCAGAAATGAATTCAAGTCCAAAATTAGTTACAATTCAGAAGACAAGTTTAGGTACTTGGTCTGTGAATGGTAACACAATTGAAAACTCAGGAACATGCTCCATAAATACTTTATCCAGGCAATATTACACACCAATCCAACAGAAGCAGAAAGCAGAAACAGTCAGGATTACCAAGTGGACATAATTAGGAAAAAAAGAAACGAAGCAAACCCAAAAAGTTCTGTGAAAACATCTCATATGCTGGAGTTCAGTAACTGTGAATTTCCTTGGAATTGTTTACCTGAACAAACACGGTCTGTCAGAATGACTAAAGTAACACTTCCAAGTGCCTGTTTCTAGGCATGTCAATTCAAATGGTATTTTGGGTGTGCAGTACATTAACAGAATTTGCCCCAAACTATTACTTAGCTATGTTAGACAGTCTTGTTATCCACTGCTTAAGGATCCAAGGCTGTTCACTGTTACTTACACCAAGAATTTCAGGACATGTTAGCAAAGACTTGACAGAAGTACAGGAAAATCTTAGAAAAGTGTTACTCTGAAGAATGTAAACACATGCTCTTGATCAGTTGTTTTCAAACACTTCACTCAGATAAGTCAGGGAAAGGCACAAGAGAGACAGCTTTCTATCTTCATAAGGTCTTTCAGAAATTCACTTCGGAATTTTTTTTCCACTCTGAACTTTTATCTGTGCCTTCTATCCACAGTCTCTCATAAATAAACCAACCCACCTCAAACCCACCTTCCTGAAACCAAAAAACCCACAAAAATCTCACACCATCTCACAGAAAGAAATTAAGTCTCAGGACATTTTTTAACTCCTCTCTTAAAAGGTATGATCCAACTCCTAAGGTTAAATAAAAGTGACTATTTTAATAAACACATAAATATGTTTATCCACACAGGGCTAAACTTGTTCCAATAAGTTACTGGAAACGAAGATACTATTCCTTGTATGGCAAAACAAGTATCCAGAGTAAATCACTGTAGGCTGCCAATTAGAAAGTATGTACAGCTGTGCATCAAATACTAATAAAATCTTTAAAAACAATGAAGGTCAAAACTGAGGTTCATGGAGGTAGCAAAATTATGAAGAGATTTTGGACTGAACTGGCTGAGGAAACCACAAGTGTGACGTTGTTTTCTTTAGAGAAAATGTGAAATCCCCACATCTGTTAAGCCTTGCAGAGGGTAGAAGAGAAACAATATCACGATATCTGGACAGAAAAGCTTTTGTAACTCTTCTGCAAACAAACTGCATGAACAGCCCACGTATAAATACATCAAGTTTAGCCAAAGGGGAACTTTGGTGGAATTATCTGATGTAAAGAAAAAAGTATTAAGAGCACAGACTGTTTTTAGGAGTCTTAGAATGTTCCCATTACAACGACATTAAAAAAAAAATAATTCTTTGTGACAGGGGAAGCAAAGGTGCAGAACAGGCAGTGGGAAGGAGACTGCAAACTGGCCGTTTTATTTCTGGCCTGCAACGAAATGACAAGAGTAATTTCAAATGTAGCATATATTCCCTAATGAACTCTACAAATATGTTTTAATGCTTTATTAGTTTGCCAAAAGTATTTACTAATAAACTGTGTCAGGACAAACACTGAATTTACCTTCATTAAGGCAGTTTCACCGCTGGTCTGCCGTGTGTTGACATACGCCCCAGCTTCCAGAAGGATAGCTACTGTTGTTAGAAAATTCTGGGGGGGAAAAAAAAAATCAACCCAAACCCACAAGACAATAAAAATATTCTGGTTTTGTTTTAGAATATAAAATTACATTTACTTAAAATCCACTCCTAAAATTCAAAACATGAGTCATGACACAATTAACCCTGTTCTCTCCCATGGCTAATAAAGAACAATTCAGACTCATGCAAGTAGATAGGTCTAAGTATTTACAATTCTTACTACTTTCTAAACCTTGTAAGATGAACATCACAGGAAGAAAGTAGTGTGTTTGCATTAGTCACCAAACTGGAAACAATTCCCTTTTAGCCTTGGGAAAGCACACAAACCAACCTGAACAGAGGAGCACACCCGTGGCACTCCAACTTACTACTAGTTTAACTGGTCTTAGTTTGAGAAGACCTTGCCTCTGTGTTCATTGCCCAACTTTTAAATAGTAAACCCTGCTCAATCAGAGACCTTCTCTCTAAGCCTCCCCAGTTTGGATCGTGTGTAGCCAGAGATGCTAACAAGGAATTCTAATACAAGAACTTCAACCCCCAAGTTTTGCCTCCACTCTTCCTTCCAGGATATTCTCTGCTCAGGGTAAGGTTTGTGATCAGAACTTATTTACACTACAATAACCACAGCTGCTGAAATTATGCATTTAAGGTCACCCTGCAGTATCTTGCTAACTACTTTTAGACATCATTGAAAGGACAAAAATTAAACATACGTAAAAGAGCCAAGAACCACAAATAATAACCAGGCCAACCTTTTCAGCTGCATGTATCAATGCAGTTGTGCCATTTTTCTGTCTGCCATTAACTTTAGCTCCTTTCCTGATCAGGATCCGGAGCAGGTCATCGTGCCCGCCAGCAGCAGCAAGCATTACCAGGGTCATTCCACTTGAGTCCTGTAACGAGAATCATTGCCATTAAAAAATAATAAATAAAATAATCAAATACTTCCAAGACACATCAAAGCTGCAAGACAAGAACTGTAAGTGTGTCAGGTTTCACAAAGACTTCCCTTCCTGGCAGAATTCACACACACACATGGCTGCCAGATACCAACAAACTATCACCTCCCACTTTGCTGGTCCAGAGATCTCAGTCTGAGCTCCCTAATCTGTAAAATCCATAACATTCTGGGCACCAGAACAAGAAGCAGGAAAACCAGAATGAACCAGGAAGAAAGGCAGTAAGGTGTTTGAGGGTGGGGAAGACAGCAAGACAATGAGTAATAAAAATTAGCAGCCACTGGAGAAAAACCACTATGGCTCAGATCAGTTACTATCACTACAGAGTTCCTTGATTTTATTAGATTATAAGTACAAAGACACTTCTGTGAGCAGCCAATCTCCTCACTCACTCCTGGTACTACAATTCAAAGAACACATGCTTGCCTCAGTAGTTCATGTGGGATCTTTTCTACTATGCTACAGAAGCCTTAGCATAATGTAGCACTCTCAAAATCCTACACAATACAACTACACAAGATCACCAGGGAAAATACTGCTATCAGAGATTTTAATACTAAAAAATGAAACTACAGTACTATTTAACAGGAAAATAGATCCTTGAAAGAAACCCCGGTAAGAACACAGCAGATGACAAACTGGCAGAAAACTAACTACGGAGTGAAGTGGCCCCAGTGTGTCAGACAGAACTTTCAGGTTTTTGGGGTTTTTTTAGATTTTTTTTCCCCTCCATGTGTAATGCTTTACACATTTTAGTCACTTGACCTAATGGCTATCATTCCTTATAGCATGCAAAGTTCCACATCTAATATTCAGTTAAACATAGTGGGCAAATTGGCTGCAAATCCAGCTACTGGGATAATTCTGTCAAACTTGACTTTTTTCTTTGGAAGACGTGGATAACAAATATTGAAGCCTCTGAGTCTGTACTCCCAGTTTTCACCTTGTGCTTTTTTACCAAGGTGAGACAGAAATCTGCTAAAATGCAAGATGGGAAAACTTTTCAAATATGTGAAAATTTGTAGTCTTCCCTCCCGCTTCCTTCCAATACTTCTACTGCAGAAAAATTACCTCTTGATCCAGGTTATATTCTGCATTTGAAGAAAGTGCCATTTTCACAGTCATGTAATCTCCACTTTTAACAGCATCCCTCAGGAGACCTAGAAAATAAATTCAATGCAGTTGTAAGATATTTCCCTTAGAAATGTTAGCTAAGACATACCTCTTCCTGCCAGCAAATACTCACTACTTGATATTGGTTCTGTTGATACATGATTCTCATCTTCTCCATCAAGATGCTTTTGGAATTCTTCTAGTGTCAGCCATTCTAACTCCATGTCCATACCCAAACTCAGGACTTGTTGCTTGCCATCTATCATGTATTTGATTTTATGGAAGGAAAATAAAATAAGCAATAAATAACTTGTATATTTCCAAACTGTTCACTCCTTGCCATGGCTTCAATGATCAGCAGCTTAACCTATTATTAGTACTTGTTATTCAGTTGTGATTATCAAAGGTGGAGTTACCTAATTTTCCTCAGTTCATCCTCACCAGAGCAGTGAAGGAATTTATCCTGAATAAAGTAATCCAGTTTTATTGAGATCAAGAGTGGTAACACTTGTATACCATTACACTATTAAGAACAGAAATACAACCTGGACATTTTTCTTTGTGTATCACATCATTCAGTTCTGGTGATATTTTAAGGGTTGTGTAACTAATCCTTGGGGCTAAAGCAGGAGACAAGAAGTTTGCCTGATGGGAACCTCTACTAGTTTTTCTAAATATAAGAAGTGTATATGCATAGTATCACCAGAACACTTCTGAAAAGAGCCAGTATTTGGATGAATTCCTCTTTAAAAAAAAGAATTACTATTACAAGCCACAGAAGCATAGCTGTCAATATTAAATTAAAAAGGGCAAAATTTTGACTTGTCTACAAAAACGTCAGAGACTTCTACATACTTCCGTGCTTCCTACATGAAGCCTATATTAACATTCTCATGAAGCATATTTTAACAAAGCCACTGAAGAGAAGACTTTTGTTTCATAAAATAAAAGCAGAATTCCTTGTTCCTGGTGTGTGTGTGTGTTATAAAACCATACAATATCTGTCCTTGTAGAAGTAAGAGGAGAATGTCCTGAAGGGTTGTTCGTGTCTCTCTTCTAAGAAATTAGCACTTACTTTTTAGGCTCTTCTGTTCCTTTCTATTTTTTTCTTCTTTTTCAGACTCTTTTTTTTGAGATTTTTCTTTAATTTCCATTTTCTTTACTTCTTTCTCCTGATATTGAGAACAGATATTAAATTTCAGTGGTAGAGAAAAAACAGAAAACAAACTTATTTCACCACTTCAACAATAAAATATATTTACAATTTATACTATCGAAACCTGTATGCAACAGACTTGTGGACATTCCTAAGAAAATAATAAAACAGGTGAGTCAGGAATTCAGTCTGTGAAAGCTTCTCCTCTAAGAGAAGAGGTGTTATGTCCAGCACAAAACAACTTCGATTTATATTTTTACTGCGTCACAGCCATGAAAGTTCCTTTACAGCATGAGGTCCAGATATGACAAAAAGAGCACTTTGAAGGAAATTCAAAACTATGAACTTTTCACTTGTTCCAAATACTGAACCTGAATAGAATGTAATTATTTCAAATAACAAAAAATAAATATTTTGTACCACCATATTGAAAGCAGTTATGGCAGCAGAGACCTGAACCTCAACTGAGAAAACTCGACATTTGGACACAAAAGGTTCCAAATTTTCCAATTTACACAAAAAGAATGTTATAACAACAGTAATTTGTGAACCAGATACTCAGAAAACTCCACCCAAACTCATGACATCCACATAGAAGATCAAGCTTAGCAATGCCAAATATCACAGAAAAAATTTATTGTAGACAGCGATATATAATCAAATTTGCCAAAACAGAGCTCAACCGCCTCTACCAAAGTTTGCCTTTCTCCTCCTGTAATCATCTCCCTCCATTCAGACAGCAAATTAAACTGCAGAGTAGGTAGGACAAGGCTCCTTGGCATGGCTTTGTAACAGCCTCCAGCAGTAACCTGGCATATGGAATAGCACTGGCTTTCTGAAAAACTGCCCAAAAGACGTCCTCACAAGAACCACAGACTGAATTTATCATTAAATGCTACCACTTCTCTGACATAGGAAAAACCTTAATTAAAATACATTAGTTTGATATATCATAATGTATTGGCAGCGCTGAGACATCTAATTGTCTTTCTCACCACCTCCCTTTCCTCAACAAAACTTCAGCTTCCAATCACTGACATGACTAACTAGTAACACAGACAACTGTTAATCCTGGCAGATACTCAGAATTTAGGAGGAAACCCATTACTTACAAAAGGGACTACCAGATATTCACTAGAGTGGGGCTGATAAAACCAATAATCCTGAATTCTATTCCAGATTTCTAACACTGATCAGATGCACAGCATACACATTTATTTCTGGAGGTAAATCAAATGGAAAGAATGGTTCAGCACACAGACTGACTCCAAACAGGGAATACTGGGTTATAAACTGACGTGATGGTGGAAAAGCACAGTTACATAAGGAGAGGTAGGTAGCTGAAATATATGTGATGAATTTATTTGAAAAGAATAATCTGCTTGGGCCAACAATTTAGTGAACAAAAAACCTTCAGAACTCTCCACCAAGCCACCCAAGTCCACAGCTGCTCCAAAGAACAAGTGCAACCAGTTACAGAAAACACTGCTTAAGCTTCCTAGTCTCAAGAAAAGCAAAGAGCAGAGAGCAGAACACCTTCCTTGCTTCCTTGGTACATTGGAGTGTGACCTTCCACGGAGCAGGACTATGAGAAAAGCATACAGACAATTTACAGAGTGCTGGCTGAAGAGCCATAAGCAAACCCATTTTCATCCGCTGTTTATGATTTATTTGTGTTCAGGATGACAGGATTTTTACACTACTGGAAAACAGAACAGAATTCCAAAGATTGATTCGATTACTTTCTCTCTCTTATAAATGCTATAGCCCCGAACTATGAGTAAAATACTTGGGTAATAAAGAGCCATACTATTTCACGTAATTAAATAACCTTCTGAAACTGGGCTACACCTCACAGTAATTGCTTGTTTTCATGAGCTTCACCACTAAGATCCTGAAAAAACACTACTCTGTGTAGCTCTAATCCCAAAATCAACTTACTTATGTTAAAGGTGGCCTACTCCACAGACACAATCACAAGCAGAGGACCACTGCTGAACCTAAAGAAGAAACTTCCCACCAGAGAATTATGGCCTCAGAAGAGAGATATAATCCTGTAAGTATCGAGGTGTTTTGGCTGCAATCCTCTTAAATCAGAACAAGGTTTCTCTGAGCTGCCAATATTTTACGAACTGCAAACTGTATTAGAACAGTCTGAAGCAGCTGAAACAAATGATATTCCCCGAAACAGTCAAAAAAATTTATTTTTGCCAACAAATTTTTTTCTTTACAATACTGTTTTTCTTAAAACACTACTGCATTAAATAAGGAAAAATAAAAAGTGTTGTATTTGCTTAGCTAATTTCTTACAAGAGGTAAAGCATTTCTAATTAATGTGAAACCACGTCACAGAACTAAGCATTTTCTGTAAGCACTCCAGGAGTTCTGGCGTGACAAGACTGCTGCACAATCGTCTGGGAGACTTGGTTTTAGAAGCGCTTTCAGCATTCCAGTTCTCAGGTAGGTGCTATTGCATGTAAGGAATAATGGAATAGCCGGCGCCTGAGAGAGATCAAGTGTGTGTTTCAGCTCAAAAGGGCACTTCACTGTGCAGTGTTGGATGGATGGTTGCTTGAGACTGTGTGTCTTACTACACGAGCAGAAAAAAGTCAAATTGAGGTAACTGTTGAAGGCAGGCAGGAACAAAGCTAAAAACAACAGCGTGCTTTGGAAGAAGATTTCATTCCAAGAAGACATAAACAGGAGAAATTTATCCTTTCACATTTAAATATGCCCTTCTCTCCTAAAGCATCCCCCCTTTACAGTGTTCAGAATCCAGAAATTCTCCAGGCACTCTATACATTGTGCAGTGGGTGTCTCTTTAGCTTCATGCAGCTCAATACCTTTCCAATTTGTACTTCTCTCTTTGCCATCCTAACAGTCACTGTTCGAGGTATCTGTACCTTGAAGTTGATTGCTTTTATCCCCAACTCCCACCCTAATACCATAACATTGCTTACCTCCCCAGGTGAATCAGTGGTCTTGCACACCCTTTCATCAGCACTCAATTTCAAACCCTTCTGCACTGGCGAAGGAGCAGGTGACACTTTCTCCGACTCTCCTGGTACTTTTTCTTGACCTGTTTGCTTTTTGTGCATGCTTTTCCTCTCTAAATTAGTATCCTGAATTTCCACTTTTCCACCTTCCTCTCTATAGTCTTCTTTCTGAATTTTTTTCTTCTTCCTTTTAGCCTTAATATCAATACTGTCATCTTCATTACTTGCTGATCCATCAAGATGCCTATCAGCAATGGCGTCTTTTTCATCCATTTCTTCTTCCAATCTCTCTTTTCCGCTTATCACCTTTTGCTTCTCGTCTTTATTTTCAGAATTTGAGTTGTCATTATCAGTTCCTTGAGAAAACGTATCATCTAGAGTACCTGATTCTGAGTCAAACTCCACATCTCCATGCCTATCCCTCAGCGATCTTTTATATTCTTTATAATCTTCTTTAGGTTTTATCTTTAAATCTTTAACTTCTCCCTTTTTTTTCTTGGTTTCTTTAGTATCTTCTTTCTTTTGCTTCTTTGGGTCCTTTGAGTCCTCCTTGCTTTCTGAAGTCCTTTTTTTTGGTTTTGAATCTAAAACCAAAGTATCTGAGGAATTTTCGCATTCTGTTTTGGGTTTTTCTTTGACTTTTGCTGACTTAGACTTTTTCTTTTTCGGGTCATCTGGACTTTTATCCTCTACATCTTTTGACTTCTTCTTTTTCTTCCTCGGTGAAACATCATCTTTTGTTTCACTTTGCCAGTCACTGTCAGATTCTGCTTCAAATATATCATCATTTAGAGACAGTTTCTAAAAGGTAAAGAAAAAGAAATATTTCTTTCCCCAATAAACTATCATTTTGGTGCAAAGTATACAAAAAAAGGTAGCGATCATGCTTGGGAAAAGTACATTTTTAAGCCATTTAATCTTTTGGTCAGTGCCAAGATCATTCTTCATTGCCAAATTGCAAAATTTGTAAATACAATTCTAGCTCACTTGACTTAATTACATTACTAACTGCTTGGACGAGAGCGAACACATAAACAAGTCAAGTAAACCAATTATATATCCAGCAACCAGATTAGAGAACAGAACTAAATCTGAGCTATTTTACACCAAAAACATTTACCTATAAGCTTCCCAGAAGCAAGGTACCAGTTTTCAAAAAAGATCCTTACACTTCTTTTTCAAATTGACTGAGCAGTTAAAAAGAAGGAAAGAAAAAGCCATATGCTACCTTCTTGAAACTAATTTTTTTGTACTCCTCTCTCGCCAAACTTAATGATAACGCAAAAATTCATCGATCTGATACAGAAAGCAGGAGGGTGGCTGGAGCAGTGTGTCCAGCTTCACTGACAAGACGATATGCATGAGGGTAGGGAAAAGGGGTTACTTATGTTGTCAAAAACAAACTAAAATGGCCATACATCCTTTATGTAGTCCCATTAAAAATGGAAATAAAGTTTGGATGGGTTCAGAGTATACAAGCAAACTTGTCAGTTAAGAAAAATCCTACCAGAGAAGAGCAACAATATTAAGTTTCACAAGAAACAAAACAGTTTTAGATGAGATTCCTTAAGTCTTCTTAATTGCACATTCCAAATGTCTTCCCTTCTCTTTCCTGCCATTAGCAGACCCCAGATAGTGAATACATCTTCAGTGTAAGATACTGAAAGGCAAAACACACCTGTATGTCTTTTTTAACAGGTTTAGGCTTATTGTCCATAATTTTTTTTCTGAATTCAAGCAGCACTTCTTTGCAGTCTTCCAAATGAACCTCTGGTTCCCAGGTATCATCATCAGAGGTATATCCTTTCCACCGTACTTTATAGAGAACTTTACCCTGTAAGAAAAACCCACAACATTTAATACAATACAGCATAGTATTGCATCAGCTACTCAGTTCTTGGGGATCTCCATGGATATATCACCTCGTGTATATTTCGTGTATACAGAAATCCGTATGATGGAAGTTCAACCCAATACTGAGGCAAGATTTCCCAGAATTATTTCCATCTCCACCATATACTTAACTACGAAGGTTGTAAAGTGTTTCTGTTGTGGGAGCAATTTTATTCAAAATACTTGTCATATCTAACATCTGTTCAGAACCACAGCTATAATGTACAAATCATTAACTCATGGTCATTTTATCAAAATGGATTTTCTGACACTCATGAAACTACTTTTTTTTAAAGTTTTAATATTTAGTCTATATATATTTCAAGCTTTAATTACTCTGCTGAAGAACTTGATATCAAACCTTAAGATTTCTAATTAATTAACACCATTCACTAGTTCCATATTGGAATTTATCATTTATGTCATATTTGTAACCAATTCCACTTTTGATAAACTGAAACATCAACAATAAGGAATAAAATAACCCAAACAAACCACCAATAAGATCAAGTCAAACCTAGACAAAAATCTGAGAGTGCGCATCTCAGTGGAATTAATTACAAGGATTTTGGTAAAAGTTAACATACAAAAAGCCAAGACCAATTGTTTCAACAGTATTTAACTTCACGAAGGAGTAAGTTGCACCTTTTAGTCTCTATGTAGCTTTTTCTACTAGGTTAGGAAGTTTATTACCATTAAGAATAAATTAGCAAATGTACAGAAAAAAGCACCTTTGAAGAGGCAAAACAGTAGTATTGCTTTCTTTCAAACACGGACTGATAATGTCCTGAAAGACCTTACACTGCTAACCAAGCCTGGAGAAAGGAGGATTTAAAACAACTGCCACTTGGCTCTTATTAATAAATGTACATCTCTGCATATTCCCCGCTGGTTTCCACTGTCTCTCTCATCCTTTCACTGTGCACTTCTGCGAAGGATCTGACTCTGTCCCTTCTCCATCCTCCCATTAAATAGAGATACCACTATGATCTTCCTTGATTCTTCTCTTCTTACAGCAAAGCAAATGCAGCTCTCAGCTCCCTAACTGTTTTCATAACCCTTCTCTCCGGTATGTCCATGTCTCTTCTGTCCTGGGGTGCTCAGAACTTGACATAGTACTCTGGGTGCGCTGATTACAGAGGAAGAAGCATCTCCCTTGATCTTCTGGCTACACTCTTGGATGCTGCTGGCCTTCTTTGCTGCTAGAACTGCTGACTCATGTTCAACTTACTTGTCTGTAGGTACTCTCAGCTTCTTTTCTTCCTAGCCAGCTGGACTCTCACCTCTAGCCCTGGGGCACAGGGTTATTAATTTCAGATGCAGAGTTAATGTTATATCCTTGCAACTCAGATACAAAATGAGGTATAAGTCCTTTTTCAATTAACTGAGAAATCTGGCTAAAATGGTGTGTAATGGAAACACAAGGCTATTTGGCTGTTGAATGACTCTGCATCCCCTACGTGGAGTGATACAAAAATTCATTTGAAAGGAAGACAGGAGATTATCACACTAAATATACACAGTGTTCTTTACACTCACCTGTCAACATTATTTTACTCAATTATCTTTTTCTTCTATTTCACTCAGAAATAATAGAACACTTCCAAGCATTTTTATACTGGTGTAGCTTCTATGAGAACTAGTGATGGGCTAGAACCAACTCCTATGGAAAGGGGTACCACCATGTCATTAGAGAGTTAAGATTACCCACTTCCACCAGGAAGCATCACAATTTGCTCAGGAGCCTGTTGTTTTAGTGTAACTGTGGTGCAGTACGAAAGGCTTTCTAGAAATACTGAGAGAATACATGTCCAAACTTTCCTTGCTTGTTCTCTTAAGTAGGACATGCTAATGTTTTATTTAACTGCAGGTCTAGCTTCCCAGCCCGAGCCCAAGCCAGGAGTGCTGTCTCTCATCCTGCCACTACTGCCAGGTCCAGCAACACCAGGACTGTGCCTGAAAAGAGCTGCTCTGTGTGGCGCTCTCCGGCTCCCACGCTTCTGTCACTGTGACACAGGAACACACTCATGCTGTGCTGGACAGTGGCCAGCCCAGGCTATCTGCCTGGAATTTGTGTCAGACTTGGGAATCTGCAAGCTGGGAACACTACTCTAAAGCAGGCTACATAATATACACTCCACCAAGTGTATATTACACAGCTTTACAATACCCAGCTTTTCCCAGGCATTTTGGAAACTACAAGCTACTCCCTTGCCCTGTATTCTGAAGCGCAGGGACACAGGCCCCACTGCAGAGCAACGGGGAGGGGACCTGATGCTTTTGGAGGCTGTAGCACAAAGCCTCAGCAACACCTGCTGGGCACACACATACAGTGAAGCTCACTGCAGTGACCCAGCTCGGAACCTGCATGGAACAGGCCGCTTGGAAGAGGATGGAAGAAAGACACCCTTTTACTAGCACATGTCAATGATATTTTCAGGAGATGATACTCGATGCATTCCAGTGCTCTTCAAAAGTCTGTAGAATGATATGGCTCACCACCACCACCACCAG
>JAWWTY010000001.1:44342369-44362163 GCA_035222235.1 Margarornis squamiger | reverse complement strand
AGGTTTTAGGTTCTATCACTGGGGGAGGAGGGGGACAGGGAGGAAAAGAAAAAAAAAAAAAAGAAAAAAAGGAATCCTCTTGTTTTCAAGCCTGACTTACACTGCCCAACACTTCATACAGGTAAAGCTATAAATATTGTATCACCCCAAAAATATAACGTTCTTAAGCCATAAACATATTTCAGCCAAAGTACATCACATATATCACAAGTATCTAAGAAATTACTGATCTGAAGGTTCTCCAACCTAAGGGTTTCAGAATACTGATGTTTTACACGAAACAGGCAGAATTTCATAACGTCATGCACCTGACTGAAGCCTAAACCAAACCCCATAAATTAGCTAAAATAAAAATTTTTCAAACACAATGCTGTGAAAGATCCCCCACCTACGTTAATTATTTTTCCTATTTGAGGGTCAGGAAATTTTTTTAAGAACTTCAACCAGTCTAGGCTGCTTTCAAAGAAAGAACCGAAGGTCTGGTGTTTGTGTTTAAACAATGCAAGGACCACTACAGCCCGTTATTTCAATGGGAAGGAGCCTCCCTTGCTGTTCCAGGAGGTCTCCCCAGGTTCTGCGCTGGTTTTGTGCAGGTTTTTTGCTCCCCAGTGACCACAGTCTCCCTGAACACACCTTGCAGCCACCTCTACAGTCTCCATTATGTTCAGCCCTGCCCCTGTCTGCACAGAAACGTTTCGCACCAAAACACCACCGCGGGTCGCCCGCAGGAGACAACAACGCAGACACAAGTAAAAAGCCAAGCCTAGCACCGATACAGGAGGATGCACAGACGGGGCGGCCGAATCTGGAGCAAAGGACAAAAAGCTTCCTTGCAAAGCAGTGCGCAGCGTGCTTTAGACTATAACTGCACGGGGACTGCTGTTTCCGCGCGGCTCTGGCCCCGGCGCTAAGAGCCCCGCGCACTCACCCCCTCGGTCTTCATGTCAAGGATCTTCTCCACCTCGAACACGTCCTCCCCGTCCTCCTCCTCCTCTTCGCTCTCCCCGCCGGCTGCCGCCGCACCAACACCCGCCGCTTTGCCCGCCCCGCCGCCGTCTTCCTCCCCGTCCTCCTCATCCTCCGCCGCCGCGGCCGCCGCCGTCTCCCTCTCTCCGTCCGCCCCGTCCAGCCTGGCCTCGGCCCCGCTCCCGGCCCCGCTCCCGCCCGCCGCCGCCGCCATCTTGGGCCGAGCTCCGAAGCGACAACGGCGCAGGGCGGCTGCGACACCCGCGGCCGCGCGCGCGCGCCGGGCTGGGTGGGCGGGGCTCGGCCCGCTGCAGCCAATTGTCTCGCCGGCAGCCCGTGACGTAAGGGGGGGCGGGGCCTCGCGCCCAGAGGCGCAGGGGGTGGGGGGGCAAAGTGGCTGTGAGGGACGGGACGGGCATGTGAGGGACGGGACGAGACGGGACGGGACGGGACGGACGGGGGGACAGCAGGGAGCGGCAGGGCACGACCGCTGCTGACCGGCCGGCAGGGACACCGTCCAGGGCGCTCAGAGCCCCGTCCGGCCTGGCCCGGGATGCGCCATCCCCCGCTTCCCATGGCAGCCCGTGCCGGTGCCCCGCCGCCCTCGCGGCAGGGAATTCCAGATCTCCGATCTAAATCTCGGTATAGTTTAAAACGCCTCGCCCCTGTCGCGATCTGCCGGTGTAAACAGAGCCGGTGTTCTGTTCCATAACCCCGCCAGGCGCCCGGGGCGGTCCCCGCAGGCAGCCGCGGCAGGCGGAGCCGCGCCGCCCGGCCTCTGCCCGCAGCAGAGCCGCTCCAGCCCCCCGAGCAGCGCCGGGACTCGCTGCGGCATTCCCGTGCCCCCTGTGCTGCGCGGCCCGGAGCTCTCCAGGTGGGGTCCGGGAAGGCAGGATCCCCTGCTGGCCACGCTGCCTTGGGGTGCAGCCCCAGGGCGCGGCTGGCTTTGTGGGCTGCGAGTGCACGCTGCTGGCTCACACCCAGCCCCTCACCCACAACACCCCCCAAGTCCTTCTCCAAGGGGCTGCTCGCAGGGAGCGAGTTCATCTCCCAGCCTCGCACTTGGGCTTGTTGAACCAAAGGTATCCCTTGCCCTCAGCTGGATGAGGCTTTGGGGGAAGGCACAAGACCCTCAGGACAAGGGTCTTGTAGTGGCATTAATAGGGTTTCTCACTAGGGAAAAGAACTGTTTTCAGTTTCAGAGTATTCTGCATGTTAAAGTCATTGGCAAGCACCGCTTTTATGTAACCTGCAGGAGGGAAAAGAATCTTACAAAAAAAAAAAAGCAAATAAACCACACCCTATTTGCTTATTCCATTGCCTTTGCTAGAGGCAGTGTGTTAATATATTGTACCTCAGAAACAGGTCTTTAAAGAACATACACCACTCAAACCAAACTTAGCCTTTAGCATGAATCTATACCTTTCACACATACCCCTATGTGATGTATTGTTGCAAAAGTGACAGCTGTAGTGAAGGGAAAAAAAATTTCTTTGCGTTCTTGCCAGCACTTACTTTCTAAGGTAACTCTAGTAATGCAGCAATTGACCATGCAAAGACTAAACAGCAGATTTAGAAGCTATTTTATCACTGTCTATATTCAGAAGTACTTAAGAAACCCATATCCTAGCTCTTCTCAAATAGAAAGTGTGGTACAAATATTTCCTTTGTATTTTTACTAAAAAGAGCCAGTATGTTATGCATATGAAAACAATTCAGAGCACCTTGGAAACAGAAGGACATCAGGATATCCCTCTTGGCAACTTCCTCAACAAGATCAAGTGTATCTACTCCACCCTTAGCAGATGTTTGCTTAAATTCTCATGAAAACATCTATGAAAGAGATTCCAGTTTTCCCTAGTAACCTCTTACAACACTTCTCTATCACTGCTAGGAGCATTCTCCATTTGCAAGGGCAGTATAATGCATTACCTATGGTACTCTGGAATCTCCTGCTTCTGAGTATTTTCAAAGGATGGACAAACAAGTGTAGACTATGTTCTGTACACACTTGACCTTGCCTCAGTGAAAGCCATTGCGCTGGCCCCAACTACATTTCCTCAGACCACAAAGCTCCTTACCTTAATTTAGAAAACGTAACGTGTTCACACCTGTGAAAAGCCCATTAAATTAAAGTAAATCACTGTTAGTGTGGTTTTGTTATTAGGCTTCAGTGTTTTTTCTGGTTTAAAATAATGACTTAGTTTTTCATCAGCATAAAATCAGAATACTGAGTAACAGCAGAAGAAGAACTCATTCCTCCTAACAAAACTGACCTATGTATTCATAAATTGACTTATGATCAAAAAGAAAAGCAGTGGAGGAGAAAAATAACTGTTCTGCTGTTTGCATTTCAAGGCATGCTGTAGGAATTACAAAACCATCCAACTGAAAACACTGATATGTTATAAAGATACTTATTAGTGCTTTATTAATCACACTCTTGTATCTGCCAAAACATCTACCATATTTAACTTCAATGCTACACTACGCTTTCTTTACCATGCCGTTGAAGTTCATAAGATTTTAGCAGAGATCAGAATGAAGATATTATAAAAGTGTTTTATAATGTTCAAGAAATGAGAAATTAATGTAAAAATTACATATTAAGGTATTTTAAACAGTTACAATCAAGTAAAATACTACCTATATGTAAAATTAAGACTTAATAACTGTAAGAGCCTTTGTTTCCATACCTTAAAGTCTGTGACTGTGAAAAGTGCAACTTGTCTGCCCTTTACCTATATCCCAGGTCTTACATGAAAAACTGAAAAAGGAATTTTATGGTTTCATGTTCTTACCCAGTTTACTCTTCTGCAAACAGCACTGGAGTCTCTTCTACAAGTTAAAAAAAAAAAAAAAATCACAGATACAACCTTTTACAATCATCACTGCCACCATCAGTTTCTGAGAAGTACTAGAATTAAAAAAAAATATGTAAATAAAAAGGAACAATGAAATGCCTGAAGAAGTGAAAGTGTTTCCAAGAGGGAAGGAGAGGTTTGCACAAATAGGAATCTCTTTCTTCCTCCTTTCCTTGGGGGAATTGCTGTATTATTGCATTCATCAGAAAGAAATCCCTAAACTAATACATTTAAACTAAGCAACTCTGATGAAAAGGAAGAATAAGAAAAGGCATCATTGTCAGAAAGAAAATCATATCTGTCATTTTACTTATTTTAGTCAATGTCATTGGATGGACAGATTAGTAATGTGAAGACTTTGTATTTAACCTCTGCAGCATTTTATCTTATTTAAGGGAAACAAAAAAAAAAGGAGCTGAAAATAACCAAGTGCCAGGGACTTAACAAAACTTGTGGAAGAATAATAACCTGGGATCACATATTTTAAGATATCCTCTTGAGTTTTAAATGTATTTCTCAGGCAAGGAGTTCCCATGAGTGAAAGCAAAAGGGGTTGAATTGATTCTTCCTTTCCTATGTAACCTTTCATTAATGTTTTCCAGTGGTGATAAGGAGCCTTTCTGTGACATAGCCACAGCTGGATTCTGTTTGTGGGTGCTCCAGAGTGTTAGAAGTGCCAGCTGTGTCTTTTTCACTTACTAGTGAAAAGGATTCAAATACCTTTGAGAAAAATCACTGCAGCAACAATAACCACAGAAGAATGCAAAATCATCTAAGAAGGCCAGATGCCTTAGAATAAAACACTGAGAGATTCTATGTTTCTGTGTAAATCGTAAATACAGTCCTACAAGTTTAATAGTTTAATAATTTGGTTATTTTTAATTAGTATAGCAATTGCATACCTTTGAAACAACTTAATTCCAGCCTCATCCATGACTTGTTTGCTCCTGTCCAGTGCTGCAAATGCAACATCTGTATCAAAAGATAAACCCCATAAGATTCCATGCAACTGAAATGAATATTTTACTTCTTCAGTGATGTGTTTATCATTGATAAAAGCTTAAAATCCACAAGCAGCAACTTTATCATCCAAAGAAAACAAATATTTAGCGTCAACTGATTTCCTGTTTACCTAAAATTTGTACTTTTTGTGCACTATTAAAGATGTGATCAAAACATCAATACTTTCAGTGTAACAGTGCTTTGCACTACAAAATGTTGATCAGCATGCCATTACTGGAACTTCTATCTATACCTTAGAAATGAAGGTGTAATATTTATCAGTGCTTGACAAATAGGTATCTCCAGGTTATAAAGGGAGATGCCGAACTTTTAATCTCTAAGTAATAAAATCTCTTCCAGAAGAAGAATAAACAATGACCTTCTAAAAGTTATTTGATATACTGGCAGAGCTGGAGATGTCAAGCTATTACCTACAAAAGAAGTCACTACTGGAATATGTTTATATGTTTATAATATTTAAAAAAAAACATTATTTGCTTTTATGAAGCTACTTTGACACTGAAATACAGATTACTGGGCAGAGACACATGACAGAAATTAGTAAAGCCATAGCTTCAGCATGACTGAGACTGCTCTAGGCAGGATGCAGTTGAAAGGGGAGGACATTATGGAATTATGCACTGTGATTGGAAAATACTTGTGACTTGTCAGCATGTGTTCTTAGGGCATATGTACTAAACCCCAAGTTAGGCCTTATTTTAGCCTGCTAGGGTAGCTGATTCTCAGGTTAGAATAGCAAGTTCTTCTGGATTGATTGATATTTCACCTGTGACAGCTAATTTAAGTTGTCTAACCACAGTCAAAAACAAAAGGGGACAGAATGAGTACACTACTGTAGGAAGTTTCTTTACAATAGTCACTTGATTACACATAGGCAGAAACAGATTTAAAGCCAAACCTTTCACTGACCAAAGAGCTTTAGGCATTTGTTTGACTGTACATCTCTAAGAATAAAAACTGTTTCCACTCAGTTTCAGGACTTGCCTTCATTTAGAGATTGAATTGCCTTTTTTTTTTTTTTTTTTGCAATTAGCTAAACACTAAGTAGCATTTTGACTAAAGAGACTATTTAACAAATGGATTAATTTTTCAGAGCTGAGTTATGAAAAAGGACAATAAATAGCATACTCTACCTGTGCTACAAAGCCTATTATCCTTGCCTTCATATAAACACCTTCCAGAGGGACAGGATTTCCCAATCTGTCCTGAAGACCAATTTTTACAGGATTCAAAAGATTTGCATTTGGTAATGCACAGTTTAAACAAAGAGCTTATGACAGATTAAAAAAGATATTTTTTGAAACATACATTTGGGAAGGATGGTGAAACTAACCCTGTATCAGTGACCCACATGTATATATGCAATTCAGAACACAAAAGTAACACTCAGTTTCTTTTATGAACACCTGTGTTGTATTGCTGAGCTGTAGGCTGTTTGTCTAAGGGATCATGAGTTCATGGTAGTTCTTTAAGCTCTTACAAGGTCTTTGTTTAGAACCTTGCATTTGAATTATTTAAAGACCATCTGATGATTTATGCAAAAGTACTTCCTTCGCTTCTCTTGAAACACACTGTGACAGAAGGATTTGCAACTGCTGTTGGTAATTATGCCTATAGTAAATCTGTTAAACAGATGCTACACAGATGCCACATGGTAATCACTAATTTGGTAACATTCGGAAACAAATGACAAATTATTTTTTATTATGTCATCTTCATACAAGTACTCAAAAAAGGGTTCTGATAAGTATTTAGGATACTCAAGGAACAAGTCAATATACAAACAGAAAAATTTCTTACTTTCATGCTGTAAATGACATTGTGACTCTTCCTCATTGCTCTCTTGCTCCAGTTCCACCCCAATTGCAGGCTGGAATGCTTTTACTGGAGCTTTAGCAAGGCAAAACTTTTGGATATCTTTTGCAAAAAGAAAGGTATCTCTGGCAGAATCTATGGAATTTGCATTATAATTGCAGTAAAGTACGGAAATTTGAGTTTGCTCAAAGAATACAAGAATCATGTAGAGCTCTGTCCGTCTCACTCTCTAGAGGGCCTGACTGCTTGGGCTCAGTGCCAGCTTTGTCACTGCTGCTGTGGAACCTTGAAAGAGAGCTGTGAAAGACTTTGCCAATACGTCTGCATCAAGCCTTCCACCTCCCTGGCTCTGACCCAGACCCTGTGGACTCAAGTTCCTGGTTTGAGCGTGGACCTGCTGACAAGCCACCACGAGGAAGCCGTCTAGACTGACCCTGGCTACTGTCACCAGCAGTCACTGTCACCTCTCTGCTCTTCCCATCTGGATGCTGTACGACTAGAGCCACTGCCAGTGGTGCAAATGCCCTGGCCTTGCTCCCTTTCCCCCCGGCCCCACTGGCGTGCCCTGGTGGAGCACACCTCGCCAGCGATCCCCACGGCAGGATGGGAATTTCCCAGCTGGTTTCTGCAAAGATGAGGCAATGGACTGGCTTGCAGCAGAGCAACTGAACTCCTGACTGATGAACTCCTACCCAGATTAAAAATGAAAGAACTGACCACATAACACAGGAGCTGGGGGGGGGAGTTATGGGAGAGTTCCTTGGAGACTCCCATAGGCAGACCAGCTGTGCTTAGACCAACTGAAAGATGTTATCTGTTTAGATATCCTGACTAATTTAACCAATTTTTTCTTTGTATCATTGTATTTATTGTAATCTTTTTAGTAAATTGCAACTCTGACTTGTAATCTCTCTTGAGGTGTGTTAATTTATCCTGCTGGTTTGCCTTTAAACCAGCACAAGCAGAACTTTTTTTACAACTTATTGTTTTTATTGAGGCAATTTCCTTGACTTTTTTTTCCTAAATCATATCTGGAGTTCAGCAGCTTTTGTGTCAACACAATGCATTACCATCTCCCCAAGATGGATTAGAGGTAAGTGCTCTAATTATAATATTTAAGAGCTTGCCACAATTGTTAGCTATGGGGAGGAGGAAATAAATGTCACTTTCAAGTGGCAGAAATAACAAGGTATTATGCCTCCACTATTAAGTTAGATAATGTTAGAGAACTCCCAGTCGCTGGCATGTGAACACTCACAGTGTTAAGGCATTAGCACATTCCTCGTTGTACTTCAAACTTCTGCCAATTGTCATCCTCCCAGTATCTGGGCATGGTTTGGGAGACAGAACATCACCATGACCATTCCCATTAGGCAGGCTGGGTACAAACGCTCAGGTCTGTGGACCAAGGGGGTTCATTAGTTTAGGTGTGGGCCAAGCCACGCCAGCCAGCCACAGTCTCTACAGGCATCTAAGGTACCAGCAGATATGCAACGCACTGATGGCTGTGTATAGCATGCAAACAAGCTTGTTCATCTACCATGCTGCATTTCCCATGTGTATTCAAAATAAAAAAGCTGTATATAAATTAACCCCCCGCCCGCAATATCACAGACTTTTGACTCTACAACCATCTTTTCCTCACTCTGTAATCAAATGCTTGCATTAACAATAACATAACCAAAATCCAATTCAGTGATACATTTCCTTATTCAGAATTTCCCTGCTCCAACAACGAGAGAAGAAAAACAGCATGGCAACTTTAACAAGGGAAAAAACCTTCCTGGTTCTTTTGTAGAGGGAGAATATAGCTCTTAATTCTTTATATGACATTTATTACTGCAGTCACATGCATTAAAAATGTAAATGGAATATTTTCATTTAAATATTGAACAGAGACATAATCTCTACAGTTCTTATTTCTCTATGTGAAGACAAGATTAACACTCTACAACACTTGCACCAATCGGTATTTTCCTACTGAGATGTCAGAAATCAATCTGGTACTCACCGTGCTATTAAGCACTTATTTAACTACTGCACTCTGTTTATCATGAATGCTTTCTGCCTGCTCTTCTCCTGAATGGGTAAGAATTTCACTTTAATATCAAACACATAGTTTTCAAGGATTTCCACTGCCCTTCTATGTAAAAGAAAGGATATTTTCTTTTGGCTGAGAAAATTTTCATTCCCCACTATCCACCTGACTAGTCTCTCATATTCTTTGCAATTCTAGGAAGTTCCAAAACAAATTCCATTTTATCAGCATGCTAATCAAATCAGCTCAGAACATCTCTTAATCAGTTCCACTCATTTTGTTTAATTATGTGGAAAATTTAGTATGACCTACATTTTCAGTAAAATCATGGCTTGAACTACGTGCAAACTCTTGTCTTGATCTCTTGCTGCTAATACCCGCTGTTAGGAATGTGGAATTACCTTAATTTGGACTGCAACAACCTCTCCTTCAGTTCCCTTCTCACACTGAACCATTATAAAATAACTCTCCTTTTCAAGAATGTGCTTTTCTTATTTCCACTCACTGATTTGTAATCTGCAAATATTAAAAAAAAAATAAAAAAAATCCTTGCAGCACAACATTTAAAGAGAACTTTGGAAAGCTGACCCAGACTAAACCCAATGCAGCAAACACACACCACACCCCCCAACAACAACAAAACCCCCACAATTGAGAGGCTAGTATTAAACCAGATCTGTTTTCCATTACAATTCACCCTCTGGTCTACAGCAAAAATTTACAGAAAGAAGTAGTGTAGCAGCGGAAGTGATGGGAAGGCAGGGGAAGATGGAAGTAGGGGCAGTGCTGCTCTTCTCAGCAGCATCAACCTAAACTGTCTGTAACACAACTCGAATGAAAATCGGCTGCATGTCATTTGTGACAAATTATCCTAAGATATGAGACGCTGGGAAAGTTTTATTTAAACATGAGTAGAATTTTTGACAAGAAAATGACAGCATCTGGTTTAAGGGATTAAAATGTATTATCAATGTATATTTGTTTTCCTTGATGCTTATGAGTGTAAAGTTATTTTAAAAGCTGGTTAGAATGATAATCATTGTGTAAATGAGCACACTGCACAGAGCACTGACCTCTATATAGTATATGAGCTCCTCAGCATGTCATGGGACTTTCTTGGGTTTCAGAGCCCGTCAGTGGGAAATGAGTGTTAAGTGCAAGTTAGCAGGTCTTGTGACTGGGTGGGTTCAGACAGAACAAAGCCAAAAACAATGCCCCCATTAAGCTTATCTAAGCACAGTGCCCAGTTTAATTTTCTCTGAAAGGCATTCAGAGGCTACACTTCAAAACCACGTTGAGAACTTAACATAAGGCAGCTCTTGATTTGGCTTAAAATTGCATCACTGCTCCAAGCCAAATTGCTAATGCAGACACAGTGCTAGGAACTAGCATGAAGAGAACATGTTTGTAAAACTAAACATTCAGGTCATAAGTTCTTCTTACCAATGGATGTTTGGATCCCAGTACACCACGTCCGTATCTCACCCAGAGGATTTGTATCAGTGTCACTGCTAAAGACTTTTACTCTATTTATAGTTCTGAAAAACCTACCTGATGATGTAAATTTTCCACAGTGACTTAAGGCCAAATAATTTTATTTGTGAGATAACTGGACAAAGCTGACCCTCTAGAATACTTGGTCTTCCCAAATTCATCCTGGACTCACAGGATGAGGCAGAACAAATCAGAAACTGGTTGTTCAAAAGTAACGTGAAAGGAAAGCAGTTCTTGTGTTATGCAAAAACGTCTAATATTAAACTGCCCTCTCTTTTGGGGAGGCCGTTTGGAAGAAAAATTACCTTTCTTTAGCTTAATGAGAGTTCCACATAGACTGCAAATTCTGATCAAGCTTCTATCCTCCTACTTCTATAAATAAATCAACACCTACATTAAAGAGTGCAAAAAAAGGAAAGCAGATGCTGTTTGAAGTACTCTTGTTAATTTCCCAATTCAGATTTTTCTGCTCTATATATGTGCAAATGAGGAAACATTTATGAGAACAGTTTCTTTACTAGTTTCTTAGTACTAGACCCAAGGAACTTAATTACTCAATAGGTCCTTGTGGCATTAAAATTAGTATTGATCAAATTGCATCAAAGCCTTTACAAGGTCAACAAAGCCTTTGCATCAACCCTACAGAAAGATTCCACTGTAGTGTGGACAGAGAATGAACCAAGAGACAGTGACAATGCAGAGGAAATGTTTAAATGCCACTGTCATCAGCACTTCACAATGTTTGATTATCAAGGACCCGAGTTGAGAGATGATTAGGACAAGGTTTCAGATAAAAAACCTCCAACAAAACATAGTAGCCTGAGGTAATTTTAGGGTGAGATTTCGAGCATGTTACCTATACTACATTTAAGGAATATGTTTATTTTCTTACTCTGTGACCTATTTGATTTTCAGTGTATGCACTCTTTCTTCAGTGCAGTAAAAAAGGAATCAGATGGCCAGCTACTGTGGAATAACCTAAATTATTAGGTAAAAAACAAGAAGTAGTTAGTCAAAGAGAGAGCAACGTAATCCATTTGAATGTGGGATTTCATTAAATCTGGAAAAACAACATCAGACACAATTTTATCCATGTCTGTTTATACTATATACCCGATTGTACTGGCAACTCTATAATGGTAATATGTGCGTTTAGGTCAGGTAGATAGCATGTCAAAGGGCACACAAGGTCATTATGTATTTTGTGGCTCTTGTTTTTGTTAGTTTTTCTCATTAGCAGTTCTTTTAGCATAAAAGTACTCTCTGTTCACGCAAAAAAACCCAGGACAATGTAGTCATCAGTCACATCCAGCATAGATTCCATAGGGGAAAGTACTGCTTGACAAACTTCTTTTTAGGACAAGGTAACACACCGAGTTGATCGAAGGAAGCCAGTTGATGTAATCTTCCTGGATTTCAGCAAAGCTTTCTAGACTGTCTCTCAAAGTGTTCTCCAGTCGAGGGAGGTTGATTGACCTGTTCTGTTGTGGTCTCAAGTCCTGTGGGCAGTTCTGTGTGCCCACAGAGAGCATCCAAAGGAGAGCCATGAGGATGGTGAAGGGTCTGGAGAGAAAGCCACGAGGAGCCGCTGGGTTAATTGGCTTGTTCAGCCCTGAGGAGACTGGGGGGAGACCTCACTGCAGTTAAAACTTCATTGTGAGTGGAAATGGAGGGGCAGGAAATGGATCTCTTCTCTAGTGACCAGTGACAGGACCCAAGGGAATGGCCTGAAGTTGTGTCAGGGGAGGTTTAGGTTGGATATTAAAAAAAGGTTCTTCCCCCAGAGGGTGGTTGGGCACTGGAACAGGCTCCCCAGGGCAGCGGTCACAGCACCAAGCCTGAGAGAGTTCAAGAAGTGTTTTGGCAATGCTCCCAGGCACACGGTGTGATTCTTGGCATTGTCCGGTGCAGGGCCAGGAGTTGGACTTTGAGGATCCTTGTGGGTGCCTTCAAACTCAGAATATTCTGTGATTCTGCGAATTCTGCAATACCTGACAGAGAATAGGAATTTGAGTTAAAACCTATTCAACATCTGTCCCCAGCAGCTTTTCTCTCCCTTCGATGAGGGAGATTCTCCCTATTCTCTTTCATTGTTGATTAACGCTATTACTGGGTAGTAGCCTCTCTTCTGTTTCCCTAGAGAATACTCTAAAGAAACTTCTTAAGGAATTTTAGCAGTATTTTGTTTTAGTGTTTCTGAGTGGCAAAATTTCCAAAACTCAAAATCAGAATAAAAACGTATTGTATGTAATCTGTGTATTTACAATTGAATAACTGCTAATAAATACTTTTATAACTGGAATACTGTTGATGCAGCATCAAATAAGGAAGTTATGCTAAGTGGGACTGCTGATGATTATTTATCACTGCTTTAATTCTTACAATTTTAATTGATGATGGTGGAGATCCACAAGGTCCCAATAGCCTCAAAAGGATTTCACACAAGCATGCAAGCTTGCACTTCACGTTCAAACCACAAGCTCAACACTGCTGTTAGCAATGGATTATATTTTTATCACCCAACAATAGACCATGAATAATCTATAGTCTTGGAAGGCCTTCAGTGTGCGGGTAAATTGAAAAACAAAACAAAAAAACCCAAAACAAACAAACCCCTAACTCTACTGTACTTTCCTACTAAAGATGTCGAAGGGACTGAATGTGATGCCGTGCTTTAGAAAGCCACGAGTATAAATCCTTCTCCATTCTAGCACTGTAGCTTACCACTCTTAGTGCAGAATTCCAGTGCGAGTACAATCCCGTAGACGGAATATTCGCAACTTGTCAAACCAAAATCCAGGGAAAACGATGAGAGGTGTAGCAGAAAGAGCCCTGTGGGGCTACGGAAAGGCACAGCAGAAATTAAACCAGCAGTAAGCACCTAAAAAGGGTGCCCTGGGCTCGTACCTGCCCACAGCAGCAGTGGAACCGGGACCGAGGCTCCCGAGCGTGATGCTCTCTCTACCCCTTTCTGGAGCTTAGAGGAAACCACTGTGACAGACCATGCCTAAAGCACAGAGCGTCAGGGCCCGGGGGCTGCTTTGTGCCCCTTCATCTCTGCGCTGCTCCCGCCCCCGCTGCTGTGGAAGGTTCAAAAGGCTCCGACAGGAGCAGGACAGCGCGCTGGAAGCCGGCAGCGTCCTGCAGCAGGGGCGGGCACGGGAGACATCCCGGCGGAGCGGGGACACTCCGGGACACTCCGGGACACTCCGGGACACTCCGGGACACTCCGGGACACTCCGGGACACTCCGGGATGCCGGCACACGCCCGGCCCGCATCGGGCCCCGCCGCCCCTTCCCGCCCCGGGCGGCAACCGGGGCTCAGCCGGCCCTGCAGGCGCCCGCCAACGGCCCCCTGGCCGCGGGGGCTCCTGGGAGCTGTAGTCCCGCCGCGCCCCCTCCCCGGCCCGGCTGCCGCGCGGGCCGCGGCGCTCGGACTACATCTCCCAGCAGGCGGCGCGGCGCGGCGGCGCCCGCCTGTGGCGCCGGGAGGTGTGCGATGGCGGCAGGTTTGTAGTGGAAGCGCAGGGCTGGCGGCCGGGCGCGGCGGCGGCACCGCCTGGGAGCGGGACCAGGGCTGCGGCTGCCGCTGCCACCCCCACCCTGCTGCCTGCGAGGGGCCGCGCGCCGAGAGCTGTCGCGGTGCGGGTGCTTCGGGGCCGGGGAGCAGCGGGCGGTGGCGGAGCGCTTGGGGCGTCCCGTGTGAGGGCGGTGTCCGCGGCCCTGAGGGAAGGCGGCTGTGCCCGTGCCCCCGCCTCGGCCTCTGCGGGGATTCCTTTGTCCCTCCTCTGCTTCCCGGGACGGGTCGGCCTGGTCCCTGTCCGTGTCCCTGCAGGTGCTGCTGCCCTGAACTGCACGGGAGGGCTTAGGCTGGCAGGCGGCCCTCGGAGCGTGTCCCGGGGGTGGGTGGTGGAACAGACTGTGGGCTGGGGTTTGGCTCTGCGGGAACCCGCACCTCGCTGGGAAACACCCCGTAGCGTCTCAAAACAGAAGGCAGTCGGAAAACATCTGTAAGGGAACCGCGCTGTTTCTCCCAGTTGTGCTTTCAAACCCTGGTTGGAAGCATAAGCCTCTTTACAGCAGGAGAATTAAGCGAGAACTGGCATGGACCGATGCCTTGGGAACGAGGAAGCTTTGAGAAGTTATTTCCTCATCAGCAGGGCTGGCGTGGTTGACTGCCCTTTGTCCCCTGGCCCTTTCTTTCCTCTGTGTTCCCCCTGACACCCCATATGCACAGGCAGAGAGTGTTTTACCCGGGACTAGTTTAAGGTAGCAGGGCTGAGTGGTCTGGCTCCTCTGCCACACCGTCATCGGCAGCAGTCCTGTCTCTTTTTCTTCCTAAGTGAGATCACTTTGGGTCTCCTCCCTGCCTGAATGTATTCATTGTTTATGGCGCTTGGAAGATATGTTGCAGTCTTCAAACTTTCTTTCGGATGGATTTAAAAACAAAAGGTTCTTGGGATACAGAAGCTAACAGGCAGCGTGGTTGTAGTTTCCATGAGAAGCTAAGGAAGGCAATAATAGATTGTTGCATTGAAATATGTGCAATAAAATGTTTGTATTTAGATGGGCCTATTTGAAACTTCACATTAATATGAAGGTCCTGTGGGGGAAATCTCTCAACTCATCACCTCTCTTCTTATGCTGCAAGTGTTTAAAAGAAATTCTAAATCCTTCTCTTTATTACTGAAGAGAATATTATACACATCTTTATTTGAGATGATATTAACAGCACTCAAATAAATAAGAGTTGGATTATGTTGATTTTTTTGTACAGAAAGTGTTTGTTACTCATTGTCCAAATTGTTTCTATTGATTATGACTTTATTTTTATAAATACACTAGGTTGGTTATAAGAGGGTAACTTTCTTTTACTGGGAATCTGTTATTGTAGATTTCTTATTTTGTTTATCTGCTTAACTTTTAGGTGCTTAAAATCGATAACCATCCATACCAAATACCTGGGACTTTTAAAATTGTACTGTCCTAACCCTATATAACATCGTATTGTTATGTCAATGCTGATCAGCAAAGAAAGGGGAGTACATTTTACAAGATGCCAACTGTTGAAAATCCGAGTGGTGAGCAAAACTTCATTGCACATTGGATGTTTGATAGTTCCCGTGCTGGAGTCTTAATAGATCCTAGTTTTACTGGTTTGAACTTCAAGAAAGAAAATTTGTTATCTGGACCTGAAAATATCACAGCTTTACCTGCCGAAGTGTTGCATCTCTCACACAGCTGTTCTGTAAGTGATGATTCCCTGTGTGAAGAGTCTGGCAGCTCTCAAACACTTCAGCAATGGACCACTGGAACAGCTTTACCAGCAGCAGCAGCAGCACGTAACGTAGAAAGCTCTAAACCAGACTTTGCCTGTGGTGAAGGGGATGGTTGTAAAAAATCCAGTCACAGCGATCCACTCTTACAAAAGCTTGAACAGGTAAAAGTCCTAGAATGCCTTGACATACATCCATTAAGATTTAGTTTGTTCCTGCACATGAATTGTCATACCTGGAAGTAAGCAAATGCCTTGCAATGTATAGACCACAGCAAGCACAATGAGCAAGCCCTAAGTTAGGGTTACAGGCACGTAAAAGTTGGTGTCCACCTCGTGATGTCCTCTCGTGAGTTACCGAGAGTTTAATTGTCTTTGTTTCCGGGTGGCACAGCTTCCAGTTCAAAGCGAAATTGCTCTCAAAATCCTTTTACTTGGAAAGGTACACATAGCTTTACAGTGTTGCATGGTTTCTTCACTGGAAGCTGTGGGAATAGGGTGCTGGTCATTACTTCACCACAGGTATTCACAACGTGGTGAAGTTGCGTGTTCTTGTATCTATAGCAACATCTTTTGTTAGTTCTCAAAGTAGGTGTGAACATTCATACACCTGGTTCTCTTGAGGTGAAGAGATGTGTTAGTGTTGAATGTGATTAAGTATCCAAGACATCACGACAAAAAGGCCCAGAATTATAATGCTTTGATGTTTGTTACAATTTTTTTTTCTAATGCAAGCATGTTGGTTAATTCACTGTAAGTGGCTCTTCCCAATTACTAGATATAAATTGTGTTAGCTGAAAGTGTTCAGCAGCACTTTAATAGATCTGACTCTTCAGGATTAAGAACTCTCTTACCTCCTTTTCCACCCTGCTAGCAGCTACATCAGCACAAATCTCTGTGTCTGTTCACTGGAGTGGAGAGACAGAGAGAGAGAGAGAGAGAGAGAGAGAGAGTGTCTCTAGCGTAGAATTCCACAACTTATTTGGTGCTATAAAAGTTTTCTCCTGTATTTTACATGATAGAAAAATATTTATTGACTTTTTTAGTATTGCCAGCAGTATCAGTCAGTAGCTAAAGGACAAATATAAGCTGGTTTATTGGTATCTTTAGTGCAATTATTAAGTCTCCTGTCTTAAAAAGTTAGTAACAATCTGTAACAAAAAAATAATCTTGATGCTTGTCATTGCATGAGTTTTTTTTCAGTTTGTTTTTCTGAGGATATGATCATCAGAACAGGTAGAAGTATGATTAATTTATTAAGTGAATGGGTTTTCTAAAGCTTTAATTATTATGCAGTATTTAATATTTTAATAAAAACACAGCATAGTAGAAGTTAACATTGAAAGAGCAGAATTGGAATGTTTTCCCCATGCAGTAGAAATGAATGTTCTGATTTCTCTTGTTTGCAGATTGGTTAATTAAAAACTAGTGGAACTGTTAATCAGGCAAACTGTGTATTCATAGATAGAAAAATTCTTAATTTCCTTTATGTTACACTTGCCTAATGGAGCATCTTTAAAACAAAAAATACCTGTTGTCTTGATGCTGCTAATCCTGTGGAACGTTGTAAATAAACCTAGCCTCTAATGCATTTATTTATTTTTTTGTTTGAAAAGCTGAAGGAACTGCAACAACAGAAACAGGAACAGCTAAAGAAACAACAGATGGAGCAACTGCAGAGGCTAATGGAAGAGCAGCAGAAGCTACTTAGTATGGTATCTGGCCAGACAGCAACTCTTAGTAAGTTGAAAAAAAAACATGTGATGACTTTGAATAAACTGAAAAATTTAATCTCATTTTCCTGTTAAAATCTTAAAGTGTATTCTGTATTCTTCATCTTAAGGCTACTTGATTAGTCAAAGATAAATGCTTCATTGCTTCAGTGCCTGAAAGTTGAGTGCTGCTGTAGAAGGAATACCATCCTGTTTTTATAAAATACCAACTGCAACTTGATCAATACACGCTATGAAGGGAGCCCTTGTTTTGAAGTACATACATTTAGTATAAGTACAAATCAGTTACTTTCCTTTCTGATCAGCTGTTTCTCACAGTATTTTTGATCACTTTAAGCTTTCAACGTAGCCAAATGGAGTGGTCCCTTCTTGTTTGTGCTCACACATATCATATCCAGGTGATGAGCAGAACTAAACTACGGAGCTGACCTGTATTTAAAAACTAATACTTGTAACCTGTATCAGTTTTCCAGTCTTGTTTGCTGTGTGCAAAGAGAGGGGACAGTTCTTGGCTGGAAACAGCTTTTAGAATTGAACAGGGGTGTTCTCTTGGCAGTATCAATCCAACCTGACTGAAATGATTTTCTTTCACTCTGCCTACCTCAGACAATTAATTTAGGCCTTATCTTAGGACAACAAAATCAAAATTGTCTAATCACTGATTCTTGATTGGTAATGTAAGGATGGAGGCTGGGTGATCAATCTTGCTCCTCAGTGCCAGTTCTTTTCTCCTGTGGAACAGTAGTGTTGTAATACAAATACAGTGACACAGCCTTTTTTTTTCCTTTTAATTTCAAGGCTATACTCTAACAGCTGAAAGTCAAAAGCTAAGATCTGGGCATTCAGCAGGCATAACACCTTTACACCAATTGCCATCATCTGGATACCAGAATATCTTTGAAGACATAACTCATGCTCCAATTGTTTCTTCACATACACAAGACAATGATTCTTTACAAAAGTTAAACAACAAAGAATGCACCTCATCTTTGAAGAACAGTCTTTCAGAAGTGTCTGCCTGTGAAAAGCAAGGTCTGTGTGTGCCTCTGAAAAGGCCAAATTGTTTGAATGACAAGGAAGACAAATATGTTACTGGTTAGTCACTTATAGAAAGATAACGGTGTTTGGTGGGTTTTTTTCCCCTTAGTTACTGAGCATAATTTTATCCTACTTATTTTGAAAATTTTCTGATTATTATTGGCTTACTTGATTTTTTTAGTTGGTTTGGTGACAGCTTACAGACCTCAGAGTTTTCCTTGTCCATGGGAGTTTTTTAAAACCAGCATGAGACAAAAATTGAATTCTCAATTTATACATAGATGTGTGGGAAACACAAGCCTGGTAAGAGAGCTCTTCAGTACAGCAGACATCAAAATTTGTTCCATTTTTCTTTTAAGCTATATGTTAACAGTAGCGGATATGATGATTATTTAAAGTCTGTGGAATTTTTTTAATGCATAACTGGGTATTCCTTTAAAAAGAAAGTGCAAATTCAAATAAGAATTAATTTGGAAAAATCGTAGGACTATTTTATATAGAAACTAAGAGAACATTGCCATGAAGCTTCCTTCTGGTTTTAATCTAACCTGAATGCTGCTTAAAGTATGTGCTGAAATATGATTTGTTGTTGGGACAAAAAAAAAAATTCTATTACTTTCACAGGAAAAAACATATGGTGTCCAGAAAAAAAGATGGAACTATTAATGGAGATTGAAGATAATCACATCGATCCTTTATGTGTGGGAAGTGCAGATCTCCCTGAAAATTGCAGCAGAGGTGAACATTTGCAGACTAATACAGAGGAAAGGTAATTCAGACCATGATTATGCAGTTCTTATCAAATAACACCAGTTTGGTTGAATTCTGAGTCCTGATTGAAAGAGTCTGATACTCTCAATTTGTGCAGCTTTCTTAACCAAGGATTCAGTTTTTCTAGGTACGGTGGTGACCTGTAGTAGGAAAGGCTCTTGCTTGAAATTTCTTGTGCTGTAAAAGATGAGATGTTGTGTATTGGATGAAGAGGTGAGTGTGTGTGTGCAGCCTGGGGTAATGGAGCTTAGAAGCATGTTTTAGTATAGCTCGGTATATAAGCAATTAGTATTCTCAGTTTGATTTATTACAACCTCCTATCCACTGTTTTGTGCTGAAAGTAGTAATGTGAAGGAGGAGTGCAAGGCTGTGACTTTTTAGTTTATTACCAGGAGTTAAGATTGTTTCAAGTGTTCAAAGCCAGGTTGGATGGGGCCTTGAGCAACCTGATCTAGTGAAAGGTGTCCTGCCCATGGCAGGGAGGTTTGGAACTAGATGATCTTTAAGGCCCCTTCCAAGCCAAACCATTTTGTGATTCTGTGAAATGTTTGTAGATGGCTAAGAACTAATGATAGTGCTTGGGACAGAAACCTTCTCATGTTTGTGTGGTCAGGTTTTGGCAGCAGGGAGAATTACAGGGGTGACTGCTGTGAGAAGCTGCCAGAAGCTTCCCCCATGTCTGGCAGAGCCAATGCCAGCTGGCTCCTGGGCAGACCCACCACTGGCCAAGGCCAAGCCGATCAGGAATGACAGTAATGCCTCTGTGATAACACATTT
>JAWWTY010000001.1:44292318-44342269 GCA_035222235.1 Margarornis squamiger | reverse complement strand
TGCAGCCCATGGAGGACCACGGGGGTGCAGAGATCCACCTGCAGCCTGTGGAGGAGCCCACGGCAGAGCAGTGGATGGCTCCTCCCCAGAGGAGGCTGTGACCCCGTGGGAGGCCCATGCTGGAGCAGGGTCCTGGCAGGGACCTGCAGCCTGTGGAGAGAGGAACCCAAGCTAGAGCAGCTTTTCCTGGTAGGACTCAGAGCCTGGGGGGGACCGACGCTGGAGCAGTCTGTGTCTGAAGGACTGCACCCTGTGGAAAAGTGACCCAAGTGGCAGCAGTTTGTGAAGAACTGTTGCCCATGGGATGGACTCATGTTGGAGAAGTTTGTGAAGGACTGTTTCCCGCAGGAGGAAGCCCGCAAGGAGCAGGGGGAGGATTCCTCTCTCTGAGCAGTGGCAGAAACAACCTGTGATGAACTGACTGTAACCCCCATTCCCCGTCTCTTAGTGTCAATGGGGAGAAGGAGGTAGAACTTGGGAAGGAGGGAGGGGTGGTGGAAGGTGTTTTTAAGATTTATTTTACTTTTCCTGCTCTGATTCTGTTGGTAATAAATTTAATATCCCCACTCTGAGTCTGTGTTCCCTGTGACAGTAGTTGGTAGGTGATGTCCCCCAGTTATCTCAATTCATGAAGCCTTCATTATATTTTCTCTTCCCTGTCCAGTTGCTGAGGGGGGTGAGAGGGCATCTTTCATGGGTGCCTGGTGTCAACCAACTACAAGTCAACCAAGGCAACCCACTACAGTATGGTAAAAGATTTGTGTGTGGAATTGACAGAATAACAGTAGTAGTTGGCATTGTTTTAAAGGTCATATGTTATCGAGGCTGTTGTGGTCACAACCCCAAAACACAGCAGCACCATATGGGCTGCTATGAAAACAGCTCACTGCATCCCAGCCAGACCCAGTACTCCTGTGGAAGAGGAGTGTCAAAGGGGGAGATAAGGAACACAATCTCAGTAACATTCCTGAGGGGGAAGGTGAGACTGTAGAGACAAGCAATACGACTAAACTATGAGTGAAAGTTTGGTGATGTGGCTGAAAGAAAGGGTTGTTAAAAAAAACAGTGAAAGAAAAACTAAACCTGCATACAATGTATTTTAGATATTAATATTAACTGTATATTAACTGTTGCAGGGATTTGATAAACTATTTCTCAAAAGATAAACATGTAATGTTAAAATGCTTTTCCCAGATTAACTTAATGACTAAAACACCACATAATTTGTCATCTCTTATACAATTACACCTTAGGTCTTTGAATAGCAGTGATGTTAAACATAGTAATTTTATATAAAATTAGAAGAGTTATTATAGGATTATCTTATATAGATTTTTTTAAAATTACACTAGACCTATTAAAGCTGCAATACATGAGAAGAAACAGACTTTTGAAGAATTCTTGGAAGAACAGATACAACTAGAAGAGCAGCGTCTGGAGCAAAACCAGAAGTTACAGGTTATTTATTAATGTTTTTTAAAACTTTATTCTTTATATATTGTGCCAAGATGTGATAGGTGCTCTAAAAATGTAGAGGGAAGATGCTGGCATTGAAAGCTAGCACTTCGCATTCCTAAAAATTAAACAATAAGCCCCAAATATTCCACTTGTTTAAGTCTCTAGAAATCCAGTAGAAATATACCATCTAAATTCCTACTCTAATGTGGGGTTTATTTAAAGAAATCTTTACACTGTGTAAGGAGCTTTTTAACATTTTGTGGTTTAATTTTCTTTACTCATTTTCAGGAGACAAATGGATCATCTGTTCAAAAACCAGTCATCAAAAGACCCTTCCTGAAAAGAGGAGAAGGCTTAACAAGATTTACTAATGCCAAATCTAAAATTACAAAACTTGGAGAAAACACCTCAAAACTTCAACAAAGGGCTTCAGATGACAGAAATGTTATTAAAGTGGACAGATCACAAACACAGAAGAAAACTATGCCTCCTGGCAGAGAACTGGTTTCTGAAAATCATTTTGCACCATGTAAAAAGTACAACCACCTCATTAAAGCAAAACATTACCCTATTCAGAAGAAGGTGGTACTCAGGAATCACAATGGAGAAAATATCTTGCCATTAGAAACAAGAATGCAATCAGGAAAAAATCATGAGGGACAGATGAGAGATTATTACCCATCAGAAATTAATAACAAAACAGAAAATAAAGAGAACAGAGTAGAATTTGCTAAGTCTAATACTGGCAAAGTCAAAACCAAATTATCTGCCACAGAAAAGTCTCAGTTGTCTCAAGAGCTGGCCAGTGCCTTTTCTAATTCTAAATGTCCTGTAGGTCACCCTCTAAAAGATTCAGAACTGTCCTTTGAAATTTCATTTCAGAGTAAAATGGAGAACTGGGAAAAGGAAAAAGAAAAAGAGAATCTAGAATTGGATGAGTTTTTGTTTCTAGAACAAGCTGCAGAGGAATTATCTTTCTCAAGTAATTCCTCATTTGTGCAAAGGATCTTGGATCAAGATCAGCAAACTTTAAAAGGCCGTAGAATGTCTTCTACCCCTGTCAAGCAGCAAGTAAAGGGACTGGCTGTTGAACTTATAAATGAGAAAAATAAAAGGGTAGACTGCATGGCACAGGAAAATATACATAACAGCCTAGTTCTGAACACAGTCTCAAATTCAGGAACAGATTTGAGAATGAAGGATCCATTGAATAGAATAGACAATGTAATATTTTCAGCTTCTTCCATGAAAACAGCTCCTGCTTTAAAAAGCAATCACTGGATTGTAAATGAAGATAAGGGTGAGGGCAATGGTGATACTACTACAGATTCTGAGAGTGGATTTAAGACCACATTGAAGCATGACAACAAGGATGCTAAGACATCCTTTGTGAGCCATAGAGAAAGTGATCCAGAATTTGATTGTGGAAGTTCTGTTACAGACATCAGCAAAGAAAGCATAAATGGAGATGCTGACCTTGGCTTGTTAGACCAAGATTGCAGTGCACTGTCAAAGCAAAAGATTAGAAGAGCTACAGACGATCACAGAAGCGTGTCGTGCTTAAGTAGGAGTAAGTTCGAGTTTGATGATGAAAGAACATGGAGTGACCTTGATGAAAATTACGTTAGCAGTGATTTACCTGAAAAATACACTAAAATACCTTCACAGATGGGCTTCCCCAGTAAGAATGATTCAGCTCTCCCAGATAAAGCAATAAAGAGAAAAGTTGCCTCAAAGAAAGCAGATGAAGTGTCCAAAGAGTCTGCAGCGGACAGCGATTCAAATGGACCTCGTGCATCAAACCTGATGATGAAACTGTTTCCTTCTCTGAAACCAAAACAGAAGGCAGGCTGTCACTTAGAACGTGAAACCAAATTGAATGTGGAACAGGAGCCAGGAGGTGAGAGAACAGCAACTGGTAGGAAATGTTGAAGAAGACATATATTACAAGTCTTACCTTCTAGCGATTAAGCTGCAACCTGACATTACACCAAAGGGTGTAAGCACAGACTTCTGCTCTAGGGAAAGACCCTGTTCCCCTTGTATCTCCTCTGGTTGCATGTCTGATGCCAGGTCTAACAATTATGCAGCTTGCAGAATGACTATGATTGGTGAAAACCTTTTTTTTTTAAATTTTATTTTTTGGTTTTTCTTTTTTTCTCCTCTGGAGGCTAGTTTTTAGTCAGATCAGCTCATTGAAGTAACTTGATCTGGAGCTGCTTGATCTCTGAACCAAGGGAAGTATCAAAGGCAAGCCAAAAATGAAGTGGTACCTCCCTTTCCACTACAATGTGCATTTACACCACAGTAGAGTAATGCTATGCCCTGCCTGTATTTTCCAAGAGTAGTATAGTATCTAGAGAATTCATGTGGAATATGGGAAATGTGGATTCATTTTTCTGCTTTGCCCAAATTGATTTCATCTATGTGGTTACAGTCTGTGAAGGATTGCCTCTAAAACCTCCTGTTGAAGCTGTTGTGTTTCTGCTGTCATAAAAAATAGAGTTGTTCAGTGAAAGTATGATGGCACAGCCTCCATTTAAATCTTTTGTCTGTAAGGTTGTGATCTTGGTTTCAAACTCTGCTCCAATGAATGTTTAGGATTTTGTTTACATTTTTATAAGCCAGTTAACGTGATCTTTTTGGGTTTCAGAAAACCTTTTGATACCATGTCTCCCAGTGTCCTGGACAAAAGGTCCAGCACACAGCTGGGTAAACACACCACGTTGTGGGTGAGCGGTTGGCCCACAGATCAAGCACAGAGGGTAATAGTGAATGGAGTAACATCAGTCTGGAGACCTGTCACTAGTGGGGTTCCACAGGGCTCCATCTGAGGCCCTGTGCTCTTCAACAGCTTCATAAATTACTTGTCTGGAGGACTGGAAGGGATACTGAGTAAATTTGCTGATGATACTAAATTGGCAGGAGCTGCTGATTACCTCGAAGTCAGAGAATTCTTGCAGACAGACTTCGACAAATTAGGGAACTGGGCAATCACCCACCATATGGAGTTCAACAAGGGCAAGTACTGGATTCTGCACCTGGGAGGGGCAACCCTGGATGTTTGTACAGACTGGGGAATGAGATGCTGGAAAGCAGTGCCATGGAAAGAGACCTGGGGGTCCTGGTCAAGGGCAAGCTGAATATGAGTCAGTAGTGCCCTGGCAGCCAGGAGGGCCAACCTTGTCCTGGAGGGCATCAGAAAAAGCATCACCTGGTGAGGGATTGTCCTGCTCTGTTCTGCACTGGGGCGGCCTCACCTTGAATATTGTGTGCAGTTTTGGGAGCCACAATGTAGGAAAGACATTAAGCCATTAGAGAGCGTCCAAAGGAGGGCAACGAGGATGGTGAAAGGCCTTGAGGGGAAGCCGCATGAGGAGCAGCTGAGGGCACTTGGTGTGTTCAGCCTGGAGAAGAGGAGACTGAGGGAAGACCTCATTGCAGTTACAACTTCCCTGTGAGGGGAAGAGGAGGGGCAGGCACTGATCTCTTCTCCAGTGATCAGTGTCAGGACCCGAGGGAATGGCCTGAAGTTGTGTCAGGGGAGGTTTAAGTTGGATATTGGGAAAAGGTTCTTCACTCAGTGGTTGGGCACTGGAACAGCCTGCCCAGGGCAATGGTCACAACACTAAGCCTGAGAGAGTCCAAGAAGCATTTGGGTGATACTCTCAGACGTGGGGTGTGATTCTTGGCATTGTTCTGTGCAGGGCCAGGAGTTGGACTTGATGATCCTTGTGGGTCTCTTCCAATTCAGGATATTCTATAATTCCTGTGAAAGCTGCTACTTCTGCTTAGTGTTTTCTGGAGAATTGATTGTGTAGGGTTGCCTAAAGATGCCGTTAGATATTTGCAGGAAGAGGGCTAGGGTGTCTTTTACAGAATTTCAGAGTATTTAAGGGTGAACAAGGCAACTGCCTACACCGCAAGATCAATATTTAGGCTCTTCTGTTGCATTCTCAGACTACTAAAACCCAGGGATTGTTAAGTAGTGACTGAACAGCAAACTGGGATGGCAAAAAAGCCCACAAAAACCTCCCTATTGTCAGCCTCTGCAATAGATTTCACATCAGTGATGGGTGTGAGCAGACTTTATTGTGACCAAAACTTGAAAAAACTTACAACCATAAACTTTTTTGATATATTTCATACCTTCATACTACATACATGTACCTGGTACATGTAAATGGTATGTACATACACACAGACATACACATGTACCATATATGTTCATTATACCCTTATATCTTTATTTCTCTGGTTTGAGATGAAGCCCTTCATATTCTAGTTCCAAATATGTATTTAGTTCTATGAAGATGATATATTCAATACTTTTAAGTACTACAAAGATGATAGATCTACTCCATATTTGAGGTACTTGAGTAAATAGTACAGAATGCTTTAAAATATATCTTCTGTGTTATTTGAGTAGTAGAAATTTTTTGCAATATTACTACTGTCTCTAAAATAGTATTATTTTTTTTACAATTTTTAAGCTGGTGTGTGATAATTGTTTGCTTCAGTCTTATTGATGCTGCTTAGATAAAGTGCATCTGGCTGTGCTTTGACAGGAAACACTGTTCCATCCCAGCTACTGAGAGAGAGACTGACTGAATTGGAAACTGAAATAGAGAGATTCCGAGCTGAAAACACAACTCTCACTAAACTCCGTGAAGAAAGAGAGCAGGCCTTGGCAAATATCAGGTGATTTTTAAATGAAACCCTTTGGTGCATTCACTTACATGGTATGTTGCAGATTATCATGATGTCCAGTTACCAAGAGCACAGGTAAACAATTCATGTGTATCAGTTACAGTGGAGACAGGTCAAGAAACTTACACAGGAATTATAATATGAAGAACCCCTACTATGTTAATATAATTAAAAGTTAAACTTGGGAGAATTTGCATACTTTTGTTTTGAGGAATAACAGTCCTAAATTGGTCTTGCAGAACTGGTCTTCATTCTAACATGATTGATGCTTTTGCTTTGGATTGGATGTTTGTACAAACAGAGAATCTTTTACTTTGAACTTGGGCATTTATAAGTGACATACAGAGCAGATTAATTACCTCTGATGACTCAAATGTGGCACACCTGTTCCTACCACAGCCACTTTTGTTTTGTGTCGTTGGCTGATGTTTTATTTGCAACCTCCTACTGTTGGCAAATTCTTTTCCCTGGTATTTTTGGGCGAATGGTGTTCTAAGGTTTTGAAGAATGTTGGAAGATTTTAGCCAAAGGTTTTCTAAATTCAGGATAACTTTTGTGATGAGAAGATACAAAAATATAAATTGTTTGACTTCATACACTAACTATATGACAATTCTTACTCCTTAAAGTAATACCATTTATATGTAAGTCTTCCTGGGGGTAACAGATGCTGGATTGGAATCAATGACCACAAAATACCAAGTCCTCATTTTCTTTCTTGAAATCCAGATTTGAAGTAGATTTGGGCTAAAACAACAATTTTGCTTCATAATTATAGGAAAGAAATTGCAGAGTTTGAACAGCAGAAAGCCCAAGAACTGGCTGAAATAGAAGAATATAAGAAAAAGGAAATGAAAAAACTTCAAAAGGAGCGTAAAGTTTTTGAAAAATATACCACAGAAGCTAGAGCAATTCCAGATAAAAAAGAACGTGATGAAATTCAGGTATAAGAACATACTATTCTTGTAGTCCACACAGGAACATGTAAATTCACTTAAAGGCAGTTGAGAACTAAATTGTAACTTAGTTGAAAGTTTGCAAGTGATTTCAAGATGGGAACTGTTAGCAGATGTGGGTTAGTGGTGGACTTGCCAGTGCTGGGATAACAGTTGGATTCCACGGTCTTAAAGGGTTTTTTCCAATCTATATGATTCTAATTGAGGAAGGGAACTACAGTCTTTGCAAAGCTGGTTGATGATTTTAAGGCAAAAACTCCTAACGTGCAAATATTTTTGTCACATTTCCATACTAAAAACTGGTAGTCTAAAGTAAATAATATCTTTCAAGGAAGAAATTTCTCCTGCCTTTCATCCTCTGCACTATTAAGCGGATCTTAGTTTTTTGCCACTCTTGTGCCTTTTTTGCGTGCTTGTATTTCTATTAGAAACGAATATATTAAAACACGGAATCTCTTTAATTTATAAATGTGCATTTTTCTAAGGCTTTGAAACAGCAGATTGCAGAGTTACAGGAAGATTTAAAACGAAAAGAGGCAAAATGGTCAACCACTCATCGGCGCCTGAAAGATCAAATAGAAGCTTTAGTAAATGAGAATTTGGAGCTAAAAGAGGAAGTCAGAATTATGGAGAAATTTCGTCTAGAAGCCTGGAAGAAAGTAGAAGCTGCTGGAAGCAAGAGGAAAACAGAAAACTCTGCAATGACTCTAAAAAGATCAGAATCTGTAAGTAATTAATCTTGGTGTTTTACATATATCTATGTGAATACTCATGAGTTTTGTGTCATATACTTGGACTCCAATAGCTTCAACTTAGCTGTTTAGTTTTAATTTATTAATGGGGGGGGCTACAGTAGTGGTGACAGAGACGGAAATTTGTTAAGGTTGCATTCTCTCCCAGTGTGAATGTTCAGAATGTGCAGCAGCCTTTTTGTTGAGGAGCTCATCTTAGAAATTCAAAATTATGCAGTTTTAAGAGAAAAATCATCGATGGGGTCTAACTTGTGACCCTCTGCCCTTTAAGGATCAACCAGGAAAAGCAGGCAGTTCACAATTGTCTAAAGCAGTTATATTAAGTTTTGAAACTGTAACTATTATTCTGGATTGCTTGTACCAAATTAATATTCTGTAGTTGTTAGTAGTGAGGGAGAAGATGGAGGAAGAGTTCCACAGTGCAGCTTGGGCTACATCACACAAGTCCTTCTGCTGACCAAGTGTCAAACACGTATAGTTCATTAAGAAAACTTACAGTAAATTTCATGTCATATGGTCTATAAATTTGGATGCTGTATGAACAGTTATATGTCACATAAACCACAGATACTCCCTTTCTTCTAGTGTTTACCAAACAGAGGCCTCAAAACTCAAACTGCGTCTCTGCCTCTTCCAGTACTGAAGTGCAGCAAAATGAACGGCAAAAGTTATTCACAGGCAAAAGGTAAAATGTTTTTCTGGTCAGAGAATTCTGTTAATTCTTTAAGATAACAGTAACAGGAATTTTTGCTCTGTGGAGTGCATCACCACCCAAAAAGTAGATGGAGTGAGAGTTGTAATGGGCTTGAGCATATGGAGAAATACCTCATAGGGTAGGATTCTGGAAAAAGCTGTGATGAGATCAATCTCAGAGTGAAAATGCTTCTTGGTCGTATTTGGTGGTCTGGAGCACAGCAGAAGCTGCTTTCTGTAATCCAAAATGGCAGTCATCATTGTTCTCCCACCTGCAGATGTTGATTAGATCACAGAATCATAGAATGGTTTGGGTTGGAAGGGACTCATCTAGTTCCACCCTCCTGCCATGGGCAGGGACACTTCCACTAGACCAGGTCGCTCAAAACTCCATCCAGCCTGGCCTTGAACACTTGCAGGGCATCCACAACTTCTCTGGGCAACCTGTTCCAGTGCCTCCCCACCCTCACAGCGAAGAATTTCCTCCTGACTTCTAGATGACTGTGTTGATAGCACTGGAACTGCTGTGTCTCTTCTGAATCTTGTTATGAGGATCTATAATCATATGGGCAAGGCCATAGCAGGTGTTCCTTGCTCACAGTTAGGAGCAAAGGCTGTTTGCCTTCCTCATGAACATATGGAAGGTAACTGCAGGGTATTTTTTTGACACTTCTGACAGCTCAAGCAACCATCGTGTTATCTGTCAGAGGACTATGTTCCAGAACTGGAGTGAGTTTTATTTTGATAATTTGATAGGAGACATGTGGGAAAGGTATGCTAAGCAGTTCCTGTTAAAAAGTTGTATTAATCTTCCTTGAATCATTACAAGGCATAACAATGTCTAAATTCCTAGGGGGTGGGAATCCTTTGTAAATCTACAGAGATGAAATAGGAGAGAAAGTGCATTATGCATGCTGCAATGATTCTTCAGTTGTAGCTTCTTGCTGATACAAGAAGCAATGGCAGTGATTGATTCTTTTATTGGCATATGCCGGTTCTTTTAGTAAATATGCTACTTTCAGTTTCTACTGCGCTTAAGAAATGTAGGTGTCCTGTACAGCTTGACTTCATATATAACTGTAACAATTTCAGTGTCCAATTTAACTATTACGTGTATCCGAGTAGGAAAACTTTCTAGAACACCTGCATCAGGACCTGTTAATGACAGAAGCAACTCCGAGACAATGACAGCACTACAAGATTCTTCTAAGACTTTTATGGTAGTAAGTCTTGTGTTTTGATTTGATTTCTAAGGGGGAGAAAAAAGCCTTAAGTAAAATAATAGTTATTTGTACTTAAATGAGTATCTGGAAGGTGACTGATTAGGCTGTTTACTCACCTTCTTATACTCTTCAACTTCTACTGTCATACCAGAAAATGGCTAGGTACTACTCAATGAGGAGTGTTTTACCTATGTCTAGCAGATGAATTATTCTTTGGCTCAGGAAAAAATAAAGTGATAACTTCCCGCTCTTTTGAATTTTGCAAAATGCTTTACCTTTTAAGAGAGTTAAGAGATGGATGTTCATATGCTCCATGCAGAGCAACTGTTCAAGGATCCTGTAAATAGTTGAAATAATTCTTACATTAATTGCTGTAGGTAACATTCAAGCTTTACAGAACTTGATTGTTTCATACCTTAACGTGAGTGTCTTAAGGAAATTGAGCACCATGCTACAACACACAGCTGAATTCCTCTTTAGTTCAGACTGCAGCTAACCACAACCAATTGTTGCTGAGTCTGAGTCTGTTTTACCACTTGAATTATCCTAGGAGTCGCTTAATCTCCAGATTGTGTTTATGCCTTCCCATAATTGTGTTCCTCCCATGGTGCTCCTTGTTTCCTAAAATACCTGTCAGCATAGGAAAAAAATGTATAAAGACAAAGCTTGATTTGAGTTTGTTTGTCATCTCAGGACACCTCTCCTAATGAAGCTCATGTGTCACTACCATCTGGTCCTGCATATACAGGCACTGAAGAGATACAGAGAGAAACTGCTTATCCTGATGGAAAGGTGAAGTGAGAGCTTGGCACTCTGAAGCTCAGGGAGACGGCTGTTGTGAGTGATGAATGGGAGTGTAAGTGTGATGCCTCAGTACTGACCTCTCTGCAATGTTTTCATTAGGTTGAGAAGGTTTTGAAAAATGGATGTCACCTCATCTTTTTCCCAAATGGAACATGGAAAAAAGTGGGTTCTGATGGAAAGACTGTAACTATAACCTTCTTCAACGGGGATGTGAAGCAGGTTATGCCTGATCAAACAGTGGTATGTACCCTACATCTTCCACATTTTTCAGTAAATATTTATGCACACACGCGTACACACATTTAAAATTTCTCACTTATGTTAAATCTGAACTGTTTTCTGCAGATTTATTATTATGCTGATGCTAAGACTACACATACTACATACTCTGATGGCTTAGAGGTCTTGCAGTTTTCAAATGGACAAATAGGTAAAGAAAACGCCCAACCCAACTGTCAGAATGAGTGCCCATAGATAAGTATGTATCTATGTAATAAGCATCTTGTCTCAAATTACATTTCAGAGAAGCATTATCCTGATGGCAAGAAGGAAATTACCTTTCCTGATCAAACTATTAAGAATTTATTTACGGATGGGCAAGAAGAAAGTATCTTTCCAGACGGCACCATTGTGCGTGTTCAGCGGTAAGCTTTCCCTTTGCGGGTCCCCTGCCTGGGGCTGGGACAGGAGCACTACAGATCTGTTTCTGCATGCTGACATTTGAATATACTGTACAGTGAACATCTATTTACTGCTTGAGTTTTTGGGGGGTTTTTGGTAGCTGGGAGGAGACAAAGACTGAATGCCTGTGGGTGTTGTCCTGACCTGAGAGACTTTTTATTTGTACATAATCCTAGAAAGCACATGAGCACCTGGCTAGGAAGTGGGTCTGACTGACAGATGATAACTGATAGTGCTCAAAACATCAAGTTTTAAACTCTTCTTGATCTGCAATAGATTTAGTGCAGCAGAAGCTCACAAGTATCTAGAAGTCATGCCAGTTTTACAGAAACAGGTTTGTATGAACCAGATGGGATGATACTTCAGGGAACAGATTTTTGCACAAATACTCTATTTTTTAAATTCTTCCTTCATTTAGGCTTGCACATTTGATGTTTGTTCTGAGATTAATCTTAAGCATATGTATATTCCTTACAAAATATTTGGGGTTCTTTCCCCTTTAATGCAGAGATGGAAGCAAAACTATAGAGTTCAATAATGGCCAGAGAGAACTACACACATCACAGTTCAAGAGACGGGAATATCCAGATGGTACTGTCAAGACTGTGTACATGAACGGACAGCAGGAAACAAAGTATGTCTCTGGAAGAGTCAGAATAAAGGACAAGGATGGGAATATTATCATGGACACCAAGTTGTAGGCAATGTCAAAACTGTTGAAGTGTTAAAAACATCAGCAAAAATAGTGTACATTTCTGTAAACAAGAAGTGAAAACCCTTGAAGCTTGTTGTGTATATACTGTTTATAGTTTTTAAAAAATAAATTTATTTGTAAGTGGGTGCTACATCACAGCTTTTGCTAATTTTTATCCCATTTCCACTTTTAAGGAGCACTTTACTGATTCAGTATTCTGTCATGTGTGGTTTAAAGGGTGTTTTTTAAAGCAGCTGTCAGTGGAAACTCAAACAGCCATAGATTACCTCACTTTAGACGTCTAAGAGAAGATTCCTCAATCCAAGTTGTGCTGTGGTGAAACACAGCAGGTGGCTAGATGAGAGTCTGGGTGTCAGTTTACTTACTGCTTGACTTGAAAGAGTAAATGAATGGCAGCACTCCTTTTCAGTCAGCCTTAGGCTATTCTTTTTCCTTCATGTCTTTTTTCTTCAGTTAGGAGGCAACAGGATTAGCAGACCAGTCTGTTCTCTAAACTGCTCTTCTATATTCATAGGGCTATGACAGGTGAGATTGGGGGACAAGTTAATTCTCTGTGCTACTCAAAACACCAGAAAATGAACAGGAGTCATCCAGTTTTTCCACCTAACAGGTGTTTTTAAGCTGACTTAGCCTTATAAAATTCTGCAGTAACTATGAGCAAAGAGTTGCTTGCCAAACTGGCTGCTCCAATTCCATTCCTGGGGACACTAAAAAATTTGGAAGGTACGCACTTTCCTCTTCTTGTCCCTTTTGCTCCCCCTCCCCTTTCTCCTCAGTGAAAGCAGGCTCCATCCTTACTGTTTCTATGCCCTTGTTTACTCAGGGGTAGCAGTGAGAACTCTGCTCACTCACAACTAGGAGTTGCTTGGTTGGGCAGGCAGACTCTCAAACAGCAGCTTAATTCAGGGCTAAGTCCCTTTCAAGCTGGGTGATAAAACCCCAAAAACCCACAAACTCCAAACACAGTTTAATTAAAATGTTTTGAAAATGAGCACATGACAGCTCTATAGGGTATTTGCAACAGCACCTACCACATGTGTGGCTGGTACTGTCAAAGAAGACCCTGCTCATCTAGACTGGCACAAGCTGCCCTCACAGCACACCTGGGCACTGCTACTGAGGTCAGCTTTGTACTCTTGCTTACATGGGAGCTTGAGGGAAGAGATGTGTGCAAGGTTGTGTGTATGAGCACAGACTGGAGCACAGGAGGTGCCCTCTGAACAGCAAGAGGCTTTTTTACTGTCAGCATGACTGGACACAGGAAGTGGTTGCCTGGAGAGGTTGTGGAGTCTTCATCTCGTATCTGTTTTCCTCCATGATCTAGACAAAACTCCCCCCAGGGAGACTGAAAGGGGCTGAGCTTTACTTGTAGAGGATTTCGTACAATAACAAGACATCAAAAGAAACCTCACACACTATTGCAGTAAAGGAAACCAAGCTTTCAAATGCATGCTGAACAAACTGTTTATTCCCAAAACTCTGAAGTGAAAGACGTAACAACATCTATAAGTGAAAACAAAAAACAGCAACACTAAACATGTTTCAGAACAAAGTAATGCACCCCCACCCCAACTGTTTGCTCTCTTTTGACTGGTGCTGGAGATGTCTGTCACCAAATAAACCTGAAACATAAACAGGAGTTCTGTCACAGTAATGGAACCACCATCCAAGTCTTCTAACAAGATGCAAGCGTGCCCAGCATCATGCTTGTTATCTACTTCTTTACCACTACATATTAGTTCCATCTACTCCTGTGATAAGAGTATCACAGAACTTACTTAAGGCTCCAAGGTCAGAAAAGATTGAAATGGGAATGCAGTTTGACTATTTCAAGATCAAAAAGCATTTGGAATGTTATTGGTAAACATCTATTAGAAGACTGCTTATTAAATGGGAGGGAATACTACATAACAGCCAAGAAATCTGAAAATCCAAGTCTGGTATTCTCTATGGAATGTAAAGCTCTTCATTAAAAATATTCCATGTTTGACTAGATCTATGGACATGGATGTTTGCCTGAGTAAGCACTGGCACCTGGCATAGAGATAAAATGCATAAAGATTAATTTTGATTATATGAGGAGAGTGCACTGCTAAACATCTGCAAATTACTTTCTTCAGTTACTGGCAGCAAAAGCTCTTTATGTTACATCACTCTAGGGCTCTTTGCTTCAGTACCTGTTAGTTCTTAAACTTGTAACTGTGGTCTTCAGTAATGGTATGTAAATAAATTGGTTTTTTACAGCTTCTTGTTTTTATTAAATACACTATTAATAGAGTGGAAATGGACAGAAGGGATTTTTAAAAAAAAAATTCTAGTTGTCAACATTATGGCAGTTTATAATTTTCTTAAAATCTGAAATCATCCCTTCACAATGGTATGAATGTGTACTTCACAGTCACTGTACTTACATGTCACTCATCCAACTCTGCAAGTCCCATTTCTATCAGCTTCATATGAATTAGATTTTGGTCATCTCCATACAAGGAAACAGTGACCTCTGGTGAAAGAGTCTGAAAGTTGACAGAGTTTTGACAGTAACGAATTTAGATCTCTTGCTAACCAGTACTGCAAGTACTTTACTGGCTATACTCACTGTCTAAATGGAACCATGAATATACAAAGAGTATTCTGTTTCTGAGTAAAGAAAATTGGTTTTAAAATAGCAGGAATGCTTAGAAACTTCATGATTCCAGGAGCACCACAGTTTTCTCTTTGTTAGCCTTCCTCAAAAGTAAACTGTTTTCAATTTTAAATTATGAGGGTCCACAGTAAAAGAAATACTTAAAAATTTTAGACTGAGCAAGAACTAGCATAAAAAAAAGAAAAATTTTTTTCTTACAAGCATGGAAGCAGAGAGACGTTTTCCTTCCACACAATCCTCCATAACCCACAATGCTTTCAGGCTCCATTCTGGGGAATAAGGAATTCTTTTTGTGTTTTTGTCATCTGAAGAAGGTTTAAATCCAGCCAACAGAACTCGTACTGCCTGGACAGGGTACTTGAGTAGACAATAAGGTATGTGACGCAATCTACAAAAAAATGAGAAGTGTTTGCCTGCAACAGTGCACATGTGGAGCTCAACTCTCAGTGAGGACATAAGGATGGACAGCTGAACAGTTCTTGCAGTAGATTTATGGTGTGGAAACTGGGATCAGCCTCCCTGCTCTGTGGTAACATGCCAGCATCAGACTGAGCAATTCCTCAGGCAGCACTGGGCCCGCTGAAGGACTTTGCACAGTACCTATCACAAAGCAGGCCAGCATCACACAGGCCCCTCAGCCTGTCAGGCACTAACTGCCTCCCCACCACAGAGCTTGGGGACAAGTGTCAAGGGCCTAACACAGACCTGAGCACAGGAATCCAAGTGCAAATCGTCACAGCACAGGCTCCACAAAGTTCTGTGGTCCAAAGTGATTCACACCTGAATGTGCTCTAGACACACTACTGGAAATAGGTAGCTTGGGTTTGTATTATCATCCCCCCATTCTTCTGTCTCTCTATCCCAGAAGCTACAGAATGGGGAAGCAGAGCAGGAAGTGCAGCCCTGAAATAAAACACACTGTCTCCCATTATTCCAACAGTCTGTGAAGGAGGAAATTGTTCAAATCCCCATTTTACCTCATCTTCAGCAAGGATGTGTAGATTCCCCCAATGAGGTCAAGAGCAAGTCAATGTGAATCAGCAGTACATATAAAAATATATATGTACTATATATACACCTATGTTCTATAGTACTATCCACATAGCTACATATATGCATAGTATATACACACACACATATATGGGAAATTCAGACAAGCTTAGGGGACCCTAAAAGCTGGGGGTGTTTGAGGCACTAATCTGACACCCACGTGTCAGCACAGGAGCAGTTCTTAGTGTGGCTCAGCAACAAGCAGAACAGGTATTTGAACTGCCATTTCCCACCCAAGCAGAGCAAGGTGTGCCCCACTAAGCTATTCCCCTATCCTCTATCTTGCTCCCCACCTATCTTCTGTGCAGACTATCTTCTGTGCAGACTGCAGTCACACAGGATAGGAGGATTTGCTTGTACAGCTGGAGGGCTCAGTCCTTGTTTTGAGTAAGCTTCTTGGGTGCAGAAGCAGATTATACTCCTGAGCCTACTCACAGGTTAAGTAACTGGTGATAACAGAGAAATCTGATATTGCAATAATGGGATTTTCAGAACAACCCCATACCCTGCAGACAGGAGTTATTTAACAAGCCAGTGCACACTCTTCAACTGAAATCAATGATAATTATAAACAACATATATATAATTATATAAAATAACGTATGTAAAAATATATACATTTCTTTATAAGTATGTGTTTAAGTGTATACATATAGACATTCTACATGCATTTTTTTTCTTATATATTTACCTGCTTACTGGAGCAACTAAGTAAGTCCCATAGTCAACAAACTGAACCAGAATGTGAACAGGGACAAACTGTGTAACAGAGAGGAGTTTTGCTCTATACCATAAACCATCCAGATATTCTGCAAGGCAAGGCAGGTCTGTAAAAAGACAAAAAAAAAAAAAAAGAGGGACACCACATAACACCCCGAAATATTCAATGCAGTAAAAACTGAACTTGAAAATCCACTCTATTCTGTTTACTCCAATTCCCTCTGATTCACAACCACTAGTATGCAATTGAAGTCAAGTTTCTCTACCTCACATGGCAACTATGAGAAATAACAGCAAACTGCTTGGTAAAGATAGTGATCCAAACTGTTTAATGTTAAAACTCTTCAACTCATTTGCACATTTCAGTTAGTAAGTAAACTGATCTGTAAGAGAATAGACCCAAGTCTGGAGGACACAAGGCAGATGTTGCCTAAAACCTCAACCACAATTTTACTAGTTGGTAAAATCAAGTACTAACAATAACCATTTTCTTCACAAAGATTTAGACCCACATACTTTACGTTATTTTTAGGCCCAACAGCTGTGGACAAGAGAATTAAAGCCCCTCTTTTTGCCTAAATGGAGAAATCAAGAATTAAAAAGTGATGCTCCTTAGGATTCACATTACTTCTAAACCTTGGTTACATGATTTTCTGTACATAACATTTGTCTTTGGAATACTTAATAGCAAGAATTTCATAGTTACAGCTTCAGTGACAGGCACCTTAAGGGAAAAGTTTTATTACTGCCACATACAATCAAACTCAGTTCCTAACTTTAAGAGGCATCAGAAGTTTGAGTTCTGTCCATCACTTGCCAGTGGATCAGAATGACACAAATGCCTCAATTTAATGAAAAGCAAAAACATTATTATAGCGTATCATATGATTATAGTTGCAGTGTTACTTCCTCTCCAAGAGTTTTATTTAAAGATGCATAGAAATATTCCTATTTTTTAAAAAGAAATTCAGGTTTTTGGTACATCCACATGAAACAACAGGGAAAATAAACACACTAATGTACCTTTTTCAAAGCTTGTTAGAAGAGGAAAAGACTTCACAATTTTATTGCACCACTTCAGGGCCTCATCAAGGCTCTCTGTGTCACTGCTGGCACCTCTCTGTGTGGCAGACTGCTTTGTAAGGTTCTCAGAATCATCAAGGCAAATATAAACCTACTCAAAGAAAAGGTCCTCATGTTACAATTCCTGAGCAGATGACTTAGAAACTTCCAATTCCATTGATGATCAACAATTACTAAAAGATTACTCCTTCCCATCTTTGAAAGGTTAAGCACATCCTTGCTCTCCTTCTTCTTTATTTCATCATTCAACAGTCAAAGTCTATGCAGGAATCTTGTACTTGATTATTCTGCCTTTTGCCTGTAAGACTACTAGAACTACAGGAAGTTGTGTGAGCTTACACAAAAATCATTACTGTTCTGCCAGATTAAAATCCAATGACCTAATTTCTTATTATACAGGCTAAGTACCAGACAGCAGCCAGCACTGTAAATTCTTAAAATTAATTTTTTTAGAGAAATGATTAGTATTTTTCTGCCCCCACCCATGAAGGGATTTCAATTAAGAGTTTATTCAGATAGATGCCCTGCATAACCACCTGCATCAATAACTCAGTACCATTTTGCAACCTCTCTAATGCTCTACAATTGTTAGCCATGATTTCCTTTTCACCAGCTTGATGGGATGGCAACGTATGAGAGATGTTTACAAGACGTACCTCCTTAGGGGACACCAAATGGGTAACTCTGACAGGAAAGGTATCTCCTGGAAGAGGTAGTGGTGGCAACATGTATGAAGGCGAAACAGGAATGTCTCCTGCAAAGAGCCCCTAGATCAAGACAGACTTCAGCTGAGCATCACATTTAATAACAAAATGAAAACTAGCTGTGGTACGACTGTGGGTTCGAAGGAGTTACCTAAGAGTGTGTATAAAAATGAACAGTGTGTCCTTGACAAAAAATGTATTAATCAACTTTTGCTTTCAATATTTACCTTTTTTAAAAAAAAACAGCTCTAGCTAAAAACTAGTTAATTAACATTTTCAAAATATAAAGAATGTATCTTGGAAATGATCTGAACATACTGACATGCTAACTTGATTGCTGTTAAGAATGCATTAAATGCAGAACTCCCTTTAAAGAAAAAATTATAAAGAAAACGTAAAATCATAGCAATTAATTGGCACAGATAACCCTGAATGCCATGCCCCAGTGTTACTGCAGTTTTCCAGAGCAAGACAAAGAATAAATTAACTCCTTAGTCCCCACAATTATCGCTTCTTCAAAAAGGCAACAGATAATGCAAAAGACAGATACGCATCTCCTCAGTAGCACAGTGCCTTCCTTTAGAACCATGTATTTTACAGTCAGAAATTCTGCATGTCATTAAAATGCATTTGGTTCACAACGAAATAAGCCTTGGTGCATTAAATTATGCCTTTTATAAGGATGTATAGCACATAGCTCAGCTGGATCACCGGTCATGAATACAGCTCCTACTCTCTTGTACTTCAATATGATGCACAACACAATGTACAATTTCTGCAGTGACAGCAGCACACTCTGTACAGTAAGATTATTTTCTGAAGCAAAGATGTAAATTGAAAAGAAAAATTCATTGGCAGGTTTAAACAGAATTGAAGAGAAAAATGAAGTAACAGTCTTAGCAATTTAAATAAACCTGATCCTCAGATTCCAATAAAATAATTTAAATAAAATACAGAGCAGTTACTTATGTAGGGTTTTATTAAGACAACAAAGATAAGTGAAAATTTCAATCCTTCTCTAAGGGAAAACAGATAAATATCCCAGACACTTGGAATAAAGAACCTAGGTAATTCCCTTAGAAATCACTTGGTGTATGTTGAAATACTTAATTCAATTTACTTTGGAGTATCTCCATCCTTGGATCTATTTCTATGAATAACTTATTCCTTCAAGTGATAAAAATATTAACCTATTCCTATAATTTTAGTCTATAGAGGAACACAAAAACTAATTGGACTTCAAACAGAAATGCAAAAATCTCTTCATTATGGAGCCCATGAACAAACTCTTGGCAATTCACTATTCCATACAATCTTATCAACACGTTGTACGTACTTACAGTCTTACTGCTGTTTGCACCACAGAACTATACAGAAATATAAAAAAAAAGGAAATCAAATGTCACTTCAAGAAACTGAGCCATCATTTTAATGTTAGAATAACAACAGTGAAAGAGATACACACACATCTTACCAGCTTTTGTGTATCCTGGCAATCTTCAGCAATGCAGTATTTCTGCTGGGCCATAAAGGATGAAAGTGACATCCCACCAAAATACAGGCTGATGGACAATTTGCCCCATGGGTTATCTGGCAATTCCTATTTACACAAGACAAAACAGGATTATAATACTAACAGTGTGACTGAGGTTTTAGAAATAGTGACCAGGAAATCCAATCCTGTCATGCTGATATGCACTGTATTAATTCACCAAAGATGGAAAACCAGTAAGCATGGCTACTAACATTAGTTATGACACAAATGTGACTATCTCTGGAATGGCAGCACTAACTGCACATTCTAACACTGAAATATTATTCCATGCTTGCTCACTCAAACCCTTCTCTTTCACAATCTATCTTTAGCAATTAAACTATCTGAAATGGTTTGTTTTCAGAGAATATACAGATGCTATGTTTCCCTATAATATTACCATATAAACATGCCCATAATTATATAAAAATTTAATCACTTAAAACAGAATATAGAAGAATTTATGCTGTTGGTAGGTAGGTTACTTGTCAGAATGACAACACAATACGAACAGGATGAAAAAGTGTGACTAAGGGACACATTTAAGGCCTGAAAACTATAATAAAGGAAAAGTCACAGGAGAAATAAGTTTAGTTTTATTTTTGTTTTGTCTAAGAAATACATTCACTGCTATACTCCTTCATATATTATTCTCAGTGCCAGTTAAAAGGAAGAAACCCCAAAAAGTGCACTTCATTCCAAATCTATGAATAATAAATTAAGCTACCTCAACATGTATTTCAACCTCTTCATTTATAAGTAGCTCCTGAAGGCAGTCTACTGCATCCTGCTGCCAGAAATTTCCAACCTATTTGAAAAGCAAGAAACCCATTAAAATGCTAAGTAGTACTCTTCTTATTCTTAAGATAGTTGAAAATACACAACTATCATTACAAAAATAACTTATTTGAAAACACATGTTGTTGGTTTGATTTGTCTACATCAATTTATCTATTCAGTGCATTAAAACTTACGTGACAACACCAACCCACAATTTTCAGATCTTGAAGTGGCTTAGAAAAAGATGCTGCTTGCCAAGTCTAACCTTTACTTTACATAATAACGTAAATTATCTGAATCATCTGCTTAACTGCTTCCAGCAACAAAAAGGCTTTCTTTAAAAGTTTAGAAGTAAGCTGGTATTTTCAGTAATTCACATTCTCTAAATGCACCATATAAATTAAGCAAGGTGTGATGATACGTGAAGATGTTATTTATAAACCAATTACTAACAAAAACCCCCTAAAACAATTAACTTATTAGTTTAGATTGTTTCCTACACAGCAAAGTCAAGAATGACAGAAACACTTTGCAGATTTGAAGATCTACAATTTTCTAGCCATCTTGCTTTAAGAAATCCAGACTTTGCTTCTTGTTGCTACTGCAAAACAAATTGCCACTTCAGTCTCACCCTGTCAGCTACTGCAGTGTCCTGTCTCACAAAGGTTTAGCTCTCTTGACAGCTGCTTTTGAAGCATGGTCCCTTCATAAAGCAATCTGTCCCTGATAAAAAGCTGCCTTGCTGAAACGATTCTCATCAGGTTTTCTCTGAATCCTTGCAGGCAAGAAAAAATACCAGCAACTAGTTTCAACCTTTCTATAACTGAACAGTGTATAGACCTGAGCAACTACCTATGAACACACAAATTTGCCATTACTCACTGGTGATGTCTTGTAGAGTTGACATGGGATGCAGAAAGGAGGAATACCAGTATAAAATGTAGTTGGATACATATGACACTGTGGAATACTCTCTGTGTAACCACGGTCTATATACTGTACCTATATGAAATGCAAAGCTTTCCTGAAATCATTCCTGGTTTTTAAGTTAAGTTTACTAAGAAAACGTTCATTTACAGCATTCATTTTTTTAGAGGAAAAAAAAACCAACGATGAGATGGTAAGTAGATGATGTGTCAAAGTCAAAATAAAGGAAAACATTAAACTGGTATGGCAGATTAGAAGTTCAGCTTCCCAACTTCTCTTGCAAGAATTTATGAACTAGGATAGTGTCAGACTTTGCAAATCTATATTCAAAAATCATGAGCAGATTCAAAGGGCTAGGTAAGATCAACTACTGAGGAGAAAAAATACCAGAAAGAACTGAAAACAACAGCCAGTACTTTCTGTGTGGGGATAGGGCAGGGGGGATGCTAAACCTAATTGTTTTCAAAGCATTCTGCGTGTGGTAAGAACAATAAAAAGAAAAAACCTAAAAGGGATTACTTACAGGTGACCAGGGGTAGCTTTTTACTCAAGAAAATTCATCATTACTAAAAAAACTATGGGAAAAATTGTGACAACTAAAATAGGTAGACAGAATTCATCTTTAAAACAAATGTTGAACTCAGGATAGCAATCATACTTTCAAGCAGAATGAACATCTGCACTGTCAGGTCAGCTGAATGAAAAAATGTGGGAACCTAAGTTTAGTGTAGAAGATTGGATTGCTTGCACATATTTTTATTTTTTTTTTGACATACACATACTCATACACCCTCCCCCCACCACGCAATCAAACCTACCTGGAGAGTACTACCATTGACTTCTACAACTTTACCTCGATACCACATGGTATCGGATCCTCTTACAACACAAGGTTCTCCCTTCTTCCAGCAGTAGGGTATCAGAAGACCAAGGCCTTTGAAGGTACTTTGTATTTCAGTCATCAATTCGCTTAGTGCAATTTCTTGAGGGAGGAGGGAAATAAAAAAAAAAATAAATTTAAAATAGTCTATAGCATACTCATACAAAGTATTTCCATCATTAAAACCCAGCAGATTCACACAAAGACATGTATAAACATAAAATACACGCACTGCTACAAAAAATATTTTCCAACACTGAGACAAAATGTATGTTCAACATCTACTATGCAAACAAGCATAGTAGTACATACTGAAAACAAAAAATAAACTGCATTTCCAATTCTGAAGCCTTTAATAATTCAGGACTCTAATCTCAGAGAAGAAGAATCTATAAATTTGGTAACTGACACCCTGGTAGGACTAATACAAGAGCCACACAAAGCAGAAACAAGACAGACTCCCAGAGACAGTGGTAGGACACCATGAAACAACACAAAGTAGGTGTCCAGAACCACCTCTTCTGCTATGGGTAGTCTACAGCACTAACTGCTGGATCAATACAGTCCTGGGTATGGGGGGTTCCTGTACTTTGAATTTCAAAGTTTCATGGTATGATCTAGTATTAAATGTACTTGTGGAACAAAAAAATGATGTTCTCATAGGTAGACACTTCTCTAAAGCACAATATATTATCACGGTACTGAAGACTGACACTGCATCTGTCAGATGAAAATGAACCCCTTTCAAACAGTACAAACAGAAATATTACGAGGTATAGAATCTATCACAATACAAATAAAAAGCCCAAGGGAGATTGGGTGCCGAGCTCAAACTGAAGGAAAACCATCCAGTAATATTTGAAAACCAGGCTAACTTCCAAGAATCTTTATGACTGTATCTTGGTTAAAATAAATTACTTTATTTACTTTATTAGCAAAATGCATCACAATATCAACATTCCAAAATAAAGCACTTGTTGCCTTACACAATACTGCCTAGAGAAGAAAGGCAAGTAACCTGCCTGCCCAAGTGCTTGGGTTTTTCAGATTTCTTGGGAGAGTGGAAGGACAGGAGAGGTTATTAAGGAGAGAGTGACACTTCCTGGGTATTTGGGTTTCCTCTGCTGGGAAGCTGCAGGACCTCTCACCACAGGAGAGGGACATGTGCCCCTCACCCCACCATGCCAAAGGGCCCATCTCCTCCCAACAGGAATCCCAAAAGGAATCTTTCAGAACTGTGTTCTGATACAGGACACATATAGGAACATGTATCTGGTATATGCTGATACCCCAAAGTGCTCAGATTCACTGACAAACATTTTCTTCTAAGTAAGCTTACCAAATGATTTTGGTATTATATAAATAGTTCCATCACCTCCAACACAACTCACAACAGCCTGAAAAACTTTTGCTTCAGGTACAATAGGAGATTTATATGTTTCATCCATTCCCAAATGAGGCAGTGACTTGTCTGTTTTGAATGATTTTTGTTCAGTCTCTGAAACAGCGATGTTTTCCTCTGGAACAGCTCTGTCACTTGCACACGCAGTTTTGGAATCACAGACATCTAGTTGTGTGTTCTCTTCCACTAAATGTACATTAAGATGTTCCTTGGAGACTGAGCATGCCACGTGAGCTTTATCAATTCTAGCAGATTCAACCAAATCATATCAATATATTAACTGACAGCTTGAGAAGCACCAAAGAATAAAATAATAGAAGTAAAAACCCAAACACACAAAGGTGGCAAGTACTTGTTAAAGTACTCTCAAACATGTTGTCTACCAACTTAGAGAACTGAAATGTGCAATGGATACAATTAATAATGTTACACGCAAATAAGTTCACTGAAGAGCAAGTTCTCTTGCTATTCTATGCTGTAGAGGACAATCCAAATTTTTTGTTTATTGATTAGTTTACGCCAATGTGAATATCAGAGTCTGAAAGAATATAAAAGAAGAGTGTCCAAACCTTCTGTTTCTAAGAGCCAAACCCTGTCCAATAAGGTATTCGGAAGTATCGACTGTTTTTCCTGTTTTATCTTTGCAAAGAATTTTCACAGGCAATGCACAAGTCCCATCACTTTCCTGGAAAAAATGAGAGATCTGGACAACATATCACCATATGCATTTCCTCTAAACTACAGGGAAATTTTTCATTTTATATATACTGACTGCAAATCAGAAATCCCTTGTTTTATTTGAATGAACTGCCAAACACTTGCCCTCCTCCAGCAGGAGCTTTAAACCTACTCATAAATAACTTCGCTCATCACTGCTTTTATTTCCATACACACTGTAAAACCTCACTGGCAGCTGCCAACAGACACTGGAAAAATCAAACCCTTAATTTTTTTTTTTTTGGTTAATAGTGGGAAAAATCAATTACTAATGATGCTCATACAGCACTGGATTAATTTTTCATTCTTTGATCACTGAAAACTAATACAGCAACTGCTGAAATCATTCACATCAAGAACTTGAGCATCTTGTTTATCTGTCCCTAAAGGCTGCCAGCATCCAGTGATCCCAAAGATATAGGTAATTATTTTCCAGTAACTAAATGTATCTAAGACTAAGTTCTTTCCACACTGGGCAGCAAAACTGCTCTAATGCTCCAGTGAGAAACATAAGCAGAGCAGAAAGAAGAAAATACACCTTTTTCCCTACAGCAAACAGCTATCTAAGCAAGTTCCACTCAGGACTTTTTGAACAGTAAAATATTCAGAAAAAAGCCGAATTATCAGACAGCTTAGCAGAAATTTTCAAAATACTACTGGTTTTGATTACAAACCTGTATGATTATTTTCACTTGTGCTCCGGTTAGGAAATAGGATAGGAATTCACACACTGTTGCTGTCCACTGTGTGGTACCACCTGTTGGTCTAACATAGAATAAAAGATAATCTTCAGTATAGGAGAAGTTGGTGTCTCTCCTGAGCGTAACTACAAACCCTTCTTCCCTTTACCAAGATTTTTTTTTAAAGAAACTGCCTGAACTCTCAGGGAAAAAAGACAATCTTCATTAATCAAGAGTAAAATGAAATGATAATTCATTTCTGAATCTCTTTGACAGGAAGGATTAAGAAATATACCCCCAAAACCTCAAAGTGAGGAGGATTATGAGTTCCAGAAGTATGACTCCTGCCTTAATCTAGAAAAGAGACCTTCTGTGCAGTTTCATGAGATCTGATTTAGCTCAAATTCTGAGCCAAGGAAAAAAGTATTCCATGAAATAAATCTGTTCACTATTTTGTAATTTGTCCTATAAATATTATTTCTATAGGACAGTTTCTCCTTTACTGGTATGTAGTATAGCCTTTAGAAAAAGTCCGCAAACCTTTATAAAATAAATCAGTCCCCACCCCATTTCTTCTTTATTCAAAAAGCACACCACATTCAAATCTTAGATGATCAGTGCTAACAGAGCAAAGTAAGTTATGTCATTATTAGTTTCTAATGCTGCTACTCAGTATAAGGGAAAGGCTACCTTATATCCGTTAATGAACATTCCACTGCCAGTCTCCTAATTATCTTCATATGTTCCTCAAGTTTTCTTAGACAGCTGATCTCCACTGTTTTTTCAGCTCCAGAATCATAAAGTATTACCTGTAACAGGCAAGAAACACTATGAAACCAAAAAACTCTCTCAACGTTATCTGTAAGGAATGGTAATTCAAAGCATGCCTGAAGAGGTTAAAAAAACTTCAAACATTACCAGGAATCAACAAATGGCTTTTGCAATGAAGTACATCACACAATACCAATGACTACCACAGCACAGAAAGCTGACAAACCATACAAATATGCTTAAAGGGGATTAAACGACTTGACAAACTTTTTCTAAATGAAGAATTGCTGAAACAGCTCCCTCCCTCCACCCTCTTTTTATTCTGATGTGGTTAAAATAGCTGCTTGAGGGTTCTTAGGCTCACAAAGCAGACAACATAAACAAGAAGTACATAAGGTCCCACTTCTGTTTCCTGCTAGAGACCCCTGGGCACACCCTGATGATGGTGGAAAGAACCAATGGCAATCCAGTCCTGGATTACCTGAATGATTCAGAAGCCACTCTTACTTTTGAGGCAAGTTAAGTATCTAGTCACACAAAGCTTTTTCAGATGCTCATTATTATTTTCAAATTGGTGCAACTAAACACATTTAAAGCAGCACTGTGAGAGAGGATATTACAGAAAATGTTATACCTACATGGTAAAGTGCATCACCATCATCTTAGGGTTCAAGCAACAGCACGACTACATGTGTTTCTGTGGTGCTGCACTCTGTTCAGCTGGCTCTACCTTTAACTGGAATCACAGTGTTTGAATCACTGTGACCTTCAGTTTCACACACCTTCTGAATCTAATCTGAATTGTTAGGACTACATTTTGCGAATCTGTGCCTTGTTCCAAAGTTTCATGTAAATATACAGAAAATCAATCTCATGAGCCTTCCTGAACTACCACATTCCCTACTAAAGACATCTGAGCTTTGCTGAGACAGTCAACTTACTTGCCGCAATGCACAATATAACAAACCCTCAAAAGACAGTATGAGAAAATATTAACATAGAAGAGGAAAGGTTTGACCTTATCTTAATCAATGAACGCTTACAAGCTTAGAAATGAAAGTATGAAACCTGTTACACTAAGCAGTTTACCTCTGCACTTGTTTCAGAGACAATCCTGCTTATTTGACCTCTTTGCCACTGTCCCACATCAGGTACATAAACTGCACAATGCATACTGCTTTCCCACTTCACAGACTGTGGCTGGGATTCTCTGTAGACGGAAACCATTTTCTCCTGTAAACTAACATTCAAAAAAACACTTTTTCAGTGGTAAAATTTGACACAGGGCTTATTCAGTCAATCACTGCTTAAGTAGTAAACAATAAAGTTTTAGTAACTGTTTAACAGACACACAGTATAGTAATTTTACTTCATGACACGTTAGAAAAACAAAATGGAAGCTACAAAACACACGCAACCCGATTAGAATTCTGTAAAACTACCATGTTTTCTTAAACCATGGAATTAATCTGAGTGACCACGACCACATTATACAGTACTACTTGAAAGATCCAGTGTTCTGTCTTGGCAAACTTGAGAGTGTGGTATTCATTTAGTGTTGTGACTAGTTAAATATAAGTCTAGGTAGTTACAATCAAGACAAAAAGAAAATAAGCAACTTGCATTAAGCCATGACCTGTCCATTTCAACCGTCTTCAAACAGTAGGCACTACTACCAGAATGTTACCAAAAGAAGGCTGATACACTGTGCCTAGAAGTTTTCTTCAAACTTCCTAACAGACTACTGGAATCATGATGAAAATTACTACACTTATTCTATGACTTCGGATACTGGTATTTTTTAACCAGACTTCTAATGAAGGAATGGGAAAGAGAAAAGAAAGATCAAGACAACCTTGTATTTCTGGAGAGTGTTGCATTCATCAGGCCTCAATACTTACTACATTAAAACTGATTTGAAACAGGAGTCAGATCACGTACTTAATTTGGAATCAGAAATATTAAAAAAACAAAACATTGTACCAAGCTGTCTTCTCTTCCTGTACTTTTCATAGAATCAGCTGGGTTGGAAGAGACCTCTGAGATCATCAGCAAAGCAATGTAAATCAGTAGCCTTCAAAAAGTACAGTGTCAAATGCAACTCTATTCAGAATTTGTTCTAACAACACCTCACCACTCTGTAGTAAGAGCATCTTTATCAGAAAGTTCTTTGCATTTTAGTACCTTTTCAGTATACTTTCTGATGACAGCAACTGTACAAAAATTTTACTAGGAGACACGACGTGACTAATTCTCCCATGTATCTCTTTGTTAGAAAGCGATCTGCAATCTCCTTCATCCACTTCAGAGGTTTTAGGAATTTCTTCAAGAGGATCATCCCATATTTCACTGGGCCCTACCACAGTGCTTTTGGTGTACCTGTGAAGAGCACAAAATAATTAGACTGGAAAGTTTAAAAGCATTTTAAACAAAAGTAAAAACAGCTTAATAATCCCACTGACATGATAGGAATCATAACTTTAAAAAGAAGAAAAAATCCCAACAAAAGACAAAAACACTTATAAATGCTACTTCTGAAACACTCACGATAGTAATTTTTTTTCTCCTTCAGAAAGCTTGCTTGCACATTCTTAGGTCAGATGGAAACAGTATGCATTCCAGGCTGCCAGTGAACGCTAAACCTCAATGTTTGTGTCTGGCTTAAAGGGACATCAAATTACCTGCTTCTGGGAAGCAATGCTGCCTCAGAGTAAAACCTGCAACATTCAACTCCTACAGTGTGCAAATACTCCTTTCAGAAGTAAAGAATATTAACATTGGCAAAACATTTACCTTTCTAGCATTCCCTAAGGATAGAAATACAACATAACTGGTACTAGGCACTTTCCTAAATAGAGTGCTAGATGAAGTATAATCATGGTAATACCTTGATGAAAACTTGTTAAACTGTGTGGACTAGACAGAATAAAGCCCTGCAGCAATCAAGAGTTGCCTGGTATGTATTTTGAGCCACACCCATCTTAGTACAAATCTGCATGGATTGTGCCACCTAGAGTTTGTAACAGGTTGCAGCCTGAAGAAACACCCTTTAAATGCAAAAGAATTGGTTTCTTGTAAACATCACTGAGTAAGTGAGACAGCAAGGCTAAGTTTAACTGTTGGCCATTTCTGGGCCTCTGGGAGGAAATTATTTTCTGTTTTCAGAGATCTAACCACCTGTCTTCTTCAGGGGAAGAAAACTTCTCGGTCAGAAAGAAAATTTCTTAACACTTCAGTACTGAATCATCCACTACATAGGCTACAGTTGTTTATGCAAACCTTCCTGATGCAGGTGTTTGGAAACTGCTGCGTAAAACAGCTAACTTGTAGAACCAGGAAAGAAATGCACACCATAGCTCAGAAATACACTCACCTTGTGAGCAGCTCTTCTGACCTACGAAATGGACAAAGAATCTGCCACAGAGTTCTCCCAAGTGAAATACATGTTACATGTCTTACAATCACCCCCTCTAGTAACTCCAGTATGGCATTATGACTGCAGACACATCAGGAAAAAAAACCTATCAATTTGGAATGGAATTCAGACTCCAAGGTTTCATTCTGGAATTCTGTATGGCCTACCTCCTATACCAACACAGGAGTAAGGTTACTGATGTCTGCTTATCAGCAAGTCAGTTTCAACAGAACTCCTGTTCTGCTTATATTATACCAGTTTAGGGGAGGCTTGAGTATCCCTCAACAACATTAAACACGGTAGGCAATAACCAGTAATTTCAATACACAAATTCAGTATTTCCAAATACTTTTAAGTACAGTGTACTTACCCAGGTATGTAGGATGCTAGGTCTTCTTCAACTAGCTGGCAGTTAATACTAAACTTTCTCCCATTATCAGCAGAGGAATTGAAGAGCTCAACAGATAAGATGCTATCTAAAATTTCTGTGAATTAATAGTATAAACATAATTAGTGCCAATCAATGACAGTATAGAAATTATTTGTTGTTTTGGAGGTGCAACAAACAGTACTAGAAGACAATTTTGTAAAATTACATTTGATGTATAAAATAATTCATTCTGAGCATCACCAATATGTAGAAGCTTAGCTCTTTGCATACCTACAAAATTCACTTAAAACACAAAAATAATTACTAAACGTTTTTGTACAAAGAAACATTTAATTCCATTTATTAGTTGGGTTCCAAACCCCCATTCCACAGAAGCTGAAAAATAATGAGCTGCTTATGAACAATAAATGATATTGAGAAAAATCCTACTAAGGTATGCATGTGTTATCTGTAATTCTTTTGGGTTTTTTTTTTTGCAATGTTTTAGAGTGGAAGCATTCATACTCCCAGCTACCAATAAAGTCATGAAGTGTCAAGAAAAGCTAGTACTCATGGAAATAACCCATTTGAATAAGCCAGAATACTTTTATGACCTAATGCTGGTGTGGTCTGTAAGAGAAGACAAAAACAGAGCTTTTGTCAGTAGTAGTATCTCTGATTTCTCCTCCAATTAGTTCACATTTAGATATTCTCACTCCAGGCTACCTCTAGCATGTATGAACATAAGGATTTGAAATAAATGCTATTTAAAATACGAAAGTGCATGTTTCTACATTTGAGTCAACTTAATAATTATGTCAATAAAAATTAATGCACTCTTGATAACTTACCAATAACTGAACACAGCATAAGTTTATCTTCAGTCATTTCTTCAAATCTTTTCTTGGCTTCTCTATTCCACTCATTTGCCCCTTTAAAAGGCTCAATGCAAGCCAGTCTACACCTGATTGCCTGAAGAACAACTAAAATTAGGCATCTAACATCACACACTTACCAGGAGTATCTCATTACAACTGAATGACAGATTTGGCTTTGCTCTCATGCTAGACAGCATGACCTTGGCTTCTGGTTCCACATTGCCACTATTTGACTTAGTTTAAAATGATCCCTCTCTTCCCAATTGCTGAGTATGAACCTCAAATGGTTAGGCATAGAACTAATGCAGAGATCAGTAAAAATTACTGTCAAGAGGTGATAAAGAAAGCCTTCATCCTATTTTGCTTATGATATAATAATCTTAGATGCTTTGAGTCTGGGTAAACATGACTATACCATTGTAGAAGTCTGAAGGTCTAAACACAGAACCACCACAGTACCTATGACAGAAAATCCCTGTCAGGTTTTGAAATGTATTACTTAGAAGACGTAAGAAATACAAGGAATCTGTTGAGATTAAGTGCTTTGATTATAAGAATTTTTGTTTAGCATCTTTGTTGCAAACTTTGGCTCAATTTTAAATTCACTGTGTATGTTATTGTTTCCTTCTTCTTTACTCCACCAAGAGTAACACAGGTGAGGGAAAAGGGAGACAAAGGAAATAAAGACAACAGAAATAATGTTTCCTGCACTTATTCTTAGGCAGTCAGAAATATGAAAGTAAGTGACATATTAAATAACCATTAAAAGAATGGGCTGTGAGTGACAAAACCAAAACTACATTAAACACTGCTTATTCCAGTCTTGGCCAAAATTTCTGCACCACCCAAGCCCTAAAAGCTATCATTAATGGGCTGAAAGGAGTCTGACTTCTCTTCAAACGGCCTAACTCAAATCTCTTACAGAACCCACTTAGGTTTGAGGCAATGCAGTATGTGAGCACATGTGAAGACTTATCAAAGCTTACTTGCAAACAGGATAAAGCTGCACAAACAATGTCATTTCTGATACTCTCACCTTCTGAATGCTTGACTTTGCAATCCTGTGTTCATTGATGTTCAAAGAATTGTAAATCCTTAAAAAATATTTTATTTCAAAAGGAAATATGTACACCCAAAACATTAAATAAGTCATATAATAAACCCTGGCAATAAGAAAGTTGCTTAACTATTTATGTTATTTCAGAATGTGAACAACCCTCTATTTCCCCTTTCATTCACTGAGGTGCTATTGAGTCTTTAATCCAGGCCAGCACTGATTTACCTTTTGTGGAAAGCTCAGAAACTCCTCTTTTACTCTGTGTATGTCTTTATGAGTTAAGTTAGCAGTGTTGCCGTAGTCAACATATTTTACTGTAACTTCTTGACAACTGGGCAGCCCTTCAAGAAAAACAACCCAAGTTACTAGAACAAAAAATGATTATCTGATGCAGTTTAAAGCACCAGAATTTCAGAGTGAACAAAACTTCATACCATATAATCATTCACACAGTACAATAATTCAATATAAAACTATTTTATTTTTATAACGCAATTCAAAACCTGTATTCTTTTAACAGCCAGCTCTTTCTCACCGAAATGACAGTGTTGGCATTTTGGTCCCCTAACAGCTAACCACTTTATGAGACACTGGCACACTAAATACATGCCTAACAAACATGTAAGCATACAGACATGCTACACTGCCCATACAGGCAACAGAGAGGTCAGCATAAGCACAACCTCCCTCCATTCCCTTTCAAATTACCAAAATTATTAACCAACACTAGACAGACTCACAGGTTGGCTATAATAGCCAAATTGGTAATTCAAACTGTAAGTGAAATACTGTTTAAAATAATTACAGAACTCCAACAGTATCTAGAAAATGAAGTACACTGCTTCTCTATTTAAAAAAGAACAAATGTGTAAACTAGCCTATTACTAGCAACAGAATCTGAATCAGTGCTGCTGACTTTATGAAACTATTAGTACCAGAAAGCCTAGGAAAAATAATGGCTGTTTGACACCATTCATATCCAGTGTGACTGATCCAGCAGCACGTTTGATTTTGCAACCCAGCATCAGAGTGAAAGAATCAATACTTCACCTATTATCTGTGCTCTGTACCAATTCCCATCCTCCTGTTTTGCAATACAGGCTTGGCCTTCAACCAGGCAGATTTCCAAGTTTTCCTCATTCTCGTGTTTATATACCTCCTGAATTTTCTTCGGAAGAGCTAAAGATTCTTGGTTTTCTCTCTAAAATTAAAAAACAAAAAACCCCCCAAACATATATAATACTAATGTTTGTTTTTTCATGGCATTTTTGCTCTTTAGAGGAATAATTCTTTTTCCAGTAGCATACTTTCATCTTCCCCACAAAATTAAAGAGTAGTTATGAATACATAAAGCGAATTAAACAGCCTAACATTTGTTGAGTATTGCCCTGTTCAATCACTGTACTAAACAGTAACACCACACACAAACATATAGGAATTAACCACATAACTTAACATTTGCCAGTTAACTTCTGGGATTCTAAGAATTTCTGGAACTAACCTAAGATTGTAGGAATTAACATCATCTGTTAGTTCTAGAAATCCTAACACTGGTGACAAGTGACAGAATTTAACGGAACTTGTAGCTTATTTAGTGTGGACTACAAGTAGCTCAACATTAAAATATTTGTTCAGAGTTTTGTTTAAATAATTAAACTTACCAACTGGAGGTAGAAATCACTTGGACTATTAATGTGACAAACTACAACAAGGACTTCTTCTCCTTCTTGTGGAGTATTAGGTGGACTGTAGTGCAAGATGGTATTATTTTCTAACTGACTGGGAACCTGTGTTCTAAACCTAAGGTAAACAAAATAAAATTTGGAATGAATTCAGTCGAAATTAACTGAGAAGAAACCCTTTGACATTCATAGAAAAACACAATATGGTCTTATAAAAATAACTTGATTCATGTTTATTATATGTGTAGCTTAAACTTTCCATCTTGAAGGTGGTACAGTTAATTATCTCAATCTTCTCCCATACATAACATGTGGAAAATGATATATGGCAGTTGGCTCCTAAAAAGCTTTTATTTGGGATGCAGTACTGTACACTTAAATTGTTAAAAGTGAGATTCCTCTACACAATGACAAAACCATTTTCTTTCAGATTTCCTTTTCCTCACTTACAAGACAAAGCAATTATGTGAGGAATACAGATGCAGTAAAAAATTATCTTCCACTGCTCCAGCCACCCTATAACTAGTTATGCTCAAACCTAAACAATGACCTTTCCCTGTGTGCTTCACTATGCAAGCATTATTCCATTATCAATTATGGCGTAAGAGCATAAACTAAGGGAAAACACGTACCTTGCCAAATCTAGGAAAACTAATGCATCCTTGAGAGACACTGGTATGTTACTGCTGACTTCATTGAATGGAGGCTTTCTCAAATCCACAATGAGAACACCATCCTCTTCTCTAAATACTATCATTGAAACAACTTTATTATTTACCATTTCTAAAAATTTTGTCTTTGCTTCCTCTCCCCAACCTTCACTCTGCATTAGAAAGAAAAAGTTACTGAATATGTCAGAGAACGTTAAAACAAAAAATACAAGTAGTAATTAAAAATAGAATTGAAGCAAATTAAATATTGAACACAGACTGCCTGGTCCATAGCCAGGAATTCTTCTACGATGGATTAGTAAGTGTATTTAACTGTATAAAACTGAGTCAGATCAAAGGGCTGCAGTTTCCAGCATATTTCTTCTGAAGATTCAAGTTTTCATCCCTTCTGATTGTTCTAATAGATAAACTAAAATTGCCTCTTTCATTTCACGACTTTTATTTTTACCCTCCCAGGTCACGTGAAAGTCTACTATCTTGTCATGTCTTTACAAATGTACAGCAGAATTTGGTCCATTTATATGTTCCTCCTCTCCACAACATCCTGCATGACGTTTTATCTACCTCAAAAAAGCCTGTCGGAATTTATTCTCTGGGATCTAGTTAATGCATTTCTCATTTGATACTGCAAATCTGTGACTTTTAGGTGTGGCAAAAAAAAAAAGAAAGCACATAAGGAAGGCATTTTACCCACATTTGTGAAAAGTGTTCCAAGATCTTTCCTATTTGAAGTTATTTTAATCAACATCACACTGGGAAAAAATAAAACCAAACTGCCAAGCAGTGATAGTGTCAGAAACACACAACTGTACTGGACATCACTCTTTCTCATGTGAATGTGGCAAAAATAAAGCAAGCTTAATAAAAAGTGAAGGAAGTAATGCTGTGATATATATCCTTTTCTTTGCAATGGAATAAAGGCTGGTAGTACTTTATTTGTTATACTGAAAGAAAACAAAACACTTTTCAGTATACGGCGAAAAGATTTAGTTAACAAAAGGACAATCCCTGAAAAGATCCTCTTGAAAATTCTGAAGCCATTTCTTCTCTGTCTGATTTTTGAAAGTTACTACTTGCATGAAGTTATCAGACATGAACTAAAAGCACCACTTTTGCAATTCATTTTTAAATTTGACAGAAACACATTCTACAATAAGAGTAGTGAGATTTCAGTCTAAAATATGTATTTGTAAACCCAAAGGCTTTTTAAGACAGATTGCTATAAGCTTTTATTTGCTTTCCAATGAAAGCAATGTAACCTATCTGTTTACAAGAGATAATCTCACTTTTTCAAAAAATACAGTACATCCTGTGCTCTAAGTTTCATTCTGTTTACAGTGGAATAAGGTAATTTTCAATTACATATCACGGTCTTTAACATAAATCTTAAGGAAAAAAAGCTCCTGAAATACTTCAAGCAGCTTGTACTTACTGCATTTTTGGGAACAATATCCTTCAATGAACACCGTACTGCTAAATGAGGGACTGCAGCAAGTTCTGCCTCAATACACTGATCAGGCTTCCTTACAAACAGACAAATGTCATCTGTTTCAATAGTTTGCAGAGCAGCAGGATCAGGTCTTTCACTGGGATCATATCTAGTGTCAATGGGAATAAATGCAGTACTAGCTTAAAAGCAAAAAACCAAACCAAACACTTAAAAACGGCCAAACCAAACCCCAGACTTATAATAAAGGTCATTATTACAGTAATGGGCATAAAGTTGTATCAACGAAACAGAGCTAGAAAGTCTCAATGAAGTAAATTTGTTTTTCTTTTTTTAAGCAAGAGGATTCATGCTTTTACAATGTAAGTCTAAATTAAATACTTTACTGTATGAAAGCTTGTACGCTTTTGTACTTAAATAACACTGCCACTTTTTCTGTGAGAAATAAGCAGAGAATAGTAGAGTCATTTGGGTATCTGGTCATCTATTTGTGTGAAGGTGAGGAAGGACTTGCTTCTCAGTAGAGATCTTGAGTAACAACAGTTAAGGACAACTGCAGACGAAAACCTCTCTCCGTAAACATACCCTGAGAAAATCAGAACTATAGAGCTTCCAAAATCAATCAGGAATACTTTCAACAATGCAACATCACACACTTTGTATCTTATTGGATCACAAGGCTTCCTCTGATTTTTACTTTCTAGGGGAATTAGTTCTGTGATAGTTCCGCGGCACCACATTCCAGTTTCCTTACTCTTAATAAAAGTTCTAGCACCTGTATGAAAGCAAATAAAAAGGACTCAATTATTTTTAAATATTTCACACTAGATTATTACAATTCTGCATAATATTACATTGTTCCCATCCTCCACACACATAGAAGTGTTACTGCTAAAATAAAGACACAAAGACAGTAAAAACCCTGTCTCAATAGCCCATAGAAATTCCCCCCACATTCATTTGCAGTGTCTGTAAGGCTAGGAAACGATTGGCTTGTATTAAGAAGTCACTTCTGGCAAGCTTTCTCTACTTTTTAGTAAAGTGGAAAAAAACTATTGCTGTATAAGGCAATTACATACTTTTTATGAGTTTCCTAAACACATTCTAGAAATGGGCAACATTATCAACATGTGGGTTAGAAAATAATTTTAGTGATTTAGCCAGGAATTATTGCCTTTCATTTTTACTTCTAGAATGGTTTCCATTCCGTGAACTTTAATTAAAAAAAGAAATCATCTATCCACTAGAAGGGAATGTTGCTTGCATGACAGAAAGCTGTTTTACTGAAGTAATTAAAGAACTAGGCTCGCCATTACAAGCAGTATACTGAAAAAGCTATCAGTTTAATGATTACCAGCTAATGCTGGAAAACTTGGAAGTTTACACCCAGGTGTTTCAACTGCTCTGGTTAGTCTACACACTCAGTTTGTGGAGGTTGAGAAGAAATGCAGTCTTTTTTAATTCTACCGATTTTGTTTATAGGATTTAGTAAGAGCCTACTCTATACACATTGGTTGGTAATGTTTCTCTAAAAAAATTAGTTGTAGATTCCAGAATATATAAGGACTACTTCACTATGTAAAGGGAAAGGGGAGAAAAAAAGAAGTTATGATACTAAGGAATGCATACTGCAAGGTAGTATTTAAGCTATGTAGACCTTTAAAAATTAACCCTTTACCTAGTTCCAAAATGTCTGAAGGCAAGAGATATGAGCTCTTACTACAACAGAAGTTTTCCAATTTCTTCTCCAAAGCCAAAGCTTCTTTCCTCTGTGAGTATCTCCGAATATAGAAGTGGCATGGATTTATAACATGGCTTACAAACACTAATTCTGTCAAACCTGAGTAAGACAGAAAACAAGTTATCAAACACTCTCCAACTGACTCTAACAGATATTGTCAGATTTATGATTGGGTTTATGCTGCATTAGTTGTAACATTACCTCGAATAGATTTTAATCTGACAAGTCTGCTCAAGCTTTTTTCAAACTATTACCATGTCTGCTTTCTGGTGAAACTGTTCTTTTGAACTACCTCCCTTATGCTACCCTGCAAAACAAAAGGCCGTCTCACTGCTCAGAAAGTGGTAGCCTGAATTTAAGTAGGTAATTCAGAGTTTGTATTTTCTCAAAGAGAAAAAGGAAGCTTCTAGAAAGCAAATTAGAGTAAGACTCCAACCTTTAAGTACAGGTACACTAAGCACTTTTCTGTAGTTACTCAGTGTTAATGCATGAAGACTAAGGAATAGCCTAAAGATGGCCTAGAAATGACCCTATATAAGACAATATTTGTGACTAAGCATCCAAACCCTTTGTACTGCAAGTACCTCCTTGCACTGGAGATAGAAAAGGCAGGTTTCTTTTTCTGAAGCTACTTAAAGGTTGTTAATGGGTCAGAGGGTTTTAGAAGCCCAGCAACCCAATTCTTACAAGAGGATTTTACACCACAAAGCTTCTTGCAAAGAGTGGACGACATCACCTAGATTCAATGTCACCTTCACAACTGATCAGGGCACACCAGACAGACCTGCAGCATCCTCAAGCACTGTCACTTCCACGCCTTTCTCTGAACTGTAACAGATCATGGGCAAAGGACTATAACAAATATGGCACTTGAAACACTGAGGAGGCAGACAAGACCATGCTTCCCAGTTTAGGAAATGCAGTGTCCAGAAGAGATGCAAGATCACTCCTGGTCATTTCCAGTGGATAAGATGGTATCTGAACAAAAAGTCTGAATAACTTGAAAGATTTCACCTATAGGTACGCAAACTCCGATCACCATCTCCAATGACGTGATGAGTCAGCTATCTTCTGTTATGCGTAGAATGTTAAAATCATTAAGGCTGGAAAAGACCTCTCAGATCCCGAGCACCTCCGACACCAGCACAGTGGGATCTGCTGGACTCATTCCAATACGACAGCAACTGTCAGTGCTGCAGGATCCAATACTGGACACAGTACTCCAGATCCAGTATCCCTAGAGCCTAACAGAGGGGAAGGATCCCTCCATGGACCTGTCAGCTATACTCTTACTAGTACTAGGGAAAACCTGACAAGCTGAGGAACATAGCTGTTATTCCCAGATAACACAGGACAACGGCCTGGGAGAAGATTGAGAAAGCTGAGGGAACTGATGGAAAAGAATTCTCCACAAGCCAATGTCAGAAACTCTGAAGGGGACTGCATCAACCACAAGTCAAAAAGAACCATTAAGGCAGATACAGGAACTCATGACCCCTCTGAGAGAACCTGTGAGAAAGTTTTCACTAAGCTAAATAGAAGGAAATAATAAAAAAAAAAAGACGCTAACTCAAAGGATCTGAAACAGACATCATTTAAGAATTCCTATGAGCCAACTATAACTATAAAAACAACATAATACAAGATACAAAAATAACATCATGCTTGACAATTGAACATTGAAAGCATTAGGTTTTAGGAAACTTGCCTTCCAAGTCATCTTCAAGTATTTCTTCTATTATGACATCAGGCATTTCATCTTGGTCATCAAGGACAAATGTGTCTTGTCCATTATCCTCACTATATTTGGGGAAAATTATATTTAGAGACAAATTAAGTAATTCAGCTTGCTTCCAGAAAAGCACGAATCAAAACAGGTTTTATTAAGAATGCATTACTATGTTAAGAATAAACCTCCTTAGAGCTGCTAAGAATAAACTGTGGTAAGTTTTTGAATACCAAGACAACAAAAACAGTGACATGATTTCTGAAACCTAAAAGGAACTGGCACAGACACAGCACATATTCCTGGGCACAGTTCAAGCACAAGATGATTAAATGCTTAAGATGATCAGAGACCACAAGTACAAACTATGTGAAAAAAAAGTTAATAATGTTGTAAGATGGTCCATGTTAAAAATAAAAGGCATGTCAGATACTTTTGTACTAACAAATACTGTTCACTGTAATTTGTAGAATTTTCAAATATTACAGTATGCAATAAACCTTTCTTAACATAATGATTTTTATCTACAACAGCCTTCACAGCAACTCCAGTCCATTTTCTCAAGCTTTTGTCAAAGACCACAGGGGGAAAAAAAATAAAGGGGATTAATAAAATAAAAGCAATTACAATTTAAAGAGAGGTTTTTTTTTTTAATCTTAAGAAATTTCTTTTGGCATTTGATGCACTCAGTATTTAGAATGTGAACTGAAAATACCACACTGGCAGTATCTGCTGTTCATTTTGGAAATTTATTTACACTTACATGAAATAATTTTCACATGCTGGAGTGATAAACATATCTATTACACATATTATTAACATGTAGATATGGCACTTAGGGACATGGTTTAGCAGTTGACTTGGCAGTGTTAGGTTTACAGTTGGACTCAATGATCTTAAAGGTCTTTTCCAACCTAAGTGGTTCTATGATTGTATCATTAAATGCCAAGCAAAGCCGAAAAGCACACAGCATAAAAAAAAAATCTGGATGACTTCAGCAATACAGCAAAATATACTTGGGTGAAACACCAGTAAAACCAAAGAACTGAAGCACAAATTGGACTAAGTGGGACACTGACCTAAGCATCTGAAGTTTCACTTTGATTCAATATACTCTTCGAATTCCATAAGCATGTATAATTTTTTTTCATTTAATCTCGAATAAATACTCGACCATTAGAAGAACCAGTAAGTTACTGTACCTATCCTCTTTTATAAGAAAAATACTTACTTCTGTGTCATTCCCTGTTTAATCTTGCCCAAATCTTCCAGCGAAGATGTAATCTTGTAACCGTTCAGGTACAAGCTCAAGAGAAGAGAACAAGTATCACAGGTAACATGCATACCTGAGTCACTCTGACAGTTTGACATCTATGGTATTTTTCAGCACAGTAAGATATTAATTACATACTCCAGTTTATTTCTTCCACTCCTATAAACAGATCTGGCTGCTCATTTACCTTCACATTCATACTTCAAAATTCTCTTGCCTTCTGCTTCCTCCCTCATGCACAGAGTACCGCAACAGTCACTTACTCAGTCTTCCCACCTATACTCAGTTCAACAAATTATTCTGCACAAAGAATTTTCTGTTTCTCCTGAAGAACTATAACTAAAGTCCAAAATATATGTTTCTGTTTATTACACTAGTAATTATTTTCTTTATCAAAGAAAAGTGGCAAAATCTTTTAAGTACTACATTTAGGCTAAGAGAACTGTAAACATAATTTCAATCAAATCCTTAGCTTTGCTGTCCAGTTTTAAAAACTAACGGTTTATGAAAACTGAAGTGTGAACAGTATTGAACAGCCATCTGTGCTTCTCTCCCACTGCCCCTTCAGGAATATAGCCATTCCTTGTTCTACAACTTTTAATGTCTACAGAATGTGCCTCAACTTCTATGCACCTCCTAGTTGTGATCTTTTTCATCTTTGGTGTTATTCTGGAGTGGCACAAGGTATAAGACACCTTCATATTCATCTTTCATCAGGCCTCCTTTGCCAGAATCCTCAAAGTGTTTCATATCCTGAAATGTAATGGGATCCCCAAGATGTTCCAAACTATCTTTGTTCTGTCCCAACTTCACTGTTTGTAACTGCAGGCTATTGTGTACTATTAATATTTATACTGATGTCTGAAATAGCACTTTTTCAGTCAACTGAAAGAAGCTCAGTTTCTGCTGTTTGTTGTATGAACAGTTTTTGTAATAAAGACAACCAGTGCATGCTTTTGCCTCCCAACAGATCTCCCACTCCAGTCATTTACCTTGTAAGTATTTTTTCCTTCAAACACTTCACTCTTGAGAGCTCAGCCTCAATGGGTAACTTTAAGTCATAAATAACCTGAAATTAATAAATACAATCTTAGCTCCCATTATGCAGAAAGTAGATTACACAGACTCCTATTATCTACAACATGACAAAGCCAGAGCATGACACCTTTAATTTTATGCAAGAAAACCTAAGAGTTTAGCTGATAGCCAATTCACAAATTTATCTGCTTACCTTGCTAAAACCTGACAGCTGGTATTCTATAATGTTAGCATGTAAAAAGAAGTAGAAATCAGATATTCCTTTTGTTTCAACAGGAGGAAAGTGACTTCTAATTAAGAAGGCAGGTCTATGGGAAGAGTGGTGGCTGCCAGTTCTCCCCCCAAAAAAACCCCAAACCCAAAAATCACACTAGATAAGATGGAAGCAAATGACAGGAGGGAGGGGGAAAAAAAAAAAAAAAAAAAGGAGGGATTAGACTTCTTTTCTGGGTCAGATGAGAAGGACTCAAATTTCTTCCTATGAATGGATGCAGGGAGCATGACTGAAAACCACACTTCTGCAAAGAATGACAAGACCAATTATAATCATTTTTCTCAACAGAAGGGATATAAAGGCTCCAAAAGAAATAACTGGGTGGTACAATTTGAAAGAATAGAGGGAGAAATTTTATATACACCTCATTTTAAATAGTAAAACATGGTTCTCACTGCCACTACATAAGAATACATACATATAATACGATGCAGATATGTACACACCCATGCACACTGCCACAAGCTTTGAGACATAAATCAAGGATGTATTACACAAGCTTATGACCAATGAGATAAAGGTTATTCAGCGTAATGATCCTGATGTATCCTAGTGATTCTAAAATCCTTAACCTTCAACTTCCTATACTCCCTAAGTGCCCAGCTTCTTAGATGCTTTCTCCAAGCATCTTCTCCTATCTGTTGTCAGAGACAGGAGACTTCACAGGATGGACCTTTGGTCTGATACAGCATGACAGGTAGCATGGGTTTCTATGAAGAGCAGGTGAGGAGGAAAAATTGAAGTAAAGGCGTGGGACCAACTGTGGCTATTCATTCTGGAGTAGTCCCATGAGAAGCTTCAAGAGCTCTGGAATGAAAAAAAAAGGCTTCCGAGATTTCTGACATGATGAAAACACAATCACTGATCAGTACTGTGTCACAGTTTTCCTGCTCCATCTGCTGTTTCAGACAGCAAACTCTTCAAGAAAAGAGCCACATTTTTTGCTTCACATCAGTCACCAGACTAATTTGTGACCAAGTCCAAATGCAAACTGTGTGTCTGTAGAGGTGGGGTAAGAATACAATACTGCAAAAATGTCAGTATTGAAGTCAGCAGACCAGGATCACAGAAACTTTTCATCCAATTTTGAATGTATTCGTTAAAAATAAAGTATTTCACAGTGCAAGAATGCAACTACCTGAGAGAGATCACAACCATTTCCCAGAGAATGTGCAAATCTTAATTCCTTGGCAGTCCTAATGGCACCAATCAAGTGCTTTTTCTTCCGCTCAATGACTTCTTTAGCTTTTGAAATACTGGCACTGTAGTTGTTGATATTCTCTGTCAATTCTGCAAACACTTTCCTTTTCCTGTATTAAAAATATTACTTTTCAGAATTTAACATGCACTCAGCTATACAGATTCAAACAAACTGTAACACACAACTACCCGTCACACCAAATACAAAGGGGATACATCTTCCCCAAACAGTGAAAAGCAGAAGCATGGAAAATGCACTTCACAAATCGGAGGAATCACAAAAGTGAACAGTTCACACTGAAAAGTCAATTTTGTGAAATATTTCTTTGTCCAATGTTAGAAGCACTCTTCCATTTAAACCTCCTGATATCTCCAAACACATTCAACTGAAAACTAAACAACTGGATTTTACAATTCAATCTATTAACACACCAGATCTCCTTCTCAGAGGCTTTTCTGGAAACTTAAGCTCTGACATCTCTCTCAGCCTTAAATCTGAAAATACTTATGTTTTTGAAATTGAAGCAGTAAAGTGTCCTTGGGCTTCCACCTGCTTGAAAACTTTCAGAAAGTTAATTGAAAAAAGTTATTCCTCCTGTTAAATTCATCACTCACTAATGACAGTATTAAAAACCACTTAAAATTAAGCTTTTTAAGATTAATATTATGACTAAGTTTTCTTATTTTTTAAGAGCAGAGGCTGCAGAAGCTAGTGTTTCTAACCATGCAAACCAGCTCCAAGATGCGACAATGAAAGGGCAAAAAACACTGCACAAACATTAAAGACAGGTATTACAAAATAATGCTGTGAGGGACTAAAATTTTGTTCAGAATTCTTTTACCTGAATTAGAAACAGCTTCTTGATAACCTGTGCTATTCTATAAAACTAGATTACTACCTTGAGAGGAGCGTAATAAGTTCATCAAGAGTTCTGTCTGCAGCTTCTGTAATTTTGTCTCTTTCATGCTTCACTTTCAAATCCAAGTATTCCAGCATCTGTTTTGTTCAGCATAAATAAGCAGAGACTTATTATTTCATTAATCATTATTATTTTATTATTCTCACAATACTACTTCTTTTAAAATTCAGAACAGAAGCAATGAACATTAAGACAGTGATCAATACTCCACAGAAAGAGTGACACTTAAACTACTTAGAACAGTCCTTTGTTTTCTCTAAATTCAAGTCAGCTGGCACTCTTTGGAACATCAGCTAAAGCCTTTAGGTCTATGAGGCAAGAAACACAATCTTGGCGCAACTGTGTCCCTTTCCTTACTTGATATTCCAACAGCACCATACACAGACAACTGACATTTCTACTGGTTTTTAAAACTCACTGTGAACACAAAGGGAAAATAAACCAAAAAACCATAAAAATTTTCCTCTGACTAAATGTCAGTTTTGTCACTACAGTTACATTTAATGAAAAGACTATGGGAAAAGATCTCAGTAATGCATCACTGCTTTGGCAATTCTTAATCTTTACTGAAAAGCTGCTGCAACACCACAGCTGTACCCATTAGTTATTATATTAGGGCTGCTTAAATGGTATGTTTTTACAAGATGCTATTAGTATATGTATTAGGAATTCAACATAGCTTTGCTTAACAGACAAGACTGGCCACTGCAACAAAGTTAGAAAGGGAACAGAGAACAAGCTATAAGGCATGCTTACTAGAACCAAGCTTTTGAATTATTAAATACTTCTATACCTGTGTCTCTTACAAGTAAAATGTAGATAAATGGCAAAGACAGAACTGCAAGCTTTTCTACAGCAAACTTAATAAGAGTTAAAGTTTAAACAAAATAATTATCACTGATGAAGTTCAAAAGCTACTCAATAAAACCCATTAACAGCATTATTCAGTATTTTAGGATTCTTCCTATGCTTTAGACTGTGCATAGAAATGTATTACTTGATTTAAGCCTTTTTGCATATTCTGTCCATTAAATTTTTTACTCCTGTTGCCTATATAATTTCTTTTCCACCTTTATATCCAGAAACAGGCAGAGTAGCACTGCAGTGTTAACATAGTTGCTTGCATGAAAACAAATGCTGCATTCTTCCCTGATTCAAGGAAACACAAACTTAGGATTCAAAGACTAGCTTGCATATGGTTCTGGTAAGTATTTATATTGACTTATTAACTTTAAATTATCTTGTGCACTCCTTTACAAACTACTCCTCCATGGTACAGCCCGGAGTTTAAGGCTCTATTTTCACAGAAAGGCCGTAAACAGCTGAAGGACAAAAGAGGTATCAAAACAAAGACAGTAAAAGCACATTTAAATAGGACATTAATGTGTGGACTACTCATAACAAACACCTTCAATCAAGAATAGAATTTAATCTTTTGTGGTTTATTTAACTGATTTTCACCCACCTTGTCTGCTTCATGGAAGTGGCCAAGATTACAAACAGCTACGCACAGAGCTTCCTCAATATCTTGTCCAGTGTTGCTCTCCTAAGGAAAGATTTGCCAATGAACATAAAGTTGCTTATACGACTAAAAGACAAGATGGTCTATAACCATTTACCACTCAGAGCGGCACTTGATGGGCCTAAGACTGAGCAGCTCTACAGAGACCAACAGGCCCAAAATACTTAGCTCATGTGAACTTCTCAGAGAAAATTTACAGTGTAGTATTTTTGGAACGGATTATAGATTTGTTTTTTTAAATATACACAATTTATTTGCACACTCACACAAAAACCAAATGAAAAGAAGAATACATGAAGGAAAAGTAAAAGTTATGAATACAGATGAAAGAAAACATGGAAGATTGAAAAATGGGAATACTGCAGCCTAGAAAAAAAAAGTAGAATATTTAGGAATATCACTTGGGGGAAACAGAAAACATAGTAAGCTCCCAGCATTAGACTGATGCAAGAAAACCATTTTCAAACTTTAAGGGGCACTATGACAAAACTACATAAGAAGCCACAACAGACATTTGAAAGTTATGATTCCTTCAAAATCAGTGTACAGGACAATCTCCACAGAAGAAAACAACACTGGCACTGGATTTATCATTCCTTTCCAGTTTACTCTGTCACTTTAAAATAACCACAAGATTAGGTCCCCCGGCCTAAAGCTTCACAAACCTCATTCAGAAAGATGAGGTTAGGAAATTTAATAGAATGTTTAAAGAGACATCCATTTGTCCAACAACCTTTTTGCCCTGAATTATTGCTCTAATGATGCAGGCATGACCCTTGCAGCCATCTCAAAACTAAAAACTAATAAACAAGTCCCAAGCCCAAATATTGAGAAGCCTGGGGCGCCTTAAGAAAAGTTAAATTCAAAATACACAGTTTCACAGCCAGCTGAATAAAACTAACACTCTTCAGCTATGATCTCGTTTGGAGGTTTGAGCTGCACTCATTTTGTCAAGTTATTTTATTAACCCTACAGCTGCACATCAGTTCTATGGTAAGATGGAATAACAGCACCTAACTATTAAGGCTGCAGGGTTTTGTGTTTTAAGAAGTGCAATATTAAGCACACATATACAAAAGCAAGTGATAATATAAGCAAATTCTATGTTAACACACCATGTCTGCTGATGGACCTAGAGCTGGTTCATCCCTCAGCACACCATTTGAAGAAAACAGGTGATGAACATTTTTCTCTTCAGTATTGTGACTGAAGGGCCTGCGAACAACAAACTTTTAAGGAAAAAATCAATGCATTTTAAATAAAATACCAAGCTTTCTAAAAATACTGTACAAGCAGGAATATTTCAAAATTTATCACTAAATACATACACATACCTATTTTTGAAACAGTTAAATTCATACTGTGACATGCAGATACCCCTCTTTTCAAAAAATCTTCCCTTCTACTAAAATCCTCGTTTCTTACTGCCTCTCAATGAAACAGTATTTGTACTCAATGTGTTCCCACAGTACTAGGCAATCATACCGACAACACATGGACAAAGTTTGAAGAACACATTAAAGGTCAGCCCAACAAAAATGTCTGGAAATGCTTACTTGGTCAAGCCCTCCCCCAGGCTGACATCCAAATATATGAAAAAGGTTTACCTTGCTGGTCTCTCTGAGTTGCCACCACATAGCCCAAACTTAAAGTAAGTTCTGGTCTAAATTCAGAGGGAAAATGAAAGTTTAAATACAGGGTTACAGCCGAGTCCCGGGAAGAAATGTTTTATAAACCTGTTTTCACCTTCAGTACCCACTCCTGCTCCCCATTTCAATTAGACTAAGCTTCAAAAAAGTGCTATTGAATTGTGCAGGGGGAGGTCTAAGGAAAAAGCCTCCAAGAAGTTCTGTAGCCATTGGTGCACCTTTGTGACAAATAAAAAGCACTCCTAGTAAAAGGATTCCCAGTTACCTGTTTTCACTTAGTGTTTTTTCCACAATTATGCAAAATTTACAATATATTGCATTACTGAACTGCACTCTACAACTTACTTTTTCAATAAAGTTTAATTGCAGGGCTGAAATGCCAGGTTTGACTTATCTGTATTTTGCAATAAATGCTAAATCTGAATTTCATAAGACAAAAAAAAAAAAAAAGAGTCTGGCCATGCTCTAGCTTTAGCATAAACAAAAAAAACCAACACCCAGAAGACTTAATACTGGTCCAAAACAAAGATTTCTGTGAAACAAATGACATCAGCATGCCATGACACAGAATAGTCACACGTAGAACTTTTTTTAATGTAGAAACAGAAATGCATTCATAACTCACGTACTACCAGGCAAAGAGAATTTTGGTTTATTAAAATCTTTTCAGTCTTTTTATCTGGGAACTGACAGAAAATGTACTTATGCATCAGTTGCTTTTTCATACACTGTGTGCAGACGAGAGGATGGAACAGAGATGGCAACATGAGGCATTAATGATGTTTGTAAAAATACACCTTCCTAAAACCAGGCTTTGGACATCTCACAGCAACACTACATAATGAGAAATGCTGGGCAAGTAGGTGGTAGTGAAGTGCACGCCCCTAGCTCAGAGGGGACCTGAGCTTGCTTTAATCACTCTCAATGAACACGTGCAAGATCTGATAACATCATTATCTAAACCACCACAGTGACTACTGAGCAGAAAGCTTTAGATTAACTTACTTCTGTAGAAGAGAAACAAAAATAATCAGTATCTTCATCCTTCACATCAGCACACCTTATGCTTGCTGTAAAAACAAGCATAAAAAACACTTGTGTAGGGCATCCTAATCCATGAGACAACAGAAATGCAAAATCAACAGAGTAGACTTCTAGACAGTATTCATCAAGTCAACAGGAATTAGCACACTGACTTTTTTAATGACAGAATTTGAAAGCTAGGAATACAAGTCCTGATAAACAGATATAGAAATTATCTGGGAATTACAAAGCCTGATTTGCATGTAATGGTTAGGGTATTATCTGCTTCATTAGCCCTATTATGTTGCTACTGCATTCAGGACAGGATAAACACACAAAATGCAAAAAGGCAAAAGAAACCACACATTTAAAAAGTGTACCTGAAGTACAGGCAAAAGAACTCTTTCATAAAGCATCAATAAATGCTATGTATTCAATACAATTTTGCTGCTCTTGGAAAAAAGCTACTCATGTAGAAAATACCAGAAAAATGAGGCTTCTTTCAGAACAAACTCGTCAACAGCTTTGTCAAGAAAAACAGCACGAGAGGAAGCAAAAAGTATTGACTGTTCTTCCTAACTACTGGAAACACATTAAGCAAGCAATGTGCTAATCAAATGTGGCAACCCATCTACTGTCCTTAACAGACCATATAAAATACAAAACTGTGCACACATAAAAACTACTGGAAACACAAGATCCAAAAGGCTCACCTTCCACATTCAAAGCTTTTGACATATGATACAAATCACTGTTTCTCTGATTTGGCTCTGCAAAATCCTCTTCTAGTAGCTTAGGAGATTGCCTTCAGAGGTAAGAGTAAAGGTTTAAGATCACCAATGATACCAAGGAGAAATGAATTCTGACTTTCAGCTGTCTTAGAACTAAGCTTGCCCACTTTTGCCAAATGACATTATGAAGAAGGTGCAGTTAACCACACACACCTGACACAACAAAAACTTATCATCTTTTAACTTGAGAGGCACTTCAGCTCTATCATACTGAATTCAACATACATAAGGGTGGCTGGTACTACAGCTTTTCTGTAGGTAGTACTTCAGGTAACTAGAAACAGCAACAATAAATTGTTATATAATCAATTTTAATCACATTCATTCTAAACTAAAAACATACTGAATAGGTAACAGGGATTCAATTCCTTATAAAAAATATATGCAGATCCCTATGATGTATTAGTGGCCTAATAACTCAGTATCAACAAGTTGCATTTAAAATGTCTTTTCTCATGAACCTACTCTAAGTGCTAAAATTGTTCACAAACTGCGTATTTTTACTCAAATATAAGTAAAAACGGACTCACAACACTGCAGAATACAAGTACAATTTTCTACATTTCCTCAATTCTATTTACTTATAATTAAGTTGTCAGAACACTTAAAGCCACTAATCTCAAAAAGTCACATACCTCACAGCTTTCATTTTTCTTCTGCTCTTTATGACTTTGGGTGGAAAAAAAAAAGTGATAAGTTCTCTACAATATAACCCAGTTCATCACTTGAGCAAACACCACAAATTCACATCACTTTGCACGGTACAGAACAAAAGCAATGAACACAGAAACCACATAAAGAGCACACCTAGCTCTTCCTTGAAAAGCAAATCTTTAGCACACAACACAAGTGTCCCGCTTTGCACTGCCCAGCTGCTCCACCCCAGCCCCACCACCGCTGCTCTTCAAACCTCCTCCGTAAATGGCCTCGCCCTAGTGCAGGATCTCCACGCTGTAGGATCACGCCCTGCTTGCAACCCACCACGGGTACTGAACTCAGCTCCTTCCTTAGGGACTGCCGGCTGGCCACTTGCGTGCCCCTTCCAGACTCGCTTATACACGCCACCCTCCCCGCCTTGCCCACCCCTGTCCCACTCTCCTGCCCTCCTTCCCCATCCCTTGGGCTCCTGTTTGGGTGGGCGTTTGCTTCTGTATTGCTACTCAGCCAGCGGTGCTCTCCCCTCCTCCCATGCAGGCGCCCCGCTGCCTCCGGAGCATGGCCGTGCTCAGCAGGGACACCCTTCGCCCCACACACCCCACGGCACAGCGCCGTCCCCGCTCCCCACAGACCCCCACGGCACAGCGCCGTCCCCTCTCCCCACAGACCCCCACGGCACAGCGCCGTCCCCTCTCCCCACAGACCCCCACGGCACAGCGCCGTCCCCTCTCCC
>JAWWTY010000001.1:44218889-44288625 GCA_035222235.1 Margarornis squamiger | reverse complement strand
TGTTAGTAGGAATGGCTGAGGGAGCTGGGGGTGTTCAGCCTGGAGAAAAGGAGGCTCAGGGGGAACCTTATTGCTCTCTTCCACTACTCAAAAGGCGGTAGCAGCCAGGTGGGGGCGATGATCTTGGAGGTATTTTCCAATATAAAATATTCTATGATCCTATTCTATGGTTCTGTATTTTCTTGCTACTCTTTCCAGCCAGCTGTTATTTCTTCAAATGCGTAATTCATTCTCCTTTCTCATTGTCTGTATCCTGTCTTATCTCACCAAGAATTTCTGCTTTCAAAATTTAATTGTTAAATGCATTAAAACTGGCCAGGTGTGGTGTTTAGTTTTTTATTATTATTATTTAGATGATAGATTCTGCAAATGTGTATCTTGGTTATTTGATATGTCACTGCTTTTGGATTTTTTTTTTTTTTCAGGAGTAGGGCCATTTGATTAAGTTCTAAAGAGAAAAAGAGTTTTCCCCTAAATGCTACGTGAGAGGCTACGTGTGTGTTTGGAAAAGGAAGGATACCTGTTATATTACTGCAGGTGGAGCCAATGCCACAATTCAGAAAAGTTTGTAGGTGGGGGTTGTGCATGTGTATTGGTAGTATGTTTTCTTTAATTGCGTAGCATTAACAACTGAAGGCTTACACATTAGACAAATAATTTCAAGACTGTGGTGGTCTAAAAGAGAGACACTGATACCTGAGGGAAATGCACTTAATCACAACTCACAGTTTCTGGCTCATAATAATTATCTTCCTGAAGTATCACAGATTTAGGTTACTTACACTGCGAACGACATTAGACTTCAAGATCGCTAGGTTTTTTGTTAGCCAGGATGTACATGTTTGTGATTTCTAGAATCACCCGTTGTGCAAAATTTCTGCTGTAACACTACAGCTTGTATTTTCTTCAGTGAGGTTTCTATCATTAGAAATAGTTAATTTTTACAGCTGCAGTATCTGGCAACAGTCACTCAAATAAAGATTGAAGGTTATTGCTTACTCATCTTCACATTGCTTTTATCACTGTGCCTAAAAGGACTTTTTATGACCTGTTAAAGTTGATCTAAACCTGTGCTGTTGCTGAAAGGGTGGGTCTTGCTTTTCTCTCGTCCCAGATTGTGTTCACTCTTTTCTTTTGTTAGCACTAGTGCTTCTGGTGCCATACAGTGTGCTGACTGTATAGGTTGCTGTTGAGTAACCGTTCAGTTCCCTCATAATTCACACTGAGAACCTTCGACTCTTGCATTTAACAGTGCAGTCAGTAGCTGTTCTTACATGGGCTTAGTAATGTGATGTAAATGTAAGCTATTCTTATATTTTGTAGTGGTTATTGGGTGCTTATATTCAGTAGCTATTATTTATCTAATTTTCTATAAATGAAATTATTTGCAAGGTATGCCAGATACTTTTTTTTTCATCCACCCTGTTGGTTAAAACCAACAAACTATCTGTAAATGTAGTGGTGGACAGTTTGGTCCTAGATACTTCTAAGGCATTGGTGCTGAACTCACACTGCTCTTTTTTCTCTCGAGAATCTTTTTTTCTGTCTTAGACACAGTGTAGGAAATCTGCTGAGTCTGACTTCAGTTATAGTCATAGTATAAATATGACTTGAAAATTCATAGGGATAAGAGTGTTTAGTTCAAAATGTTATTGCGATTTTTAATAAGACATCATTAATGCTTGAATCAAGCTTTCATCCTTTAAAATTCCCCCTACAAGCATAACACAGTACTGTTTTAACACTCAGTAGGGAACTAGGAGTCAGACATTGAATTGTGAGTTAGCCTTGCCCATTGTGCTCAGCTGCTGAATCTGGGAGACTGACAAAAGTGAGACTGTTGAAGCTCCATCTCTCCAGGTCCAGTAGCAAGGTGTGAGTGTGTATTCCCAATTTTAATTTATTATGGAGAAGACTACAGTGCACCTTGACCACATAGTATAAATAGGGATCTCTGGAAATAAAGACTTGCTAAACAAGCAGAAAATCTTTTTCTGAACTCAGCTTTTGACCTCTGAAACTCAGTATTCTGTAGCGAGGCACAGATTTGGGCCCCAGTGCAGAAATGAGTATCAAATAGAGAGATTGCTGTATCCTGTGGGATCTGACTGAAGCCTCTGTGTGGGCAATGATGTTGGTTTGGGGGTCTTTCAATTACTTTTGTATGTATGGAGTGGTATGAAAGATGTCGAAATCTTTCTGCAGATCAGCCACTGTTAGTCCCATTGAAAATGAAATTCTGACTGGGCAAACCAAGCTTTCTCTTTTGTTCTTTAAGAAACTTGGTTTCACAGCAAAAATTCCTTCTGAAATTATTGATGAAATAGTCTTTTCTGTCTAAATTTTTGGAGCATAAATTATTGTTGAGTTAGTGTAACAGGGAAGGAAAGTCTGGGTTCTTAGGGTCTAAACACATAGCTGAGAGGAACATGCTGGTGAGCAGGCTTGTTATTTGTTTTTACCCTATCATATAAAGTAGCTTCAAGGTCACCTTTTATTGCTTAAGCAATTTTAAAATGCAGCTTCAAAAATACTAAAGGTACATGGAGCCTTCGGGAGACTTTATTAGAACCTAAGGGAATAGCAGTATTTCAATAAAGTGTGAACCCAACATTGACAAATGGTAAGCAGTGCTTTTTGGAAGCCAATATTTCAACTGCATACATGCTTGTGTCGTCCAAAATTACTATAAACTTTCCAGGAAAAAACCAGAATGACTGTCTGTGCCACTGTTTTCAGAAATCAAATGAGATGATAGACAATTTAATAGTGATTCCATAGTCTGTGGAATATAACATACTGTGCTGCAAAGGCTGTGTGTAGTTTTGACCACAATATTTCTGCTCACGCATAGAAAGAACTGCTCCAGCTATGTTTTATGGAGCTTGTTTGCAATAGAGTGAAGACATGGTGACCCAGGGAACCAGGCTCCTGGTAAACTTTACAGTGCACACTGAGGCTTGCACTGTCACCTTCTCCTAATTAATGCTCTCAGAACTATCTGGATCCAAGGTAGTTATATGCATATTGCAGCTGCATCCCTTCCTGTAATATGTTTATTACTGAGAAACAAAGATGAAAATTTGCCAGTCACAAGGAGGTGGTGGAAGCAAAGGCTGAGGAAAAGCATAACCACCCTGGAAAACAGGTGTAGAAGCACTTTTGAAAACAATCCATAATTTTACATTAAAAACTACCTCGTACAGAATTATAAATGTATTAAAATATAATCATTCAATTTTATGGTCTATGAATTAGACCAGTAGTTAAAAAGGATGGGGCACACATGATGTATTATAGCTTTGTTAGTCTTTCAGTGCTCACAGCAAGAGAGTTTACTAAGTGAGGCACCATTCCATGCTGGCCTATTTTTATATGTTTGCTCTAAACACTCACTTATGGCGACGTATCTGATTGTCTTCTTGTATGGGTCAGTATATTTTTGGTTTTGTTTCCATGCTAATGGATTCTGACCCCAAGAGTCTAATAAAGGTCTAATAGAGGGTTAATATTATAGAGTAATACTGTGATTTTGGAGAACTAAATTCAGCCATGGCACAGGATGACTAAGTGTACCTATAATAAAATTTTAACATACATACAGTTATTTCAGGTGTGTGATTAGGTTTTAATACATGTTTTAAAGGCATTTGTGACTAGTGCATTTGTATTAGCAGTGACTAAGTAGTTATACGTCATCTGTTTGATATCTTCACTAAAACATATTTTGTGCTGTAGTGTATTCTCTCACTGGGTAAACACTCCAATTAACATGTTGGCTAATACATTGACTTTAGCAAAGATCACACTGTTTGAGTTGAGAATGGTAAAATCTTTTTTCACATGAAGATATAATCTTGTCAAGTATAGGCTGGTGGCTTGCTCATGGAATGGAGTGGGGAATCATGAAGAACAGTATGGTTGTTGTTTTGGCACCTTATTTAATTCAGACATTTTTGTGACTGCTTAAGATGTGTCTCAAGTTTGTAGAATTTTAGAGAACATACAATGAAAATTTATGGCATATTCTTGATCAAGGGATAAAAAAACTTGAGCATTTTCCAGTGCCTGTCTTCTGTGAAGGAAAAGCTTTGCAGGATTTTCTCTCCATGTTATTTTCTCTCCATTTTTTAAGTCACACTTGTCAGGCTGAAACAATGTGTGGAAGCTCTTCCCTGTAAATTGCCTTTATTCCAGGAATCACTGGAGTTCTGAATGGAAAATGTGAAACCTGTTCTTCTAAACTGAACAAAATACACAGCCAGATTGGGGTGGTAGAGCAGTGGCTGGAACAAGGAGAAAAACAAATCCAAATCAAGCAGACTTCAGTTAAAATAATGGAAAATTCTAGGACTGAATCAAAAATGCTAGAAATTCTTCAGAGTGTATTTCCATGTACTTACAAAGTGGAACTAAGTCACATTCCAGGCAAAGTTGATCAGTTCATCCATGGTCAGTTGTTTTCAGTCTTTCCAAGCAGGTCATAGGTCTAAGAGTCCTAGACACGTGTTTACAAACCTGCATCAAGTTGTTCTTATCCTGGAGTTGCTAATGAGTCCAGGAAAGAGCCTACAGGTGGGTTTGAAAGTGTAGTTTTTTGGGTTTGTTTTGGTTTGTTTTGTTTTTGGTTTTTTTTTTTTTTTTTTTAGGTGCTTTTAAAAAACATCCATCCCAGCTGGGGTTTTGCATGGAGTTTGCAGTTGAGGAATGTCATTGGGTAAGACAGGTTGGTTCAGCAGCTTCTGGGTGTGGGCTTGAAGGGAGGTTACTTTAGAATGTAGAAGAAAAGATCTATGGTGTTTGTGAGGGTGTAGGTGGCAAGAAAAGACTAAAAGAGAGAAAGCTTGATTAAAAGTGTATCCATCCCTGCGCAAAGTAGTCTACTTACCTTGTTTTTTGTTTTCTGCTGATATAGCAGTAGAAACTCTTCTTAGGACTGATAAGAGCTCCTAAGCTTTAATAATTCTTGAAGCTAGTAAGAGCATTATATTTGCCAGGCTTCCTGTAGTATTATTTAAAGGTATAGCTTCAAAAGGAGTTCCGAAGGTCATACAGAATACCGTTAAACTAATGTTGCTTTCCATTACAATAGTTATTTTGGTAAGTCTGGGAAGCAATAAAGGTGGCAAAATAGCAGTATGACTTCACTGGATTCCTTCTGGAAGATTCTTGAAGACATCACAAGAAAAGTTTTGAAAGCATGTTGTGTCTGGCTTACTTACTCTTCTTCCCCCTGTCACCCAGCTGACACCCTCTGAAGAAAGCCAGGGCCAGAGGACTTCTGAGCAGAAATGGCCATGCAGAATAATGTTTTCCAAACGGGGCTGGTTCCCTGCAAACACTTCATGAGTGCAGTTTCAGCCCTTTTTAGCCCTGCCTGTGAGTAAATTGACTTGTCTAACCATTAGTTGCGAGTAAGCTGACAAGAATGACATGGGACCCAGAGAAGTGGAGAATACCAGCTCTCTGCTACTTGTGGTGAAGAATTATCGTGTCTGCAACCATAACAGGCATTTGCTATGTCACCTTAAAAGTCAGTTTGTAAGTGTGTGTATTCCTAGATCTGTGCAACGTGGACACGATTCATCTGACCATCCTCTTGTAATTAGTTGAGAAAGCACTTTTAGAAAATCAGTCCTTGCATTCCCAGAAAAGTGATTAAAGCAAAACAGATGAATCACATTTAAAAGTTCCTATTTTTCTCTACTGACCATAATGGTAACTTAAAGGGACAGCTGAGACTGGGACATTTATGTTACAACCTTTCGCTGAGATGAATTCTGCCCAAATGATTCTGCTATCTAGTAATGTGTCTGGAAGAGTTTTCTCTTTTCTGCAACCTGTACAAGTTCTGTCCATGCACATTAGCATGTGGGGTTTGGGATTTATTGATGCTATCAAGCATGACTGAGGAAAGACCAAAGTGCAACTGGTTGCTACAAATGAAATTTTGAAGCAGTGTGCAGAAGTGCCGAGGGTGCCTGAAATCTCAGTCCCTAGGAAAAAAGGAAAGGTTTCATTTTATGCTCATCCAGCAGCTGACTTTTCAAAGCCAAATTAATTCAACTCAAATGGTAGAATAATCTGACCACATGGAGCACACTTGCAGAGTATCTTTCTTTTACCAGAGTAGCCGAAAGAGCATTTTTCATGCTGCTGTGTTAAAGAGAACATCTTCATGCTCCACAAATCATGTGTTCTTATCCACTCTGAGGACAGACTTCAGAATTGTTGTTCTAGTACAAGAATTTAAAGAACATTATTTAAAAAAAAAAATTCACATTATAGCTTTGTAAAAAAAGATAAAAGGGATTGTGACACTGTTACTGATTTCTTTCGTTTTGAGTTTAAAAACTAGGACCTATACTGTAAATTTATTTGCAAATTGCTGTAAATGGGATTAATATAACCGCAGTTCTAGAAGCATTCAATTAAATTAATAACTTTAACTGGAATTACATGTCAGCTTTTTGCCAGGCTTTTTCAAAGATAGTAAAAAATTAGTTCAGTCACCTTGGCTTTTACTTATTTTCTTTGTTTCTTTATTTCATCGTGTTTTCTATTTGTAATTATTACTGTAATTAGTTGATAAAGGTTTATGGCAAACAATTAATAAAAAGCCATGGACACGAAAAGCTTGTTTGTGTTTTTCTAATAAGATATAGCATTTGCTTTCTGATGATTCAAGTGGCAGGTTATGTAAACATTTCTATTTTTGATCCTTCTAAGGCTTTTGTCTCTTGTCTATTAAGTATTTTGTGGGGGAAAACATGATCATCAAGTCGGCAATCTGCCTAGGATTTTAGAATGGCATGAAAATAAATAATTACACACGATGAAAACATTTCGGATATTACATTGTGAACATTTCATGTCACTGGCAGATGCATTTCAGGAAGAAAAACAACATTACATAAAGTCTAGCAGTACAGTAAACAAGAGGATTTAAAGACTGATGGATATCGTTGTCTGTTCTCTCCCTGGGATAAAGTATCCACTGTAATATATTAAAACTAGGTGGTTTTTTGTTTTGTTTTGGTTTTTAATTTTATAGTTTTTCATCCACAACAGAGAAATCTGCAGGTGACTAAAAACAGCAAGACACTGGCAATCTGTAATAACTCTGTTTGGAACAGAGGCCCTAATTTCATAGAAGCATTTCCCTCGAAGATCATCTTAATTTGTAAACGTTACTTTGGTCACCTACCTAATCATAAGAAAGAACAGAGCTGCTCAGTTACAGGTTCCAGGAATGAATAGTACAGTATTTTTATAATACTCATAATTCCCTTCAAAATCCAAATATATCTGATATTCCCCTTTATTTATGTCTTTTATCCTTGCTATGACTATAATGCTAATACTCATCTGAGCTTCTGCTCGGAAGAAAAATTTGAGTTATGTATTGCATCAAAGGAGAAAGTGAAAATGATCATTAAAAGACAAGGTGACCTAATTTAATGTAATTAATTTACTGTGTTAAAAATAGCTTAAATATGTCTGGTTTTCAGAAGTGCACTTCCAGAAGCCTAGTAGAAGAGAGGGGCATTAGCGCTTTCATGAAACAATTCCTATGCCCATATGCATGTGGAAACAGAAGCTTTTGACAGCTCCTATGGAGCTGTATATGTATATTTTAAAATATTTTTCTTTCCCTCTGATCTTATAAACTGGATCTACTTAGTAGAAAAAGCAACTTGAAGACATTTTTAAACAAAGTTCAAGAAATGTTGTTACATCCTTGGTTTTTGTCGCTCTTTGTGCTTGGAAACCCTTGGAGTCAGGAGTGCTGTTTCCACCCGTCTTCTAGTGTGAACCTCTTTCAGTGTCACTGGAGTCCCCTTGGCTTCTCCCATTTGGGAAGGTGCATACTACTGAATTAGTAATACAGGATCTCTTCTTCACACTGCTCTTAGCCTGAATTAGTGGCAGTTTTGGTCAGAGTGACTGAACACATTCTCTCTTTGAAAGGAACAGAGGAGCTGTCCCATCAGTAAGGAGTCATGGAAAAAACCAGGTTATTCATAATGAGAAGTTGTTTGAGCTAATTTGTGACAAACACGTGAGGACATACAGATTTCATTTACAGTGGTGGCTCTTGCAGGCTTTATGTTCAACAATAACATGGAAGATAATAGATGTTGTACACCATGTTCATGCAAGGTGATGCAGTTAGATTCACTTCAGAGAAAGGCAGGAAGTCTTCAGAGTTCGGTGCTTAATGGTGCAATAGGTTTCTGGGAAGGACAAATGCTTTGCTGTGTAGAAGTAACATGTCCTCTCCTGCCTGTGCCTTATCTCCTCTGTGACCCACCTGTTCTCTGAGTAGCAGCCTTTCTCAGACATTGTTGTGTCCCAAGACCATTAGTACCACTTTCTTCCATCAGACGTTGCATTGTGGATGTCCTCAACTAAGATGTAAACTGTGCCTGTAGATGTTCTGTGAAAGATTTTAAAATTATGTAGTTTAGAAATCACAAAGTAAATGGCAGTCCGTAATAGTATGTTATTGTCAACAAGGCAAGTATCATCTGAGACAGCCATAGTGCACTTTTTCTGTTTGGCAGGCATTAGTACTCTTATTATGCTGGTTTTGGGGAAGAACATGAAGAAAAAGATGGACTGGTTGGATGGTGTCCCAGGGAAAGCAGCCAGACTTGTCAGGGGACAGGAAAGCACAGCCAATGAAAAGAAAATTAAAGGAATGCAAATAACAGTGAGAATTTGGACTTTAGCTGAAGTAGAGTCTACTTAGGTTAAACACTACAGAAAAGTTCAAATGTTTAGGAAAGAGAAGCACTTAATGAGATAATTGATATTTGAAATTACTGCACACCTTAAGACTATATTAAAAACACATTTCTTAGGAGCAGTATTTGACCCTAGTTTAGAGCAAGGTGTTTGACCCTGACCTAATAATGTTTTTTTTCTCTACCTATTGCCTATGAATTTATGGCAACTACCTACAACATTGAGCTGCAAAAGGCAAAAGCTCAGAGCACCAGTTGTGTAGCTGTACTGATTTTGGCTGGGATAGAGTTAAAGTTCTTCTTAGTAGCTGCTATGGCACTGTGTTTTGAATTTGTGTTGGAAACAGTGTTGATAACCCAGAGATGTTTTCATTACTGCTGAGCAGGGCTTACACAGAGCCAAGGCCTTTCCTGCCTCTCACCCCACCCCACTCCACCTGTGAGTGGGCTGGGCGTGCACAAGGAGTTGAGAGAGGACACAGCCGGGACAGCTGACCCCACTGGCCAAAGGGGTGCCCCGGATTGTATGGTGCCATGCTCAGCAATAAAACTGGGGGTGTTTGGCCAGGGAGGTGACTTCTCTGGGACTGGCAGAGCATCAGTCAGTAGGTGGTGAGCAGCTGTTTTAATTTGCATCACTTGTCTTTTTTGGGATTTCCGCCCCCCCCCCCCCCCAATTATGATTACTATTGTTATTAATTTTTAAATATTTGACCATCTTTATCTCAACCCATGTATTTTCTCACTATTACCCTTCTGATTTTCTCTCCTCTTCCACCGGCAGGAGAGAGAGAGTGAGTGTGTGTCTGGGCTAAACCAAAACAGCATCCTTATAGGAACAGACCAAAGATTGGACTAAGCCACTAAATCAGCATGGCCAAGTACTTCTCTGGAGTGCCTGTATGCTGGTGCATGCTCCATGGAGAGCAAACAGAGGGAGTTACAGCACTGCATCTGCCTGCAGGGTTAAGTCTCACTGTGATCACAGCAACAAGGTGGGATAGTTGCAGTGGATTGGAAAAACAAGCTAGGAGGAGAAGGAAGAATACAAGAATATGATGGACAAACTGGAACAAGTCCACAAAGGGCCATGAGGATGATTAAGCACTTGAAGCATCTTCCATATGAGGAGAGGCTTAGAGAGTTACTCCTTTTAACCTGGAGAACACTCAGGGATCTTAATCAGTGTTTATATCTTATGGGAGGGCATAAAGAAGAGGGAGCCAGAGGCTTCTCAGTGGTATCCAGTGAGAGGACAAGATGTAATGTGCACGAGTGGAAAAATGGGGAATTCTGTTTGAACATAAGAAAAAGATTTCTTACTGTAAAGTGGTCAAACATTAGAAAAGGTTGCCCAGAGACTGTAGAGTCACCCTCCTTGAAGATATTCAAAACTCAGATGTGCACAACCTGTTCTAGGGGACCTTGCTTTGAGGGATATTGGAGTAGATGATCTCCAGAGGTCCCTTTCAACCTATCCTAATCTGTGGTTCTATCAAGTAGTGGTAAATAGTGGGTGCATAGGGAAACATCGTAGGGAAACATTGCATCTGGAATCATTAGTCATGTTTAATAGTCATTGATAGATCTTCTTTGCATAAATCTGTTTAATTATTTTAAACCTATTTATGCATATAATGTCTCTGGCATGCTGTGATAATGAATGCCACAATTTGGTTATGCAGAACATAATTCATGCAGCTGGAACTATAAAACCAGGCCAGTGAATTCCCCAAAGCACTAAGTTCTTAGCCATTGATATCGGCAGGAAGGTTGCATGGGAATCAGATGGAGAATGTGACTTTCTGCACTAACTAAACACTTAGGTCCTTATAATATTCAGTGCCTTTTGTTTACAGTTGCAAATCACTGAGAAAATCTGGTCTGCTGCTGTATTTTCTTCACTTTTATCTCTCTGTTCCTTCTTTCCCTTCACTGCATTTGAAAGGCTTCTGTCTTGTTTTTGTAGCATTTCCCTCCATGGTGTAACTCTCAACTGCTAATGGAGCTGTTTTCACTCCAGTGCATGCCCTATCTGAACCACTAATATGACTGCTTCTTGATGAGAGAGTTTTGATTCCAGATAAATTTCATGTACTTTAAAGAAGATAGTCCAGCAAGCGAGGACTTAAAACTGTGGGAAAATAATGTTGGATGACCTTGCCTCATGTTTGTAAGGCTCTCTGCCACCATAAGAAATGTTAACTCATAAACAAAGGTGATAGGGGGATTTCTAGAGATCTTTATATGTACGTATCTATGACTACGTAAATGTACTGTGCCATCTGACACGTTTGAAAAACTTTTTGTAAAGCCATGTGAATTTAAAAGAGTACAGTGCAAAGACTAATATTAATATATATTTATACTTTGACAACACCATCTAATTCATATATTGAGTTACAATCTTGGAAAATTGCTCTTAAAGCTTTCCTCAAACAATACAAAATGAATAACTAATGAGTTTTCCATAATGTAAAAAATAAACTGTTCTTTTAAAAATGCTTGAAATACCACTTAAATTACTAAAGCTGTTTTTTTACTGCTACGGTTACTATGATCACTACCAAAAATAACAAAGCTTTGTAACTGGTCCTGATCCAGTTGAAGTAAACATTGTTTTTGTGTGAAAAAACCTGGTTAAGGATTAACTTGAGTTACATTGGATGCAATCCATATTGTTTTTTAAAATGATATATCATTATGAACTTTAATTTCTTGTATTTCTCTTCACTAGTTTGGAACAGTATTGTTTTGTTTTAACTTAAGGTATTAGGAAGTACTCCAACTCTTTTTGTGCAATTTTTAAAATTACCAGAATTTTAGAAAAATAAGAAACAAATGTGTGAAATAGAGAAAGACAGAGAAATCGTGTTAGAAGGGCTGGATTCTGAAAAAGTTCCTTGAATTATGTAGGAGGTGCGTGGCTGGCTGTGGACGTTAAATCTACTCATTTGGCATGTAGCTCAGGCACGGCTCTGTAGCCACGGCTCTCGTGGGCCTGTATAATTCAAACCATTATGTTCTGTGTGAAATTGAAGGTTTCCCTGCCTGTCCCCACGCTCCCAGCTGGCTGTTTATGGTGCCACAAGTTGGGCTGCAGGTGTGCTACCCAATCTGATTCACTTCCTTGCTTCCTACACCCAGACCTGGTACTTCTGCTCACACTGAGGCCAATGGAAAGAAGGGCAGAAGGACCTGGGTGTGAGGGCCTGTGATGGAGCATTTGTTTCAAGGACTGCACTTTGACATTAATATAGTCCATCCAAGGAAATTGAAATGTCCATTTGAGAAAGAGGTTTCGCTGGGATAAGCTGCAATATCAGAGGGACTGGGATTAGGAATATTTCCTGTGAGAATCTTTCCCTTCATTGCACTGACAAGGCGATGAGGTACACGCACAACAGCCAAAACCAGACACAGAAGTGGTAACCCAAGGTCCTACAGAGCCACAGAGAATTAATAGCATTACCCTTACACGTGTTTCTGTTTCCTGTGGCCCTTTGTGAGTCTGCTGATCTGTAAATTACAAGATGACAAGCGTGCAGGGAGCACAGCTTTCCCATGTGTGACAGAGTTCAAGCAGATGGATATTTTCAGCCTAAAGGACAAGGGAGGGCTGGAGCAACTATCCTGCTGTGCCTAGATGGAGAAGGTCAGAAAGCAGCTCTCAGCATTTCCACCATGACAATGTTCCTGGTGGGAGCTCTGCTGCTTGGACTGAGCACGAGGGTTGGCCTGCTGTGCTTGAGAGATGGGGAGGGCATGCACAGGTCCAACAACACACTAGCACTGGCTGTCAGAGCTGACAGGGCTTGCGCAGGAGCTGCTCAGTATGCTCCTGTAGTTCAGGACAGTGCACCGCATGCCCTAAGAATACTACTGTGCGCAGGGCTCTGGAGAAGACCTTTGTGAAGAAACTGGGAGGTAGAATAGGTTAGGAGGGACAGGCATTGAGAATTAACCCACTTTTTTTTTTCTCTAATAGCTTTGTTAATAGTTAAAAAAAAAAGTGAAAAGAAGGCATTCCACTAATTCTCAGTGGAGAAACAAACATCAGAATCTTTCAAAATTATTGTCCTTTCGACAGCCTTTCCTCTCAGAGCTAATTTAAACACTGTTATGTTGCTGTACACTGTGGCTTCCACCACTCAGCTCCTTGCAGAAGAGGGAACCAACACACAAAGAGATGGATTTCCATAAGTGCGTCCTCCCACTTGTAAATGTACATAAGAAATTTAGCAGCTAGAAAAATCTAATCTAATCTAATGTTTAGCATGGATTTTTCATTAAAAGAATAGAAAGAAGAAAATTACTGTGACAGTATCAGGCATGCAAGGTTGGACTGGGTAAGGACAAGATCACTGTTATTGCCCAGAAGTTTTCCATTATTATTTTTTTTCTACTAAGAGACTTCCTACATTTTTATACTCTCTGATATCCTTTTTCATCTGACATAACTCATGTGAAACTGTTTTATTCTTGGAGAAAAATGAACACAGGGATGAGAGAGAATGTTCAGGAAGAAAACTAAATAAATAGAAGATTCAGTATAAATCCTTGTAATATCATGCAGGCCACATTAAGCAGTAACTTTAGAAGCATAAAGAAACTAATTCCAAAATGGAGTAGCATACTTCTTATTGGATGAAGGTGAAAAAGTTCTCGAAATACTGAGTCTGCCAGAGGCTACCGGCCAGTCAGGAGCTAACAGCTACCCTTTAGAAAAGTGAGCAATGCACAAAGATATAAGATATATTGTCGGACCAAGCCTGTAGCAGACAATCCATTGGGAGCAGGTTCTTGCCTTGTTGATGTAAAATTGCCTGTCTGTAAGCCAGCAGGGATTTGCCTCCAGCAGTTTCACTGTAGCTGTCCCCAGCAGACTTGTGAAGAGCGCTGGGTTTGTGTGCAGAGTTAGGAATCTTATAGTAGCCTTCTCTGTGGGCTGCTGTTTGTGGTCTCACTGCTCCTACAGTCTTAACATGTAACATCTTGAAAGTGTTCCCCATACACTTGAGAATTTAGAACAAAACCTTTGATCAAAATGATACATTTGGTAACGAGCTCGTTGAGTGTCAGAATCAACAACAAAGACAGTCTAACAAGTGAGTTTTGCCGAATACATACACAGCTATATGCAATCAAGAGTTTATTGTTTCCTGTGCAGTGGTCAAGCACTAAACTGGATCTGTAGTTTTGCCATTCACTATGAGCGATGGTTCCTCCCAAGGTGCTGGAACAGGTATCTTAAAAATTATGAAAGAAATTAAAAGTGTGGGAAATAGAAAGCACATGAGAAAAAAAAAATCTTTATGCAGAACTATTCTCTTTATAATTTAAAATGTTTTATAAACTGTGCTTGGAAGGCAATCTGTGTTCCTATCTCCTTTTTACTAAGTGATGAAGAAGGGGTTTCTGGTGAGAATGTAGGAGGATGGAACTGTATGAGGATATTTACTTGCAGGTGATTCAAACATTTCAAAATGATACCATTAAGACCTAATGGCTATGTTAGAAAATATTTTAAAAGCATTTTAATAAATATTGTACTTACCAGTCCTTTGTATTTTTATTTCTGTGTCCATCACTGTACATCAAATTGCAGATATGAGTAATTTAATACTTGTAAAGAAAAACACTTGAAGGCCAAAGGTTATGATATTTTACAAGATACCGAACAGGTAATGCTTTTATCTTGATACTGTGCTGATATAAGGCATCATCTCTCAGAACTACTATTTGTTCCAAGCAGAACTAATGTGAACAAATCAGGCTCATTGTACAAAAGCAATGCACATTGTTTATGGAAGCAAGAAGAAGGCACTGCCCACAGTTTTTACTTCTCCGGTGGTGAGATCTCTGTGCCTGAGCCCTGATATGCATGCATCCTGCTGGGATGTGTCCAGCTGTAGGATAGGTGAAGTTTTGTATTGGAGCAGGATTAACTTGGTTGGAGTTTCTTCCTCTTCCTCTTTGCTCCATTTGTCCCATCTGAAAATGGACATTTTCTTGTTACTTGTTCTTTGTACCTAATGTTACTACTCATATTCTGTTGCTAGTGGTTGTTGTCAACAGAAAAAACACGTTTGAGCAGTTGCATGTGGGAAATACGCTTACAATGTGTGATTTTCTGGGAGGGGTGAGAAACCACTGGCTTTGGGAGAGTAGTCAACTGGAAGTCAAACTGTCCCAAAAATGTTCTAGGTCAAACCTATTTAGCCATAATACTGTCGATTTGAAATTCCTTGCAATAATTTTTGTGCTGTGTAACTTTTGTTGCCATTTACAGTACCACATAGAGACTAAGCAACCTCAGTGTTTTGCCTTCCATTAGGGAAACTGAATAGATCATGTCTTCAATTCTTCCATAACTAAGCTGTATCTGGATGTGCTACTGTCATTTGAACAGCTTGCTGAACGTTCTTCTGTGTGACATGAGCACCAAATATCATGCTATGTGCTGAGTTATTACCACTTCACCACTTCAACTGTGTAGTGCCTGTTAATGCACTGTGAGGTTGCATTTTGCTTTCAGCTAAGATTAAGTTGCTCTCAACTAAAATGAAATCACTCTCAGCTCATGTTTAGTTGGTTACTGTCCCACCCTTGTCATTTTCTCTGCTTTCTCATCTGCCAAATTACACAAATTTGTTTTTTCACTCAAGTTTGCAGATACACGAGTTTGTCAAAGTTATGCACTTAGTTATTTAGTTATTTAGTTAGTTATACCGTTGAAAAGGCACTCAAAATAAATATATTGAGAGTATGAACATGGTTATGATAGTTTGGGGTGTGTGTGGCGTTGAACAAGCAGAGATCTAAAGTTTAGGTGCTCCCTTCTTATTCATTGTTCTTGTACTACAGGTTCCAAAGGTAATAGTGTGATGTGCCAAAGATAAATAGAGGCAATGAGTGAGAGTTGTGTTAGCTTCACTAAGAGGTTTTGCATGGGCACCAAAAAGTGGTATGACAGATGGTCTTAGCAGTATAGTCTAACTCTAGCTGTCCACGTACCCATAGCTGTCTGATATTTTCAACCATCCATTCTGAGCTAAAAGGTTAAAGATTCTGAATTGAGTATGCTGAAGGGGATTGAATCAATATTTTGGGGGTTTATTCTTTTTTTTGTTTTGTTTGCTCTTTCCATTTTCTGCTTACCAGTTTGTAACTGTTCTTCTGCAAGTCTGGTTCAAATTTTCAGGGTCATTTACAGAGTCACCAAACAGCAGGGAAAGTGTCAGTTTTGGTTTACATCTGAGAACAGCCCCAGACATTGTACTGTCTGAAATATTAGGGAACGGCTGAGTTGGTTTCTTCCTCAAGTATAATCATCTTTACAACTGTTACAATGTCCAAGATATCTTACTTGGGGAAATGTTTCCCACAGAAATTCAGAAGTCATTATTTGCTGCATCCCTCTGCTGTATTCCTCTTTTAAACATTTTTGTAATTTTTTTTTTTCTATTTTACAATTCTGTTACTGTAAATGAAGTCAAACTGGTACAGAATGGCTGTGAGGGAATGAAAGACCAGATCCTCCCCGAGTGCCCTGATATATTGTGACTGGAGTACTCTGTTCTGACATTTAGAGAAGATAATGTAACTGTGAAAATGTCATGTTCATTATCAAGATCTGAATGTCATAATCCTTTGACCTGAGTTCTGTATGTTAACTATAAAGAAAAGCTGTTGTGTTCTCCTTCCCCATTTGTCTTCTGAGTGGAGTTTCTGCTGCTTTGGGAACAACACTGACATTTGTTTGAGAACTTAATGGCAGGCACAAAATCACATCCTGAAAACAAACATATAGAAACTTGTTGAGACATGCTGACAGCTAGATAATCTCAACGGTGCAACTTTTCAGATCTTCACAGTGAGATGTTTTGTAGAAAGTGAGTGTCACAGAAAAGGTCTGAGCAATGTGGGTAATACCGACTTCTTGATGCTCTTGAAATACTTGACTTCTGATAGATTCTGCTCTGAACCCAAGCAGAAGTGAATGTGAGAAAGATTATGTGTTCTTTATATGGTAGCTTATGTGGCAAGTGACTTACTTGCACAACCCCTAGAAAAAACCTGCTGTATTGCAAATGCTAATGCAGTCTGTGACCTTTGCATAATAAGAACATTGATAACAGATTTTCCAATGGTGCGCTCATTAATAAAGTGTAGGAAATGGGACTAGTACAACGGGCGTGCAGCAAATAGAATTAGTGTCTTTAATCATCTGTTCTTGATGACTGAGCTGCTTTACACATGTTTATCTTGGAGGCATGGGCTGGAGTTACACATCAGATCTCTACAACCTCATTAATATCTAAATAAAGATTAATATCTTTTTCAAGACAATGCTAGGCACCTTGCTACCTGGCCTGATGTCTGAGAGGCCAAAGGTGCTGAACACTGATAGGGTATACTTAGTAAGATACCCACTTTCCAGTGAGGATGAAGGGCTGTGCACTACAGAGTGTTTACTAGAGTTGTCCAGTTTTAGAAGTCACTGGCAAGAATGTCCACTTAGAGCAAGACATGAATGAATTCATTTTCATTGAACTGCTCTGCCAGTGATCTGCTAATTTGTACTGAATCTTTGTAACAAGAAGCAGAATGTCATCTCTCTGTTCACCTGGCAAGGAAGTCACTCTGCTGCTGGGAACAGTGCTGTCATGCTTTCCAGGAAAAAGGTAAAACATGCTCCTAAGGGAATGTGGGAGATAGCATGTATTTAGGCAGGACTTAGAAGCATTAGCAGTGTATTAGTACTGTATATAGTGTGTACAACAAAATCCTTTCTTGGCTGAGTTAACCTGGAGGAGAGCATCGGGCCATGCAAGGATTGAGCAGGATCCAAAAAATAAGGCAGCAAATGAAGGAAACACATTCTGTGATCAGCATATGTAATTATCCTTCATTTAGATGAGAATGAGGCCATTGCTAGGGGCATTTCAAATCCCACTGGTATAATAGAAATAGCCCAAGAAAGTAAATATTAACCTCTAAAACACTGAAGAGGAATTTATTCCAACTGTGTAAATGTATGAGAAGGCTGAACACAGCCACACTGCTTTTGTGAAATGTAATTTGATGATGTTTTTGAAGTGTGGATCTGAGATGCTTGGTAAAGTCCTCTGGTCTCATAGTCACTTAATTTCATACTTCTCTACAGACTTATTTTGGTGACTCTTTAGTGCTACAGGGCATTACAGTACAAGGCTTTACATTCACTTAGATATTTCCTGCAAGTTTTTAGACCAAAATTAAGTTCAGGAGTGGACTGAATAATTAGCTGAGGCTGGAGATGTTGATAGTGATCTCTTTGTTGACAATGTGGAAAGGTGTAATTATTATTTTTTGGAATTAGTTTAGATATTGTCAATTTGTTGCCAGCGTGGCATATACAGTATTCTAATAAAATAAATGTTGTCATGAGCACGTATTAAAAATATGCATTACCTGTCAAACCTCTAAAGACTGAAATGCAATCTGCAATTAGGAAAAAGGTCCAAAGTAAAGAATAAAGAACTGCACAAGGGATTTTAGATGGTGTGGTATCTGCTCTGAATTTCTCCAAGTAACACCTATTATTTCAGCTTCATGTTTTGATTGCCTGTAAGAGGGAGAGAAGTGAGATTGCTTAAAAATCTTTTTTTTTTTTTTTTTTTTTTTTTAATAAAGCTGTCAAAGAGTAAAATGGTGAATGAGATGCCTGTTTTCTAAAAACCATATCTGTTACATGCTCCCATGGTCCCACTCCCCAAGCATCCATAGTGCCTTGCTCTGAGAGTGTGCTTGACAACATCATTGTCAACTGTGGATGACCAAAAACAGGAACAGAGTGCCCAGAGAGGTTGTGGAGTCTCCCTCACTGAAGATATTCAAGAACTGTCTGGACACAATCCTGTGCAATGTGCTCTAGGATGACCCTAGAGGTTGGACCATAAGACCCCCTGTGGTCCCTTCCAACCTGACCTGTTCTGTGATTCTGTGTTCATGAGCTGTTTGCTTTGACCACCAGATCCAAAACACCCAGGCTTGCCCTTCATCCCATGTATACAACCTTCATGCAGTGGCATATCCCCCTGCTCTGATACCACAGTGAGATATCTAAGGTGGTGTTGCCACGTGGGCCAAATCATAGCCCAGAGTGGTCCTGGGACATTTCAATAGCCTTTTCCAGGACTGTGCATATTTACATGAAGTGGTTTGGTCTTTTACTTTCTATTGTATACAGTTGCAATCAGGTGTGTACTTAAGTCTTTTGCCCCTTTCTTGTCTGATAGCAAAAATTGTCCCAGGCAGCTACTGCATTGCAAAGAGGCACCAGCACCATCCTTACTCCATGCACATGTACAAACGTAGAGATAGCATGCCAGGAGGAGGAGCCAGAGGGGCTGTCTCCCTCTGGACACAGTGTTCTCATGCTTCCCATTGCTGCAGCCCTGCCTCTTCTCCTGCCTGAGCTAACTTTCCGGATGCTGCTGAAGGAAACGATAGTGCATGGTCCCCTATCACCCACTCAGGCCAGTGTGAGGTCCTAGTCTTTAACCTGGCACAACCTGTTGTGGGGTGTAAATACGGTGTGTCCTAGATGGCCATGAGTTGTCCTTGCGAATGGGCAGCACAGGAGTCAGAACTCCCAGTCAGTCGACCTCTTCTCATCATCAGTAACAATGCTAAACCCTAAATGCCCTGTCCTGGGTTCATTTACTTCCACACTTGGGTTTCTGTGAAGTGAGAGAAAAAGCCCAGTCTGGGTATTCTTCTGATCAAAATCTTAAAGGGATGGGGACTCACATTAAAGGAACTAATAAGGCTTTTGAAGGGATCTAGTCAGATTGAGAAAAAAAATTATCAAATTTCCTCTAAAACAAAGACCGTGCCTCCAAAGCCAGCTTCCTATAAGTGCAGCTCTGAGAGGGCTTAGGGGCTTGCATCTTGCAGTTAGTGTTTGGGCAGTGTGACTGCTGAGAAAAGACTCAGATTCCTCAGGGAAGACTTGGAGATGGTGTTTCATGTTGAAATTTTGAGTTTATAGGGTGCTGACCTTCCTTTTTCACTCTCAGTTAGCTGAGTTGCCAGGGTAGACACTCCCCTGTCCTGATTTTGGCAAGCAGCTTTTTGGTCATATCTGTCCTTTGTGAAGTTTATCAGGGGATTCTGAAGGGTCTGAGGTGCAGGGTGGCAGCTTTCCCTCCATGAGGCATCCTTTTCAAGGGGGCTGACAGACATGTCTAAAAGCTGAAAGAGAAGATCATGAAATCAAGAAAAACAGCTGGCCATTTAAATTTTTTATATACTTGCCTCTGGCATGCACACTGTCCTTCTGTTGTTAAACTTAAATTCTTCCTAGCATGACTGTCAGGGGATAAACCATTTCCCCCCTTCATTGCAAATTTCAGGCAGCAATATGTCTCACCTTCTAGTAAAGTATGCAGCATCCGCTGGTTCTTCAGCACATCTCACATGACTTTTCTGTAGTGTTGAGGGAAGGACAAGCTGGAAGGCTCAGTTCACCCTGTCAGCAGATTCCCCTCTCCTTGGGGAAAGTCAGTTGCTGTTAACATCACTTGAAAGCATGGGCCTCTGCAGCAGCTCTGTGGTGCTCTTGTGGTCCTTTCTGTCCTTATGCTTCTCTGAAACATCAAGATATGGTGTTAGGAGCATCTTGTCTCCTCAAGGTTCTGGCAGCTTCTACAATAAATGTATATGAATCAGATTTTTGTTTGCTTATTTGGTAGTAGAGGACCGATATATTTAGTCACCCCCTATTCTTACATCTTTTACTTAAGTTTTACTTGTGACATCCCAAAAGTGTCAAATTAAGGTGTCTCTTTCATTAGAGACACACAAGAGATGATAACAGTTCATGGTGAAATGTTATAGTTGTAATTAGGAGAAGTTCACACTATTAAGAATGATACCACCTGATTATTTGTGAAATAATAGAATATACAGTGTTCCAGGGGCCTGCATGGATAAAATGATCACTCTGGTACATACTATGCTGAAAACCACTTGTTCTTAGGTAATTTTTTTCTAAATCAATTCAAGTTCTTCCTCCACATACATCTACAGGCCTCTGGCTTACTTTCAAGAAGGATCATTCCCTTCCTAAAGGTAATTTTGCTTCACTCAAGGTTGCCATTTCAGGATAGGTGTTTATAGTTTTCACAGATGTTTTTACCACATGCAGGGGTTGGAAATTACAGTGACACAACCTCTGGAATATGACATGAGCTACATTAGCCCTTGAAAAATGTCTCTTAGGAATTAGACAGTTACGATTTTCCTCCTTTGTGTAATTTTAAATTTACTTGTACTGAACTCTGTCAGTTTTTCCCTCAGTCGCTTGGTGGCAAGACCCTTCTGCATTTCTGTAGTCAACTGGCATCTGTATTACCTTGCACAGCTTGGTCTTGTTAGCAAACATTGATAGCTCTTACTCATATTATCTATCTCTTTAGAGACATGGTGAACAGCGTGGCCCTAAGCCACAGGGGCCAGAGCTTCATAGTGACTTCACACATCATGAAAACGGAGTAAATATTCCTACCCTTTGTTTTCTAGTATGTAGCCACGTGAGGACCTTTCCTCTTGTCTATTTTAGTTTGCTTTTGTAAGAGTGTCTCATAGTAAGCCTGGCCAAATGTGGTTTGGAAATGAAGGTAGATTATATCAAATGCATCTTCTTTGTCCACACATTTACTGAAGTATAATCAGAGAATTCTGGCAGATTTGTGATGTTTGACCTCTGTGAAGACTGTGTTGATCTTCCCCTCTTGTACCTGCTAATTCTATTCCTGTGAAGAGTTGCTACCAATTTCCTCAGTGTAATGTTGATGTTACTTTCTTATAGTTCCTCAAATCTTTTTTTGAAAACCTAGTTGCTATTTTCTGGGCATGAGACAGTTTTAAAGGATTTAGTGGTTTGGCTTTTTTATCCTTGAGAGTACCTTTAAGAAACATGAGTTCCTACTGTCTTGTCTCGTCTAGTTGTTACCACTCTTTCTTTTTTTCACTCCATAACTGCTGCTATTGACACCTTGGGTTGAGACAGATCTTTCATGTGCTTAGCATGGAAAAGTTTTCTGATGTGTGCCAGCATATCCTCTCCTCACCCCCTGCCCTTTCCCCAGCAAATGGAGTTACAAAATATACTTAGTTTTTCTGCTATGGTTACTTTTATTTTCTGAGTCTTTTTGTTGTAGCTTCATCATCTATTGTCTCTGCAGGGTCTCTTACTCTTGGTTCTTACTGTGTTTGAAAATTTATGATGCTTTTATTCCTTGCCTTGTTTCAGTTCCAGTTATTTGACTTCTCTCTGTGTACCTGAACACTGATGAAATATTGCAGCTATTATCACAAGAACAATTTTTCGTATAAATTTCTGCTTTTCATACTTTTCTCCTTTACAACAGGCCAAGCTAAGAACAATACTAAAATCAGTACAGTTGATAAGTGATCTTTTTGAAGGAACAGAGGATTTACAAACCTTCAGTTTGCAAAGCATTTCTAGGACCTTTAGATTCAAGAATCCCCCATCTATTGGTCTAGCAATGCCAGGATGTGGTCCTACCTCAGTCTCTAGTGAAGAAATAATTATGCATAAGATTTCACCCTCATTCCCCTTTTTGATCCCCTTTTTGATTCAGAACATAACAAATGTCTGACACATGTTCAAGCTACAGTACAAGACTTGGCATCTCTAAGATTTTGTACCCAAATGCTTACTTGCCCCTTCCCCCCTGCCCCTGAAGCCAAGTGAGGAGGCTGTGCACCCTTTGGCAAAGAAACTGTGATCCAAATAGTCACTTGTACCAGCTGGAGTCCAATCAGTTCTGTTGTTTTAGACACATAATTTTACAAAACCCCCCACTTTTTAGGTTTTGAATGTCTTGTTTTTTTGCTAAGGTCATCCAGATGACTTCCAAAATACAGGGTACAAAATTACCAGGAGCATTTGAAATTTTAGGCTCATAATTTCTTGCTTTCAGCTTGATGAATACTGGAAAGAATAATATTACTGAAAACAACAGGAACATATCCCAGTATATGACAAGATATACATAGCTAAGTGTCTTCCTATTCTTCAGGCAATACTGGCATTTCAGGCTTTTCCTTTCTAAGGCTCATCCATGAACAGGATACTAAGCTGGCTAATCAAGCTCGAAAGGCTGAGGCACCCATTCTTTGCTTCTAAGCTTTTACTGGAAGCCCAGCAGTTGAACAGAGTATGTTGAATTTCAAACATCAAAACAGAAAGATTTGAGGAGTCTTTTTGTTCCTTGCCTTACCTTTCTGACCTCTGACTCTATTCCATCTGTTCTGGATCATGGATGTATTCATCTAATGAGGAAACTGAGAATATAATATAAGCTGTGTGGATATAAACAATTTAGAAATAAAGTTCATGAAACTTTTCAGAGTATTGCTGACAAAATTTATAATTAGTGAGGCAAACCCCAAAATTTTACCTCTTTTGCAAAGAGTAAAAGCAGGTTGTTGAGCAGACTGGTTTCCCGTGTCGTCTCAGTTGAGTGACAGTGAGCTTTGAACTAGAGTGAAGGAAATGAAAATAAACTCTTCTCTCCCCTCAATTTTTTCAACTAGTTTGAGACAATTTTCAACCTCTGCACTGTAGAAAGAAAGTGGATGTAAATAAGAGATAAGCAGAGGATACCTGACATGGCTTTATAAAAATGTAATACCCTAATATCAATTTGCAGTAATTAGAATTGCCATATCTAACTGTACTAATGAAGTATCTGTTTATAGGATATATTACCTTTGATTAAATTCCTCAGAATTACATGCCTATGAAAGATGCAGAAGGTGATGTATTTAATCTTGGCCCCAAGGAGAGGCATCTTTGCTGCTTTGAATGGGTGTTTTGGAGATACATTATTTCAGCCGTATATCTTGGAGTCTGGTTTTGTTCTCTCTTTCTCCTCTGACTCTTTACCAGAACACAATGGAGACCTTTCCGGTTTCCTTTATTTAGCTGGCAAGTACAGGAATGTCTCCTTCACTGAAGGAATCTGGTTGTGGCCTTGGGCTGTGGAGCTTGCTGGAGTCTTCTCTTTATGCTGCAGAAGTCCTGTGACTTTTTCTCACTAAGCAGAAGAACCATTAAATCAGCAGTACTCAGATCAGTTGGGGTGCTGTTCATGATGGGTGAGATGGTTGCCACTATGAAAAAGAAAGGTCTCATTACGAATGTAGCTCCACACTGGAACCTTAGTTAGAAATGCTTGATAGGTAACTTTCAGAGGCCAGTGGCTTACTAATTGTGACAACGAGGGAAGGACTAGAGCTTTCCTTCCTCTGAGAATAAGCTTTATAATAGAGAATAGTCAACAATTCTCTGAAGTAGGAAACAACTGAGATATGTATGTCCAAATGCTCACATGATAGGAAGAAATGCTTCATGGGAATGAGGACTGTTAGTTTACAGAATCACTTCTGAAAGGAAGCAGGAGGAATACTGAGACTTGCAACACTGACAACTGGCAGGCTGTAAAATATTCTTCAACTGTAAATAAGAAAATGTAAATGTAATCCTATAGTTATAATGCTGCAGTTACGAGGAGGCGTATTTTGTTGCCCACTTCATGTTCTTCCCCTCTGACTTCATAGAATCATTTAGTCCAACCAAATATTCTCGCCTAAGATATTACTCTCCCTGATATTTATGACCTCAGGATTCATTCAGAAACTGAAAACAGGTCACATCAAGTCAGATGATGAGGATAAATTGGTGGCAATATGAAGACAAGGTTTTTTTAAAAAAGTAGGTTAAACTTGCTCCAGTCTCATTCGACTGTTAACAGATGGCAATTCAGTCCTTTTCTTGGCAAATTCTTTTAGCAGGCTCTCTGAGCAAATGCATGTGGGGGCAGAAGTTATGATGCATTTCTAAAATAGAAAAATAACTTATAACTCAAGCTTTATATATTTTAAGCTATTATGAGCAGCTGTGAAAACAGTTATTTATTTTGACTATTTGCCTTAGCTTCAAAATTTGTAATTGGAATGAGAAATCACAGGGTGTTCCCTTTCTATTTCCTTTTTTAAGGATTATTGTGCAGGGCTTCTTTACCCCTGTGGATTCCAGAGCTATAAGTAATGCAATAAAAACTTGATCCAAATCTCAGTGAAACTGGCAAGGGGCTTTCCGTGGGCTTTATGGGGCTTTCTGATGGACCTCCTCTAGCTTTGGACCAAGCCAGATGCTTTACTGCTTTCACATCCACATGAAAAGCTTTTCCTATTTAGAGGGTCTTGTTAAGAAGCTGGGGCACGACTTACCTCAGTTTCAGGCTCTGACATGCCTGCAGAAGTTGCACATTTGCAGCTTCTCACAGTTACAACTCTGTCTACTGGTGTTTAAACTGAAGTAGAAATGACAGCATGAGGGGCCTGCTCTCTGCTCTGAAATGGGCTTTAGGAAGATACTGAGCTCTTGCACTGTTACTCAGAGCAGTAACTAAAACACAGTGTGCAAAGAGAACTTGAAGCCTCACCCATCCAACTGAGAAGTTTTGGCAATGATAAGGTAGAGCCTTCTAACTTGGTTCTTGGATTTGGAGACATATCCACAATCCCAGCGCGAATGCTTCTTGCATCTTGCTATTTTTGTGTTTTCCTCATATAGTCTACCATCTGGTTCACCCTCTTCATTTAGCAACTGAATGAAAAAGTTGTTTTAAAATCCAAGTAGGGACTGTAGAGTGATTCATGACCAGGTATAACAGGAATAGTTCAAACAAAACCCATTTGAGAGTTTGTTTAAATGTTGCGAGTACCTTTCCAAAAGGTACAGGAACTCATAAATTTAGATGATCAGAAGAAATTCATTCTGTAAAAACCAAGGAACCATAAATTGAAATGTAGTGATGAGCAGTTCCATGTAACTGACTTCATTATCTACAAATGAAAAATGGAGAGTTATTCTTCAGGATTACACGATCCTGTACCTGAATGTGGCTGCTTTGAGAGTTATGGGTGTCACACTCATTTACTCTGCAAGACAATTACTTGTATTAAATGAGAACAACTTCTCAGAGAAATATATATTCAAAAAATCTCACATTGCCAGTGGTAAAAATTTCATGTACAACAATTTCTAGGCTCTTAGGATTTAATTTTTGGGGTTGTGACTTGGTGTTTCACAATGAAGAGTTTTCATTTGTTCTCCCATATCAATCCCATCAAATTGTTGCAAAATGAATTAAACTAATAGTCCATCTTCTCCACCCATACATTTTTTATAGCCAAATGGACAAAATTCTGCATTTGTAATACTTTAAATTTAGCTTTATCTGGATTCATGAGCTGGATCATTCTAATATTTTTTTTCTGATTTTTGTTTGTTTGGGTTTTTTTTTTCAAATAAAAATATGGTCAAACTTGTCATGACATAAATAAATTGAAAAAGTTGCCTAATACCTTCACGTTCCATAATTACTATAAGCACTATTGAGAAAATTCTCTCTTCTTATCAAAGTATCTTCAGTAATAGGGAACATTTTAACTTTTCAAATGTAATCCTTGAAAACAGTCTTGCTTGAAGCTTAAGCATACTTTGCACATTTTTTTTCATGATCTTGAAATAGATAGTTTAGTGTTTTGAGATCAAGATTAAAAATAGCAGAACATATGAAGCCCGTGGGTTACTGTTGATACCACAGTTATGGATAATTCTGGCCAGTGGAGGCTTGCCATAATGTTACCTTTTCCAAAATCTGAGTAAACACTTGCATATGATGAAGTTGTCTCATACTTTTAATCAGCAGCATCACTGAATATTATGAACTCCCTTTTCCAAAAGTGTCTTAAACTAGTGATTTTCAGTGCTTGCAAAACAATTCCCTTTATATCCTCTTTAGAATTTTTATTATAATATTTATTATAATTTTTGGTCTTAAGTGTTTTGTTTAGTCTGAACTGTTTGATATGTGGCTGTGAAATGGTACATGAATTCCCAGTCACTTTTTCATTTGTGTAAGAGTCTGCAAAGTATCTCAATTTTGTTTCACCATTTGTATAGAAATATGTGGGGTTTGATGTAACAAATAATTGTCAGATGTCAAGTTCACAAACATACTTGATTATGTTGTTTGTGGAGCTTAGGTACTCCTTTAATACAGAATGACAGGGATATTTAACTGCAACTGTCCATATTGACTCACAACTCTGTCATCCAGAAAAGTAAAATGTATTTCTCTTTGCCCAAATTATCTCTCAGTGCATTTGTTATATCATATCTGAATGGGCTCATTCTTTTTTAGCTTCATATTTTGATGCATTCAATAATTTTAGACCTATATTTTCAAGAATGACATGTCAGAAGACAATATAGTTTCTTTTATGCAGTCCTTGTCAGATAGGAGCTTTTCATATTGAACAATACAACATGGCAGCTAATAATTTATTAAATAGTAAAATCAGGTTTAGTCCTTGTTGATGTGCATCACATTAAAGTGGATTAGGAGCTTTGGAAAGAATTACAAATTCATTAAGAAAATGAATTCGTCCTTCTTCTCAAAATACTGTAAGATCACATTATTTCAGTCAAACATGTTATTTTCTAGGCCTGCTGCTCAAGGAATAAGAATTCTTTTTTCTTCCATTTTTAAAACCCAGTTTTTTTCCTGACACCTTTTAAAATGACATCTAACAATAAGCATTCTACAAAATGTTTTCTATTTAATAATGGTTTGCTCTTTCATTCAGTCACTGTGTGCTAGAGTTTTTATTTGAAAACATCTCCAGCACTTGGTTTTCCTTTTTTACCTCTAGGCTTCACCATTATGAAGCCAAACAGCTTAAGGATCATGTTGCATGTATGTGTTGTGCCATTCCAGCAGAGTCTTCATTCCTTCTCTTCAAACAGCCTGCATGTAGGGAAGCATTGCATGGGTTTGGCATGAAATAAATAATTTTAATCAGAAGTGTTGCAGACACTGGTATGTAGTACTGGTGCCCCCACAAATCTCCCTCAGGGCCAGTGGTGCTTGTGTTTCATTACAGTTGGTTTCAGTGGCATCTTCAGGGAGAGACAGTCCTTGGGTTTTTGTAGCAGTGAAGTGAGGTGTCTGAAGGAGATGTGCAAAAGCTGCCCTGTCCTCTCCAGTTTACTTCAGTTCCATCTGCCTCATTTTCTTTATAGTGTATTTAGTTCTTGTTTTACATTTAATTTCTGGTGATGTTCTTTCCATCTTTTGAACACTTCTCATCTTGATGCCACCTTAAGTGTCATCTGAGGTCTACAGTCCTCTTGCCCAACCATCTTTACTTCTCTCAAAATAAATTCTTCAGATCATTGAAGTAAAACATTGCTAACAATTATTTTATTTTTATTTGTGCATCTTTACAAAACTAAAGTCTTCAAGTAAGTATAAAGAGATAAATCAGAATGCAAATAAGTACAGATTGAGCAAATGACAGTTCCTGGAATTAAATATATAGTACTGAGCTTGCAAATAATTAGCCTACACATTTTTGTGTTGTTACATTGGTGCAATTCTAGCTAAATTCCCCTACTCTAAATAGTGAGTGATGTAAATCTAACTAACCAGCACCAGGAATTCCTCAGAGCTGATGTCAGCAAGGGACTTTCAGTAATTTCAGAGGGGAGATATTTGTAAGCTGAAAAAACGTTTTTATTGGGTTTATTATTGGGATTAAGTTAAATAGAGCTATTATCCCAAAACCTTTTAAAAAATGTAGTTGCTCAGTATTAAGACAAAACTGAAGGGAACTTCTGTGAGGTAACAGGCTTTAATACCTAAGACACAGCTCCGTTGGACTGTTTTCTATGATGACAGAAAAACATTTTGCATTCTTACACCTTACAGTATACAGATGGCCTATGTCAATGCAATCACCTTTCTTGCTTAGCAGAGAAGAGAACAGATGATAGAAATTAAATTAGAAACGTGAAAGTGCCAAGTAAGAAAGTGCGTGAGCGAGATCTGCTAATTTCTCTCACCTCCAGGTCTGCAGCATCCTCCGTGTACAGAATGTGGAGTCCTGTGGTCTGCAGGATCACGAGGGGTGGATGGCAGAGTGGCTGGAGGCTGTGAAAGGGCAATCTGGAAGTGAGTGACCTCAAACAGACCTTTTTATGTCAAACAGGAAAAAGAGGATAGTCTTCAAAAGTGCAGTAATAGAAAAGGTGGTGGTGGGGGGAAAGGGCAACAATACAAAGCACAAGACTGTGCAGTAAGGAAGTAATAGAAAATTATCTTCTGCAGGAATGTGGGAATTCATCACTAAGAAAGACCTGACTGAAGAAAAAGAGCTGTGTTACCAAGAGCGGGATGTAATTAGCAGCAACCATAGCACCAGTATGACCAACAACAGTGTTACAGCCTTGAAATACACAATTTTGTTCCCATGATGAACAAGGCAAGATGTTCCCGTTGGATTTAATCTCACCAACAAGTGCTCTCCTGGGGTGTTACTCTCTGCTTTAGCTGTGAATGCTCAAGGAGGAGCTAATTGCAGAGGAGCAGACACAGGGAAGGATTGTTTGCACAACAGGGGGCATAGAGGAGAATTTCTTTGAGAGAAATAAACAGATCTTCGTTTCTTCTAGTAAACTGAAGTTAGAAAGTGGGCATTACTGCTTTCCGTAATTTAACTGGAAGTGGCAGAAAGGAGAGCAGGACATGAAAGAGAAACATAAATGCTGAAGAAGAAATAGGATTATTTGAACACTATTGACAATTTTGGCATGAAACCTAGTCTTGCCTTGAAAATTCTCAGTCACAGAGACAAAATGATTAGGGTGCTTTAGGAGTAATTCAGTTTTGCAGTAATGGCAGAGTAGATGCCACAGAAGATCAGGAAAAGATGGGCACCAGGAGACCTCAGAGGAGGCACTGGGGTTCTGTGGTGAATTTGGAGAGCTGAAGGAGAGCTGGCTGCTTCTTGTGGGGCTGTGGGAGGTAGGGCTAAAAAAAGTTCTAGTGCAAACTTCCAGTCAGATAATAGGCCAGTGTCTCTCTAGGGTTTTAAGTTGCATGACTAGGAGGGCTGGCCATAGCTTGGTGGGGAACTTTGGATGTGGATGGGGTGATGGAAGACATTGATTTCTGTGTGCTGGGGAAGCTCTGCAGGTACATAGGGAGTTTTTTGCTGTTTTCCTCCTGTACTCTTCAGAAGAAAGGAAGGCCTTAGCCCACCTCCTTACCAAGGTTTAACAGACCCTCTCCTACCTCTTGAGTTGCCAGCCTACTCCTCATCCTGCTACAAGAATATGTTTAAGTGAGAAATGAGAAGAATATTTTTTGATATCGTGGAAAGAAGACTCTGGAACAAGAACAGTGCAGCCAAAATACCTAGCAAATTTAAAGGTGAAACTAATTCACTTCATGAAGGTCTCCATGGAACATACACTGCAGAGCAAGGCAAGACCCAGTGATCCTGGACATCCTTTCTAGTCGAGTACTTCTATGGAAAAAGTACTCCTAAATTTTGTCTTCTGTTGCCTTAAAGAAATGTTTTATGCTCAAAGAAACAAGACAATGAAAGCACTGCTAATGTCTATACACATCAGTGGTTTCTACAGAAAAATCACAAGGCTTGGGCAGCCAGAGGGGTGCCCTAGAAATTACAGTGCTTTTATGAGAATATCTGACCCACTCTGTGACCCTCTCTTCTGTCTTGCTTTACTACAGATCTGACTTGCAGCATACTGGATTTATAGCATACCTATACTTTCTCTGTAAGTTTAAGCAGGAATGGAGGAGCAAAACTGAATAAAGTGATGCTACCTTGAGCTAGGTTTTCTATTCATACTGTAGCAAAGAATCACTGAAAAATATCAGTAGGATTTTATTCCCTGTAAGACGAAGAAATACTGGGAAAATAAAGGCCTTTAGATTCAAGTATCTGTAATTTTCATTACACAAAAAATATGAAGTGCTGTGAATGCAGGATATTTTGTAAAGGGAAGGTAAATATGAACAGCATGAAACTGAACAACAACTATCAGTCAAGTCTGTCATCTTTATCTGCATCATTAAAGAAAATGGTTTCTGTCAGAAAGAAGGCTTTGGCTGAGTGGTCATGATTAAAGCTTTTGACATCTATTCTGATGAATAGCTACCCTGAATTTTCAAGAGACAGCTCTTCTGTCAGACATAATTCTTCCAGAAACAACAAATATGCTTTGAGTATATATTGTGGAGAGAGGTCAGCTGTGATGTGAACTAACAAACTCTGCTAATGCTGGACTTGACTTTCCTCTGTTGTGCCAAAAATAGAGGTTTATCATCTGCAACCTTCAGGAAAGACTCTTACAGGCTTTCAGGTTTTTTTCATAAGGAGGTCTTCTCCCATTTCCCAGCAAGATCTCCCACTCCATGTAAAGTACCTGCCCAAGTGTAGATTAAATGTCTTTTAAGAAAGAAGAGAAAAAGCTGTGATGGGTGTTGAAGCATTCAGTGCTTCCTAAGCCAGAAAGCTTTCCACAAGGCAATTGGTGTTGGCAAGGAGCACAGCCTCCACCCCAAAGCTATTCCTTGCACAATTAAACAAGCTATTGGACTGTTTTCCAGGCAACATATAAGGTTTCACTTGGAAAGAGAAAATCAAGGTCAATCCATCAATACCATTAGCAATCAATAGCAGATTTTGCAGAAAGGAGATGGGCTGGGTGGTTACAGTGCAGTACCCCAACCCACAAACCTTGCACAGCTGAGGTCAACAGAATTGTTTTATTTTGCCTTTTTTTTTGTTTTGTTCTTGAATTAAGAGAGAGGATAAAGGTCATGCAGAAATCCCAGTTCTTCCTTCTTGTTTATGAATGCAATCAATAGATCTGCTTTAAATTAAGGAACCAGTCCTTCCTTTCTGCTGTGAAGGATTAATGTCAGCATTAATGAGGCCAGCTTCTCTTTGGAAGAGAAAGTCTCTCCCGGATCAACAACTGAGATGCGAATCAAACCAGTGATACTTTGAACTCCAGTAACATTCTTTATCTTTCTTTTTTTTTTGAACACTGGAAAAAACCCAGTCTGATTATTTGCTGCACATCAAGGAACACATATTCAGATGCAAATAAAGATGTTATATTCCCACTATGGGACTGGTTTTCAAAAGGGTGAAGCATCCAGAGCAGAGATTCAGGTCAATGTGAAACAGTAAAGCTCAACACCTCTGAAGAAATCAAGGCCAAGTTATTTTAAACTGAGTTTCTCTCTACATGAATGACGTTCATAAAAAGCAGTGTTTAGTTTGAAAATGTTTATGCCAGTGATTTTCTCATGAACACATTGAACCTAATAAAGTATTTGAAATGCCGGAAACAATTTAGTTCATCTAGCATTGTGGTGGTTCTTTCTCCCAGTCTTCTTTAATTTCTCTCTGTTTCTCATATTTCCAATTTTTAATCATTCCTTGTGAGAAAAATGACCATTACCAGCCGTGCATGGGATTTTTCTGCTAAACAGTCTGGATAAAATTTATATTGCTAAGGGGAAAACTACAGTATACAACACAAGGGGCATCCAGCACCGAGGAGTGATACATGAAGATTAGCCTTTAAAAGAAAAAGCCAACCACCTTCTGTTTTCTTACACTGCAAAATGATGAAGGTGAGTGCTCCCCTGTCCTACAAAAACTGTTCAGGTCAAGTGGGAAAAAATAAACAAGCCTGGGTGAACAGCTTGCACTGTTAAATGGCAGGGCCCACTGTTGTCTGTGGGTAGACAGTAAAAGCCAAAAAGATACCTGTTTGTTTGCATAGCTGCAGAAGTGCTGAAACAGCCATGAAAACATCCTTTGCTTTTCTGGACAGCAAAGGCTATTGCAAAGATCTTCCTGTTATGTGACACCAGATCTTCTCATAAACTTTGCTCTTTACTGTGGGTCATACTACAGAAGCCACTGCTGCAGGTTGAGAATGTGTAATGAGTTTACATATTCTGGCAAGTCACCTGCACCTGAAGCTGAGCCCCTGGAATGGCTATCCTGGTGCAAAGTCTTGGTGCAGACCCAACTTGCAGTACTGCTGTACAAGTCATTCAGTGCTGGCATGGACTTGCTGATCTGAGAGAATTGCATCAGCACAGCTGCACCGGTGGGAATGCGCCCCTGGACAAGAGGTGGGTTGCAGACACGAATGACGTCCATTCGAGGAGCTGCCAGCTTTCAAACCATGTGTTTTGTGCTGGCTGGGACATCTGCAGCGTGTGCTTCCTGCACACTGCACATTAATACCCCATCAGACAGCATTAGGCTCTTTCATCTTAATGACCATAGGTATCTGTGGTTGTGATGAGATGTGTCCCCTCCTGCTGCCTGCTGGTTCTGCCATCCCCACTGAACTGTACCCCCATCTCGGCTGGCAGCCTTCCAGGCACTGGGTGCCCTGCTCTCTGGGGCCACGGCTGCTCTCACATCATTCTGTGTAGGCATCTTTATTTTTCACAGTGTGCTGTGAAGCTCATTATACATTAACTTGCACCGCGCTCCCTCAATCAGCAGCATGTGAGACAAAGAAACATATGGGCCTTTATCGTTGTCATTACTGTAATGATGATTACCCAGGGAAAAAGGGAGGATAGTTAAGAGCAAAATCTAAATTACAAGATTCTTATATTAACATGCCATTCTAATCAAGTAATCTTGTTTAAGTAATTGCATTATGATTACTCAGAAGGTATTAATTTTAAGATACAGAAATCTAAATGTATATAAGGCCAAAGCCCTGTAGCATCTGTGTTATTACTGCAATGCATATGTCATTGTCTGGACTAGATATGGGAAGACTTTTTCTAGAACATTTGTTTTGCAGTGGAAGTAGGTATCTTTACCATGTATAAATTACTTAAATCAATCCCTAGTTCTAAATGAAGCATTTTCCTTTCTTCTTTTAAGATTTTAAAGACAGGTGCATTTAAATGTCTATGGTAAATTTATCTAATTTTTTCTGTGTTAATAGGAAGGCAGGAGCAACATCTATGTAAATGTGCAGCAGTTAACAGTATGCATTATTTTGCCTAATGTACTGATATCTATGTAAATCATAAAGGTTAGGTAAGGAATTTTCCTTTTATGCTTAAATTATATGTAACATTGCACAATAACTGAATAAATCTAATTAGGTGTTGCTCTCTTGTTTTTCAAATACCTATTTACTAGCAGTTTGTATTTCTAATTTCATGTATTTCTAATGACAGTTATAGTAAATTTAGACTGTTTTCTTCTCTTACTGTCTCACCTAATTCATTTAAGCATATGGCAAAGAACAGAATGCACAGATAGCAGTAGACAAAACACAGTTCTGGGTTCACAGCTGCATAATTAATTTCACTTATTGCTGCAAAAATGCGTGCATGATTCATCTGCCTTTATTAGTTTATGTTAGATGGACTATTTGAAAAGATATTTACCTTTAACTTTTCAGAAACCTTGTTCTCAAGGATGTCCTGCCAGCTTGATCTGCTGAGAGCTTCAGGGCAGCCCTAATTCCTAGAGAAATACCTGTCAAGAAGTGTTTGGTAATGATGTAAGGTCAGACCATAGATCTAGGGTTCCTGCTAAACTTACATGAACCTTTTCCTTCACTTTCATGCAGAGGCTGTTTCCCTAGCTGTTGTCTTTCTGATCCTCTGTAGTGACTGCCTCCAAGAATAGCTGTATCTATTTCCTCTTTAGGATCCAGTTCTTTGCTGTTCTTTTTCACTTCTCTCACACTCTGCTATTTTCCCCTGTAGCTGCCTATTTAGTTCTGTAAAGCCTTTTGGGCACAATTTACATATGAAATGTTAGGCAAAAAAAAAAAAAGAACATATTACATGAAGTTTGGGCTTACTCTGCACCCACAGCTGTTAGTGATAGAAAAACTGAAACATTATGAAGTTGATTGTGATGCTGCTTGAATAAAGAGCTGTGATTTCATCTAGAGTCTCAATTTTTTTAATGGAAAACTCTAGCATGTCTTTCTGTGCAATTTTATTAAAAAAGCACATACTTCAGTTTTGTTTGGCAGGAAACAATGGGCACTAACAGCCCAGTGACCAGCATTTGGCAAGTACGCTGTCCAGAACACGTATTTGCTGGGTCAACAAGTTATATGGAGTCAGGAAACTGCTGATTTGATGGTGCAAGGACTAGGAATATCTTCTCATGTAGAAAGCATGTGGTCCCTTTCTCATAAACCCTGCAGGTAGAGTATGTGTCATTCTTTAACGCTGCTATGGGGAAAATTGCAAAATGGAAAAAATACTAATAAGCTTTTCCAGACGGCAGTATAAAAACATTATTGCTTCTGCTACCATGTCTGCTATTTATTATATCTCCTGTTAGCCAAGCATGGCTTAACTCTGTCTTAGGTTTCCCTGAGCTCAGTTCTGTTGGAAATGTCTAGGACGGAAATATGGAGAATTTCTTCTGCTGAAGGTAGCTTAATTTTCATCATTTTTTATTTTGAGACAATTTATCTGATTCTAAGATTTGCAACTTTTTTTTTTTTTTTGATTCTGATTCCTGTATTTGCTATTCCTTCTGTTTTGACATCAATTAGAGAAGGCCACAAAACATCAAATTTAGCTAAACCATTTGGCTCAAGTCTTTTGCTGTTGTAGCAAGAGGTGATGCCATTATGTATGCTGTGAGCCAGCAGTGTGTAAGTGCTCTGGAGGACAGTTTCTTAACGCTCAGGGGCAACTCAGGCACTGTAAGGGAAAAGGCACTTTCCCTGGGAAGTCACATTGAAAGCCATTGCAGAAGAAGGACTGATGCCCAGGAGGTGCCTGGTGAGGGGTTCAAGAGGAAGTGGAGGTCCCCAGGTTGACTGTAGTCTTGATCCAGCCTGCAGGAGGCATCATCTCTGTCTCCAGAAGCCTGCAACCTCCAGCCAGCTTTCCCAGCAGCCCATCAGTCATATCTTCTCTAGCACCGGCTAAAACTCACAAAAAGGCATTCTTTATTGTTGCACTGGATGCTCACAAACCGAGTCTTAGAGGTTTCTTTGAGAGCCCATTTTAGGCAACAGTATATTCCCTACCTGGCATGCTCTGCTGCTTGGCAGGGGCTCTGTGTTAAGGGCTGTGAGTATATTGCAGCTCTCAGCAGTAGCCTAACCAGGCTATGGTTCCTCCCATAACAAGACACTGACGCAGGCCAGTATTATCCAGAGAAGGGGCATCAGTTTGCTGGGAACTATATGGAACAAATGAATTGGAGAAGTCAGTGAAATCCTGTAGAGACATTTGAATTCACAACAAGGAATTAAGCTTAAATTGCTATGGGGTTTTTTTCTAGAGCTGTTTTATCACTGGAGAAGGATTTACTTGACAGATATTGGAATGGGAATGGCTAAACAAGCACTAAATATATGGTAACTGCGTACTGTTTCAGAACTCAAGGTTAAAATCAGACCTGCCATTTTGCCAAGGAAGACACTTATGTAGTGAGCAGCCTAAGAGACTTAGATACAATTTTCCACTGTGGACTCTTCCTCCAGAAGAAAGTTTTGGGAAGTCTGAGGAGTCAGAGATTAGTGCCATGCAGCTCCCGGGAGGGATGAAGTTACTGCTCATACTGCGCAGAATGAGCTAAAAACATGCTCGTTGAAATGAATGGGATCACAAAGGAAGGATTTCTGGACATCAAAAGGCATTTGCCTATAGGTGTTAAAGTCTTATAATCTGTGAGATCAATCATTGATCCACCTGTTTTACACACTGGTAGAAACAATATCTTGAGCAAGGTTTGTAAATTTTTGTGCCCTCTGGTATTAGCAAATACATGTAATTAAAAAAGAACTGCCTGGAATCCTTTTCCCCAGATTTATGAGGATTTGACTTTGTGCTGAAGTTATATGTATCTGGCATAGATAATTTTGAATTGAGTCATTACTGAGTCTGAGAGCCGGCTCATCAGCATGTTGCTGGCTTGCTTGCTCTTAAACTTAATGGATTGCTGAGTTGGGTTTTGAGAGAGTTTCTGGGAGAACAGCTTCTAGGAAATCTAGTCCTTGATCTGTCCCAGGGCAGATGCATGTCTGCAATTCCTAACAACCCTCTTCCCTTAATGTCTTGAAGTCTGTGTGCTTCTAGGCCAGTCAGTTGCCTCCCATTGTCTCCTGCTTGCAGCAGTGCCATAATCCCCTGAGAGAGCAATCAGATGGTGTAGTAATGGCATGTCTAATTCAGAGGGGCTAGATACAGATATCTGGAAATCTATTAATTAAAGAGTTAAGAGTGAAAAGACGAAGAGCTTTTATTTGATGAGAAAGAAGGAAATTAATCTGTTAACGGTGTGTGGCATTTGTGTCCATAAGCATAAAGGAAGCTGGAAGTAACTGATGACCCACCGCTGAGCAGCCTGAACTAACCCTATGTCAGCTGAAATGGTAAAAAGCTTTAAAGAGGCATTGTTAAGACTAAAGATGAAGGGTTATAGAAGGAGCTAAGTGAGGCTGGCTGTGTCTGTGAAGTCCAGACAGTTTTCCTATGCACCCCTCAAAGATGCAGGTTGCAAGCTATTCGGGATTGGGACCTGGTGATGTTGGGTAGACTCTGCCGTTTTCTTGGTTTGTTTGCATAGAAAAAATAAGCCTGTTAAAATAGATTGTCCTTCCCACACTATGCAACCTGTCTTGACTAAAATGCTGAAGGAGTTTTTCTTAACCTGTATGTGGACAGTCATAAACGCCTAGCACTTTAGAAACCAAAACAGTGACCTTGAGAGTCTGTTTAGGTTGTCTTTCTTCCCTCAGACAGGATTAATTTGTGTCTATATAATTCATGACTCCTAATTATTCAACATTTTTTTAAAAGCTCGGACATTAGAGACTCCAGAGTCTTCTCAGATGTCCTCTTCCAGTGGCTCACTATGCTCACAAATGCAGTTTCTTCCAGTCTACTCTCTTCTAGATTCCCATTGATGGCTATTTCTTCATGCTCAATGCCCAAACCTGGACATGGTGCTCCAATCAAAGTTTCAGCGAAAGTCTTGAGATATCACAAGTTATAGTTCACAGAATCACACAGGATCACTTAGGTTGAAAAAGACCTCCAAGACCGTTGAGCCAAACCTTTGACTGATCACCACCTCATTTACTAGACTGCAGCACTACATGCCACGTCCAGTTGTTTCTGGAACACCTCTAGGGATGGTGACTCCACCACCTCCTTAGGCAACCAATGTCCACTGCTTGGAAAAACTGCACATTTATATGCTTTCTTTGTATTTCAGGTTGGAAAGAACATTTCATCCTTCTGTGGGTTAGTGATTTGCTAATACTCAGTCGAACACTGGAGTTATATTTAGCTGATTCTGAGAATGTTCAGCACATGATGCCTCCAACTGGCTAACCCCAAGGGATATTTTCAAAGCTGTGAAGTTCTGATAATGGCATCATGGCAGTAGGGTTGAAAAATCATTCTTGAGTTGAAGATTAAGAAATCCTTGTGAGGGGAAGGATTTGAATCAAAATAACTCTTTTAGTCTGGCCTGGGTTCTAAAAGCCAGCTCTTCCTCTGTGGAAGCAATCTGAGAACATAACAGAAATAAGATCCCCATTTATTTGACTGCAAAGCCTATGAAAAACACTAAAGACAATGTGGAAGAAACACACTGAGCTGCCTGTCCAAACTCCTCTGTGTATATTTTCACGTGATGTTTCTGTAACTGTCAGTGAAAGTGATGATCCCAAATTTCCACTGTTACAAAAGTTTCCTTGCTTCTCTGTGAGAATCAGAACTCCTGTGGTCCCTAAGCAGATTATCTGCTTTGCAATAACATATATACCAAGAGCCTCATCTGTGTTCCTGATAACGTTGCAGAATGCTGGGAACTGGGACAGGATTTGCAAAGAAAATGTGAAGGATGTGTGCTTTAGGACCTCTTCTGAGTTATGTTATGTTGGCCTTTATGGGAAACTTACTTATGTGCACTATTCAAAAAAATGTTATGGTTGGGGAGAAGTTTCCATTTTGAGGCAGGTTAGAGACAAATGATCAGTTTCTGCATTGTTTTGCCATGTAGAATTTCATTTAGCATCAAAGAAAAGGCATTGCCTGCAAAACAGAATGCAATTTGGCCCAATATTTGTAATTAGGAAAATATTAAGAGAAGATACAAGAATGACAAACTAAAGAGCAGCAATGGTTGAATGTCTATGCACTACAAAACTTCTGGCTGATGGAAGAGGCTGGGCTGTGGTACACCCTGCCCTGTGGTCTGTGGGAGTACAAGGCTGTCCTATCACACCTTCCCCAGCACTGAGGTGGGAGGCTAAAAAGTCCTGTTGCCCCTTGTCCCACCCTGAGAGTGTGGGGTGCTCTGTGGAGAATTCAATGACCTTTGGCCTTGCCAGCAGTGCATCATCACCCTGGCAGACAGAGGCTGGAGATTGTTTTCAGGGGGCTCAGGCTGTTCTAGCTTCTGCACTTCTAAAACTGGAGATCATGTCTTGCCCAGCGTGTTAGTTTTCTCAGACTGATCAGCTTCACAGTGTCGTGGCTCCTCATGACACACCAGTGTGATATTAATAGCAGGAAAAGGTAGGTGAAGTCAAAGATGAAGGTGGAAGAAACACAAGCATCCTCTTCTGTACCAGGCTGTCTGGTCCCTTGCAGTGGGTGTAAACTAACACAATGCTGGGAACCTGAGTGGATTTGCCCTCTGTGCCTTCGCAAGTAATGGGAAGTTGCTTATGATGTTTCTGCCAGTGAGTTGATGTATTTGTTTGGATAAAAGCTTTTATAAAAATTTATAATTAGAACACCTAAAATGTTGACATGTGTTATTCCCAAAGGAACGAATTTAAAGACTGTTATTTGTGTTAGAGCTGAGGACTTTGGTTGTACTGGTATATTCAGTTCTTCAAAGAGAGTCACTCTGAGTACAGCTTTGTCTGTAGGAACGTTGGTGCTCTGCCATGGTCTTGGGAACAGGGAGGCTCAGTCATAAACAAAAAGATTTACCTGTTCCTACCATCATTCTTCCTTGTTAAGCTGGCGAGGTCATTGCAGAGGGATGACTCTGCTATGTCCCTCAATAGAAAGAAATACTTCTGAGACAGAGTAACCAAAAATAAACAAAAGGTGAAAATAATAGGAAATGAAAGTAATTACAGGGAGTAAATCCTGATACAACTTTTTTATCCAGGTTTAATTTCCCACTGACATTAAATCAGTTATTTCTTTTGGTTTCTGCCATATTTACATCCTGAAGCAGACAAAACATTCAGAAAAATTGAAATTAAGAATGTTGGAAAGCTCAAAAACTGGTAAACAAGCTGCTTTTTTCTTGCTTTTGCCCGATGGACCTCAGTGTCGAAAACATCAAGCATATTTGTTCTTTTTTTTGATGTGATTAATGGCCTATTCTTTCAATGTGCTTCATGCACTGGTCAAGAATTGGCAAGTGATAAAATGTTATTTGGTGGCTTTTTAGAGCCACTGCCAAAACATGTGATTGGCAGCCCTTGAGATAAGTAACTAAGTGGCTGTCCTTGCAGCTTGAGAAGGACTTGAGGATTTCTTCCTCATCAACTTTGACTTTTCAGAATAAGCTGCTGGCATGGTTCTCGTTGAGTCCTCGCTCTGCAGGATGATCTCTGCCTCTTTCCAGATGCTTCATTAGAATTATTTGAGACAAGGAAACCGCCGGAGCACTGGCTGTCACTGCTACTGCCCTGCTGGCTTTGCTAGATGCTGATCTGTACCATGGCAACAGTAAAGTTGTCTCTATTGCTTTCAACCTTTTCATATTCTTGCTGTGCTTTCTTTTGATTTTCTGACACATGCTGTCACTTAGTAATAATAAAGCTGTCAATGGTATCAACAACTGATCTTTTAATATGGGGTCAAGAAGACTGACAACAGCAAAGGGGATGCCAGATTTCTAGTGGCAGGTTAATTTATTCAGAGTATTCTGAACATTTTTTCTGTTCCTGTTACATGCAGATGATGCCCAGCAAGGCCAGGGCCTGCAAGATGGGGTGCAGGTTGCAGAAGGATGCAGTGTGCAGGAATTCTGTTAAGTAAATGATTTAGCTACAAGCCAAGCTAATAACTAAAAGCTGTTTGCTAAATATCCTGAGGCAGAGCCTGTAGGAATAAGCTGGAATTGCTATTTATTTGAATAGGCTATGAATCAAGTTTTCAATTCCCCATCCATATTCCTAGGTGGTCTCAGCAAATAGATAAGCTGTTTCAGAAGAGCCCAGCACAGCAGCAGGCTTTCCTGGGAAGAATCATTTCCAGAGGATGCTGGGTGCTGCTTTGGGCTGAAGCACATTACAACGTTTATTTTAAAGAGTATTTTTCCAATCTCCTACAAGCAGATCTGTTGGTAAGTGACACCCAGGAAACAGTACACTGGAGAGAATTAATTTGCTTCAGTACTTTAGAAGTGTAACTGTAATCTTTGTGTTTTTTTTTTTTTTAATTTATTTTTATAATTGTATATTTATTGTGACGTTATTAGCAATTTTAAGTCTCTCTTTTGTGTTCAGCAGACATATGGAGCATCTAGTTTATAGACGGGAGAGGTCATTGCTTTCTGAAAAGGAGGTATCCTCAGGTATCTCTAAAATGAGGCATTAAAGTCTGCTAGCCACTAATGATATCTAGAAAAGCAGGCTTATGAGATGCCACGTAATTTGAAAGTATTTTATATATCACTTGAAGATTAACAGGGGATTTTTCCTGATACTGGATTGAAGTAATCAGAAAAAGAGTTATCTGTAATTTGCAGAAGAAGACCTGAGTAGTCCTCACTGATATTTCATCATCCCTTTGCCAAGTTTTGTTTGTCACCAAGGAGGGCAAGCACAATAGAGAGCAATGGTTTTCAGCTGAAGTGAAAGGCAAAACATAGATTACATTTTGAAATATAGTAAATTTTGTTAACTTCTGTAAATTTTTTTAGAGCTGAGAGTGTAGAAGAGATCAAGAATAATATGGAAAATTAAGCCATCCACAAGCAAATTGGATGACTTAAAAAAAAATTAGTAATCTTTATGCTTCAATGCATAGGCCAGTGACAGGGTATAGGAAGACAATTTCATCATTCTGTTTTCTCTGAAGCATCAAGTAGTTAATTAAATTGGACTGATTTTTTTCCACTGTGTCAGTCTCTATGTTCATGTGACAGATAAAGACTGTGCATAACAAATCATGCATTTAAAAACCAGCTTCACAATCTAAACCAAATGATTTTCACCTTTTAGTCTCTTCTGCTCTCTCATGGCTCTCTTGATATAGGCCTTCTTAACAATGTCAGGCACTTCCCAGGATTTTGCCCATGACCTGGTCCTTCCGAGATATGTTTCAGTGTCTTGGCTCAGGTCAGCTGCAGGATGTGCTGTGTCTCAGGAGCGCAGCTGGAGATCGAGTGCCGTGCATCAAGTGCATCAGACTGGCGAGTCTCGTTTCCCCTCTCCCCATCCTGACCTTTCCTTATGCTGTATCTTACCAGGCAGAATCACTGCTTGTTTCTGGTTCCTCCTGGTGCCTCTTGACATTCAGAGGGGCATGCGTAGGGTATGGAGCAGCAGTGCTCAGGCTCTGCTGTCTGACCCTGTACATCTCTCAGTATGCTTTTCCCATCTACCTACCACACTGTTACACATGTCCTAGCTCTTATCCTACCAAATCCCAGCTGACATTGGTTTACATGCCTGCTGGCACGGGCATGGTTATTTTTGTTCTGTTTACGACAGTGAACAATTCTGCCTTTGATTGCGTTGTTTTTTGAGTATATTCACAGTTAACTTCTCTTTTCACTTCAGGCTGAAAGCTGAGTTAAAGCATTAGTACAAGGAGAAGATGCAGATTCATATCCTGGTCTCCTTTTCTATCAGATGAAATACTCAAGCAAGTAATGCACCCTCTCTCAGCAACCCGACATCAGTTTACTTCTCTGAGCATATTTGTTAGAGGGCCAGCATCCTTCCTGGTGTGACAAACCATTTCTTCTCATAAATCTGGTAATTCTGACTTGTCTCAACATAGTGTTGCAACCTGACAGCTTCTTCTCTGCACCCTTTCTGCTTCCATTGTCGAATACTCACCCTGTGCAATCCACAGGACTATATAAAGGATTTTCCCATGAAAAAGAGAGTTACAGAGGAGTTAAGGAAACACTCCAAACCTCTAAAGCTCACCTTTTTCAAAGGTGGTCAAGGACTGCAACTTTTGACTGATACTTTTGAAAACTGTGTGCATCACAACTAAGGGAACATGACCAGACAAGTGCTTTGCTATTTGCAATGTTTTTTGTTTTTGTTGTTTTTGTTTTTGTTTTGTTTTTTGTTTTTTTGTTTAAGAATTGACAGATGGCACCTGAAGAAGAACATGTCCTATGAACAAACATGAAGAAGATCACTAAAGTCCCATAGGCAAATAATCATGGAAGGCAATAATATTGGTTACTTAAATAACATGTTAAGGCGTTTGAACTAGTAGATATTTCCAGATTTAGACTAGCACTGTTGTTGTTAGGGCACACATATTAAAATATACTAAATTCAGCAATAATTCCCAAAGTTATAGTATCACAGACAGGAATTTCTCATGAAGTTTTGGTGACCTTTATGGATTCTCCTGATGATGTGCAGAGACTATGACAGAACAAGTCTTTCAGAACAGATGAAGAGTAGCACAAAGAGGTGGGGCTTCTGGGAATTGGTATTTAATTTGTTTCTTCAAGATCAGACTTTCATGCTATATATGAGCAAAGGGCTATTTGAAAAGAGTAATCTGTAATTACAGTAACTTATTAAACTTAAGTGAAAAATTATGCTTTATTTAACTGCTTCCAGGAAGTTTATCCTGCATTCATTCAAGGTAATTTTCATATCATCTCCTTGATCCAGGAAAAGATTTCTCTGAAATAAAAGGATAGTTAATTTGAAAGAGAAGGGATCAAAGAATTCCTTTTAATTGCTTTAAATGGGTATGAGAAAACTGTGAGGTCAGTTTCTCCTCTGACTTATTCTTTTAATCTGCCATTGTAAGGATTTTTGTACACTGTTTTCCAGGTGACATGAGTCTGCAAGTCCAGTTAATAATTATATTAATATCTGGTAATAATGAGGAGAATACCCCTCTGTATTGCATACATCCTATTGGGTTGAAAGGTATGATATGGTTTAAGCTAATCATCAAGGCTTTCTCATTCCCTGTTCTGGACAGAGGTAGGAATCTCCAAGGAGTGAACCATGCCATTGTAAGACAGGTCTTTGATTTAACATGGTCTCATTTTTGCTTTAGTTTTCCACAAAAAGTAGTGGTGTTCAGTGGATGTATCAGGTTGGTTCAGAAGAGCTCCTACCTCAAAATTCAGGAATCTGCATTAGGGTCATGGACCCCAGTTTCCAGGGATATCCAGGAATAAGAATTTGCCTTTGGAGCAAGACAGATGAACTGTGGCAAACGTAAGCAGATTTCTAGCTTGTTTCCACTGGGGCAGAACTGAAATCCAGCCCTCTTTGTGGGTGTTTTCCACTCAACACACTGACAAAATCTGAAGAAAATTGTTCCACTAGGACTTTTTAATGTGTAGCTTCAGAGACATGAATAGACTTGAATTTGGGAGCATTGGATTCAGGTTTCAGTTTTGTGGCTGTGTGACTGGATGAATAGTATTTCCTCTGTTTTTTGTTGGTCCTTCAGTTCTTTATCTGTTGTCCTCTTTCTGGTGACATCCTCTACTGTACTTCCAAGAGATACCACCAGAGTAAAAACAATAATAGCATGTATTTATTAAGCCAGTCTGCTCCTACATTGTATCATTTGTTATGCAGGCTGATAAATACTTCTCCATTTCACACTTAATGATGCATTCATTTAAAATAAACTTTCATGTAATTCAATACATTATTTCTTCATTAAAGAAAAGCTATCTGTTTTATCTGATCAGTGTTAATGATGTCTGAATACTTAATCTAGACTTGCTTTTCCTACAATAACATGTACATTTGCATGAGCAACATTAGAATACCTAGAGATCATTATGCATCCTCTATAATTTGAAAATATAGTCAAACTCTAAAACACAGCAGGTGCTGGTGAGGTAAGTGGAACTGTGTTTATCTATTAACAGCAGACAAAGAATTAACTGAGTGGCCAGCTGGCTGGGAAGCAACTTGCCAGAATACCTGACTGGACAGGGACCTGAGCAACCTGCTGTAGGTGACCCTGCTCTGAACAGGGGCTTGGACTTGGTGATCACAGACACCCCTTCCAAACTCAGCTATTCTGTGATTCTTAGGAGCTCATCCACTATAAATACAGAAGAAAAATGGCATGTAAACATTGTTATATGGTTGCTATGTTCACTTCTGGATGTTCTACCTAAACCTAAAGTAAGAATCCTAAAGTATCTGCCCACGCTGGTTTTAGTTCATTAACAGCCGTAAACAAATACTTCTCAGAATAAGTTTTTATTTTGAGGTTTTTCCTCCAGGCTAAGGCTCAATAACAACCTAAAATGTACATGCAGAAGAAATGAAATCTAATTATTTATTTGTAGTTCTTATTGCCTTCTCCCATTAAACCTGTGAAGCAAATAAAAGCCCAAGTAGAGATGAAATTTCTGTATTACAGTAGAAGCAATGAAGCATAACCATCTGTAAGAACTGACCAACTGTTAGCACAGTGCCTTGGAGATAATAATTGCTATTAATTCTCTTTCTCATATTTCACTCGCCTTGTACATGATTACTTCACTAAAAATAGGCTAATTCTGTCTTCTCATTTGTGGGTCTCACTGCTTGGTCCCACAACTTCACACCAGAATAATTGCGCTACTAATACGGATTCACACAGACAAAAGGAAAGTTAGGCCCTCCTTCTGGACATCAGGCAATAGTCATGAAACTATTATTTCCTTTAGCTTTAAGAGATACTTCATTTTTCTTCAGGAGTCAAAAACCTGTGCTTCGTTCCATACATGCAGCTCTCACTGCAATGATGGGGCTTTCAGTTAGATAAAATGTAGTCCAAGGTGTGTTCTGCCACCAGGAGATAACATGTCTTTTCATTTTCACAGTAAAGTGCCACCTGTTGCAAGATAAAATACTCCTGAGAATTTCTTTAAATGAAGCAAGGATATATTTTGAATTCTATTTAGCACTGGACTTAGCATTTCTTATACCCCAGTTAGGGGTTCAAATAAACTTAAAGAACAAATAGATTTTGCATAGCTTTGGGCACAAGGGTAAATTTCATGTGGTCTGACTGTCTGTCAAGCCAGCTTTGTTCCTGGATGATCCCTGTATTCCAGCGGAATTGATTTCTCTTTGTGTCCTTATGAGAATCCTCCCTGTTAATATCATTACCTGCCTCACAGGTGAGGATGTGCCCTTTTGACATGGATTTTGTTCATTCTCCTTTAATGCTCCAGTTGTGTAAAAATGCATGTATTGCAAGAGAGACACATAGTTCTGTTGCAAATTAAAGAAAGATAAGGCTAATATTCATGGAATCATAGCATCATGGCATGGTTTGGGTAGGAAGTTGGTTGGATGGTCCTGGGGAGGGACCACCAGGGAGGGACCACCAGGCACCTTTCACTGGACCAGATTTCTCAGAGCTCCATCCAACCTGGCCTTGGACATTTCCAGGGATGGGGCATCCACAGCTTCTCTGGGTAACCTGTTCTAGCAATTGCTAGTAATTTCTGCTGTCTGATCCAACCCGTTTCTCTATGAACGTAACTCTGCCTTCTAGGAGAGCCCAGTGGACATCAGGGACCCTGTGCAGATACATGAAGCTGCCTGATGAATCCACACATTTTCTTGCTGGAACTTATGGCAGTGCAACAAGCATGGTAGCCAGGGCAGGGAAATTATTGGTTGCTTAATCTTGCCTCCACTGAAGCCACCACTAAAATTCATTTAGATCATTTTTTCCTTATCTGCATTTCTGTTTAGGGATCCACAAAGGCTGCTCAGGTTTACCCAAGCATGTGTTCTGACCTTAACAATATATAAATTAAGGCCAGATGGGGCCATCCTTTAGTCCAACCTTTTCATACTACAAGTCATAGCACTGTGCTGACTTCATGTATGCCTGATCTAGAGCAACATTATTGGATATTTTCAAATATGCATAGAGGAGGACTCTACTATAACCCCTAGGAAGCCATTCCTAGGTAATTGGGTAATTGCTCATGCAGTTAACTTCCACTCCCATCTATTGGATCCTTATAACTTGTGCTTTTTCAACATAATGAAGAAAAATAGAAGTAACTGTCAAAAAAACCCATTATGACATTTTCTGAGATATTAAAAAATGATGATCAAATCTGTCTCTAAAATATCCTTCTTGGAAAATTGAGAGATTTTATCTGTTTGGCAGCTTTTAGTCCACATAATATGTGCCATGTTGATATTCTGTGGTTATATTTTGTTTAAAGTGTCATGCAGTCTTAAGTCAACTTGTTTACTTATGTTTGCTGTTGTTATGTTCATACTAGTCTTTTTATCATCCAAATATATAAACTCATGAAAAAAATTCATTCAGCTGTTTCACCAAATCTGTTTTCTATAAATCCACATCGATATTAAAAGCTTGCATTAACTTCTGTCATTCTCTATTAACTGAGTGTATGTCACATGCATTCCTACTTTTCTGGGGATCAATGTCAAGCTAACAAGCTTGTAAGTGCACAGGTCACACTAGCAGAACACTATTTCTCTGAATGTCAAGACCATTTAAAAGGCACTAGGTCTTTTAAAGTCCACAGTTCTTGAGGACTGAATCAAAAACCTCAGCATGAATAAGCCAGAAAACTCCTTGTCTGGTTCCAACAAACTCTCACGTGCAGTTTAGACAGACATGCTTAAATAAATGTCTGACTTTATTAACTGCTGATTAACATTGTCACTTCTTGTTCTCTTGAAATAAAAGTATTTTGTCATCATTTGATATCAATCTATTTTTTTACCCAAGGAAGAATGGAATCACCTATTGAACACTTCTGCCTACTTTTCATAATTGCCCAAGACTAAAGTTTATATACAGCACAAAAATTTAATTGTTTTAAAAGTGTGTATTATACTTGAAATGCTTAACACCCAGCATGTTATTCATAAGTCTGAAGGCCATGGAAGTGTATTTGTGGCTTTGTTTTCCTCTTTAATTTTCTTAAATTTCTGGAGCGTAATGTGGATATGCTTATTTGCATTGTTACCATTATCCCTACTTTACTTTCTCTCTTCTTTATCTACCTCTAGCTGGTTTGCTAATTAGCCTTATTTGTCATTAGGATGTTGGCCATTTGGACACCTTGGAAAGTGTTCTAAACTCCTCTGAATGGTCATTCATGTCTTTTTACTTCAGTCATTCTCATGGCTGATTTAGTGGATAACAATCTTTGGCTTCATGCCATGTTTAGTGGTCAAGACATTTGCCATATGAACTGTAATCAATGCAGAAGCACTTCTTCTGGAGTAGCCACTCTAATTGGAGCAACCTTTTCTGTAACCACCTTTATTTTCTGTGTCAAGTTGAAGCCTAATAGAGATTTTTTTCCACAAGTTAAGAAGGTGAGACATATATTTTTGGAAATTTTAGGCAGCACTTAGTACTGGCAGCATAAAAAACTGAGCACATGCCACTTAAATAAAAGGAACTATCAGAGCACTTTTCTTCCTGATGTATGAATTACAATATTTTTGAAGGAGCTCCTGTGTAGCAGATACCAGCTACTGTTCTTGACAATAATAGCCTCTACCCTTCTTTCTGGGAAATGGACTGTTTTTACCTAGAATTAATTAACTAACTCTATCTGAGATTTCTGTGCAGAGAAGTCAATTTGCAGGTTTTCTTCACTAACCAAGTTGAGAGTTTTCCTCTTCTAATTGTCTTCCATGGTAAAGGTAATTGTTTCATTAGGAGAGGGTCCCTGTGTGCAGCTGGCTGGTTTGCAGAGCAGAGGGCTGGGTGGGATGTGTCTGCTTTCTGCACTAGAAAAAGCGACAAGGAGATGTCACTGTCATCAGAAAAAACAACTCTGTGGATATAAAGTGTCAGTATAACTGACAGAGGATCCTTTCTAATTAACAGATAGGTGATCACTCATTTCCATGGGCTTTATGGTTAACATTTGATGAGCATTTTAGGATTTGAAAAGCCCCCAAAATCTGTACCTTGACTTCCTTTAATTAAGAGGTTTTGAGCGAGTTTCTCTCCACTGTAGCTGAGTAAATCTGCTAAATGTACCCACAGTACCTTTTACACAATGCTTCATTTGGTGTGGTTAAAAACTGTGCTTGCTTTCATACCCATTACTTTCCTTTTGCTGAACTGGCTATCGAACGGTACAAGGCTGTGATTTTGCTTCTTGAGTCACTCCAGCCTTTCCTTCCCTAGAAGGGCATTTTCTTTTCCTAATTCTTTTGTGTGTTGTGCTTTTCAATGCATTGCGTGGTTATCTGTAGTGCTCAAGCTTCAAAGCACACAAGTCATACAAGTGAAAAAGCCCTGCTGTTAATTGTTAAAACCAAAGTTACGGTTAATCTTAATATTTCAGCTTCCCATAGTGGCTGTTACCAGACAATAAAATCCCTCTTGTTCCTTTCACCTACTCTGACAAAGCGGGCTTTCATGTAACACCCAGAGTGGTAAGTGGGTTAGACTTGCCTTCCAAAATCTGCAGCCCTGTAGGTGGATTCTTTCTAAAGACTTTGATCTCTGAAGAGCACGCTATGAGATGTTACAGTCTGCTCCTTACAGACTATTAGAGATAATAAATAATTCAAGAAGAGCTCAGGGCCTACAGCTATACTAACTTTACATATCCCATTGAAATTATTGGGGCTGCAGACTGGAGGAAAGTTTGCTTCCTTTGGCCAACCGTGGTGACTTTGAATTGATGAACTTCCTCTGGACTTTTCCTTACCTTTTCTTTACTTTTGCCCATGTTGCTGCTGCCCATGGAGTCCAATTAAAACAGAGTTCAGAGACTTCTTGTAGCTTTTGGGATCAATGTCATCACTTCCCTGCCTTCCCAAACAGGGAGCTGAAGGAAATGGCTTTAGGTGTCCTATTCTTAGCAGCTATTAAAAAATGTCAGGAGCACCACTGAGCTGTCTGTGGTAACAGGCTTCTTACACCAGCCCACGTATGGGGGAATTTTCAGTACTGTGATTTCTGTAAGAATATAGCTGTTTAAGCAAATATCTCTGCTAGTACGAAACTAACCTGACCTGTGCAGAATGACATTATAGAGGGATGATAGATACAGTGATACCTGTGGTAATATTTCACCTGAAACTCTGCATTTTCCTAGAATTTGAGGCTAATGCAGTTGGACAGATAAATTAATAATCTTCCTTCACCTAAACAAGGAATCTATTCTTAATGCAGGTGTATTTGTATTTCACCAGTACTTGGATTTAAAAAAAATTGTCAGCATTTCATAAATACAGCATTCAAACTCATGCCATTGCCACTGACATAGGCATAGTAAGAAAGGCAGTTTGTTTCCTTAATGAATTCATTTTTTGGGTAGAACTCGTGTGTGTCACAATTTAAGATAGAAAGTGAAAATAAGGACATTGTAGGTATATGTGGGGAGGATCTGAGCTGGAAAATTTCTCTGAATTCAGTTGAGATCAGCCAAACATTGCCTTGCCTTGCTACCTCTGCTATGCTATGCTGTGCTGTGCTATGCTATGCTATACTATGCCATGCTGTGCTGTGCTGTGCCAATTTCTCAACATCACAGTGCTTTCTAGCAATGAATTCTTTGACATAACTAATACATAGCATGCTTTTTTCTGTTCCTTTCCATTGAACAAAATTTTCCAGGTGGTAGTTTAATTTTGAATGCCTAAAGAAGATACATTGATATGCATAGGTGTGACTTTTTAGAGGAGACAGGGTCAAAGAAATGTGCTTTGTGCTGGGAGTAGCAGGCAGGAAAGCTGGGGACTATCTTTAGTTTCAGTGCAAGTGCACCTCAATATTCAGTGCTGTCTTTTGAGAATGTTTGGGAGCGTTTTCCCCTGCTACAGAGGAGTTCTTGTTTGTGCCTTGGTAAGTTCTATTGTGCTGGAGACATGAATTTTCAGATGGAGACTTGATGTAGAAGTAGGTGCAGGCTGCATTGTGCCTTAGAGACCTGTGTGGGATCTTGATTTTAGATTTATTACTTGGAAACCTGAGAGAGGGAGTGTGCGAGAGTGAGAGCAGTTGTGATTTGTCTCTTAGAGCTAGTGTGGCTGGGGATATCTCAGACGTGTAGCTTGTGTGCTAACTGTAATCTTGCAAATCCTGAAAGAGTCACATCCAGGGCGTTGTTTATTTGACACGCTTCATCAACAACATTGCTGACATCATTGCTATTATATAGCAATGGAACAAAGAGATGGCAAAGCTGTGGAAGCCAATGGCCAGATCACAGTTTTCAGGAAACGGAGTCTTTTAACCAACCACAGAAAGTTAAGTGATTTGGGGCCTCTGATGCTTTCTTGTTTTCAGAAAGTCAAATTTTCATTTCTTGCAGTGTGATATGATCATATTGAGTTCCAGGAAAATTGAGAGTGGAATACATTTTAACTTTGTCAAGGAATTTACTGTTGATATCACATAGTTTTCACCATAGAAACTGGATGGAACAAAAGAATGAATGATTATCCTTAAAATTTCATTGTGAAAATACTTCATGTGTATCAAATAACTTTGCTACTTGGATGGAGGTAAACAACTGCTTAAAGAAGTGTTAGTAGAAACCAAATATCCAGAATAGCAATCATGTCATTCTTATTGGTACAAGTGCTACATTTCCAGCAGGTGGTAGGACTGGAGAATTTGGCACAGGCTGAATTTGTGGCAGAGTGGATGTAGAAACATGGCTCAGAGAGTAAAGTTTCAAGCTGCACACTTAACTTGCTTAAAAAATTCCACATTTCCAATTACTGCAGTGAGTTCAAACCTCAGAGCTGAAAATACTGCTCATGCAGCACTCAGAATTGCTTCCTCTGAAAGATGAAGGGCAACATTCAGGCTTGGGAAATTTCTTGAATTAGCTTAAGTAGTTTGGAAAGCTGAAATTATGAAACTTGAAAAGGCTCTGTAGCAATTAGATCAAACTTAGTCTTCTTGATAAAACACAGCATCTAATTTTCACTGACGAGAACAGATAGTAGAGATGAAAATGATTAAGTAAGATGGATTAATCTATCAGATTGTCTTCTTGTCTGTAGCACAGCTTTCTAAGAGCTTTCATCCAACTGTATATTCAGTGCTACAAGAGAAAGATCTTCCATAAGCTTCTCTGACATGCTGTTCCAGTGTAATGAGCTTTCCAATTAGTTAACAGTTGCTAATATTCAGGGTCCTTTTTCTTTCAAATTCCATATGGTGATAATCCTAGCTTTATGACCTACAACCCAATCTTACTGAGAACTTCAGGACTATTAATAGAGCTGGTCAAAATGCAGAATTCCCATCCATAGGGCTTTTTCTCACTATAGTACTTGTTTTTGTTCTGAGCTTGGAACTGCAGAAATTTTGAACACACCTTTTTAAAGAGAACATGAAATGTTAAAATAATTTTGCATGGTTTTGAAACACTTTTTGTCTGTAAATCACATGGTTTCCCCTTCATGTTTTAATGAAATGGTGCTATACTCTGAATGAGGAAAAGAATAAGCACTGTGTAATATCAAGAGGTTCAACTGTTTACAGTATTGATGTCTTGGATCATTTTCCTCTATATTGAAAACATTTGATCCTAGCACACAATATGGTGCTAAATAAATGAGATTGCACAAACAAATTTGTTTTCTTCAAAGCATTTTTTTTTTTTTCTGGGAGAATCCTGTCCCAAAACGTTTTGACCAGAACTTGTCGTGGCCAGAATTACAATTCAGATCTCTCCACTAAGCAAAGCAAGTTCAAACTCTCAGGCCATAGAAACATTATCCAGGTTTCTTCCCCAGAAATTGCAAATTTGAAGACACTTCAGAAGCACTGTTTGTACACATTTTTCTATCTATAGCTCTGAATCTATAGGTAATTGTAGCAGAAAACTGAAGGTAGCTCTGATTCCTCTCTGATTTTCTCTGCTATTAATGACTAGCAACTTAAGTTGATGCAGTTATAAACAGAAGTGACTGATGAAGTGACGTCTGGGTCCTGAAAGCCAGAAGCTGAGTTAAGGACCCATAGGTCAATATCTACATCTATGAAAGGCTGTTGGGGATGATGGAAGTTCAAGAGTCGATTTTAGCTAAATGGAAAAGTCTGTTACATTTATATTCTGTATTTATATATTCTAGAGTGTGCATACAAATACATACTATCTTTTCTCTCAGATATCTTCTGTTATGTTGAAAGCACATAGTTCATCCCTTTTTACTAAATTCCAGTAGGTTAAACAATCTGCTAACATTGTCTCCAGAGTGTCTGATTACAATAAAAACCTGTTTGGTCCAGATGGGTGACCAAAGGGAGGATCATTTCCAGTTCACCAGCTAGTGTATTAGTCAGCATTTTAAAATCCATGATGAAATATGGGATGAGTAGAACAAATACCCCCTGTATCACATCTTTGCTTTTCTTCTCTCTGAGAGCTACCCAGTGACTGCCAACGTAGCAGCTCAGGAGCTGTATCATCTGTGAAGTGAGAAAAACAACATCAGCATTCAAGTATGATCTTTAAAGATTTTAAAAATCACAAAAAACATTATTAGTATCTAGAGACATCCTCACTGGTCTAATATTTTTGTAGTTATGCTCATATTAAAGGAAAAAGGGAACACTCACAGTTATTCCTCTGAGGAGAGAACCAAATCTGTCTCCCTCTGCATTCAGTGACATTTTCAGAATGGATGTAAGACCAGGATTGACAGTCATAGTCATTTATATGAAAAACATCTACCTGTGAGGCCAGACTGACGTGGTGTGCAATGAATTCCCCAAGTCCCCTTTTAATTAATGAGTCCAACATTCATATGGAGATAATTGCACATAACACATTATTTGTGTTCCATTAAATTAAACGGAGCCATTTCCATCTGAGAACAGGTTCCAAACATCTGCTTCTAAAAAGCATTATTATTGTTTATTTGTACAGGACTAACCATGTGCCAGCTACTTTACCAGCACAGAGGAGCCAGGCCCTGGCTTCAAAAAGTTTGCAAACTAAAGAGACTCTGTGAGGACTAAGAGAGAGGAAGGTGAATGAAAGGCAGCAGCACTGTTGGGATAAAGAATTTCCCTTGATTCCATCCAAGCTCTGATTTTTGCAGTCATAGTAAAAGACCTCATTCATTGAATATATACTGTCTCTACACAGAATGAAGAATCCTCATCCTCATCCAAATTCGGCTACTTGAAGGAAAATCTAAGCATGTTTGGTCTCCTCTAATCACTGGAGAGAGACAGGCACTTCCAAGGGATGATCCATCCTATCCTGAACAGGGCAGGAGGGATAAATTCAGGTTCCTTCTCTGGTTTTAGCATAGCAGGATCCTAATGGTCAGCTTAAATTAAACTCCTAACTTTCATATGGCTGAAGTTGGAGGAAACAAGCCTTACCTGCAGGCAGCGCTCTTGCTCAGTCCAGTTGCTGCTGAGTGTGCTAAAATGGCTCCACTGCTCCAAATCAGAGTCTGGAAGAGATCCTGTTGGGAATGACCATCAGATTCATGTCCCAGCACACACCACTTGTATCGTTGAGACTCTGTTCACTGGCTCCACACATGCTGCAGGTGGTGCTGCCATGCTCAGCCTGGTCAGAGAGGGAGTTCCTGGAGAGGGATTCGGTTTGCATTGCACTTCTAGCAGTATGGATCTCTGGAGCCTTCTGTGTCTCCACGGGCAGCTGCCTCTGACACATCTAGTGTGTGAGCTTCTATTTGGGCATGAACATGTAATGGAGTGTGCCTCTGGCACCCACTGGGACTTGCACAGAGGAAGCACGGCTCTCACTTCACTGCAACATATGGCAGAAAATATCACGGGGAGAGAACATTGGAATAAACACACTGGGGACAAAAATTTGCTAATTCTGTAAATCTGTAATTCTTTCTAAATATGCTGACCACACTAGGGAAGCTTAGAGATGTGACATGACCTGGGTTAAGGGTGATCAGGAAAATTTGCTGTTATTAGTCCATCAACACGTCCCCTGCATTGACTGTGGCTGGCTGAAGCTTCTCTTCTGCAGATTGTCATGAGACCTGCTAGCCAGGGCAATACTCTCATGTGCTTGATTCACTGCATCACGCACCTTTCTACCAGAGCACCTTTCTGCTGAGAGGCCAGTTTCCCTCCTATATCCTCAGCTTCTATATACATGTGAGAAGGAAGACTGAGGAAGGAGACTTGACCTTCAAGGGTCTTTGCTGTGCAAGGAATATATACACTCTTTTTGCAAAGCATGAAAAGCCAGGAGAGTTTCAAGTTCCTTTTCAGGAACAGCTCAGAAATATTTTGCTGCATTTGAATCAAATACAAAAGACCATTTTCTTCATGTCTTGATGGACATATACCTTGGCAGTTTTCTTGGAGTCTGTTGGGAGAATACATGGCAAATATCAAACAGGTAACTGCAGGACAGGAGAAAGGTAGGACCAGCACATTGTTTTTTGATGTCTTTTTTTCTGCCAAGGAGCAGTAAAGCTCCTGTCTGAAGTCAACGTGACTGTGGGGCTACTGGAGGAAGTAGCTACATATTAGTGGCAAAAAAGCATTTTTGAATCGGTGTTTAAAATCAGTCTGTAGTTCAGTGTAACATCCAGAGAGAGCCAGCAGGCCTGCCTGGCTCCATTTTTCTCTAGGCAAGGTGGGGAGGTGGGCATTTTCCTGGGTCATGTGAAGAAGGGTTGTTGCCACTGTCACATGGCCACACATAAAACAGCCAGGCACTGATAATGGAGGAAAGAAAAACTGCTTAGCTTACAGAGAAGAAATTTAGCTTTTTCTGAGTGCTTAATTCTGAAAACTTAACACGCAGTGGAAATTGATACCTCTGCTTTGGTACAGAACGATGCAAAGCCAGTGCGTTATCAAGAGTGGCTATGACAACTGTTAGGGTGGTGGCAAGTAAAGACAACTCTTGTATGAAACTAATTATTTTTTTAGTGTACCCTTTCTCCATCAATTGTATTTTTTTTCCCTACTAGTAGATTCTAATGTCTTTGGCTCTTTGCTTTGTTTTGTTTTCTTCAGAGTCCAGCCCAGCATATAATTTGTGCTCCAATGTCCTAAGCTGGTGATTACTATCTTTGCTGCTATAATTCAGAATATCACCTCATATCTGTACATGTTTTGTGCAGATTTGCACAGCAGCATCTACTGTCTCTGTGGGCTCTGGTGTGGGTTTTTTTTGTAGCTTTCTTGTTTGTTTATTTGGGTTTTTTGTTAGTTTCGTTGTTTGTTTTTGCTTTTTCCCCTAAGGAACATCTTCAGTATTTCCCTGGAAAAAAAATTTGCAAAATTTTTTTTCAGTAGTATCCCTTTGATTCATTTTGGTTTAGGACAGGAGCAAATGGCTTCAAGTTGTGCCAGGGGAAGTTTAGATTGGATAATAGGAAAAAATTCTTCATTTAAAAGTTGGTCAAGCATTGGAACAGTCTGCCCAGAGAAGTGATGGAATCCTGTCTCTGGAAGCATTCAAAAGATGTGTAGATATGATGCTTAGGAACATGACTAGGTGGTGGACCTGGAAGTGTTAGGTTAATGGTTGAACTCAATGATTTTAGAGGTATTTTCCAACCTTAATTGTTCTATGATTTTATGGTTTGCCTTTAATATTGCTTTCCAATGTTAACCACAGTGCAGCTTATTTAACATCGAATGCTTTGTCCTGTAGAACTCACTTATTTATTACAGAAACAACCAAACTGAAATACATCAAAACAACTCACTTGAAAGAAAAACCTCACAGTGTATCTGCAGCCATTTTTCTGCTGAAAAATCTCATGGGAATGGACATATTTCATTGAAATGTCCCACTTCCATGTGCAGCTTTCAGCAGAAAACAATCTAAAAACAATGAAAAATGTTTTGAGCAGCTCCTTATGAAATATTAGAGGACCTTACTGACATGTACAGTAGGAACCTGAGTTAAAACCCCAGGTGCTACCTACTGTTGAAGAGGTCTGGCCTCAATAAGAACTGGAAAAAGAGACCACATACACTGTCCTCAAAGTGATAGGTTTGTCTAATCCCATGATGGGAGATGGTCTTCCAAGTCAGGCAGTGAAATGCTGACAAAGTGCTGTGCACAATGACAAACAATGACTCAGTTTGTCCTGCTCTGTCCCAGAGGCAAACGCAAACCATCCCTGGACTGATACAGAAATTAAATGAGAAGAGATCCCAGATTTTAAGAGATTCCAGTCTAGACTTAAAGAGAATGTAGGGCATCAAGTGAAATAAAGAGCACTGGAGAAACTGAACTGGACTCCTACTTGAAGGCAAAACACATTTGGCAGCTCAGGCTGGGGCTGAAATTTTCTTCCTGTGACACAGCTTTGCACAGCAGTCCAGGTGCATTATGAGGCATGTTTTTATGTCTCCTCATGCCAGAAAGAGGCAGCTGAACCAGATGAAGCCTGGGTCTTTTTTGGTAGAGCAACTTACATGTAAGCATGTAATTTGAAAAAACAATGTGTTATCTGTTTAAGGCTCCCTAGTAAATAGAATAATTTGCTGTTCATGATGTACTTCTGTATTTTGTCAAAAGGGTAGGTTTTTTCCCAAATGATAAGTGTACAAATGCAAAAAACTCTGTAAATATCTCTGCTGTAATACATCTATGATTAAGAGGTTGCTAAATTATTGTAATGTTTATTTATGCATTCTATCAATCATCTCTGGTCTGTATTTTCAGTCCATTCTTTCCTATGTTCATGCTAATTCTAGATGCCATAATTTGCACACACAACTTCAGTTATTATCTCTATTTTGGTGACTCACAATAACTTTTAATGGCCACATAAGTTGAATTCTGTATCCTTGTAAATAATTGCTCCCAGTGGCAGTTATTTGGTGAAATTCTGAATCAGTCTGGACTGTAAATTTATTTCTGACCTTAAAATCAATGAAGCCCCTCATATGTAGCTGGCATTTCATCAGATATTGCTGCCCTCCATGCAGGTTCTTGTAGCTGTGCTCTGCTTGAACTATTCTAGATTTCTGCTGCTGCTCAAATGTAGGCTTAAAATAGAATTACTGTGGCTCTCCCTCAATACTCCTCACCTCCTCTGATGGGGTACCAAGCCAGTCAGAGCTTTGAATTGAATTTGCATAGCCATTTCCATAAGGCACTGCATAAAAACTGACTAGGACTTACCAACTCAGATGACTGACTGATATCCCCTTATACAGGTTTCCTTTCATTTTGTTCCAGTTATGCATTTTTTTCAGTGTTTCTTCCTTAAATCTGCAATTTTACCAGATACCAAAGCCTAGGCCTCTCCTCCTGTTCACCTTCCACCTGCAGCTGGGCTACAGCCAGGTTATCCACAGCTGCTCTCTTACTTCCCTGTGGGAAAAGTGTGGGGACTCTGATTACCCACTGACCAACACGAAGATTTTCAGAGTATTATTGTGTGTCAAGTGCAATAAAATGCTACGAAATTGCAATAAAAAGTTGCAATGATTTAATCATAATGAATTTAAATTCATCAGCTTATTAGTTTTGATGCATTTGTATGGTTGGGGCCAGTTCCAGAGATCTTTGAAAATAGCTAAAGCTTTTGATGGAATATAAGGCTATGGTTTAAGCATTGGCATTCTAAATGACATTAAGAAGGTGCTAATTGTCAATCTTTTTCTTGTCTGAATGGAACAGAAGAAACATGTCACTATCTTTGTCAGATCTGCTACTTTCAAGTGTGCTCCTTGAAAATGTTTCCACGCCACCACTATGAAGCCTGGGAACATTTACTAACAACTTGCATGATGAAAGGTAGAAATAGATTTTGTATTTTTTTCTTTCCTTGGTAATTTTGGAACAAAACGCTTCAGCTTTCCTTCAGCACAACTTCTAGATGCCATAAAATTTATGATAAAGCCAAGTCTTGCTGATGCCTTTTTCATTCATCTTTTACAAGTACAAAGGTTACATTTGCATGAAAGTGCATTTGCATTTTCTTATTTATGGAACAAATATAACTATATTTGAAGCAGAAATCAAAATGCCTTGTTGGTTATTAATGTCTTCCATATGTAATACTTTAATAAAGATGGTGTTTCTTTTAATATGACTTACAATTAAAGCTCTGTGGAATTCTTGATAAACATGAAGGTAGATATGCAGAAACATGGTCTGAAGCATATATAATAGTGCAGTAAGAGTAAGAAGACCTTTGCTTTTCATGTTTTTAAAACATTATTTATCTTGCTCTCTACAGAATTCTGGATCTGACCCTCAAATCTCAGCAGTGGAGCTCTAGCATGGAATTCAGTTGATTAGATTTGTGTGCCTATTGCTGATTTAGGTGCTCTGAGGTATTCAAGAGAGTTGCATGGGCCTGGTAGATATGACAGAGGACCTATGAAAGACACTTTTCTGCCGGGATAGCTGCTGGAGGTGGGATGATTAAGAGCAGCTCAAGAATGATTTTCTGTAGGGAAGACTCAAGCCCCAATCAATACTGCCAGTGGAGTCCAGATAGCCATGCAGGTCCCTCTCTATTTTATGGTGAGCTGAATATCTCTCTGGGTTCTGTGACTGATCTGATTATATCTCCACTGACAACAAAGGGAGCAGACATAGCTAGTGTGTACGTACGCTTCTAAATTTAGCCATGTTAGTCTTTGAGCTGAATCCTACCTGAAGAGTTCGGGCCATAGCTGTGCCAGAGCTGGTATACCAAAATTTCTGTTGTCAGTTTTCATCAGCCAGCACTGGAATGTCTTTCTTTGACGTATGATTTTATCCAGAGCAGCAGGTGAAAAATGTACCGTGAATGTCTACTAGCTGCTGTCAATTCCTCATTTGTTCTCAGCAGGGATACGGCTGCTGCTATTTGCTTTTTATTCTGGGAATCCATAGATTTTTGTTTTTCTTTTTTCTCTCTTCCCCCTGGTCTATCCACAAATATAGAATCATAAAAATATTTTAGTTAGAAAAAACCTATAAGATCATTGAGCCCAAGCATTAACCCAGCACTGTCAAGTCCACCACTAAACCATGAACATAAGCGCGGCATCTGCACACCTTTTAAATACCTCCAGGGATGGAGACTCCACCACCTCCCTGGGCAGTCTGTTCCAGTGCTCAACAACCCTTTTGGTGAAGAAATTTTCCTTAATATATAATCTAGGCCTCCCCTGCCTGAGGCTGTTTCCTCTTGTCCTGTTGCTTGTGACCTGGGAGAAGAGGCCAGCCCCCACTACCACCTCTTTTCAGGTAGTTGCAGAGAGCAACAAGGTCACTCCTGAACCTCCTTTTCTCCAAGCTAAACACCCCCGGCTTCCTCAGCTGATCCTCATTAGACTTGTTCTCCAGACCCTTCCCCAGCTCTGCTGCCCTTCTCTGGACAGGCTCCAGCACCTCAATGTCTTTCTGGTAGTGAGGGGCCCAAAACTGAGCACAGGATAAGAGGTGTGGCCTCACCTGTGCCCAGTACGGGGGATGATCACTGCCCTGGTCCTGCTGGCCACACTATTGCTGGTACAGGCCAGGAAGCCACTGGCCTTCTTGGCCACCTGGGCTCACTGCTGGCTCATGTTCAGGTGCTGCTGACCAGATCCTTTTCACTGTGCACCTTTCCAGCCACTCTTCCCCCAGCCTGTAGTGCTGCCCGGGCTTGTTGTGACCCAAGTGTGGGACCCAGCACTTGGTCTTGTTGAACATCATACAATTGACCTTGGTCAGATCTCTCCATAGAGCCTTCCTCCCCTCCAGCAGATAAACACTCCCACTCAATTTGGTGTCACCTGCAAACTGAATGAGGGTGTACTTGATCCCCTCATCCAGATCACTGATGGACAAAACCAGAAACTCTTTTATTCAGCATCTTCTTTCTTGGAGCTTTTTGTTCTCAAACTCTAAGGATGCTTTTGATATCCTGAGCAGCATTTCAAGATATTAAACAGAAGTGGCTCCAATACTAAGTCCCAGGGAACATAATTTGTGATACATCCTTCTCTTTGACTCTATTATATGCTCTATCTGTCATATACATAAATGGATGGTGTTTTTTTTTTTTTTAAATTGACACTATACATTAATAATTATCAGTGCTCTTCCCGATGGGGGCTATTGTTTATCACTCCTAGCAGGGTGGTATACAGTGTTTTAAAATACCACTGAGCTGTCAGGGGAAGATCCTTGCTAACAAACAGCAAGTTTGCTAAAGAAGAGTACATTGTGGTGTCTGACAGAGATCTGTAAGGACCATTAATCCACATCCATTTTACTATAAGCTTATTTCAAAATATGCACTGTTCAGAGGAACACTAGTACAGATGGAGAAGAAAGGCTAGAAAAGCCTGGGGTATTTACAGTAGCACTGTAGACACAGCCTCCTACCTGGTGATATTGCTGTTGCTCTAAATGTATTTTTCAGCTTAGTTTGTTAAAGAAAAACAGAGACTCTTTTATTTAGCAGCTCATTCCACGGAGCTTTTTGTTCTCAAAGTCTAAGGATGCTGTTGATGTCCTGGGCAGCATTTTCTCTGCCTCACAGGAAATTGCTCAAATGTAAAAGGCTGGGTACAAGCCATTCCAGAAATCATAATAGCTGCTGTGCTGGCTCACACAGGCACAGCACTATCACTGTAATAGTCTTGAAAGCTTCTTAATTGGTGATGCCAACCAAACACAAATGTGTTAGATTTCCCTGCATTATCATTACAGAACACTCTGGCATCAAAAAGTTCATTGCAACAAGTGAGAATGGGATCAGTAAGTTCTGTGCATTTATGCTCTAACAGATTTTTTTTGCCTTTATGCAAAATAATTCCCCTTGAATGTCATCTAGGCACATAAATATTGTGGATTTCATGCAGAGTCATGAAGGTTTGCTTCATTTCTATATAACTCAATTTCTTCCCAGCTGCTAACAGGAGGAGGGAATTGTGTTTGTGTATATAGACTCTGCTCAACATATGGTCCATAGCTAGAAGCAAATAACACCACCCAGCTGTTGTATCCTCCAAGACTGCTCCCACAGATTGTTCAGACTCTTCAGAGTTATTTCCCATACAGCTCACACGTAAAGGGCTGTAAAACCTGTCTGCTTGCAATGGACTGGGCACTAGGTAGCAAGATCAAAAAAAATTAAATCTTTGTAACATACCATAATGTACTTGTATGTCAGTACCTTCTGTTTATGTTGGTGTGAATGTGGAGAAACTGTTGATTCCGTAGCATCTATTTTAACCTTACCCCTGATTAGGGATGGCAGGAAGAATTGTGTATTTGGTGCTGGATTTGGAACTTAAAAAACAGAGTCCTTAGTCCCCTGTGAGCAGCAGAGTTAGATTATCTTATTCCTCCCCTCCCTGTCCAGAGTAATCCAATTTTGACCTCTGTGAAAGGTGAGAGCACAGGTCGGTTTTCCCAGTGTCAACCTCTTTTCCCAGTCCATGATAACAGCTACCAGTAACCAGGATGACTGTTTCTCCTGTGCCTGCCTGTAGCAGCTGAAAAACAAAGTGAAGACATGACACAGTCATTCATGTGTTACTGCCTGGTTGTTGCATCACAGCAAGTTGCAGTCATTACAGATCAGATTCAAAGTGGTGACTCGCATTCATGTTTTATTCCCCAGTATCTTTCTTCCAAGATCTAGCACATGATGTTATATGTCATTTATGGGTTCAGCAAAACAAGTTTGCCCTTCTTATTTATAACATTTTTAATGGTCACCAGGGGTTGGGTAAATCTGCTGGCATGCCATGTTCTGCAGCTGCCTATTATGACTAACACAAGTTTGGTATGGCTCTTGCTGGCTTCCTTTGTGCATTACTTTGTTTAAATTGGAGAGTTATGTTACTTCTTATTGGCATATGTTTACATCCTCAGAACACCATAAGCTGTCTGAGACTAATCCAATTTATTCCTTGCTGACAGGAATATGGGAGGGACTGTCACTTGCTAGTCTCAGTATGAAATGTGATTTCATGCTGACTCTCCCCCAAAAATGCAAAGCCAAGTAAGTGTTACAGAATGGAGATATTTTAAAGATCATGACAGTTGGAAAGGTTTTGCATTTCGCTCAGCCTTTTCCAGACTTTGATGGTTTTGTTGTCTTTACAGTCTTAGTACAGCCTTGTTGGCTTATCATTCTTGTTGGAATTAACTCTCTAGTATCTAAGATTTACAAGTTTGGAAAGCCCATATGCTTCAGTAATTGTTTTAATTGAAGTGGTTTCAGCATGTGACACTGAAGTAGACTTTTTGTGGAACAAAAATTAGATTAGGATGTAAGTGGAAGTTGAATTCAAAATTGTTACCCTTATTGCCAGAATATGTTTGTCTATCTCCTAGACACAGTGATGCCCTTCCTAAGAAGGGGGCTTTCTAGATGAGCATCTCTTGCATGGTCCCTGCTGCCTTCCGGAGCTCAAAGCTCTTCTGCAGGACAAACCTGCATGCAGAGCCTGAATGCTGTGCTGGGAGCTGCTAAGGAGCTACTTATATGGGAAGTGGAATCTCAGATTATAGTCAGTACCAGTGAAGTTCATCTGTATGGACACCTCCAGTGTGGGAAGCTCTACCAGAGCTGGTTATTCTCTGCTCTCTGTCTTGTCAGGCCAGACACATAGACATTTATGAGAATTTCCAAAGGGAGTGAACTGCCCTGGAAATCTGATAGAAATAAGGTGCCTCTGCCTTGCATTTGATTTGCAGAGGAGCTTTGGTGGGAGATAGATGCTGTCCTACTACATGCCAGGAAATTGTACTTAAGCATAGAGGGAGTTCTGCTATGCAAAATAGAAAATAAGCATCCTTTTCTCCAGGCTGAACAGTCTGTAGCTGTCCACTAAAAGGCAGTCAAGTTGTCCACCTGGTCCTTGTCCACCAAGACCTTAAAATCCTTCCTGACAAGTTGCCTTCCAATCAGCACTGGTGCCTGGAGTTACTCCTCCAGAGGCACGGGTCTTTTTCTCCCCTTTGTTCCTCCCTTTGTTGAACTTCACAAGATACCCGCTTGCTCATTTCTCCAGCCTGTCAAGGTTCTTCCGAATGGCAGCACAACCATCTTGTGCATCAAACACTCCTCCTGATTTCATATCCGCAAACTTCCTGAGGGTGTGCTCTGTGCCATCATCCAAGTTCTTAATGAAGCTGTTAAACAAAGCTGGCCCCAGTATCAGTCCCTGGGATACACAGATAGTTACTGGCCTCCAGCTGGACTTCGTGCTCCTGATCCCAGCCCTGAGAACGTGGTAGTCCAGCCACTTTTCAATCCACTTCACAGTCCACTTGTATTGGCCATAACTCATCAGTTTGTCTATACGGATGTAATGGGAGACAGCACTGAATGCCTTGCTGAAGACAAGACAAAGAAACCCCATCCCTCTTTCACTGAACCAGTCATCTCCTTTTGGATGTATACATATGGGCACTGCTGTCTCTGCTATGTTAAGGAGGTGGCGTGCCTCCTAGTTTTTTAAATGTGTACCCTAGACGTTAGATAAAAGAAATAAGCAGGAACAGATCTGTTTATCTTAAAAAACCCAGAGGGAATCTGAGTTCTCATTGAAAAATGATGCGGTGGGTTTTAATTACTACGTTTCTCTTCATTTCCTGGGTGTTGTTGGAATAGATACAAGAAAACTTAACTGGTTTTTTTCTGTGACATATTACCAGGACAGAGCTGAAGTTCAGTTTTGTGTAAGGAATTTTAGCAGAGAATGAACAGGTTTTTTTCCCCCCTTTTTTTCAGTCCAAGAGTGGAAATTTAAAAGAAACTCATGAAAAAGCTGTTTGGTGGGGTTTCTGTGACAACAAGGAGAATGAATAAAATCAGAGGTATTTAGGAGAAGATTTACAGATTCTGAATATTTTCTTTCATATCTGAACTCAGCCTAAATTATCTTTCTGTTTTTTCCTAATACCAAAGTATAGGCAAGAGAGATTATTTTCCACTGGGAGTTCCATGTTGTGATAGAAAAGGATGTAATGGTTCCTTTTATTTTTTAGCATCTTACAGGACTGTAAAATCACATCTAAATTGAGAAAATAGCTCTCAAAGAGGAAACTGGTGCAACTGCCAATTTTTAATCCACCAGTGTGACAAGCCAACAAAAGCTTTGTATAAAAATTCTTTTCATATTTACATTTATTGAATTGAGTATATCCAACCACTGACATATCAGATCCTTTTCTAGATGCCTGTATGAAAATCAATTTAATTGTATTAGAACAAGGCTGGATTTGCAATTTGAAGAGTTTTGGAGGCTGGAGACTAATTTTTCTTGAAACAGTTAATTTCACAATAATTTCTAAGATTCCATTTTGCACATGATTGGGGAGAGTGTGTTAGACTGCTTTGGAGCTTAGAGAACAATTACTTCTGACACATCACAGAATGAAAAGTGTACCCACTGGAATATAGAATAATTCTCTGTGTGGAAGCATACTTGACCCATGATTCATAAAAATACCAATATATTACTATGTGTTATGTGAAGTTTGAGAATTACTGTTGTATTGCCCCTACCGTTTAAGGAATGTTTCTTGCTTTTAAGGCACAAGTAAGAATTACAGAGCTTTGACACAATGATTGTACTATTCTTGATAGTAGCCTAAGAAAGGCACAGAGACAAAATTCAGAGTCCCCTGACCTTTATAAACATTTCAGATTGTGACAGAGCCAGTGTGGCTGGTTTTGTTTCAGAAGACCATAGGGTATTTTCAATTCACCAACTCCCCTCTGACTGCTGGTTACACTATGTATACAAGGAAACTGTGGCCTTCCAGTGTTTTCAGGCTAAAGCTAGAAGTCTCAAAATTACATTTCTGTGAAACAGAACCTATTTCCATTTATTGATAATTTTTTTCCTTAAGTATTGCCAAAGGTCACTTAAAAATGGACCAAATCCTGAAATTTAGCCTCAATCTCAAGTCACCCCATAGCAGAATCTACTTTGATTAATTTAGAGATTTTTTCAGGTTTGAAAATCAGGTGTGAATTTGACAAACATCATGAAATACAGTACATCCCCTCCTACAAAGGGTCCATGGATGACATCAGACCTATATTTCAAAGAAATGGTGAAGCTAAGATTTAAATAGTTTGATCCATCAAAAAGAAAAGATTTTATAATGAAATACTTGGAAAAAGCAATGGAAGAGGACTTAGCTGAAGGTACTATTTTTATAAGCCTTGGGCTTTTCCTGTCATGTGTGGAACTGATGGAGTACAAGAGTGAAGCAAACAAGTCTAAGTAGCTCAGGATCTGACATGAGGATTAGGAAAAACATAAGGCCAGTTTAAAACACATTATAAAGAAATCTACAGCATTGGGTACAGTAGGGATAGTCTCAGGTAAAGTAATGTAGCACCCAAAACTTGTCACTTCTGAAGTCCTGGAATAAAGTTTGTCTTGGAATTGTCCCAGTTTTTTCTGCCAGAGAAACTTGTCCCTGTGGTAGGGATTGCTGGAATTCAGCAGGTTTTTTTAACAATGTTTTTGGTAAAGTGGCACCAAATACTATTCAGCAGAAACTTAGAGATTGCACGTAGGACACTGACAGGGTTTAATCTGCTGCACATAACTCCTTGCATTGCCATAATGCTGTTAAGGAGCCCTGGTTATCTGACTTCACTCTTGGCATACTGATGCACATCCCAATTAATGGGAATGTCAAACAGGTCCTCCTTTGGCTACAAGACCCTGAACCAGGAGGTAAAGGGGAAGCGTCGTTGCCTGTTGGATAGAGAAAGCCTATGACACAAAGCTGAGCAGCTCTGGCTTCATCCTGTGGGCAGTGCTGGTACACACCAGACCCCTGCAAGGTACACCAGATCATTGCAAGGCAGCTTACCTTTCCTGGGAGGAGCTCAAAGAGGAAAGGTGGCTGTTACTGCCCTAGTGCCATTCAGGCTGCAGAGCCATGCTGTGAAGGGGAATGAAATAATGCGCAGGTTGTCTGAAAGTGTGTCCCTCAGCTATCCACCATCTCTGGAGACTTCAGGGGTTGGATTTGAGAAAACATTGCTTAATTAGCTCATCAGACTGAAGCTGGAAGCAATTGGGTTTTAATTCACTTTTCATAATATGCTTTGTTTTTATGAACCTTGTGTGGAGCATTCACTATGTAAATAAATTATATTTTCACTTTTTCCTCTTCTCTCCACAGTGGGCTCATTTAATACTCACTTGGCTTGTATCTTAGAAGAAAACAATCACAAACCGGAAAGACCAGAGCTCTTTAATTTAAACAAATCCATTATTCTGGAGCTGAAAATTTAGTTTAGTCTCAGCAAAATAGCAAGCATATGCAGTATTTGGAGTAATTTTTATTTATATATTTAAGAGGTTATTGAACCATTACTGCCTGGCTGCCTTAGTGTCTAAAGGCTGCCTAAAGATTTAAGGTTAACTCAATAATAAAGCAGTCAGGTATCTACGGTTTGACTTAAGTGGAATTCAAGGTACATCTCCAGGGAGTAGCAAAACACTGTGCAGAGCTGCCTCAGCTAATGATGATGGAGGTGGTTTGGGTTACTGAAGGCAAGGCAGAGGCACAAGCATGGCCATTTCATTATATGATGATGCTCTCTATTAGCAGTAGTAGCAATTGTCAGGTTAGGCTGGGTCCTGGTGAATGACTGTGCCCAACAGGGAACCTTATGATGCAGAAGTACATTGACTACACTGTCTGTCACTGCCAGCATGACTCTCTCATATCTTTCACTCACTGCCCCTGTGGATTTAGCTTTGCACCTGAAGTTAGATGCTTCATACCCTCTATCCTGCATTTTGCTGAGGTTTCCAGACCCTCTGGCGAAAAGGGCACTTACTCCCCATGTCCACTCCTCTGGCATGACAGCTCACACACTAGCCTAATCCCTTCCATATCAGCATGCCAAGTTGAGCACAGCAGTGTCCCAGCTACAAACACAAGCTGTGTCCTCCCTCCTTACTGAGAGCAGTAATGTCCTGGTGACTACGGAGGGGTGCTGTGTCTTCAGCCAAGTGGGACTCATGCCTGAAGGCCAAAAGGCTTCATTGCAGCATATAGAACCCTTGGGAGCCTGAGAGCTGCCCCGGAGGGCCTGCCTCTTGGGACAGGTACCAGTACTCTGTTTTGACTCTGCAAGACCCCTTTGTATCTCATTCACTCTGGTGTTATTTCAGTTTTATGGGATAAAAGTCCGTCCAGACCTTTGCTGTCAGGAAGAGGGATTTAGAGGCTTTAGACTGCCTTCCCCCTGCTCTGTGGGGGGGTGCCTAGAAAAGTGCTGCTAACTTCTCTCCAGGACTGAGTTGAACTAATGCAGGTTTTGTAAGGACATCCAGCCTTCCTGTACAAACCATGCAGGAGATATTGCTCATTAGCCTTTAGCAAGATGTGGCTGAAAGGTCCTTTGCTGCCCCTTTTGGAACTAGGGATTCAATCAATGATTCCAGCATTTCAAAAAAGTATTTTAGCCCCTCAGCTACTGGACAAAACTGCTATTTTTAGAGCTTAGTCAATATTGTACCAGACTATTAAATATCCACTGTGTAAGGGACAGTCTCATGTTCAGAGTACTCACCTGGAAAATCCAACAAATAATTTGAGTATTTGAGTAGAAGACTTTCAAGAGTAGAAAGAGGAAAACCCTTTGCAGAGTTTCTCAAGGTCCCTAGGGAAAGTGGCAGGCAGTAAGACAGACCAGCTCAGAACGCAGCACTAGGGGTGAGTTTGAATTTGAGGCTAATGCTGCGCCCACCCCCTCCATTTCCTCATTGCTCTGTGTGGTCTGTGTCTCTACATTAATTGAAAATGACTCAAATCAAAATGAAACAATTTGTTTCAGATAAAAAAATAATACATCATTCAAATAAAATAGATTTGTACTGATTTTTTTTAAATGGCATTTGAATTTTTCCAGGACTTTGTTCCCCCGAGTTCTTTTACCTAAACCAAACCATCAGTTGCTCACACAGCTGTGAGCAACTTTTGCTTCAGGTTTGCTAGTGCCGTGTTTCCACTGTCACTGCTGGGTGACAAACCAAGAAAAAGCTGGTAGTAGGATATGTGTTTATCCTCGTGATGCATAGAGGAAATGCTAAGATTTCTGCTCTGGGATATATGTGGGTTAGAGGGAACGAGAGACAAAACAGAATATTACTCCCTTGCCTTCAGTTGCTTATGCTCCAGGTTTCCCCTGTGCTCTCAGTTGTTGCCTCTCAAATATCCTGCACTCTGGATTGGCCTCAAATGTTCCTCCTTCTTCAGTGACTGCGTGACAGATGGGGATCACCAGAAGGGTCCTAGAGTAGGTGTGCTCTCTATTTTTATATGCTCCAATGCATGCAAAAAAGACACCCCAGGATCAAAGAGCTCCCATAACTATGGACACTTATACTGCTATTATGATTACTTCCCTTAAAGAACCATGGAGTAGGAGCAATGTTAAGAAGAAATTGAGAATGCAAGGTTAAACACTGAGAAATTAGGAAACATCAGAATAGAAGTTATCTGAGCAATCTGCACCCAGTTTCTCTCCTTGTACATTATGATGCAGTATTTACTTACATTAAATGAAGAGAAACTAAATAAAATAGAATTCTATATCCCATGGTTCTTTCTCATGCTTTGTTTTGCATGTTTTCACAAAACCATGAGGAGCAGAAATTCCCTCCTGTAGTGCAATGTCTGGCACAGTTTACCAGCCATGTGCCTTAGAGGTTGGATGTAGGAATCTGCTGCTGATCTCCCTGCAGGAGCAGTCTGGCCCTGGAAGGAGGGGACCCCCAGGTTTCACCCCAGCTTTTACACCAGTATCCCAGGGTGGGGAGCTGGGTGGCTGGGTTGTGCTCCAGCTGTGGGAGAAATGCTGTATTTCATTCACCCCTCCTTGTTCTGGA
>JAWWTY010000001.1:44073046-44218789 GCA_035222235.1 Margarornis squamiger | reverse complement strand
AGTTGTGTGAATTTTTTTAGACACAGCACAGGGCAATCTCCTTTCCAAACATCAGGGATCTGCTGCAGTATAGGAGAGTGCTAAAGCTGCAATGTGAAACATTTTAATATAGGGGGGAAAGGGGAAGTTCCCTAGCCCCTTTTAAATATCATGTTTTGGCTGGAAGTTTCCAAAGGAAATCCACCAAAATTTGAAAGATTCAATGGTGAAAAAAAGTTGGATGCTCGGAAAAAGTCATCAGCAACTGAAAATAAGGCCTTGAAACAGCAAATCTCAGGATATTTTTAACTGCATCTGTTCCTATTTATGCTATCTGTCAAAACAAGAGCCTGTTTCATCACCCCTGTGTTTCTGACAAGTTCTGTGTGAGGTGTTCCTGAAGCAGTTTTGCAGTCAGAGGGAAATGCAGTTGCCTCTGAGATGGTCGCAGCACGGGGGAAGAACAGATCAGGGAAGGAGGATGGATACATTCATTGATTCTGTCTTCAGAGTAAATTTTGAGTAGACAGAAATGAAATATTTAACTGGAATGTATTCAGGATTCCAGCCCTCAGTGTAAAACAGACAGAATCAACTTTAAATGGTGAAAGAGATTTGTATTTCTCTTTTCAAATTTTGTTCAAAACTATTAAAGTATATTGGAGAAATAATTCAAACTTGTAAAAATCCTTATTGTAAGAATGGGAAATCCCATAGTAGCTGTAGTTCAGACAATACTTTTGACTTATCATGTTTCTGAGATAATTAATCTAAATAATCTGACTGTATATATGTCTCCAGGCAAATAGTTAATCATCTCGGGTTTTTTGTTGTTGCTGTAGGGGTAGTTCTTTATGATAATTTGCCAGTGATGAGTGGCAAGCAATACTTCTAATGTTCATCTTCCTTCACTGCCCTGCTGAGCATGCTGAACTGCAGAGAGCACACTGTGGTATATTAATTGTGTGAAGGGATTTATGGTCACTGTTCTCATTGTTGCTCTGGAGATAAAGTGCCTTCATAAATCCCGCAAGCTTCCAGATGCCAGCATGCTTACTAGCAGATCTGCCTAGAAAATATTGGGAAATACCTATTTATTGTCCTAATTTGCTTCAGGCTTGAGGTTCCCTGGAAGAATTGTGTGAGCAGAAAATGTTTTGGTGAGTATAACCAAATCATGAAGTATGGATGGCAAGTGGTGGTTCAAACTCCACAATTTCAAGCCCTCTCCAAAGAAAAACTAAAATGCCTACATGACTACACCATGCCAGGTGTAGTCCAGACAGTTGCTGGAAGAGTCATGGGGACAGTCAGACCTCCCTGACAGGCAGACCAGCAACTGCTAGGAGATTAAAGCAGATCCTTGCCATGAGCTTACCCATATATAAACTCATGTACGCTTTTCCTGCACTGCCAAGGATGCTCACAGGAGGTAAGAATTGAATGCTAATCTCAACAGAGATTTGAGTAATTGCCCTTGCAAGCCAAAGGAGGTTAAAACAGGGGTGAAGACAGACTAGGCAGCACCAGATTCAAGTAGAGCACTGATGCCCTGCAGCCTTGACCCCCAGGCTGAAAGGAGATCTAACAGTATCAGACCTTTTGCACACAGGCTGTGCAGTTAATTTCACAAGTTCATAGACATACTGGTGTGAAGCAACCCCAGCAGGTCTCCACGCCAGCCTCCCACTCCCAGTGATCCAACCAACAACACTAAATCAAGTCGCCTGTGGCTTTGTCTAGCAAAATCTGGTGAAACTCCAAAGATGGGTATTCCAAGTCTCCTGGCATCTGGTTCCAGTTTTGCACTACCATCCAGGTGGATGAATTTTTCCTAATGCTCAGCCTGAACTTGCCAAGCTACAATCTGTGGCTTTATCCCTTTTAGATATCCTTCACTACCAAAAATTGTTTGTCCATGCTCTTTGCAACCGCCCCTTCAAAGCCTCTCTTTTACCAGACAGAGCAAGCCCAAAGTCCTCAATTTTTCTTTGTAGGTCATAAGCTCTAGCTCCCTTGATCATCTTGGTAGTACTCAAATGGACCCTTTGCAGTTTTACAATATCCTTCTTTATCTGGGTGCACAAAACTGGTCCAAAAGTGCAACAAGTCTAATCCACTAGTTTTACTGCAGAGGATTTACCCATGCCCTGGAGTCTGGTATGAGTTCTCCTGCATCACAAACACCACAAAATTTTGAGGTGTTTGGGACGTAGAAGCACTCTGTGCACGTGCATATTGATTGTGCATTCAGGCAGACACTGCTTAGGGCCCTCTAGGTTAGTGTGATCCTGAAGCACAGTCTCAGTAGATGCCTGAGCCTCTGGAGCATCATGGAGAATGGGAATGGAGCCTGACTAAAAAGAAGTGCATTGAGTGTAGATTAAAATTGACATACATGAGCTGGCTGCATTGCTGGCTGCATTACTGTGAAACCCACCAATGAGCAAAAGTTTTAAGATTGCCTTTTCTTCAAAAAGATAGGCAGACCAACAAAAATATTTAATTCAAGCACTAAATAATATTTTATAGCAATTCCTTTTAAAAGTCTGTAAGTTTTGTGCAACCAAGCCTGGTTACCTTCTTAAATGTATAGTTTCTTTATGCTGTATGTTGTAACAAAAAAATGCGATCCAGAGTTGTCTTTGGAAAGAACATAATTCTGCTGCAATTGTAAAGAGGGCTGAAAATAATTGTTTTAAATGTATGTGTTAATTAGCATTTCTATATCACTCATTCTTGAACATCCAAACCTTTGGAGCCCTGAAATCATTTGCTAGAACTTGGACAGATGTGGTAAGAAGAAGGTATTTTCATCATTTGCTCCCAAGGCCAAGTTTTTAGTGCTGCTGAAAATGCAGTTTTCTTGGCACAAATAAAGATATTTTCTTTTAACAAAATTAGGAATTTTTTTTTTTTTTTGGCATACTGTAGCTGGCAGCCATGAGAAACTTTACAACATCTGAGGAAAAAAACTGAAATGGGAAAGGAAAACTGAGGCCATGTCTGGCCTTTGCTTATGGTTTCATTTGGAGGATACTGGACTTCTCCAGCTCTATTGCACACTCCATGTGCTTTTCATACTGAACCTATTGGTTAAGGCCAGATGTGACTAGGGGCAGCTCTGTACTTTTCCAGCGGCCCACCTGCATGTGTCCATCTGTCCACCTGCCAAGACACTACTGTGGGATACAAAAAAATAGTCATGCACTATACTGTGTGATTTGTGGGCTTTCTGTAGCTCTGTCATCCCTGTGGCATGATCTTGTCCTCACGATGCAAACTGTGCCTGCATGTATATGTGCTCTGCAGATAACTTTTGGGTGGAATCCATTTCAAGTAATGCTAGAAGTCTGAGAGTCGGCTGAATCTAAAGTTTGTTATATGAGCTCCCTTCACAGTCATGGGACAGAAATGGGCACCTTCAGAGGGTGAATCACCCTCCCTGCTTTGTAGGCTCCTGCCTGTTCCTCCTGACAGACTCACAAGGGAGCATCACTAGCTCTCTAAGGCTCACAGCTGAGCAACATAGCTCAAGTTACAGAATCACAGAATCATCAAGGCTGGAAGGGACCTTCAGGACCATTTAGTCCAACCATCAAACCAGCACCACCATGATCCCACCTAAGCCACATCCAGATGCCCCTTGGACATTTCCAGAGACAGTGACTCCACCACCTCCCTGAGAAACTTATTCCAATGCCTAATGACTCTTTCAGTGAAATTTTATTTTTCTAATACATAATCTTAAACTGAATGTGATTTTTTTCTTTTTTTAAATTTTCTAATATCTGCTCTGAAGTTAGATCCACTGGACCTCAGTTCTGGGGGTTAAATTGAATTAACATTCTCTTACAATTCTTTCAGGGGTAAAAAGCCATGGCTGTTCCTTTGCACAGCTTTTCACAAAGTGATCTGGCTTATTCCTTTATTCTTCCCACATCCCGGCACAGGCTTAATTTTGTTAGGTTAGAGACTGAAGCCAAACAATTGTGGGTGACAATCAATAGAGATCCATGTTGAGGTCACAATCATAAAACTGTAGCACTAGGAAATAAAAACAGAGGATGTAGACATAAAATTAATGTTTGTGAAATATTTGCCAAAAAATAATTTATTAGACAAGTAACGCTGGTTCCATTTTCCTGATAATTTGTTTATATCATGCAGCATTCCTTCACTTACAATTGTGATATATAATTTATTTCTTTAGGACTATTCCAGAAAGTAAGAAGACCATATTAAGTCCTAACAGGACCTCTGGGACACAAAGCATTCTTATATACTTTGAATTCATTTGCTGTTAAAAACATAATATAAATCATGAACTAATCAGATTCCTCACTGAATCTTGCCTGTAAACCATACGTATTCAGTTTCCTTATTACACCAACCTTTTCCAGCAATTCCTTTCTAATCATACAGATGCAGCAACAAATCAAGCACAGTAACTGCATTTTAAAAATGCATTAAAAAAAATCTTTAGAATCTTAAAACTGTAAGCATACAATGTCACACCTCTCTTATTACCTGTGTATATTTGCAATAGGAAAAGTCACACAGCTGAAGAATATTAATAAGAGAAGAAAAAAATATCCTCAGTATGATTCACACATATGGAGAATTAATTTTTTTCTTGACTGATGATATACCTTCCTAGTACAAAGTGCTGAGGAGGGCCAAGGGGTAATGCAATAATTCATCTTGTAGTCTTTCTCATTTTCCAGTGATCTGGTTTATAAGATTTGTAATTGTTTTTACTGTACTTGTACCTGAAACAGACATAAAAGCACGCTTTAGGAAAGAAAACCATAAAAAATTCTCAGAGTTTCAGGTGGAGTATTCAAGCAACTGTGCCTGTTTTTTGGTAAGCAACAGTACCAGCTTCAGGTGTGAGTGTGTTACTCTGCACAGGGCCCAGTGAATGAGGGAGTAGGACTGAGAATGTGGAGGTGTAACACACTGCTCAGTGAGGATATAGCACGACAACATAGAAGGTGTGGAGCCTCTAGAAGGTAACATGACTATTAAAAACCACATGGCCAGTCCATCCTGAATGTGGTCTGCACTCCTAAGCCTACCAGTCTACATCTTCTTGCAAAAAGATAACAAAGCCATCCAATGAAAGCTATGTGTGGCTCAATAGAGTCAGGAAGAAAGTTATGAAAGGGAAAAGACTAGAAGAGATTACCCAAAAGAGGGAACAGAAATAGAATGTGGCAGTTCAAATGCAAACAGAAAAATAAGAAAGCTACAGAAGAAATAAGGATGCAAAAATACTTGGGTATAGCAAGTGTGGATTTGCAAAAAGGCTTTGATAAAACTCCACACTGAAGGTTGTGAAAGAAGTTATGTTGCTATGGGACTGGAGAAAGGTCCTTTTTGGACTGGAGGATTGTTGAAGGGTTAGAAGCAAACTATGAGTCTTAATGGTAACTTTCCAAGTTCTAAATATCAAGATTTTTCAAAACAGAAAGTACTTCTTTATAAGTTAAGAATAATTTCTTTATGGAAGGGATTGACAACCACTGGAACAGGCTGCCCAGGGAAGCGGTGGAGTCACTGTCCCTGGAGGTATTTAAAAGGCAGGTAGATGTAGCACTTGGGGACACGGTTTAATGATTGGACGTGGGTTAATGGTTGGACTCAATGATTTTAAATGTCTTTTCCAACATAAATGATTTTATGATTCTGTCTGAGTAGTCATTTTGGTTTTTTTTACTTCTTTTTCTCCAGGAGTTTGCAGAGCTTCTTAACCAGAGCAGATTCAAAGAGGAATGAGGCAGATTCATAGAAAACAGATTCAAACCAAATGCTAAAGAGAAAAGACAGGTATTTATCCACTAATATCCCTCATCCAGATTAGGGATTAATAGCAGATGATGGGGAAGTAGGATGGGAAAGGACCATAGAAAGTGGTCAGGTTTCAGTGCTCTTGAAATAGCTTTTCATATTGCCATTGTTGTGGTCAGATACTATTTTTATCCATGTCCCTGTACAAAATACAGGTATTTTTATTTATTAAGGTTTCTTCTCACTATAAATTTGTAACAATATTTATCATCTCTAGAAAAGGTGAGAGTTCTGAAAAAAAAAATACTGCTTGTTAAAACTATCCATGTTTCTAATCTCACACAGAAACTAAGGGCTATGAGGAGGGGAATTCATTTTCTAATGAAAGGAGGTATGGCAAGCACATATAAATTAGCACAAGTGGAAGAAAGGGAAACCTGGGGCAAAACTCCTCAGTTACAAGTCTGAGATGTGAAGCCCTCCATAAAAATGGCAATGTATGCTGCCTGCTGGCATAGTAGAACCTCAACTGTGATTACAGGTGGCACACAGCCAGTAGAATAAAATATCCTTCAGTGTTTTGTGCTGAGCAAAACTTTTCTATATCAGGACTTTGCCCTGACAAGAAAATGAAATCCAGCCAAAGAAGATGTTTGGCTTTATCGCACCATGGGCCTTCCTTCCCTGTCCTGGCCTCATCTTTGTTGTGTCCTATGGAGCCTGTGTTCTACTCCATGCTGGTACTCCTCCATCCCAGGCACCCTGTGGGGCAGGTTGCTCCCAGGCAGCTTGTGGGAGTACCTGTGGAGATGAGGCTTGTGACTGGGAAGTGTGTTGTCCAAGTGTAAGCCAGAGAAATTGTTTTCGCCACCCAAACCTCTGCTGCTGTGAGCTGGCAGCTCCTGCCTTAATGACCAATCTGACTCCCTCTCCTTCCATCCATCCTATCCACCTGAATGGGCACTCTCCAAGGCATGATTTGGCTTCATTTGTACAAATTCAAAATCGACCTGACACCTACCTCCCATGAACCTACCTGCTGAACATTTTACGTTTTATGGTTGGTGCTTTCTTCTGCCATTAGATACATTTGAAAATCTTGCCTTAAAACACATTTTGAAGTTAAAGCTTTTTTTCCCATTTGTTGTTCCCAAAGGATTGCTCCCATCCCAGGTGTTCTGTGATTTCTACTGGAAGAGGGATTAACACTTGGACTGCTGGCTGGATGATGCCACTTGATGTAATGGTGTTAAGAACCAGATGTTATTTGCACACACACATATACTTTCAATGCTGTATATGTAGCATTAATATATGAAAGTTATTCATAGAGACATTTCCCAGTCTTCCCCACTCAGCATGGAGTGTGTCATTCAGCTCTGTTGGAAACCTCTAACTAGTTGTATTAAATGATTTTCCTAGAGAAAAATACAGGCACTAGTGGCTTGATCTAAGTTCTTCCACTGTGTCTCAGTGCCTGTTTCTGTGTGTGAGGCTGTTAATTGCTGCACATACATATTTGCTGGGCAAAGTAAGTTCAGATGGATTTACAGCAGATAAACTTATGCCTTTTAATATGCTGATTTTATTTTTATGTTATGGTTTTGTTTTTTTTTTCTTTTCATATGTTGATCTAAGGCTTATTAAATTGATATTAGAAAACACTACATTACAAATGTTATCTTTATGGCTCTGTGTCCAGGGTGCTTTAATGATGGAGAAGAGGAAAGAAAATGGAACGTAGGTATTCTGTTAAAGTTAGGTGCTTAGTTGTTATAAACCTTCATACACTGTTGGTAAAAATCCCTAGAAAACCAGTAGGAACTCATAAAGTGTTGGAATGTGTTGTCCAGAAGACTTCTAAAATCTTGACAGAACAGAAAACTGTTTGACAGCTCCTATTTTGGAGGTCAAGAGAGCTGGAGTTGGTTTGCTGGATTAGAATGTGCAGCAACAGCATTAATGTAGAGCCTGGCTTATCTTCACAGCAACAGAGGCCAATTGTAAAATCACACTATCAGCACCAGCATACAGACAGATTAGAGGAGTTTCAAATATTCTGTGAAAACCCCCACCATTAATTCATATTCAGAAGGAGTTGCTCCTCTGGTGATGTAAAGGATGGAGTTTACTGCCTTTGGTGAGGAAATTGTGGTGAAAGAACTTCTGGGACTATGTCTTCATCTTCACAAGGGTTTTATAAGAGACTGCTGATTCTTGTAGATGCTCCACAAATACTAACTGTTGAAGATCTCTACACCCTGCTTGGTTCTGTATAATTTCTTATCAACTCAGAAGAACTATGACTCAGAGTACCATGACAAGTCCCTGGTAGTTCAGTCTCTCCTCTTAAACATCTGGAGGCAGAGTCTGGGTTGCTGAGACACTTGTGACAAATGTGTAGAGCTGATCCTGCCAGACACTCAACACTCTGGATGGAGTCGGCAATGAATGGTTGTGGTTATTCCAGCAATGTGGAGTAAGCACAGAATTGGTTCCTTTGACAAAATTATTCAACTACTTATACCCATAATCAGACAGCTTTCTGGACTACAACAGTGTACCCTACTTTGGGCATCTCCCACCCAACAATCTTAGAAGTGCCCTTAAAAATAATCGTGGTTTTGCTGTTCCAGCAAATATTTGGGGAGATTTTGTATGAGATGGCGGCCAGAATCTGGGGAATCAGGACAGGGAGATGAAAGGGATGTGAATTCTAGGTCCTCCTAAGCTTAAGGGGAGAGTGAATTGAGAACTCTTCTCAAGAGACATCAAGTTCCTGGGCAGTAATCGTTTTAGTGGGGCATCCTCCACAGCCAGGAGTACATGAGAAATTAGCTTGTCATTAGGGCACTTAGCAGAGGGGCAGGTCCCAGGGGCACAGGCCAGGTGTTTCTGGTGACTCTTAACAGACTATGCACCTTGCTTGAGGAGACAGTACTAAAGCACTATCCTGTATCTCATCCTTTATCCTCCTGAATCTCTAGGATGAGAAAGATGAATATTCTCAACAGCTTTCATCTGGTCCTTTTCTGAGACCAGCAGTAGTAGCAATTCTCATGGTACACTGAAGCCCTCTGCCTATCCATTGGGATATCACCAAAGTGCTAATTAACCCTGTCTGGGACAATTGCCTCTCTGAGAGCTGCATGTCCTCAGTCAACATCCATCAGCTTCCCTTACATCTTCCAGTAGTAGGAAGTGCTGCCCAAGTGGGTCTTTCCCACCCCCTCCTCCCCTCCTCTGCCAAGGAGGGAAATGCCACATCCCCTTCCCGGCTTGTGTCAACCCCTCTCAAACTGCCACACACCTCACTTGACCTCCTTTCAATCCGCTGCTCTAGAAGTTTAATAAAGGTAATGACAGTTGTCTGCCCCAGGCCATCCCTGTAAGTCAGCGAAGAGTGCTCTGATCTTGTAAATCACATTGTAAATTGCCTACATATCTCTCAGATTTTGTTAGTTTATTTGTTTCAGTTTTTCTCTGCAGCTCTCAGCTGGTGCCGGACAGGGGAGACCGGATCAGACCAGCCCAACCATGGATTCAAGCCAGCATGGCAAATCTGGAACAATTTATCTCTTTTTTTTTTCTTTTTTTCTTTTCTTTTTTTTTTTTCTTTTTATTTTCTGTCGGAGTAGAGCAGCAGCAAGTTTGCTTTTGAGCCAGCACCTCACAGTCCCCTGTGACTATCACAGACACAAAAATCATGTGATGTTGCTTGGTAACATTCAAATGTAAGTACTGTACATGTCCCAAGGACTGTACTGTATTTAATCAAAAGTTACAAATACTATATAAACACACCAAATTCAGGGGCATCTGCTATTAATTCAACAGAGCAAGGGTAATAGTGCTGCTCATAAATTTAAAACTCTCTACATATTAAACAGGAATTGCTGACAACATAGCACTTACCATTCAATATGTAAAAATGGGGAAAAATACGATTCTCTGGCCATTGATAAATCAAAGACATTAAACCTATGGAGTAAACCCAAGAAACAGTGAAGGCAGTCTGTCAGAATCAAACAAAACAGTATCCAAATTAACCCAGGCAAGATCCAGACTCAGGCTATAGCCACAGATCAAAACATTCCTCTGTATATAAACATCCTGCCATGGGGGCTGATCAACATCTCACATTAGTAATGCTATATTCCCTGAGAAGGGCTTTCAAGGCACACATCAGCACAAAAGATGTGAAGTTCAAAGCCAACAATAAGAAAACAATTAGAAACAGAAATCTCAAGGACTCCACCAAGAATGGCAAGCTTTTTTATTAGCACAATAATCCCTGCAGTGGCAAAAAAGAGCACTTGGAGAAGTCAGAGAAAATTCAAAATAGTCTGCAAAAATTAGAAAAACAATGTGCTAGTGTACAATATTTCATATGTTCATATGGGAAACAAACTTCTACTTCAGGAGCTCCTTTTCTCTACCCAGTTTTCCTTCATTTCCTAGATTTCTGCTGCAGCTGTTAGAGAAAATATCCCATAGTAACTGTGATGGTGCTAATCACAAAGTGTTAAAATAAACATTGCTATTAACTTTAAAACAAAACTATGCAGTGGCTGTCCTGCTGGATCATGTTTGTCCCTCTTTCTGTTTTCTGACAACTGCTCCAAGTAAAGGGCTTTAGCTGCCCCATCCAAGAATTGTCACTGTTACTGCTGTTGCTGCAGTTACTTCAGGCTACTCTGGAATTAGCTTGTCTTTTCCCGTATTTGCTGTTCCTGTGATGTTTTTTGTTTACTTGGAAAATGTAATCTCGGTGAATTGACACTGAAGAGCCACCAAAGACAGATGTTTGCTCAGAGGTTTCCTGTGCAGTAATATTGGCCAGGGAGAGATGTGAGGCCACTGAAAAACACCTGAACCACAGGTGAGACCTTCTTCTTTGGGACACCCCCAGAGACTGCTTGCAGTGGGACAGGTTTGCCCCATCTGGGCAGTGGCCCTGAAATCACCCCTCCTAGTGCTTTTGTTGAAATGCAGCAACCACAGCCTTTCTTTTAGTTAGGGAAGGCAGTTACATTGGAAGCTTTATTCAGGGATGATCAATCATCCCCAAATGTTCCATGTCTTTCCTATTAGCACTTTGATGTGCTGTGTCGTAAAAATGTTGGAGAACCTTGGCTAAGATACAATAGCAGATTTTTACTGTTCAAAACTATTTCTTCAGAAATGTTAAACAAGAGGAAACCAAGTTAGAGGAGGAGGTATCTATACCAGAGGAGTGAATCCCCACAGTGATTTCCCGGGGTGAATGCTGATGGCCAATGTACCTGTCACTCTCCTCTCCTGTGCTCAGCAGCCTGAGAGGGAAGGAAAGAATCGATGTGGGAGAACCACACTGCCCTTTATTTCACACCATCAGCTTTTTCTTAATTTCATTTGAGAAAACATAGACCTCCCTGGAGTGGGCTGTCAGTGTGAGTTTGTTTGGGGCAGGGGTTATAGAGAGATTGCCTTGGGGCAAAATCAATCTCCCCCTCCTGATTTGTACAAATCTCTGGCAGCCCCTAGGAATATAAACCACATAATTTCCTAACCATGCCTTATTAAAAACAAGTTATAGAGAACAAAAAGAACAAGTTTAAGAAGTGGATAGGAGTGGTGATGGGTTCCAGACCCGGTCCTGAGCAGCAGGTGGTTAACAGGAACCTTCCGAAGAGCTGTGCTGAGAAAGGTGCCCCAGGGATGGTCTTTATGGTTGTATCTGTTAGCAATAATTTCTCCAGCAGTTCCCTGAGATAGTGAAATAAATACAGGCTCCAGTGAAATAGATGGTGCTTGTATTTAATGATGACTGTGCTCAGAAAGAGCTTGCACTGTGTCAAGAGGGCCATAAGGTGAACAAAGAAAATGAAATGTAACCTGAAGAATATTATGCAGCTATGAATTTCGATCAGTTAAATGGATGAGGAGAGGGAAGAAATCAATGCAGGTCTTCCACTCTGGGATATGACTGTGAGTACTTTACTCTTAAATTCTCCGAAGACACGTGCCAAACAAATTCCCATGTGGGCATTTTCACCTTTCACTGACTGCCCTCAAAACAAAGCCCGTTCAATGAACTCCATCACAATGCAAGATTTTCCCAGGGACCCCAGATCCCAGAAAAGCAGCCTGCTGTAATTTCCAAGTACAAAACACAGATATCAGCTCTGGCTGCGGGTCCTGGGTTTGCTCTCTTGGTGATGATGGTCGAGATGCTGGTTTCTGCATAGAGGTTGGGTGCTTCACCCACTCTTTTGTGAAATAGCAACCTATGAAAGGAACAGTGAATTTGGGCAGTTGTGAAAGACGTGTGTTTAGATAATAGTGCTAACCTGCATGATCCCCCTTATGACACAAATGTTTAGACAAATTCTGGTCTGTTAAAAGTTCTTTCTGCTAAGAGGACAAAATGACCCTACCAGTTTTAGTGTTAAATCATTCTGTTTGCTTATAGAGGCTACTGAAGCTCTGTTTCTCTGAACACAGAGAAATCAAATAGCAACTAGCCATTTCTTTGCTCTTAGTTTCAAGTGTCTGTCAGTCATCTCTCAGTCCTACAGGTCTCCCTTTCAGCTTGTTCTGGGCCCTATAACCTTCCACCTCTTTTCTGCATTGACAAAAACCTTTGGGAAAAACAGGCAGTGACATTTCTTCGTTAACATGTCATTTTGGTTTAGAGAGTTGTGCCACAAAAGCCACTGTTATTTCAGCTATTTGAGTTCATAGTGGAGCGTAACTGTTCCTTGACAGTATCATGGGTGGATGTCAGCAGTTTTTACCCCACCAACAACACTGATTCAGTAGAAAGGGCTGAATCACTATAATGAATTAGCCATAAACTATATCATCGGCTAAGGCGGTGTATGCAGAGACATTAACCCAGAAGAAGCACAGTAGCAATCACAGAAGTCAACAACTCCATCACAAATGACAACATTGCTCAAGTGAGTAAAACCAGTGAAATATTTGGGAAGTCTCCTCAAGACGAACCCAATTCCAAGCCCCACTACCCACAGGCTTCTGAACCATACATTTCAAGTGGTATGAAGAATTGAATGTTACAGATGGTACTCTTTTTTTTTTTCCATACCAATGTGCAAACTAATTTTTTAAAAATTGGGACAGTGCTAATTTTGTTTGTTTCTACCCCAGAACTTTGTCCAAATTCAGTACAATTAATTTTCAACTTATTTTCATTATTCTGTAATTATTCTACCACTGACATACACTTCCCTTCAAATCTATGGGTCTGGTCATGAATGTTGGGATCATAGTAGACAATAAAATGGAAGTGTTTGCCTTCTTTTACACTGTGCCCTCTCTTTTATAATGAGGAGAAATTAAACTCTGTATGGAAACGTATTTTTCTCGCAGCCATTTTTAGATACTGTGTCTTGTCCAATGTTTTTGATTGGAATAACAAATCATTTAGAGAAAGCCCAGTCTGTTCAAGTGTTGTGGGATTTTATTTGAACACCTCCCAGAAACTACTATGAATCACATTGCCCCAGCCATTGCAAGCGGGAGTGGCAGGTCTTCCAGCCAGGAGAACACCGGTGTGAGACACAGTGCCCAGGCCTGACAACATCCTGTGTGGATCGTGGAGAGCCTCTGCAGACTGCCCGGGGCTGTAACACTTTATTTTGTCTGTAACAGATGAAATGTAAAATTCCCTTTTGCAAGGAAGCCCTTAAAACTCAGGTCTGGTTTATTCATTTGATGCTAAACTGCTCTGAAGGGCAGTGCCTTATTGCTATGTGGAGCAGAGAAGGTCAGTGTGAAGGTCGTGCCTGCTTTGCAAGGCTGTGTGATGGGGTTCATTGGGACCCACTAGCGACAGAGGCTTCTGCATGTGTTGCTGTAGCATTAGTATGACATGTCTACCAAGGGCATTGCCATCTCTGTGGGAGTGCTGGCTGTTGGGCCAACTGTGTTCACATCTCGTTGTAAATTTAAAAGCAGATCGTGCCCAAGGCAAGGTTCATCCCTGCAAGAGAGCATCAGAAAGAGCCTTGAGTTTGCAACAAATGAAGACTGAGCTGTTGACCAGAAAAGCTTGCAGTGTGCAGGCCTTCTCCAAACCTTCAGAGTTTGCAACTTTTCCAGGTTCCCACCAAGCTGCTCACCAATGCAAGCATTTTTGCCTATGTATGTGCCTGTGCAGCAGGTAGAAGCACATGCCAGAGACTATGCTTAGAGCAGTGCCATAAATATTTATGAACACATGGAAAATAGGGGGATAGTAGGAGCCTGGAGTCAGGAGAATACCACTTGGTAGATATAGAATGGAAAATAGGGTCGTTCACATGGAGAAAAAAAATTGTTTCGAGGCAAAAGCATGGAGATGAAAGGGAGCTGGCAGATGAGAGGATGTGAGCCTGCTATGGGAAGCAATGGGGAACTGGGGAAGGACGTGGGCAGGCTGAATATCTTTGTAATGAACAATAGTAAAGAAAGTTTGGCTATATCTCTCCTAGGAAATTAAATGGGCTAGGGAACATCCCTGAACACCGCAGTTTGCCTGTCTGTATCAGCCCTGGCTATTTATCAAGAGTAGTTTGCAAATGGCTACAGTTTTGGTCAGCTGGCCTTGCCTTTATTGTCCGTACAGATACAACCCTTTTGTGTATGTTTTTTAGATCATGTGCCATCTCAAGAGGTCCTGGACATGACTTAAGTGCCTGCAGAGGCATAAAGTGTTGCCCTGCTTCATTAGACAGGCAATGTAGAGTCAGGTCATGCTGCTCAGATGATGTGGGTTGGGTTGTCTTGGCAATGTGAAGCCAGGACTCAGGAAGCAGGGAGCAAAGCCCCATTCAGGGCACACACAGCAGTTCTGGTCCTTGGTGCCTTTGCAGAGTGTTGCCTGAATGTGTACAATAGATATCATATTAAACAGAAATGACAATGGCTCAGGCATTTGTCCAAAGATGTCCTGCTTCAAAGGACCTACACCTTTCTGCTTAGATTAGGTTGAAGAAGTCAAGTTCAAAAACAAAGGGACAAAGGCTGCAAGATGATGGATAAGATAATCAAAGTTCAACATAAAACTTTGTGCAGAGAGATGAGAAGAGCCTCAGAAGAGCCCAGAGTCATCAAAGCATACACAGAGGAACCATCAAATATGCTGAAGGCTCACAGAGATGAGAACTCCTTCCCTCCTTCCCTCCTTCCCTCCCTCCTTCCCTCCCTCCTTCCCTGCTTCCCTCCCTCCTTCTCTCCCTCCTTCCCTCCCTCCTTCCCTCCCTCCTTCCCTCTTCTCTTCATCTTTTCCTCCAAATGTGTACAAATGGGAACACTGCAGGTTTAAGGCAAACAGATGGTCTGCAGACAGAAAGAGATGCTCAAGATGCCTGGCCCAGAGGCACCACCACCGATTTATTCAGACCACTGTCTATTTTGGGCTTGACCCCCTCCTTGGCACGGTCCTGAGCTCCTCCTGTGACTACCAAACTGTGAGCTGAGTCTCCTTTTTTTGACAGAACTGGCACATGTTTTTCTTCATTCACAATCTGGTTTTTTTAGAGTGATTTTTACAGCCGAAGGAGAAAACATTTTATTACATAACAAGACAGCTCAGAAATAGTGGAATGGAGGTGAGAAATGTATTATTAGGATTTAAATTAATCATTAAAAAAAGACGTTTGAGAGCAGGTTATTTCATGTCTTTGTCTTATTTTTATGACTCCTACTTCTGCATTGTCAGATCCTGACAGAGCACTGTGTCTGGAGCTTCAGCCTGTGATGCTGACTGCAAAATAAGCATTCACTTTGGAATGCTTTTCTCATTTTGTAAATCATCTTTCCCTGAAGAAAATCAATGAACAAGTGACCCAGGCAGTTGGGTTCACTCACTCTAATGGTGCTGCAAAGCCTGGGATGCCAAGGGCTAGTTGTGCCTGATGCTTGCTGCTCCTACCATGCATTTGGATGCTGAGTAAATGGAGCGGGAACAAACCCACCACCTCCAGCCTCAGAGCAAGGTGTGCAGGTGCAGGTTCCTCTCTAGGAAAGTCACCTGCTGTGCTGCCTCGTTTGAACAAGCCATAGCCACTCACCTGCTGAGACCTGTATTTCTAGCATTGAGCTCTCCAGCAACCCTGCCTGAAACACAACCATTGCTATCTTTCTCAAACACATGCCATCAGCGTTCCCTGGAGTTGTTGCATCCCTCCTGTCAGTCTGCATTGATCCCAAACCTCACAGGTGCTCCCCTAGTGTCTCCTTGTAATGACAGCTTTTTCTACAAGAGTAGCTATGGAGCAGACAGGTTGTCCTCTGACCCCAGGGCCAGTGTCTGTGCTGGCACATGGGACGTGCCCAGTGCTGGCTCTGAAGACAGCACTGAAGCAACAGGATGCTTGTGCGGACGTGGCTTATTGTGGATCCCTCCTGACCTATGTCCAGTGACTGTTTGGTGTCGTTACTGTTCTGCTCCAAAATGAGGCTGAGATTGTGCTACCAACTTAGCAGGGTAGAGAGCCTGGGCATGTTCCCGGGCACTCAGGCACAAACCAGGCAATCTATCCAAGTGAAAGTGGTGACTGTGCCATGTCCTCCGTGAGTTATGGGGTTACTGGACCCTCTGAAGGCCTGAAGTATCGCGTCTTTCAGGACAGACAAGTCCCAGGTTTCCTAGTCTTGGCCATCCAGAAATTTTGCCCATCAAGAAATCAAATGTGTCTCAATGAAAGTAGGAACAGGCAGAAGGAGAGAGACTGTTTACTCCTACAGCTCATTCCTACCTACAGACTTTGATTTGCAAAAAAGAAAAGCACTGGCATGGTGAAAGGAATCCTTTGTTTTGGGAGGTTGTGTGGAATGGGTGGGTGGATGGATGGATGGATGGATGGATGGATGGCACGATGAAGACCAAGTGGAAAAGAACAGTCATAAAATATTTAAAGGCTATGAATGCAAACATAAAAGAAAGATAAGGATAAAGAAAAGACTGTCTTTGTAGGACCATCTTTTCATTTAGCCCCTACAAGGCATACAGAAACACCTGGTGACCGTAGGGACCCCCAGCCCAGCCTCAGAACCCCCACCTGGCCTTTGGGGTGATGGAATGCTCCTGGGCTTTCTAGTATGGGTAAAGTTTGTCACACAGAGCCAAGAATTTCCTCTCACTGTTCTGCAGCAGCCAACAGCACACTTAGTTTTCCCAGTCTGTCTATGGGAGGCATCTTTTTATGTGATAGCCCTCTTCTAACCACAGACACAAAGTAACATCTGTCTATGAACATGTAAACCAGGATTAAATAGAAGCAACTGCTTTTAAAGTAATGGGAGACACTTTACATATAACAGCAATTATTTTTAGCCTAAAACTTATTTTTCCTACCCTTATATGCACTTAAAACTCATTCTTCATAAATGCAGATGCAGACAAGTACTGCTGAACACAGGCCACTATAAAAATACATCAAGAGAACTAAAATTATGGGCACACTTTCACCTTCAAATGTTGACTGGGAAAGACTAACATAAAACAAAGGGAGTACTTTGCAATGAGCACTGCACAGGTCAAACATAACATGCTTTGTTACAACTGACCTTGGCTGGACTGTAATTTTTTAGAAGGTTTCAAACTTCAATGAACTGAAGAATTGCAAAGACAGCTGAAAAAATTTAAGCCTCTAATTTCTGCTGGTGTCCCTGGTAGAAATTCAAAGTTCACATTTTTGCCCATGGACAGGATGATGTATGTGAGAATTCGTGTGACATATGCTCTAGTTCATTAAGAGAGTAATAAAACTCAAATCTTTCTGCAGTCATAAAAAACTAATTCTCACCTGAAGCACCACTATAGAAGATTGTGAATGTTTCCATCTGAATTGTACTTGAAATGTAAAATGTTATTAAACCCAAATAATTTTCAGCCACAAGTAAAGCCCAGAGCATATGCTTTTCTTATGTCAGACCCTGGATGTTTTTGCTCCTTCATCTAGCATACATGACCACATCCATATCTTCCAGAACATGCAAGCACGCTGCACTTCCATCTTGTGTATGGCTCTACAGAAATATCAAGGCTGTCATTACTGACTGCATGTCCAGGGCAGAGCTACCGTACCTTTAGTGTTGTGCACTGAGGTTCTGTGCTTGGAAAAGACCGGAATGTCAGGAAAAAAGACATTAGCTGAACATCCCTCTAATCATTCATAAGCCTGCCTGGCAAAATACCAATAACAGCCTATAGCCTAATAAAACCAGAGATTACATCTGTCTTTATGCACAAGAGACAGCAAGAATATTCAAGATGCATTTTGTCTTACAAAAGATGAAGATCTTACATTTTGTCTTTTGTCCTGGGAGTAAAGCAAGTAAGCAGTAAAGGCTTAGTTGATGCTTTCAGGATTGGTCAGGTCCTCTTAAACCCCAGGAGGGGATTGCTGTTCTCATGCCTCTGCATCTTCTAATGAGTTCCTTTGTTTTCATGAACATGTTTCACAAGTGCCATCATGTTGGGTCTTAGCATGTGTCTGGGCATGCAGTGCAACCAGCCACAGCAAAGCTGAACAGGGAACTTGGCAGTGCAACAAGATCCACAGCACTGTGTGCAGCAAGCATCCCTGAAAGAATGGGAATGAACCTCATACTGGGTGAGTGGGAAAGTATTCAATTGCTGGGAAACAAGCTGAATTCAACAAATGAAAATTGCTCCTTCATTTGTAAAACACAGTCAGCCAGCTTTTCTCAGTATCTGCCTGACAAATCAAGTCCTGCACCCAGAATCTGGCAGGCCAACTATTTTCCACTTTCTTGACTTTCACCCCAGACTTTAACTGTGCTCATTGTATCCATGACTGATTTTTCTGGCTTCTTTGACATGTGAGGTGGATGCCATCTCCAAACCTACTGCCACAGACAGTTGATGAGAGTTCAGCCTCTCTCAGACAAGCGTTACTAGTAGCTTCCATTTCTGACAGGTGCTATAGTGGGAGGTCATTACCTCTTGCATCAACTGCAGCATCTTCTTTCAAATTATCTTAAATGTCTCAGCACTTGTGAACTCTGTTCAAGTTAAAACCTTGCACTTAAGAGGTTCATGCAGACCAATGCTCTTGGGAAAATATGTCAAAAGCATAAACCCATGATTTTTCCTACATATTTTTCATACATTTTCTTTCAGTGTAGTGCCTCATCTATCTCCTCATACAATCTGCTGCAGAATAACATTGGAATGGAAACTTGCGTAACATATTTTCTAACACAGAAAGTGGTTGTTTTTCAAAGTGTTGCTTTTGCAACTTGCTTACACTGGTAATTGACCTACCAGTGTGTGTAGCATTCACAGAAAATGTCAATAGTTGGAAGGAGCAATTTCATCAGACGGAATGAAATTAAAGTGAGCAAATGTAATTGTAGCTAATTTCCATTCTCTGGAAGAACATGTTATTGAAAGTTGTTGTAGGCAAAAAAAATAGCTTAAGCTATGAACACTAACAGGCAGCAGATCATTGGGTGTGTTACTGTCCAAAATTGAACTTTTGAATACTCAAGCAGAAACCTATTACTTGCTAGCTGTGATTGTGATTATCTGCTTGCAAACTTTGATAAGACAAGAGCTATAGAAAAGCAGCACAACCTGCACATTCTAGTTAATAAAGGGTCATGAGACAGAGCCACCAGGTAGGAGGCTGATCATATGCTGGGCTTCTGTGCATGGACATTTAGTTGGGAAAACCAGGGGCTTGGGGTTCTGGAGAGAAGAGCCAGCCCCAAAATAGAAGGGTCCCTGTTGAGATGTGATCTCAGAAAGAACATTGGAGGGAAGATCCTGTGAGTGGGGGAAGATTCTGGAGATCAGGAAGATGGGTAGAGATGAGTGCTGGGGGTCCTTGGCCACTGGCACTCAGGACCAGCAAAGGCACAGCAAGACCTGACCTGGTTTTCTGCTGAGCATCCCAGGGCAGCTATGACCTGCCTGTGGGAGGGACATGGAGGCTTGGGAGGAAGCAGAGAAGGGAGTGCAGGAGATAATGACAGAGGGCAAGAGCTTGAAATAGGTAAGCTCTAAATAAACCCTGGTACCCAGATCCACTGTGTGTTGGTATTTACTATGTCTCACTTCTGACAAAGCTGTAATTAAACCTTGAGTAGAGCAGAGAGGGCTCCACAGATCTCTAATGCAAGGAGGTTTTATTTGAACAGGCATCTGTGGAACAGAAAGGGAAGAATGTCTGACTGGACATTTTCTTTTATAAATAAATTTTGGGGCTTTTTTTCTGAAATGGGAAACAGTTGGCTCAACAGCTGCCAGTTATTTGGCTGCACAAGATTTGCAAAGTGGGATGAGCATATTTGGAGTAAGTTTTTGCTACACTATTAAAAATATGTTGGCAGGGAAAGAGACACTTAAAACTACTTTTTTAAAGTGTACAGATTTTGTTTTCTGCATCTGAAAGCGTTCTTATCGCGAAAAAGTTCTGTTAGAATCTGAAGCAAATTGTACAGCAAGAAAATAAAGGCAAAGCAAAACCCGATAATTCTGAGGCAAACAAACTGTATGCATGTGAAATGCAGTTTCTTTTTGACAGATGAGAGAAATTGAGCTGCTCCAATAAAATGAGACACTTTCTTTTTCTTTTTTTTTTTTTTTTCTGACCAGCTTTACAGTTGAATTATGTCTACACTTTGAAAAAGATAATTACTCATTATTTTTGCATGGAGAAGACTTGGGAAGATGATGTAAGAAGATTCCTAAGTCATGTAAAAAGATATACCATGCCTCAGAAAACTCAGAAATGTGGAAGCAGCTATCCACAGCAAGCAGGAAGGATGCTGGCAATCACACAGTCATGGCTGGCATGATGAATGGCACTTGCATTTTCCGGGTAAGCACATGTCTTAACTGAATGTTCCAGAATATAATTCCCAAGGTGGATTAATAGAGCTGTACATACCCTAAAACAAAGAGGCTGGGGAAACAGGCCTGAGCACCCACCCACACTGAGGGCACACTCCAGCATGGTATTAATCTGTGACCCTAGAGCTGTCCCCAACAATATTTATGGCTTCTGATAAGCACCTGCGATAAGCTCATCCTGTGCTCCTTGAGAAGGATCTCAGCTAGAAGCTGCGTGACTGAGGAGATGGAGGGTTGCACACACAAGTACAAGGCCAGCAACCCACCAGCACACTGGCTCAGAGCTGGCAGGACCCACTGGGAAAGGTTTCAATGCAGTTTGTGATTAATAAACATGAAGAAGTTCTCCAGGCTTGTGCCAACATTTGTGTTGTGCTGGATTACAGCATCTGTTTGCACGAACTCCTGCCGCCTCAGCAGCAGCGAGTGCAGAATCACTGAATTTTGGAAGGTGTCTGCAGAGGGATGTTGTCATGCCCTGCTGTGCCATGCCACTGATGCTTTTGGTCTTTGAGGCTTACTGAGGGGGCTCAGGGGGACTTACTGGGGTAAGCATGCAGGGAGGTTTGTACAGCCTGGATCAAATCATGTCCAAGCCCTCCTTTTGCGGTAGTTGAGAAGACATACAGGGAAATAGTTCTTTTAAAGTTATTAGCACCCTGTTAAACTATCTGCTTTGATTTTTTTATTTTTTTTTCCTATTCTCCTCCTTAAGCCAAAGGGTTTGTCCTTGGGAGTGTGGAAAACTAGATCTAAGCATCAGAAAGCTCAGATAAGCTTTCCTACATTTTGAGGCGGCTCAAACAGATGTTTTATTCGTCACCCCAGAGATCTGCACTTTTCTGTTTTTGCTGTTGATCAGAGGGCTTAAGAAGAAGAGTTACCCAAAATAAAGATCTCGCTGCTGGCTTTAGGTGTGACTCAGTCTTGTCATTCCTGATTTTCATCTGGTGAAGTTCATCCATTCTCCATAGGCTGGAAGTCCTGAGACATCCCTAGGAAGCTCCAGTGTGATGAGCTTAGGAATTTTTCCATTTTGGTCAATTATTTCTAGTCTCTCCTCCTCCATAATTTCCCACGGCAAGGTTTATGCCAGACACAAACAGCACTGCTTCTCAAATAACTCAACCTCATAGAAGGAGGCGAATTGTCATTTATTTTTTAATCTTGCTCAAATAACTCACAGAATCTGAATGACTAATTTACCCGGCGCTTGGGGAAGGGCAGGAAATATCAGAGGAGTGCAAATAAGCAGACAGATTTTGCAAAGTAGGTTATTTTTCTCCATTTAAATTAATGTCCTAGCTCCCCTTCTGTCTCTCTCTACATCCAATGTACCCTGAACTTCTCTCCAGCTTCAAATTGGTTTGGCGCAGCTGTGTGCCAGAGCAAGCCCGGTGTGTTATGTTTCATCTTCCAATAGTGTTTATATGCTACCAAGATGGTGCACAGGCTCTGTACCAGCCTTCTGGTTTCCGCAGTGCAAGGGAGCACCGGTGTGGCTGCCAAGCTCTTGGGGGCTTGGGAAATGCACATTGCTCACATGGGGAGTGGATCCAGCAAATCTGCTGCTACTCATAGTCGCTTTAATAAGCTGGATAAATGGCAGATTAAAGCCTTGCCCAGCCCTGCTGGAGGCTGGGTTTGTTACTCTGCTTTGATAGTGCTTTGGCTGAAACAAAGTACCTCCTGCAGCTCCATGGGAAACCCCATTGTGATCCACCCTGTGAAGGCGTCACGTCCCAAAATGTCAGCAGGGAAACTAACAATGATTTCTCTGGCACTACAAAGATGGTTCTGCGCGTACTGTCTCATATCACAGCAGGACTGGGCAAATGACAGACGGGGCTGGTGGGAAAAGCGATTTTCTTCTGAAGCTCACAAGGCCAAAGAAAGCTCATGTCACTCCTGCCAGTGTGGTTGTGCCAGCTCCTCAGATAGAAATCAGCTCCTTGATTGTGGGCTTTGAATAACCCTTAAAAAATGTCACAAGATGTAAGAAGATTAAGGTGCTTTATAGCTTTCACTTGCTTAGAAAGCTTTTGGTGCAGGGAATTTTCTTTCTCCCATAAGCTCTCCAGCACCCACTGTGTTATAAAACTTGCCAGCAGGCAAATACAAGGAGTATCCTTCTGTGCAGGGCTTCTCTCAATCCCTTCATTCCTGAGCCTGTATTGATACCAGGGGTTGCCCTGACCCAGGTGCAGCACCTTGAACTTGTTTTTGTTAAATCTCATGAGGTTCTCATGGACTCACTTCTTGAGCTTGTCAGGTCCCTCTGGATGGCACCCATCTTTCAGGTGTGTCAACTGTACCACTCAGCTTGGTGTTGTCTGAAAATTTGCTGAGTGTGTGCTTGATCCCACAGTCTATGCCACTGATGAAGACATTACAATGTCTGGTGCCAGTACGGACCCCTGAGGGACACCACTTGTCATGGATTTCCATCTGGAAATTTAGCTGTTGACCACTACCCTCTGGATGTGACCATAAACCCAATTGGTAATGTGGTAACAAAGTGAGGATTTTGCTCTGAACAAAGACTAGCTTTCTGGAGGCTGTTCCCATGCCCCATGGCTGGTCACTTGACACCAGCCCCGAAGTGGACATGTTCTCCACTGCTTCTGAGGATGTTGTGGATGAAATATGATGGGACAGGGTACCTGTTACAGGCACACAGGTTCTTTCTTTTCAAGGAGACTCTGACTGTGGGAGATACTTGCACATATATGTGTTAATTACAGGTGGTAGTGTCTCCCACTGACGAGTCACAACATTTGTGGCCAGCACAATGGAGACAATTCCAGTATAACACCTTCAGAGCAGTTTGTACCAGGATCTACTTCTGCTTTAATATCCATATGGGTAAATTTGTTTTTTTAATATTGAAACAAGATATACCTCACATTAACACATGCAGGTGCAGTTCTCTCAAGGAATAAAACCATGCTAAAATGGGAGAGAAAGTTGGTGCCTGAAGTGACAGCTAAGTCGGTGTAAAAACTGTGACTACAAAGATTGATGGAGAGGAACTCAGAGTTTGAGCATAGTTTACCTGCTCCTTAAAATAGCAGCAGATACTCCACCCCAGAAAGATAACAAGTAAATTCATGACATCTGATTTTTCCTCTGTGACAGTTCTTCCCTTGGCAAAGCAAAACAAATTAGAAACGAAATCCCACCACAACATCCACTCTGTCCCTGTGCTGTGTGGCTGAATATATTGTAGCAGACACCTCTGATGCTCTCTAAGAACATAAGGACAGGATTATTTTCAGCAGAGTGGAGTCCTTAATCAGAAAAAGAGAGCACAATGCAATGACTGTGGACTTCATGAGATGGACAAAGCCAGAAAGACACTGGAAAAAGGCAAACATAAATCCTGACTTCCGGAAGGGCAAGGAGGAGGCTGCAGGCTGGTCAGCCTCACTGCAGCTCCTGGGGAGATTATGGAGCCAATCCTCCTGGAAGCCATATCCAGCATCTGAAGGAAAAGAAGGTGATGGGGATCCAGCTGCACTGGATTTACCAAGAGAAAATCATGTCTGGCCAAACTGGTTGCTTTCCACAGTGAAAAGTCTGTGGTCAAGAGGCAGTTGTTGGAGATTTCAGTGATCTCAACAGCCCAGAGACATGGAGTGGCAGAGCCCTCATAAAAGTGAGTAAAGACAAAGAGAAATTCAGTAGCTGGAAGGGAATAATCCTCTATCACAGTGCAGATTGGGGGTCCACTGGCTGAAAAGCAGCTTTGCAGAGGAGGACACAGGCATCCTGAGGACAAAAATCTGAACATGAACTAGCAGTGTGCCCTTGCAGCAAAGAAGTCCAGTTGCATCTTGCACTGTCTAGGCAAAGCCTTGAGAGCAGGCTGGGAGAAGTGATCCCCTCTATTCACCCCTGGTGTGACACATCCAGAGTGCTGGATCAATTTCTGGGCTTTCCAGTAAAAGTGAGAAATGGACACATATGAGTGAGTGCAGAAGGGGCTACCCAGCTGGTTGGAGAGTGGAGCACATGGCTTTGAGGAAAGGATGAGGGAGCTGGGCTTGTTCAGCCATACGAAAAGAAGCTTGAGCAGGACCGAAGTGCATTGCTAGCTGTCTAATAGATGTTGCAGAGAAGATGGAGCTGGATTTTTCTTGAAGGTGAACAGAAAAAGGCAAGAGCCAATGGACATAAGTATCCAAACAAGTAATTTCTTCTGCATAAGAAGAAAATCATCTGAGTGAGGATAAAGGTGACAACAGAGGCCCAGAAAAGCAGTGACATCTCAGTCCTCAGGAGAGTTCAAAACTCATCTGGGTAACCTGCTGTAACTTTGAAGTGGACTTTGCTTTGAGTGGGTGGTGGTGAACAAAGGCAAGAGTTCTTCCAGCAAAAAGGAAAACAAGTTTCAAGATTTTACCAGGAAGATACTATAGAAAAAGGTTCCTACAGTTCTTCAACTGGAGGGCTAGTGGTTTCGCTGGTAGTATTGTCTGTCTCCATCTTTTCAGCAATGCAGAAATTGCTAGGGGTTCGTTGTGCTTCACTTGGCAAATGCTGTCAACAGAAAGCAGAATATAATACTGTGACTATGCTACAGGAGCTGTTAATCCTGCTTTGTTTTTAAGGCAAATCCCATTTCCTGAAAAGCATCCTTTATTTACTTTTCTTTCCCCACCTGAGTGGGGTGACACAGCCTCTTAGGGAGTTTTAAATGGTGTCTGTTTTCACTAATGGTCAAAAAACAAGTAATACAATAGGAATAATAATTTCTGCTTTGTGTTTTGCTCAATCTCTGGTTTCCTCAGCCGCTACGATAACTAACTTGGAAAGGAAAGATACATGCACCCAGTGCAGTGACTTCACACACATCTGACACAAATAGGTTGTCAGATTTGCCCTTGCATCCAGGGAGAGACTTTGAAAACAGGCATTGAAAATATGGATCGAGCTCTGGTACAGCTTGAAAAATCCTGTATCACAGGGATATTTTGTACTGATGTCAAGTCTGCTTAACATCAGCACGGGGGTGTAAAACATAACCACAGAGCCTGTCACCGCACACCAGGGGTGCGTCCCCGGAGCGTGACGGAGAGCCAGGGAGCGACCCTCCTTCCCTGCCGCTGCACCAGCACTTCTGCACTGCTGGGGCTTGTGCCAGCATGCTCTCAGCTGTCACCACCCTGCCTCCTGCCCTCAGCTCCAGAACTAAATTGACAAATCACCAAAACTAAACATGTGCAGCCTGACTTGGAAAATGGAAACAATTAAGTGTCTGGATGAAGGAGCGCATTAACTCTGTGATGTTCAGGGATGCCTATAAGTCTGTCTGCTGCAGATGAGGATTTCCTGGGGACTTTGGAGCTGAGTATGGGGTGCTAGGCTCTAATCCATTGGGTTGAACAGCAGTTTCAGCAGGACTGGACTCTGGGCCATCAGTTAACCCAATACATTCTTTTATTCAAGCAGATGTTACTCTTGAATAAATCTTGGACACCAAGGCAGGTCCCAGCATACAGCCAGAAGGATGAGGCTGTAGTTGCTTTTACAAGAGGGAGATAAACAGCCAAAGTAAGACAGCTTTGGTAACATCTCATATCCCTTGCACAAAATGACGGAATACCCACCTCCTCCTTGCAGTCTCCAAGCACACAGTAAGCAGTACAGAAATACCATGGAAAATCACACAGGCAAAGTAATTTCTGTTGAACATCAGCAGCCTTATTAATCACCCAGGAGCTGTCCCCTTACTTAGTGAAATAACGGTATGAGAAATTACTACAGTTTTGGGATTTGTAATGGATCCAAGGGGATTCATAACTATTTCAATGCTCTTCTTATAGAATACCACTTGCAGCAAAGGCCATCACACAATATGACTTTAAAATAATATTGATTTCACTTGCGTTTGTTAACATGCACTAGCCTGTGCTGATTGTGCCACATTAGCTAAAGTAGCTGAAGTTCAGTATTTTGAGGAGTGTTCTTTCGTGGACGACTCTGGTGCTAAACTTCTTTCCAAACACTTTTTGCATCAGTTGTTTCTTAACTGCTTTTGTGTAGGTGTGCATATTCCTCATGTTTGTATATTTGGATCCTATTTTTTGCTTTTCATCCATTTTTAGAAAATAAATATAAAGTTTAATCCAAACACTTCCATATTCTCAATGAAGACTTTTTTATAGTGATTTGAACATTTTCCTCAAGAGAAAGAACAGAGTTGAGGCTGTTTTATTTTAAAGCTTTCAACCACAGTTGTTTGCCTTCTTGTAAGTGTCAGAAATTTATTCTTTAAATAAAGGAGAGCTACAAGACCCTAATGGTGACTAGAAAAGTACTTAAGTGTACTGTTTAAATTTCACCTGTTTCCATTACACATATTGTAAGGAATCTGTGCAGGCTCTCCAGTAGCTGTGGTTTATGTCTTGTGGTATCGGTATGATACAAAGGCTCCAGATTGCAGAGGAGTTACCATGATGTTCCCTAGAGAGAAGGACAACACGTCTTGTAAATGACATGTACCTAACGACTGCAACTGTGCATTTCAGATATCCTCAGCAGGAGGCCTGATAGCAGGCTCTTAACACGATAAAAAGCAGAAAGAGCCTTTAAAGAACAGGTATTTGAGTCTGGCTGACTTCTTTGCAGAAGTGGCTGTAACTCCCTGCCCTGTTCTCCCTCTCCTAGGGTTGCAGAGGGATGCTGCAGCCTTTTCACAGGTTAGGGATCTTGTTCAATGTCCTCCAGTTTGGAATGGGCCCTCAGATGTTGCTTCATGAGCTGGAGCAGGTTAGAAACAGCTATGATGGGGACAGAATTTTCTGGACCTTACCAATGCACTACTTAACACTACCTAGCCTCATGGTTGGGAGCAGTTCACAAACTCACTCTATGCACCATTCAGTCCTAAAATTTGTGAGACATAGAGGTGCTCCAGGGAGAGAGGGATACAGGACAGACCTTCCTGAAAATCAAAAAAAGGTGTTCAGGGACCTGCTGGGACACCCCAAAGAACGGTTCCTACTCCAGCTGCCTCACCAACATCAAAGACATGTAGGAAGGACTTCTACAGAGGAAGTCTAAAGTGACTAAACACCTAATTTCAGGTGTTCAAATTAAGTGCTTACATGTAGGTGAGATGACACTGGGCAAGGGCAACCTTATTGCAAAATGCAGGGAGTTATCTGTCTTTTCCTAGCAGGTCTAAAGAATACTTTGATAATAAACCCCATAAGCAACAGGAAGGAATAGTTTCCTGTGCTGCAGCTGAGAGCCGGAGTACTGAGCTGGGCTGTCTCTAGGTCTTTGCTGGTCAGGTCTCCCATCTCCAGACTGAAAGGCTCTTTCACCATCTTAATGACTTACAGCTCATTTTGCATGGCATGTTAACTTAGGAGCAGATTCTCATGCTTTCATTCTTGATGAGAAATGTCGTTCTTCACATGCAGCCCCATGGAATTACCTGAAATCATTTTTATACATATCAGTCTCCATAGGTATATTATTTCCCCATGTAGACTGCAATGAAATAAAGGATGTTTATATGTTCTGACTCTGAGACAGGTATTGGCCTTGCAAGCTCCATGTACTATTTAATTTTGCATTTTCATGTTACCAATGCATCTTGTGTGGCTTAGAGAGAAAGGTACCAAACCTGACTCTTGCATCCTCTCCTACTTCTGCTAGGGCACGTGGGCTGGAGGCATACAGGTCCTGGAGAGGGGACTGCTGGCTGAGTGTTCACCATGCTATCATCAGCCTGATACAGACCAAAACTTCTTGACTTCTGTAGCATTTTACAGACTTGTTCTCCCCAAGACCTTGCCCTCAGGATGTCAAGAGTGGTGGGGAACAACAGACCCTGTTTTTTTTTTAGTTTTTTTTTTTTCTTTCAATCTATCAGCATTGTGATGATAGGTTATTATAAAAACACAGTTCTGGCAAACAGTAAATTTGCCAGAAAGTATGACCCCACGTCATCCTGCAGTTAAGCCTAAAATTAAGTCACTAGTAAATCCCAGTTGGAAAAATATTTTTCTGGTTAGGATTTCTGTAATCAGAGGGAAAGATGCCACCATGTCTCCTGCATCCCAATGCTCATTTCATTTCTCCAAAATATGTGAAGTCTATATTTAGTGACCCCCTGCAGCCCGAGGGATTTGAACTCTGCTCATAGGCACTTGACTGTGAAGTGTAAGGTAGGAAGCATTCAAGGGCAACACGGGGTGATGTCTTTGCTCTTGGTGTAGACAATACTTGACCAGTGCAAGCAAAAGCAGTGAGAAGTGGAGAAACAGCATGGGTGGCCTTCAAATCCTCAGTGGTGGGCAGTGGGAATTTCATTGCTGGTCTTGGCCTTAAAGAGGTTTTCTCCTACTTACACGTCAGGGCTGCTTTATTTAATTCTTAAGACTAATGTGGGGCTGGACAGCAGCTCTGGCTCAGGATGGTCTCCTGGCAGCCTGTTTGGTACCTCCTGTACTGGTTTCTCTTCTTCCTCAGCACTGCCCCGTGCAGCTGAGCTGCCTGGAGAAAGCTGCACCAGGGATGCAGGGCAGCCTCCGAACAGGTGCTGCAGGATGTTCTGCTCACCTGGGGTGCATGGGGAAAGCTGGCAGAGCTGTGCTTCATTAGCACCAATCTCAGAGAAAAACTTCTCTCCATTCAGCCGGCAAGGTTTAATGGGTAAAGCAATGACACTCTGTGAAAAATAGCTGCTGCGGTTACAGCAAGGTAAGCACGACTGGCTGCAGTGAGTCACTTCTCATACCTGCATGACACTGCTGACTTTAATGGAGAGCCTTCAGATTTATAGCCGTGTTGGTGGAACAAGAATCAGAGCAAGTATGTCTTTATTTCTTCCCTGTATGTAACCAGGGCTAGCTATTGAAGTCTGTGCAGCAAAACCTCTGGCTGAGATGAACACAGCTTGATGCTTGTTCATATCCAGTTAGTATAACTTTTTCTATGGAAACTAATTGTACCTCCTCAACTCCCTAACCTGTTCCAAAAATGGTCAAGAAAATATAAACCCTATGCTGTTTGAATAGCCGAAAAAGCAACAACAACAAAAACAACAAAAACCTAAAAAAACTCAACCCAACCAAACCCAAACAAACCAATCCCGCCAAACCCCCACCTCTTCCAAGATCTTTGTCACACCCACAGCTGCCACCATTGAAAGAGTAAGCTTTAAACCAAACACCTTAAGCAAAACCCTCACACAGAACTGACCTAAGTAAGTGGCATAAAGCCCTAAGGAACCTGCCCAAGAGAAACAAAGCTCCAGCTCTAATAACCACATAACTTTATACAAGCTATTTTAAAAATCTTCCCTTTTCTCATTTCACAAACATGACTGGTTAAAAAATTCACTGATACAATAATTACTGAAAGATGGTCTATCATATTTTTGTCTAACATAATCTGACACACAGAAACAGGCTGGAGGTGATGAAGTCACCCAACAGTTGGCCACAAACACATTCTCCATAATGAACAAAGGACAACTTGGGGATCCAGCAAAATCCTTCATCCAGAGTCCACAGGGACAGGTGGTTGCCAAAATGCCAAACAGTAAAAGAGCTAGTTTATTGTGTTCTACAACATGAACAGGAGCACGCAGTGCTCCAGAAGCAGAGAAATTGTCCCAGACCACACATTTTTTTGTGTGCTGGGTAAGCATAAGCTGCTTTGAATGAAAACAAATGACAAGGTAGGTGTGTTCTCACCAGAAAACAGCCAATGAAAAAGCCAAGGAATGGGTATGATTTTTATGTTTATTAAATCAAACAGGGTCCTGCTACAGGCTTGCTTTGTTCCCAGAATGCCTTCATCATGTGCATGTCGTTAAAACTTACCAAGCAAAGATAAAGCCTAATGGTGAGGAGTCTTTATAGAATGTGTTTCATGTAACTGTATCCCTGGGAATGCCTTTCAGTTTAGATCAAAGTTCTGTCTTGACCTGGGGTGAAGTGAATAATAAGGGGCAGAGAAGTATTTTTAACTCAGTGGCTGGCCCTGTGGGTGTGTCCCAGAAGAGAGATGTGGGGTAGCAGTGGCACCAATCTAAAAAAGGGATGGAAGAAACAGCCTGTCCTTCAGTCAGGGGGCTGGGGGGCATGACCTGGCTGCTGCGGGATCTCCTGGGCCCACTCCCCAGACAGGGACACAGCTGTGGGGATTGCAGTGGGAAGGGGGTGTTCATTTTCAGATGGGAACTGAATGAAAGACCGAAGTCAGAGGGCACTGGGAAAGTGACTGTATACCCCGGCAGAAGTGGTGACATGGGGCCCCAGCTCCACTGCTAGTTGGGAATCAACCACCCACGCCTATGGTAGCTTACCCATGACCTACTCCTGACATGGGAAAAACAGGTACCTAAAACCAAACTTCCAATTTCAGATTTAAACATCTGGATATGTGACCCAGAAAAGCTCCTTTGGAGCTGCCCATCACTCAGCATCCCAGAAAATCAATATAAATACTGTTAGAATGAACTGTGAAATTAGTGTGAATTTACGGGTCTAATTGTTGGCACCCAAGTTATGAAAATCTAAGTTTTCTGGTCTAATCCATCATGGAGAATTCTACTTTTCAGCCTTTGCCAGATTTATTTCTTAATGTGGCTGAGAAGTCTTATGTATTTAATTTTAATTTGTGAGACAATTTGGGGCAGGGAGATAAATGTTACTTCCTGCTAATATGAAACTGAAATGCTAGGAGCATTTTTACAAAGAAATATTATGAATATGAAAAGAGAAAACAGAGAATAGAGGAGAGAGTGGACACATGACATCTTTAAGAAAGTAAAAATGGAAATATATATATTGTACTGTACTTCTTATTAATTGGACAAATCAAATGAAATGCAGACCTGCTTTCCAAGGAGCCCAGGAGCGCTTACTAGTACATGCATTTTTCATCCCCCGACATCCTGGAGATTTGGGGATTGGTTGATTTATGGCCACTGACTCAAGCTGCAATTCTCTTTCATGGGTTTTATTTCAGTTATATGGGTAGCACTAAATTCAGTCCAGTCATAAATCACGTGCTGGTAATTCAGTTACAAGTGACGTTGCTTTGTCATCACTGTCTGTGTCCCCTCCCCATCAGGGTCAGTGTGGTCCACATGCACACCCACACCTCCAGCCCTGCCTGTACTCTGCACCCTTGCTAACAGGGAAAAGCAAGGGTCCTGGAGAGGGACCCCGGGGGGCCTTCTGGAGCAGGGAGGACCCAGCTGTGCTCACAACAGAGCTATTTTTTTCATGAAGAAATATTTGATTACAGTATTGTTCACTTAGCATGAGAAATGAAGATCCTTAGATGTGAGAGATATCCTGAGCTGCCCCAGGTAGAGCAGGAGACAGCAATTTGTTTCCAAGGGATCTGGTTATGGTATACATTTTAAAGAGCATCATATGAATTCAAAGCTATTCTGCCTTTAGGAAAAAGCTGCAACACCTTCCTACTATACAAACACCACTCATCTACCTCTGCGCCCAATTCTTCCAGTGTTCTATCAGAACAATCCCTTTCTTAAATAATGACAGAGCAAATGACCATGGCCAAAAAAGAGATCCCAAGGCGGAGAACGTATTCCAGAGATATGTCAAGGACTCCATGATGTCTGCCAACATATCATGCTTAATTCCACTTGAAAGACATTCAGCTGTGACAGCAGCTGTGGGCAGGGGGAGTCAGTGATGTGTTCAAGCAGCTTTGCATGAAATAGTGATGTAAAATGGACCTAAGCATCAGGGGCTCCTTCAGGTGCCCAGTCTCCGATGAAGGTGTAGCATTCTTAGCAATCCAAAATACCATCTCATGCCTCTTGCCCTGCTGTGATGGGTGTGGTGCTGCAGGTCCCCACGCATCCTGCCTGTCTGAGGGAGAGAGGAGTTTGCTCTTAGGAGATGCCTTGCTCCCTCCAGCATTACATGATTACCCTGGAAATTTATATTTAAATTATTAACTTAATATTAATTAATTGTCTTAAAGTTGTTTTTACTAAAAAGACAGCTAACTTTTTGTCAGTTCACAAATCTCCCTTGCTGTGTTTAGCTCAGATAAAAATACTGCAAGCCCTAGAGAGTTAATATTTACAGTAAGCAGAGAATGAGGGGCTCCAAGACAGAAATCACTGCAAAAGTTTTCAGTATGGTCAAACCAAAGTACTGAGCCATAAATAGGGTGTCAGGCTTTCCCACTTGAGGTTGGTTTGGGCTAGAAAGATTTTAAGGGATAATCTTTCTTTTAGTTGTTAAAAAAAAAAAAAAAGGAAAAACCAACACAAAACAAATTTCTTCTCTTTGATGAGATGTGAGATTACATTCCTTTTAACTTCACATTTTATGATATGCTGTCATGGCAAAGGGGTGATGAATCTTCTGTCTACAAACTATTTCCAGCTGTTGATAAAACCATGATGACCAGCGCTTGCCCTGGCCAAATGCTGTACGCAGCCTCTGCAGACAGATTTAGAGGAAAGGAGCTTCTGCTTTTGTCCAGCTCAGGAGGTCTGTTTTATTGATGGGCTTTGCTGGGGCACATGAAGAACTAACTGAATTTAACCTAACCTGCCAGTTTTTCAGAGCTGAGTTGGGGTTCACCTAATTTTTAAGTTTTAATAATTCACATATTTCTTTGAACGTTCTTCCTTCACACTTTTCTTTGAAATTGCATGAGCACACCCGAAATTATGCCCTGACCTCCTGCTCCTTGTGGCTACTGTTTCCCAGGGTCACTGTGGAGTTGGGTTTTGCAGCAGCTCATATGATACAAGTGATGGAGAAGGAGGAGCCCGATGACCTCTTTTATTGCACTCCCCAGTTGCACAGGGCTTTGTGAAGGAGCTGTGATGGGCAAGACAGAGCAGTGACACCACTGTGGACAATGGACTGTGCTGACTGGCTGGTTTTCCATGGACTGGAGTTGAGAGAAACAGTGTAGTGTCTTCAGTTTAAATCTTCCCTTGAATTGCACCAAAACACACGTATGTTCTTAACAGGAAAAAAAAAAAAAAGCCAAATTTTTTATTGGTCTTTGAGTCTCTCTGCCAACAGTGACACCATATTTCTTTCCCATCCTTTTGGAGTGATACTCTCTTTACTTCTTGTTCTGAAGTTCTACTGGTCACAGCTCTTTTTCCAAGCTGTGCAGGATTCACAGATGTCTACATGCAGGTCACACGTATCTCAATGACTCAAGGCTCATCTCCAAAGGAATATCTGAATTAACAAAGGAGACAGTTAGTTTAAAGTAATAGAGGGCTGAAATTCTGCAAAATATTTCATAAGCTTGAACAAGATTAACACATAATACAGCCATAAGACAATTCCTTCCATCATTTGGAAAACAAAGCAGGCTGTATGTTGCAATTTTGACACTAATTCTTTAAGTACTTTTGAACAGCAATCATATTTGCAAAACATTTTTTTCTTGCAGTTCATTAATGTGTGTAATGTGTGTTGCTTGTGTCCTGACCCCCGCAGTGGTGGACTTGACATCTCCAGTGCTGGAGATCTTTCACTTCTCTGTTTTGATTAACACTTTCTAACAGGGGAAATGTGAAGTCAGTGTATCACAAATGCATTCCCCTGGGACTCTTCTAAGGAGCAGTGGCAGAGTGGGGAGTCCAAAGTGCATCTAAATGATTGCTGCCTACTGAAATTTATTCAGAGTTCTCTGGTCTGGAGAGGAGGTTTAATATATCATGAGAACAAGATGTTCAGCTCTTACCAAGCTTTTGGCCAGGTCAGTAATAATTTTATAACTCTGTCATACTGCACATAACCTTATCTAGTCAACCTGCCAAGGCATATGTGCTGTGCCTATTACACTGTAGTACTGGAGTCCTTCAGCTGAGAAAATAATTGCCAGGAGAGCCTCAGAATGCAGGGCAGAATATATTGGAAGAGAGTATCTTTTTTTAAACCTACAGACAGACATGATGAAACGAAATGTGGACAGACCACTTTGGAGCTGAAAGGGGGCTGTGGTCTTCCCGTCTTGTCTCTGCTCTCCCAGATACCTTTTTATAACTGTCTGACAGATCAGTATTGTCATACTACGACCAGAACAGCTACTCTGAACTTGTATTGGCTTCTTTTGCTGTGCTAATCCTACAGAAACTTCTGGGTTCCTTAAGGCTTTTTATCTCTATGTCCATCCATTTAAAGATGGATTCACTTTGCCTTTTTTTGTCTCAGTAGGGAAAGCCACTTCAGGCCAGAGAGCAAACAAGGGAAATGGGAAAATAAATTCAGAATATACAGCAATATGCAGCACTAAGTACTGGTTTGATCTGAGACACTGTGATTTTGCCCCATGAGCCTACTTGCAGATCTCTTGACCTTGCAGTTAGCAGCAGGCAGCTCTTTGCAGCCTGGCAGAGGATAACCTCAGTGGCAAGTAAATTCAGGGTTTATGGGAGCACTTGATGCAGCCCATGCTGGGCCTTGCTGGGTTCATCAGCCCATGATGCAGTATTGGTTCCAAAGTGTACATGAGTCTGGGGTCAAAGCCTGTCATGCACCCACAGGCTCCTGGACGGGGGATGGCCCAGTATGGGCTTCGGGATGGTCATCCTGTTCTGCCTGTCCCTGGGGAAGCTGGGTCCTGTCTGCAGACAGCAGTGACAGCTGTGTGTCTCCATGAGTTATTCCATGAAGAACTCAGATCCATGGGAGCTTGCACTGGGAGCAATAGATGGGTTTATTTCAGTAACCAGCTTGTGCAAATAATTCCTCTAAGAATTCCTCTTTCTCTTGTCAGTTTTCAGGGTGATTAATTTTTGTCTCTCAGCTTTTACTTAGAATCTATTTGAACAGTTTTTCTGAATCAGACTTGGATGCTAGGATGGGCTGTTAGGACATCAGCAGGAGCTCTAATTTTGATACAGCTGTATTCATAGAAATGTAATAAAACACAGCAGTATAGTGCAGTGTGGTGTAGTGCACTTACAATACTAAGTAAAAAACAGATATCACTTTCAGCCACAGCCAGTCTCTGCCAGCACAGTTATGTAGGAAAGTCTTACCCCAGACTGATGGAGCTGAGATAGTAATGACAATTCATACACAGCCTGTGCAGGCAGGGGGTGCTTTCACAAGGATAGATTATTTTATCTGGGTGGAACAGATAGCAAAGACAGGAGAGAGTTTAGGCCCACCTGCTGTAGATCCAGCATATGTACTACTAGCAGAGCATTAGCAGGATGCTCTTTACACTGTTATGGCCAGAAAATGATCCCCCTTTGAATGAATTTTCTTATAGCACTCTGAAGCTACAGTTCTTTCAGAAATACTATCCTGAGCTCACATGCCTCTGGCACAGTGATGGAGAAATGACTGTGGAACTGTGCTAGCACCCATCTCCTGGCAAGCAGCAGTCATCCCAGTGTTTGGGAATACCCAGTATTGCACAGGCACCTCTGTGAGCAGCAGAAATTACTGGAAGAACCTTTTTTCCTATGTAAATGCACATGAAATGTCATATATGTGTGTATCTGAAGGCAATACCTTTATTTACTGCAGTGCGTATTTCACACCTTGCTGGTTCCTGTTATTATTTCCTTAAAGGTATAAGTTCGGTTCATCAGTGTTTTAGGTCAGAAAAAATGATTGATTTTCTATTTCTTTATCCAACTTGTCTCTTTCTTCAAGCATCTGTTTCCCAAATGTACCCTTCTCATTCTGTACTGGAAACTAGCTCAAAACTAGGTAGCAGATTTGATAGATAGATTGCCCCCAGGACTCAAATATCAGAAAAAAATAGGCTTGAAGGTGTGGGCTGTCTCTAACCAGAACAGTGTTTCACGGAGATATGACCAAAATCTGGTGATGCCTGTATCAGGGAGAGGAAGGACAGCTCTAGTGAAGCTTTGGGAATTGTGCAAGGTGGGTTCCCTCTTGGATGTGAGTTTTGTGACATTAGCAGGATGCTTTGCCTCACTTTTCCATCTTTACATCAGACCTTGCTGGGTGGGTCTTAATACCAAACATGCATTGCCCAGATACTGCAAGACTTTGTTCATCATTGCTGGCAGAGTACTTGGAGCAGCAAGTGTTCCAGGCATGCATAGACGTATCTTGATGTCAGATTATGTTTTTGGCAGAGAACACGAACTGCACCACTCTTGGTACAAGCCCTAGTGCACATTAAGTCCTCCTGCTTCCCCTTCCACGTTGTTGCAGCCAGGCATGCCAAGACTCAGTGCAATTCTTTATGGACTGCCAAAGAAACAAATTATTATGCACTACAAAATGAAACTGGCATTTAAAATCTAAAACACATGACATCAGCATTACATGTGGAACCAGTACCATCAAATCACATGCCACCTCATAAATAGTCAGGCTAGTGGGGCAGGAGAAATGAATGGTGGATTGCTGGCCAGCAATACTCCCTGGGGTCTGCTGCTTCATAAAAGGCTTTTAAGCAATACAGAGAGTGTACATGCAGTCCATTTTGGATAACCCACAAGGAGCCAACTCTACTGAGCTTGCAGATTTGCTTGCGAGGCTGTCAGAAGGGGCCTTTTTTGCATCAGAGCACTGGGATAGGCATGTGCATCCAGCACAAGGGCCATGGGAGGGGACAAAGGCCAAGTAGCCAGTAGCAGGAACAGGAGTAATATAAAGAGCAAAGTCATTTGGCTCGAAATCCCATAGGTGGGGATTGCTCCTCAGCATCACACTGCTCACCTGATGGTACATGTGGAAGTCTGTGAAAGTGCTTGTTTGCTACCCTTTCCCTAGAAAATCCTTCAGAGCATGGAGAATTTGTTCCAAAAAGCAAAACTTGTGGTACTTGCTGGAAGAGGGTGGGTTTCATGTTTGCCTCGCCAAGAGCCCAGAAAACTGATGCACAAGTTGGAATTTGTGGTTTGGTTTTCTGAAATCAGCCCCAAGTGCAACCTCCTACCAAAGCAACTTCTAGATATTTGAAAACTAACCTGAATAAACTTAGCATTTGATTAAAATAAGGTTCACTTTTTTTTTTTTTTTTTTTTGGTAACATTGGGGAAAAAATTAATTTTCACAGAAAGAACTCATCCAGACTCCAAAATAGCTTGGTACATTAGAGATGTAATCCTCCCATTATCTCTCCGCACAACCTCTGTGAGAAACTCTATTTAAATCCCATTTACATAATTCTAAGAATAGACTATTCTGCTCTTAGTATCCATCCATCCTGAACTTATTATGGGTTCACCAAATATTTGTCTTTTCTTTTTCTGAATGTAATAATAATTTGAATTCAGACAAGTCTTATAGCATAACTGGAAGCTAAGCTTACAGAAGATTTGGAAAGCATACTTATTATAAGGCACTTCAAAATTGCTCCTAAGGGCCATGGAAGGGGCTCCTCCAGCATTTCTGTTATAACCTGGATACTGGAAGCAATATGGTGCAGTAATAACCATTTCCTGATTTTTATACTTTACTTCTGAAGGACTGTTCCCCAAGCTCAAGAGAAGTCAAATAGAAATAGCAGAGTGCTCAGGGTAGAAGGGATAAATCAGGGTTTTCTTTGCTTCTGCAAGGTCTCTGTTGGTCTGTTGCTGCAAGCTGTGGAATGGAAGGACTCCCCTCTGGTGCTCCTAGTCACCAAGGAGAGGTATGGAAATGTGTTCTCCCGCTCTAAGATGGCAAGAGGCAGGGTGCTCCAGCTGGGGAGCTCCCTCCAGAGAGGGGCAAAGGGTCAGACACCAGAAGGCAGGGAACAAGAACCTATTATTCATAACTTTTATGACACTTAGAGCCAGGCCGTGGCTGGGCAGCAGATCCACGTGTTTGGACAGCTGTGGCTGTGAGCAGGGCACGGGGCAGCCCACACCACTGGGGCACACAGCCACCCCTGGCCTTGGGGGCACTGCTGCCCCACCGCAACAGCTGCCTCTCCCTCTCCCCCTCCCTTTCTGGAGGTGCACTTCATCAGTAACTAACAAAAACAAGGTGACTAAGGTGCAATGAACAAGCAATGAACTCACTACTAGAAATCACAGCAAGACAAAAAAAGTAAGCCCTCTCCATTTACATTTTAGCTTTCAATTTATGTTCAGTTGGCTTACAAGTGCAGGAAGGGTATCTGTTTTCTTTCCACCTCCTGATATCTTTTAAAAAAAAATAAATAAATTTTCCCCTCTGCTGCAACTGTACAACAAACCTCTGAAGAAAGAGAGTAATTGTAAATATAGAGAGGCAATAGATGGCTGCCAAGAGATAGAGAAGGCTGTATGAATGCACAAACGGGTGGGGGAAGCAAAAGCAAAAAATAACAGAGATTTTTACTTCTGCTTTTCTTTTATTTATACTGATCTACAGCTTTATTTGTAGCAAGGGACAGTAAGTACTTTCCAGGCAGAGATGCAGTAATTTTTAAATTGACAGTGCCCTTGTGAGTACTCACTTGTATTTCTAATAAATCTATTTAGTGCAGATCAAGATAAAGGCGGTAACTTTTTTATAAATATGGCTTTTCATTATCCCCACAGATATCTGGCTTCTGTCCTTTTCCTTGCAAAGTGAAGGGCAGAATTACTGTCTTATTTTCTCCTCTCTACCAGTAGAACAGAAACTGAAAATGAAATGGTATGTAAAGAAAAATATTAAATAGAACAGAATAATGCATATTAATTTGCCATCACCTTTAACAGGCACAGAGAGAATTACAGAGGTTAATAAGGACATATTTTAGAGTGTCTGCTTCTCCTGAGCTCTACTTGCAGTCAGTGCAAATGTTGATTAATTCAAGTGGGAAGAGCATGGCCTATTATAATTGCACATGATGAGAAGAAGCAGCAGGAGAAATGTACAAAACAATAAGATATATGCTGTGCCACAGTGGTTCTGTTTACCAACGTTTTTATTACTCCTCCTCACCAGCACTTTCCAGCATTTGTTTCTTACTCTTGCTTAAGAGCATGAGGCCATACAAACAAACCTCCTTACCTGCAATCTAGATCACAACTTTCTTCTCTTCCTTGCCTATGGGCACTTGGAGGCTGCTCAGATCAGGTAGCCTGTGAGAGTATGATTTAGGGGGGCTTCCCAAGTTGTCACCACCTTGCTAGGGGACTGAAGCTGATGAGCCACAGCGAGTCAGCCCTGGCTGCACCAGTGTTAAATTGATGTCGCCAAGCATTAAGCACTTCTCACCCTGTCTCTGCCTAAGGGGAAGGAGGACATTTGGTGAGAGGACCAGTGCCCCAGAAGTGCTGTTCCTAAATGGCAGCTTTGGGTGACAAGCATCTCCTGCAACATCTTACTGAGGCATACAGCTTGTTGGGGAAGGGAGACACGTACCTGAGGGTGGGTGATATCCATGGGTATCACGGTGCTGATGAGGTTGTCAGCAGCTCACGCCAAGATCTGGCTAACCCAGCCCTCCACTGGCCCAAGGGTGAGGTGAGAGACAGGGATGATAACCTGGAAAAAATTCCCACTTGCAACAAGGGCAGCGAAGGCACTCGGGAAACATCTCTACATTGCTGCTGGTGCTAAGTGAGCACATGACTGAAGGATGGTGTCTGCACACTGTCACAGGGCAAGCTGGCAATTCCTTACCCTGAGTACAAACACTATTACTATGCAAAGGGACACCATCAGTCTGCCCCTCCGTACAGGCACACACACACACACAGAGTCTCTGTTTGGCAAAGCTGTTTATTTCCAGTCACTTCTGAAACAGAGAGCATGGCGGTGAAAATCAAGGTACAGGGTGAGGCTGTGGCTTTGTGCTATGGCTGAGTCAGTGCAATCTGTGACAAGAGGGACACTGAGAGAGGGGAATGAGGACGAGCAGAGGAGGAAGGACTGTTTGGCTATTAACAGCCGCCTGGTTTTCCATTTAAGCATCTACACAGCTTGGTAACACAGCACCATGGGTGTTAATAGAAATAAAGTCCACTTCTGCCTGTGGCAAAATTTACTACAATACTCGTAATATTTCCATGTTGCAGTGGTGACATCACACATACTTGGTTTGGAAAATATGGGTTTTTTTCCCAAATTATTCCATTACACACTGGTCCATGGACTGCCTGACCAATGTGGGAAAAGGCTGCAAATTTCACTTAGAAACTCCTTATTTTCTTAAGCTGCTACTAGGTTCTTAAAAAATACACAAGCCTCTAGAAATATGTGTGATGTTGAACTGTCACTGCTCGAAGGGACCACCTTCTGCTATCGAAGATTAAAGTATTCACATTTCCTTCAGGATTTGTTTTAAATCATAGAAAAATTTGTGTTGGAAGGAACCTTTAAAGGTCAGCTAATTCAATCCACCTGCAATGAGCAACTTCTTCAGCAATGACATCTTCAAGTAGATCAGGTTGCTCAGAGCCCCATCCAACCTCACCTTCAGTGTTTCCAGAGATGAGACAGCTACAACCACTCTGGTCTGTTTTTCACACAAGCTTTTCTCATAGAGGATGACACAAGCACTGGGTGAGCCCTTCTTGGGACACCCCTGCCTGAAGTACCGGGAACTTGCCTTTTTGTTGTCAGATAGAAAAATCAAACACCTGTCAGTTTGAGGTAAGGGATCCTAATTAAATCTTGATCTTGGAGATGGGTCACATCCACTGCCTCTCCTGTTCCTGGAGATTAATATACTAACAGCCACAATTCTTCTGAATTCCAGAATGTTTATTAGCTGGTTTTGCCTGTTTCCTTTTACTAAAAAGGGTTTTAAAAGTATAAGATATTGGTCTAGTGGTGCACCATCACTGATTCCAGTAGGGAAACTGGAGTACCTGGGGTTTAGTACCTTCAAGAGGTGTTTCCCATATGTAAAGTCTTCTCAAAAGTGATGATGCCAACTACCCAACTTACAAGATTTCTGTTCTCTTTTCCTCAAGTGATATAGCTGCTTGTCACCTCCATGTCTCAGTGCAACAGGTTCATTTTTCATGGTAGAACTGGATATTTCACACTGGGATGCGTACAAGACAAACCTCAAAATGAACTCTAGCAATGCATGATTCATCCCAAAACATCTCATCAGTGAAATGAATGATGAGGAACTCCTGGTCTGACAGAGCTCTTAGTGGTGGCATGTTGCCTAGAAAGAACACAATTTCCAAAACAGTTGTGAACCTTAAAACTCCAGAGTACTGATGTTCCTCACGGATACTAAATTAATTACAAATATGACAGTCCTTGCTTCTTCTATGATTTAGCTTCAACGTTGACCTTCGCTTAAGAGAACAGGAGACTGGCTGTGTTAAGGGTGAATGTTCTAATTCATAATGAAGTACTCATGGAAGAGCCATGATTTTGAAATCCTGTCACTAGGTTAATGTTGCAGAAAATTATGAGTTAATATCCTCTGTTAAAGATGAATTCATCTCCAAGAAAAACTAATCAAAAGGAATTTAAACTTTTATGCTAATTTTTAAATCTCAGTTGGGTTGTGCTATTCCAAAATCAGTATGTTGCTTAGCTCCAGGGCTGGATGAAGACCCTTGGGGAATGGTATGAGCTTTTTGAAGCTGGCTGCTTTGAGTGTTCTAAAACTTTCAAATTCAATTCTCTGTAATTTTGGTGGCCAAGAAGCAGTCACACTTCGATCTGTGATTATTTGTCTGAATCTGAAAGCACAACAAGCATCCTAGATATAACAAACTGATTCCCCAAAATCATCATATTTTTTGTCAGAAAAGCCTTAGCAATGAGCATATCTGTTATTAAGTAACAATTCTCAGCTCCAGAAATAAGTTCAAAGCATCATTATTCAGACCCGTTTTGATAAGAATTATTCAAATTTTTGTAGTGGAATATTGTATCTTGTCAGTCCCATCCTCCAGAGACTGATGGTGACTGAACAAGTGGCAGTCCATGACAGATGGGTTTCTCTCCTTGCAGCTTCCTAACTTGTGTCTAATCGCTGTGTCTGCAAATTGCATCCCCTCATATTTCCATTCATCCCACATATCATTCCAGCCTACAAAAGGGTTTCTCAGTTTCTGTGCCTTCTGTTTTCTTCAAAATCTTCTCAATGCCCACATCATGGTTCAGGATGTAACTGTTCAAGGTTCCAGAAGACACCTACAAACCTGCTCTGTGGCTGCTGGAATATCCCTAATATTTTATGAAAGATAGGCTTGGGCCTGAGATTCTATGGGAACAAATTGGACTCTTGTTTCTAGGATAATTTTAACAAATTTTAACAAATCAAGTCACAGTCTTTAAATTAGGACTGCCAAAGTGTCAAAGTATGTATCTCATACATTTGCTGACATGCAAAGGCATAATTTCCCTAGCAAACCAGACCACCTCCAAAACCCTCAACCTATCAAACCAACTTTGGACATAAAATATTTTGAGGGATAGTATACCTGGTCAATGGGCAGGGATATGGAAGAGTGAAAAGATCCTAATGACTCACCCAAATCAGCTATGTCCTCAGTAAACACACAGCCCTTTCCCCCACTGCTTTCCTTTTCACATGCACCTCTCCATGCCTGCTTGACCAGCACATTGGGTGGACCAGAAAAGAGGGGGTTCATGGGGCCAGGATGGAGCCATTAGAAGAGAGACCAGTGTCTCTTGCTTGCCCAGTTTTGGCTTTCTGGGGAAGGAGTCCAGAAGCTGCTTTTGCCTTGGACCATTAGAGTGGTGTAGGGGCTGCTTAGGGATGCACAGTCATGCCAAGGTAGGTGTGGCTTGGTTATCTTGTTCTGATTACACTGGTTTTGGCTGCTGGGTATTTGGGACTGCTGCCAAAGGTGAGTGTTATGATCCATTTTTATCCGAAGGGGCTTGTAATTTCTTTGCTTATCCTGTCAGCTGGCACACTGTGATGGGCTGAATATTCAGAGCTGAGTGGTCTTTGCTCAAGCCAATGGTTGCTTTATGCATCCGAGGTCACTGCAGGATCTACGTAGGATCATTTTTATTATGTTCTATGACATTTTCTTATATCCTGTGACTCTTATTCCTTTTGCTTCCACATGGGGCTGCTTAGCAGACCTCTTGGTCTGGCCATCCCTCTAAATTTGCCTCTGAAAGGCATACAGGCAAGTAGCCTGTCTATCTGAAAAGACAGATCACTCCTAACTTGATGGATAGGAAATGTGAGCCAGACCAATTGATTTGATTTATCCTGTTTATCACAGTGGCTGCTACTTTGGGGCTGACTTCAGATGTGACTCATATTGTACTTGCAAAAAGCCTGCCTTGAAAATAGTTTGATAGGGCATCTCAAGTAATTGGCAGCCTTTCTGTTAATGCCATATCATCTGTGAGTGCCAGCTAACCTTTGCAAACACAGTCCAGAGGAGGTAGAAAAGAAAAAGATAAGTCAGACTAATTTTTCCAAAGTTGAAATATGTGACATCAGCTGACACAAAGCTACTGCTCTGTCTGATCAGTTCCATGTTGTGCTCCTCCTTGCGAGGACACCTTGCACTAGAGAAACACAGTCTTTTAGGAGGTGGGGGGCATTTTGACAGTTAACAAATTGCTGATTAACATGAGCTACCTACATAATTAATCATGAGCCTCAAATTAAATGCCTGGGGAACTGATTCAGGTCAGGAGCTGTGAAGCTAAGTGAAGGTTATTGGGGTTACAGGCACTGATCTGCAGTGGAAACTGTTCAGCACTGGGGGCTAGAAATCAGCCTGATGTGTGAGATCCAAGCACAGCACTTTGCCAGTTAGAACAACTTCCAGGCAAACAATAATAAAATTTCATGATGATGAAGATGGTCTGCAAGCAACTATCACTGGTGTCCAGTGAACTGAGATGCTTTGCTGGTGTCCCTGGAGCGATGCTGACTGCTGTTGCATCAAGATCTGATGCCCTGACTTTCAGTAATCTTCGTCATTCTATTTTACAATCTCAGCTGGCATTTTGCAGCTCCTCGAGCCTAATGAGACAATGGCAAGCTGGGAAGGGCTGACTGCAGGCAGTACACCCAAGGGGCACTGTGCCCTGGCAGGGTGCCGGACACAGCCATCCCTTGTACTCTGCCCGGGCAGGCTCTTCTTTTGCTGGTGTCTGAATTTAATAAGGGAAAGCAGGAAAATAAAATATCTGGTCTGATATTTAGTAATGTGTTGGCCATCCAGAAAATGATGAGGAGTTGAAAACATGTCAATAAGCAGATCTTACCACAGTGTGTCCGTATGGTTGGAAAACTATTTTCCATAATCATTTCCCTCAAGTGTCCTCAGTCTTCCAACATCTCAGTTGTTTAGGAATCATAACATGTGAGTTGCTTGGGTAACCAAAATCTGCCTGACCCCCTATATCCAGCTGCCTGGGAGACTCCATGTTTCAGAACATGGATAAGTCCTGGAAAGAAACCTTGGCCAAATGTGATATGGTCTCCCTGTCACAGGCTCCAGCAAGATGCTCACAGTGAGCTGAGAGTCATGTACACAGATTGCATCTATGGAAGGAGGAGACTCGCATTGTTCTTTCTGGCTGGGATGAGTCTATAGGACTGCAGCATTTAATATTTGCACACCTGCACACCACAAAAGGCATGGTAACTATTTCCAAATGCTGACAAACCTTTGGTCTCGCTCTCTTGTCACACTGTCCTTTGCTTAGGCTTATGCCTGAGGAGAGAAAAATAAGCAGGATATGCCTGACTTTCTGAAAAACTTTCTGGGGAACAGCTGATGTGTGCGCCCATCAGCTCAATCCACAGTGATTTCCACAGGGTGCTGGCTTTGATTAGTTTCTTAGTTCTCATATTTTTGATTTCATTCATGTTTTTGTTTTGTTTTTGAAGTTACACAAGTGATTTTCAGTCTGGACTCTGGATGCTGTGCTGTGCATGCTTACGGTAGAATTGAACTTTGCAGCACACACTGGTTGGAAGGTTTGATACTCTAGACCATATTTGGTATCATTCCACTTTTTAAAATTACACAGGTCTCTGCTACAGGCATTAGGAGACGTGTTCTTGGAGAGTGAAGACTAGCCAGGTACACCAACAAGCTTGTTCCACAAAAGTAATTATACTCTGGAAGGGCACAGGAGACAATGTAACAGAGCTCCTCCTATGAGGTCACTGCGTGTTCCCTCTGGGTGTTTCATTACAGCTCAGATGAACCTGCAGGAAAGGACCCTCTCTTACGCCCAGCCCCTCTGCTTGTGGTGGTTTCAAGGCATGTGAGATTTTGTCTGTCCTCTTTGAGAGCTCTTCTGGACTTAGCCCAGACCTACAGTTCTTTGCCCTGCCTCCATTGTCTGACCTCTATGCTGTCCTCCACATGCTTGCCCATTTCAGTGAGGAAGCATTAGCCTAATTTGAGAGATGGGTACACAGATCCTGTATCATTTGCACAAGACATTGAAAAATCTCTCACAGGGTAGGGTAGAGAGTGCAGGGAAATACTCAGGACTCAAGTACGACCTAATTCACTGGACCCTTCTCTCAGCTTCTGGTCTGCACCCAGAAATTAGACTACTGAGAACTCCATAGGAAAAGGTATTAACCATTAGCTTCACTCAAGTCTCTAGGAGCTTTATTCACATTTTCATTGGAACCACGGATTTATCCAGCGAGATCTGTAATAAACAGTACCTCTGCATAAAATGGATCCTGAAGCATAGTTAGATATACCATATATAGTAACTGCATAATTTTCTTAATTTATGTTGGATTTTTAAAGCACAGCTGGATTTGTGAAAAGAAAATCTTACAGTCTCTACATAGCATGGTACAATGCCAGGTGGCACTGCTGACCCTGCAGCACATTCATGTAACCCAGTTAACCTTATAATGTATATCTCCAGATGCATCACACACCCTGTCAGACTCTTGTCTTTTTATTCTGTCTCAAAATCACTGCTATTTCATTACTGGTAGGTTGAATGATCAAATAAGTTTGGCAGATAGTGGATGGCATTTTTTCCTGACAGATGCAAAACTAGTTGCACATGTCCTCTCCCCATAAAGCGTGGGCTATCTTACAAATAAAGCAAATAGATGATCCTTTTCCCAGGAATATATTTGTTTTAAACTTTTGTAATCTTTCCTACCATAAACAGTTAGATTAAAAGGTACAATGAATAGAATATTTAATCTTGGGAGGAGGGCATGAGCAGCTCCCCTGCTGCTGGACTGGACCCTGGTGGTTTTCAGGACACCTTTCCTGGCTTTTCTTTCATGCATGTTTTGAGCTGTAAATTCTGATTTGGTGATTGTATGCTGGAAAGTTTCAGCATGTCCCCAGAAGATACTGCACTAAAATTCTTCTCTGATTTTCAGAACTGATGTAATTCTGCTCCTTTTTAATTAATCTGGTTGCTTGTGCTGTGCTACTGCTTTCGCAATTAGGGCTATAACCACTATTAGAAGTGTGATGAATCATTTATCTTTTCCTGGAAATGTACTTGAATCTTCCACAGTACTGTCTTCAGTCCGTCTTCTCCCTTCCGTTCCAAAAAACTGCATATGTTTCTGCTGTGTTCTTTGTCTGGAGAGTGTTATTGAGTTCAGAACTGAGCTGCTCTGAGCAGTTATAACTGCTTATAATGATCAGACTTGTTATAACACAATGTTCTTTCGAAAAATAATCATTTTCCCTGCTTTCTCCAAAAAGACATGCAGTGATACCAGGAAAAGTGTGAGCTCCTTGCTCCGGGTGTTTGTCCTGCTGGAGCATTTCAGCCAGGCAGGCTGAGCACCCGTTGCAGCAGGTACTGTATGAGCATGGCACAGATGGTCCTAATCCAAAGCGCATCCAAGCTAATTGCCCTGTCTCTGTACTCATTACCATGTGGGCACTTTTCCCAGTCCATGGTGCAGGGCTCTATGTATGCCTGGACAGCTGATCCAGCTAATCAGACAGGTACTTCTCTGCTTTCTCATCACAACCTTCTGTGACGCTGGCCTAAAACCACCAAGCCTCAGATCTGTGTTCACAGCTCCTCCATTGTCCCAGGGTCACCTCCTGCACAGGAGCTTGTGAAGCTGTGGCACAGAGCTCCTCCATCCTTGGCTTCTGCCTGCTGCTCCTCTTGGCACTGGGGAGGCAGGCGGCCACAAGGATGGACTCTGCTGCACTTGTTCAACCCTATTATCAACAACAAGAGACACTTGAGGATCTACCTAATGGTGTGCAGATTCACCAGGGATGTGTTCTCTCCTGTTACAGCCTCAAAAAACATGCATGTTGCTGTAAGTGGTGGTTGCATGAGATAATAAGTGAACATGTGCTTACCTAAAAGGCCAGTTCTTTGCCCATTTGAGGAGAATTGTTTCCCAAGACTCACTTGCCCTCCTTTTGTGGCTTCCTGCTGGCTAAGATGACTGCACTGCTTATCTCTTGTTTTTTTCATACTTCTAATTTGCTTTCTCTGAAAAATATCTGCAAGTAGTTAAATGGTGCTAATATATATCCACCAAGAGATGCTGTAAAATTTTTAAATGGTGATTAAGTGTTTGGCAGGCAGAAGGTGAATTGCTCTGTCTTTCCATGATCTCACACATCGCATAAGAGTGAACAAGGAATTTGCTAAGCTGCAAAGTCCCAGTGCTGCTGTCATTCAGCTAATGTTTGAGCCACACATTGAACAGCTCCTATTATTACTGGAAATATTTCACTGCAGCAAAAGAGAGTTAAAAACCAGAATACCATCCAGTTTCTCAGCCCCAGAGGTGGTATTCTCCAGGTCAGGGTTGAGCAGCTCTGGAGGATGCTACGATTGGGGAAGTCTGCACTGCTGTGCTGGGTGGATGAAATTCAGTCTTAAATACAGGATTATGTTTTCCCTTCCTACTGATCTTTGTTCCACCCTGCAGGGACAGAAGCTATCATTCTCCAGTGCCTTCATGCTGAAAAGTCACATTAATAATATATAGAAATAAATACCCTCTCTGTGTGTGTTAGACTGGAAAGATACTGCCACAGACTGTCGTGCCCTTGCTGTCACCTGTGCTACTGAGTATCATAAGCACTCTAGCCTCCCCAGGACCAATAAACAGGAAAATGCGATACATGGCAAACTTTCACACTCCTTCCAGTTTTAGCTGCTTCCGTGCAGAGTGATTCATCTTCTTTTTTAACCTGTTCTGAAATACACGAGCAAGGAATCAGGACAGAGTGGCTGTATTTCAGTGGTTGTGGCTGGAACAGCTTTATGTTTACGCTGAGCATATGTTTATGTTAATAATAATGACACATAAGACTCATTCCTACAGAGAATCACATTCAAATTAGTCCCATGCATACAAAGCCAAAGAAATTACTCACCATGCATAGGCCACCAAGTTGATTAGAGGGATGGAGCACCTCTTCTATGAGGAAAGGCTGAGAGAATTGGGGTTGTTCAGTCTGGAGAAGAGGTGGCTTCAGAGGACCTCATTGCAGCCTGAAGGGAGCCTACAAGACAGATGGAGAGAGACTACAAGAGCAAGCAGTGATAGGACAAGAGGGAATGGCTTCAAGCTGAAAGAGAGTAGATTTAGATTAGATGTTAGGAAGAAGTTCTTTACTGTGAGAGTGGTGAGGCACTGGAAGAGGTTTCCCAGAGAAATTGTGGTTGCTCCATCCCTGGAGGTGTTCAAGATCAGGTGGGATGGGGCTCTGAGCTACCTAGTGGAAGGTATTCCTGCCCTTGGCAAGGGGGTTGGAACTAGATGATCTTTGAGGTCCCTTCTGACTCAGACCATTCTAAGATTCTATTACAGGATTAAAGACACATGTATCTGTTCAAAAGCAGGACCTTGGATGGCAGACTGCTGGGCATGCTGCAATTGCAGGCTGCATGGTGATGTTGAACCACAGCATGACACCCTGACACTGTGGAGGCCCTGCTGGATCTTCTCAGATGTGGTTTTGCTGCACAGAGAGCAACCTGTTCCAAGACCTTCAGTCTAGGGTTTCCATCCAGCATTGTGTGAATGACAGCCCAGCCCAGCTGACCTCCCACTGGGGAGGGCTACAAGCCAGAGAGTGTGGCTTCCCCACCACCAAAGGAGAGCTTCCTACTGCTTCCAAGAAATCCTGTCTTGGGAGCTCACCCAGGAGCCAATTTGCTACCTTTATTATCTATGTGGAACTACACCTGCCTGACCAGTTTCTGAGCTGGAGCTGTACAGAGCAGCAGCCCGGACTGGGGAAGCTTTCTGAGAAACCTTTGCTTGCTGCAGGGGGGCGGGGGTGAGAATGGGGAACATCAGATCACAGGTTAATTCCCAAGGCTTGCCTAAAAGTAATTTTTCAGCAGGAAGGGAGAAAAAAGGACTTGTTTTGACTTTTTTTTTTTTTTTTTAAGAATTTATTTTAATGTAATCTGGTACGTTACATTCCAAGTTACCAGCATCTTGTATCTAGTGTTGCTTCATCCATTCTAAATATCACCTCTTTCTGCAATCTGGCTTGACATATTCATCTTAGGTTATCTCATTTTACTGTGTACAAATGCATCTGTGGCTTTACCCAAAATTAAAAAGGAAGCATGACAAAAATGGGTTATTAATGCCAATGCATGCAGAAAGTAAAGTTTTTCTTTAGTGTTTAAACATGAATTTCTTTGGTATTAGAAAGCCAGTTTATTCAAGTTAAATATTAAATGTGGGTCATGAATCATCAAAAGACATTCTGAGCTTCCAGTGCATGGCTGTCTCTATTGGTGTCTAGTGAAACACACCAGGATGTGCCGAAACCCTTTTGAAAACATCCATAATGTGGGGCTAAGTGCCTTTTATGCCCTTGCTGCTTGAGTCTAAAAATAACAGAAACATGGATCACAGTTTTCAGCTTTGAAAATCGGTCGCTGCATAGATGCCTTTAACAGGCAGGGTACAGAAAGCCTTGAAAGACTGGATGCAGAGTTGCAGTGGCCAACAGCTATAGTAGTCCCACACTACACAATCTGTAGTATCACGGACACATACTGCCAAACCCCCACGCTGCAGTGTTTCCAAGGAGATATTACACCATGCTAGTGTCTCGTAGGAGTTTGAAACCTGCTCCATCTGACATATTATTTAATATTTCCATTAATAAACTACCGATTTCTGGTCAAACTTCTCTCAGGTCAGAGGCCTGAGTTTTGGTGTTCACATGACAGAAAAACCAGGAGAAAATGGAGAAGAGAACTTCAAGATGCTTTGAGGTTAGAGAGGGAACCTGGAGTAAAAGTTGTGAGCCAACTCCTAGGTTTGCTAGGGGCAGGAATGAGAGCACAGACTGTCAGAAAAATCAGGCAAACAAATTTTTCTCCAAGAATTTGTGTCCCTCAATAATGGAAATGTTTTGTGAATGCAACACTTTGCTTATCATGTGTTTTGGAGGAAAAAATGGATAAAAAGCCGAACTTTGCTGTTTGAAATTCACACTTTTTCTTTCTCAACAATGACGTCACATTGAATAGTGATGAGCACAGAATATACAAGGGACTTGCCCAGGGCAGTCTAGAAAAGCATACTCCTCTCCTGGGCCAGTGGGGAGAGATGAGTGGAGCAGCAGTTCGCACCTTCATGCTCTGAATGCTCATTTGTTTTCCCATCTATTCTCATCCTTCAAAACAATTTGACTGTGTCAATAACAGTTTCACTAGTAAGGCAGTAAAGAAATCCTTACTTCGGCCTGGATTTTGACCCTGAACCCCTATAAAATACCAATGAGCACTCAGAGCTCCTGTTATCCATTGTTACATTACCTCCCTGGGGACCAGACTGGCACACAAGAGGTAACTTTGCAGCTAAAGACATTTAATTTTACAACTTTCTAATTATAAGGATAATTAAAAATTTTTTAAGACAAGGTCGGAGAAACACCTGTCAGGGACAGTCTGGATGTCTTGCAGCCTGTCTCAGAGCGGGGTTTGGACTGTGTGATCTACCAAGGTGCTTTCCAGCCCTCTGCTTTCACACCTTCTGGTCTGATGGTTGGACGGCTGCAGCCGACTCAGCTCCGGACGCAGCAGCCTGCGTCACCAGCTGTGTGTGTGAGGCTTTTTCTGACAAGGAAGATGGGAGGCTCTCCAGGTGCGAGAGTGTTAAAAACAAATATAATCTTGCATTGTAAATGGTGGAGCCAAAGCTCTTCCCATCCATGTCAGAATCACTCATGTATCATCTCACTGACAATAATTTTACTCTCACTTCATGCTGGAGAGCAGGACTGCATCACGGATGATGACTGAAGACTTTGGCTGTCTTTAGTAAAGCCTTTGGGCTGCACGCCTCTGTTTTCAAGCCCTGTGGAAGGCTCTCATGTGAGTTACTGATGCTCCCCAATGAGCAGTGTGGGTCATGCCTGATGAATTTGCTTACTGGATTAGTGGACAAGAAGGAAACAGTAGGCATGGTTCATCCAGCTGTCAGGGGTGCATTTGATACCGCACTACATGACAGACTGCTTTGCAACGTCAGAAAGCATGGCATAGAATAGGCAGGAAAATGATGAAAGGGATTAAAAAATGGCTAAAGGCCAGAGAAACGGCCAAGTCACTAATGAGGAAAATATTAAGCAAGTTATCTTTATTATTAGACCTTTCTTTTCTTGCTGCCAGTCCTCTTGAGGAAGATACTCAGAAAACAGTGGGAGTATGGCCTAGCCTGGGAAGATGGCAAAAGATGCAAATGCAGAGTTGAAGTGTCTTCCAGTCTGTTCCTCTCTGTCCTAAGGAACTGGGTATCAGTTTACATCAGATGCAGATTAAATCCAGAAAGCAGAAGCTGATAAGCAGAGGAGTCAGTCTGCTTCTGTGGGAACCTGGGCTCCTGCCTGCACACAGAGCAGAACTGAGTTTTCCTCTTCCCTCTCACATCTTCTTCCTGGGCTTCCCTGCTATTTGACAAAAGGTATTTAAGATCTTGCTTACAATTCACCAGCTAAAAAATTCTTTCTTCCAGTGATGCCCGAGAACTTGACTTTGCCACCTGCATGGTGAGGCCGGGCATTGCTGATGTGCAGAACAGTTTGGGAAGATCCTTCAGAATGACCCTACCCTGCTCCAACTTCTCTGCTTTGTAAGAGTCCTTGAAAAATTTGTCACTTTGAACACCTCTGAGCTGTAGCCCACTTTGAGGAATTCTGAGACCTTCTTAGCTTGAGGCAAAAAGGTGAAAGTGTAGGTTCTTGACACCACTTTTAGACCAATTTTTGCATAAAATGATTAGGAGGCTAACATGGCTGTGATGGCATTGCTTTTGGAAACTTAGGGCTTTTTTTTTCTGCTTCTTCCTGCTTTTAGATTTAACACATTTTCTTTTTTCAGCTATATGCTAATTAACATCAAACTGTAATGAGAGGGAATAATTTAAAATAACTTTAACCAGCCAAGAGTTATAAAAATAACAAATCCTGTGGGTAGCATCCAAAAGACTTTCTATCATGCTGACTGATTAGAAGACTCATTTAATTGTCTATATGGAAATTTTGTGTCACCAATTTCTGGCATTCAGAAATTTTGAGATTTCAAAATTAACAGGCTCACTTTTATTTGCTTTTTGACTGATTTTGGAACATCTACAAAATCAGGTTCAACATAATATCCTTTGTTTCAATATAAGGATTTTATTTTCTGAAAAGGTGAGGAAAAGGAGCTTTTCTAATTCTTAAAGGCAAGCTGAGATTCCCTGATGTTCACTGGGCTTCAAGAACTGTCATCTTCAAGTACTGCAGATGTTGAGCATGTCACAAAAGCTTATAAGGAACTGTAGGAGTAATTTGTTTTCCAAATGAAGAAAATACACATATTTCCATTTCAAAAACTCACTTTTTCAGTGTTACCACATTTCCACCAGGGATTGGACTGACTGGGTGCTTCTGGGCTTTCAAGTGGCCAGTGGTGCAAAGTGGACAGAGCCTCATAGGAAAAACAGGCTACACAATATGATTTTTTGAGGGCTGCATCCTGGAGGATTTAAAATCTTGTTTTCACAGACTCCTGAAATGATTGCAAATGGTCTCATTGCCCTTCCCTGATTCAAGTACAGCTATCACTTCTTGTCATACACACCGGAAAGGTGCCCCATTTCTTTATAATGGACTTCTAGGTACTCAAAGGGCATTGCCACCTCCATCCCTATCCACATCTCCTCTGAACACTTCCTGCAAGCCTAGGCTGGACTCCCTCAGTGGCTACCCAGATGGGGCCAGGGGATGGACCACAGGGAGAGCTGAGGTTTCTAGGCAAAGTGATGCTCCATGGTGCTGGCAGAGCTCATGGGATCTGGAGCCCCATTGCAGCACTAGTTCCTGGGGCAGAGGACTGAAGCTTTGCATGGCCCATGCCTTTGGGGAAAGTGATTTCAGGAGTTATGGTGCTGTAGCATACATTTCTGCAGACTAGGTCTGCCCAGGGACCCGCAAACTGCAACCAATACCTTGGTTATTAAGCAGAACTGGGAGATGACCGGTTTGCCTCCCAGCTTTCTCCCTATAGCTGAAGACACATGTGACAGCCCTTGGTGAAGAGTGCTTTACAGAAGCAGTCCTGGTAGCAGTTAAATGTGCCACAGCCAAGCTTTCTTTGAAAGTCCATCATCTCCATTTCAGAGGGTTTACTTAAGGCAGGGTCTCACTCGACCAGACAGACAGGGTCTGAAAGCTCAAGAGACATGTAAAAGTGACACAGGAGGGACAGAGTTGGGTCACCAGCCCTGGTACCAAACATGGCTGTGGCCGTAGTTGAGTATTCTGTATAACAGTGCTGTTTAAAAATTGTGCTTAGGCCAGTCTCTCCTTGATTAAGAGCAGCCAGATGGACACCATAAATCAGCTGGAAAACTCTAGGCCAAACTCCATGCTCACACTGATTCAAACAGCTTCATTTAATGTCACAAATGGGATTTGTGCAAACGGAGGCCAGAAGAGAGTTTGGCCTTTCATGTTTGTTTAGATTAAGAAATTTGGACAGTAAAAGCCTACTTATATTCTGGCTAGCAGGCTGGGTATTAGAGCACTTGAATAGTGGGAAGCCCAGACAGATGGTTACATGAATCACAGCAAGGCAGGTCTGATTATCTTGATATTTTCCATGAGATAAAGTGGAGGGATGTGGTGCCATATGGTGGAATATGGCTGAGGGACCCTCAGCAGCTGGGCAGGATGCAAACACTTTCCAAGGCAAGTGGAAGAGTGATGAGAGGGTCAGACGAGGAAGGGACAGCTTTCTGGGACAGCCAGAGATGCTGAGCCACTGGAGCAGCAGTGTCCTGCAAGGAAGGATGAGTGAATAAAACTGGACAGGTTGGTCAGTGCAAAAGCATCACAGCATGGAGGGAAACAGAGAGGGGAAAGGTGAGGGTGAAGAAGGAAGGAGCAAAGAACTTTAGCATGGACGAGAAGGGAGGAAGCCAGTGGTTTCTGTGGGGCTGAGTACCTACAGAAAGGGCAAAAGGAACAGGAGAGGAGTTCTGCTGATGTTCTTTGTCTCCAAAGGCTGCTATTCTTTTGCTGAACCCCACGGTTATTTCTTACAGGCTACCCTAGATTAGAAACAGCCTATGGTTTGCCACTCCATCTTGTCCTGAGGGCTGCAGCAAAAAGGAAGTTGCATAAAAGGAGTGGCTTTCCACAGAAATCTAAGACTTGTTTTTTAAAAATGAACTTGTGCACAATCCTTTAGAATGACTTCACTTTCATAAGTGGTTGGTTGGGGTTGCTGGTCCAAGGCTTGTCATTTTGCATGTAGCAAATCTATTTGCAGAACATCAAATTTAAAAAAAAAAAACCCAAAAAAACAAAAAGACCAAAACGACAAAAAAATGCTGCTACCTAAAAGCAAGGAAATTTACTCTTCTAAGGTAATCGAAGGATACACTGGGTTTATTCTTTTGAACCCAAATGACAAGAACTCTCTGGCAGAAGATGCCTGGGCCCATGCAGGTACAGCAGGGCACTGGGTGCCAATCACACAGAGAGCATCAAGAAGAGACCACAGATACCACAGTGCCACCACCAGAAATAGCTCTACTCTCACATCATAGTAAATCCAGAGTACAGTGCTAAAAAATGTATTCAACAGGTCAAAAAGATTTTAGCAGCAACTCCTTGGCTAACCAAGATAGCAAGGGGCGGATCTCCAGTGTCTGAGTGCCCAAGATAGGTTATGGGGGCATGAGATGCAGCGCTGTATCTCAGGCTGATCACCATTTCCCAGAGAGGATGATTTGGGCTTTTTTTTTGCAGTGGCTGGCAGGAAAATCTCACATGTTTAAATTGGGGAAGTGTTATAGATGTTGTTTGGGTCTGGTCAGGGAAATGAGGAATGAGTTTTCTTTTGTTTGGGTTCTGCGGTTTGCTCGCTGAAGCCTATGGCTGGCTTTATATTTAGCAAGCCTCAGAAATAAGGTTAGATACATCAGTGAGCAAGTGGAAAAATACCAGGAAGAAAGTGTTTGAGGGCTGTCTGGGAGATGCCATGTGAGCTGGCTGGACCACAGGTTGGGTGGACTGAATCTCATGCCCCATGGTGCTGGATCTGGCTGTGGACATGAAACCCACGGGACAGAGAATGTGAACCCTGGTGATGCTGAATCAGAGGCCCTCCACCTCCAGTGCTGAGAGCCAGCCCAGCCTGGCAGGACAAACTGGGAAGGCAGAATTGGAAACCACTTTAATGGGCAAAGTATCAATAACTTGAGCTGTAAGGAAACAGCAGAGCAGTAACTCTTGCTGGAAGTTAACTTGGACAGTTTTAAACCAGGTGCCTAACTTTACACACTACTCATGTAATCCAGCAGGCAGGTAGTAGCTCTGTTTTATTATCATTAACTGATGTCCCACAGTACAATTCTGGAGTGAAGCTGTAACTCTCACCTTTTTTATAACTGTAGGCCTCTCAAAAGGCTACTGGGATTACATGTGCAGACAGTGCAGTGAAAATTTTTAATATTTTCAGGGTGGAGTTACATGCTTCTGTTTTATTCTAGGAATAGGAGAGGACTATACATTATTTCTGTGAAGTCATTACCCCATATAAGAGCTGACTGCCTCATGCATGATGAGGAAATAGCAAATGTCTCTTTTTTTGCTTTCAGAAGGTCAAATGGACAGATTGCACAACAGAGGAACTGGACCTTTTTGCATGGAGAAGTAACTGTGTGCAGTAAGTGATAGCTTTTAGAGTCAGCAGATAGCTTTATCAAGAAATATGTGGCAATTTGCAGGGATGCAAAAGTGCCAGTACTTGGGCAGCCTCTTACTAGGTAATAAGCAGGTAATAAGAGAGGCCCAAGGGAATGGAAATGGTGAGGGGCAACCTTGTTATGCTCCCACGGTGGAGCTCATGTCACTACGCATGGTGTGAATGGTAGGAATGATTAACTGTGGATATAAATACAGCAGGATTTAGGGTGAAAAAAGAGAATTGATATCAGATTTAGAGTCTGAAGCGCTTTACAGAATGGCTCTGGCAATTTGTTAGCCAGATCAACACATGATTTCTTACTTAGAAAATGTTCATCTCTGCTCGACACACCAACGCAGGGATGGATGTTAGTGGAGACAAGAAAAAGGACTGCTTTGCCTTATCTGGCCTCTTTTGCAAGTGTCTTCACTTTCAGTAATTTATAGACTCCATCTTCTCCACATAATTCAGAAACATCTCCAGATAAACCCTGAATTCACAGGCCAAGCCACAAAATCCCAAGCCAGCAGTGACCTGATATGCAGCAGAGTCAGGAAACAGTGGCTGGTCCTCTGCTGCTGCATTGCCAACAAAGATGCAGTGAGAGGCAGTCATCTCGTCCCAGGTATCCTCCAAGCTCAGGGACAGGCATCTGAGGAATTTTGACTCAGTACCAGCTCATGGGGTCTTCATGGAAACCAGCTGCCTGGATGGGCTGTGCAAAGCTGAACTCTGGGCAACAGGACTGAAATGATTTCTTGGAAAGTGATGCGGACTTGCTGCTTCCCTGGAGCTGCTATGACTGCAGAGCACCATGCTGTAAGCAAACAACAATCACCCCTGGTTTCAAAGCAGAGGTCACAGTCATTACTGCCAGGGATCCTTTCTGGCCACAAATAACGCAGTAATAATGTCCATCCAGCTCATGAGTCCAGCACGAAAAGCACACCGTCTGAGATTTGATTTTCAAGATGCTCACACTTACCTGGGGACTGTAGCAGCTGTTTTCTGGTCAGGCTGCTCCCCTGCTTGTGCCAAGTCATGTGCTGGATTCATCTGTCCTGTGGAGACAAAGTTGTATGGCTTTATTGAAGATCATACGGTTTGGATTTTATGACTGCAGACATCTCCTGTCTCTGCAGCTGCAGGAGGGCGGGATGCATGCTCTCTTCCCAGTTGGAAGCAGAAACAACCTGTTTGACTCCTGTTGCAGCTGCCTGTGGAGAGGTTGAACAGGAGGAACAAGTGTAGGCTTGCTGAGAGAGTGGGTCAAGGGCTTGCACACTGGGGCCAGGCTACCCCATGGCTGGCCAGAACCTTTAGCTGAAAACTGCAGGATGAAAATGGAGCAGGTGGCGGGCAGAAAAAGAATGAATCCATTCAGGCAGGTGTCTGTGCACATGATTGTGTGTACATGTGAGGGGCTGAGGAATGTGCAAAATCAGAAATGCATAGAAGCAAACCCTCCAGGACATGCAGAACAGATTATAGTGCCTTTGATTTACTCTAAAAGAGATTTCCCTGTTATGTCACCACGGAAAGAAACATTCCACTACTGGTTTGTGGTGATCAAGGTAAAAAATGTGTTGATCTGCCACTATTTTAATTCCAGAAAGCCTGAGTTGGTATAGTATGATACTGAGTTTTGACATATGAAGAAAAGGAAGATGCATGAACACACTGTGCTAAGGACCAGTCACACCTAGAAAGGACAAGGGAAGTGTTCCCATCTTTTCTGATGGTGGGAAATGGGAAGTTCACTATAGACACGCACAGATAGAGATGTCACTTGCAATCATCTTGCCCGTGGATGACAACAATCATAAACACCTAGAGCATATGTATTTCTTTAGTCTTACACACAAATATTCTCTATTTTCCACACAAATACTGTTTATTTTCCTTTTCGCATTTACATAACCATTCCATATCCTTTAATTCACAATTTCAACTGATAGGAAGGAAAGTCTCCCTCCAAATTCTTATTTTTTACATCAGAAGCTACAGTCAATAATAATCACCTTCCTCAAAATCACCTTCTTTCCACAGCAGAAAGCTTGTGGAAGGAGGTAAAATTTACTTTTTTTGGTTTGTTTGTTTGAGTCACAGTCTTATCTAAAAAAAAAAGGAAATTTCTTGAGTATCAGTTTTGTAGAAATATAATTTGGTTGTTACCTTGTGAGATTATTTCCCTCAATAGCCATCCCTAAGCTGGGAAAGAACTGACCCACAGCATTCCTTTTTCGGACTCTTCCTGCAGGTTTCCAAGGGCAGTGACCACAGTGTTGCTGGGAGGGTGCAAGGGACAGCTGAGACTCCCATCTGTTGCAGTGCTTGTGAGACACTTCACCAGAATACTTGATGTTTTAGTTCTTTCTGAATACAAGCGAAACAACGTATAAGAAAGTGCATGGATTTTTGCAGCTTCTACCTATGCAGCTGAATTTTATGAATTAAACAGTATTTTAGTAAGTTTTTTTTAAATTAAAGTGGTGTTCAGAATCCAAAACATTTTAAGCCTTGACTTGCTTGAGCTGTTTTTATATGTTTTTAATGATGCATTTAGTGAGACAGACTTACCTTCAACTCAATCTGACTGTCCCCAATTACTTCCCTCCTCTGGACAGGCCCTTTCATTTTCAGCTGAGTCCCAGTGTTTCCCATTCTGCTGTTTCTGACTGCACCACTGCGAGCTGAACTAATTCATCTGAGTGCTACGATTTCAGAACAGAAAACAGTTTCGAGCTAATTTAGAGGCTGACTCAGCAGTTTTACAGAAGATTGCTTAATTTAGAGACAGGATCTGAATTCCCCGTCCCCAAGGTATCGAAAAGTTGTAACCCTCTCATAGGTGATTCACTACACATCTCGGCCAAGCCCAAAGGCTGCCCGTCCAGGCATGTGGGATGTTGATCAGTGTGACATTTGGCTTCTTTAAAAGTGCAGCAGACTCAGCTGAAAATATTTCTGGGCCAAACTTACAAAAATGCTGAATTGCAGCTAGCTGCTGACCTTGCCCTCAGGACAACTGATGTAGAATACTGGTTTAGGACTTGTCTGTAGTGAAAATCCCACAATGAGGAAAAGAAAGAAACTCCTCCTGTCCCGATATTTGGTATGATTATTGCTGCAGTGCTCTACAGTGTGGCTCTTGCCTCTCCTTGTCAAGTGGATGCCACAAAATCTAAATCAAGGAACATTACCTCTGACATCTTGGTTATTATAGTACAGACCAAAAGATTTATATTTTGCCCAACATAAAGTAGTTACAGCTTGTCTCTGCTGAGGAGAAAGTCACAAGTGGAATTTGATGTCATTAAAAAAATTTCTTTCTCCTTAAGTCAAACTCTGTTCATTATGGTGATTTAATTCAACCTATCTCTTGTCCTTACCACCTGCTGCTCAGAGATGCCTACTCAGCTTTCAGCTAGCAAAATAAATCTCTCTAGTGAGTCCCACCAGCTTTTTCATGCTATCAAGGCAAAAATAGAGATTTTATTTGAAGAAACTCAACTTCAGACATATCAGAAATATGAGCCACCTCCTTACAAAGAATCAGCTAATTTTTACGTTATAAACTCAATATGTGTATATCACCTCCTTGAGGGAACATATTTGTAAGATTTCCAAAGGCAAAACTTGTATACATATATACAACTCCTGGCTTGTATATATATGAAACTATAATGTATTTTCTCACCCCTGTCAGTTCTCTATAATGTATATATGAGTTTATTTTGAAGCCTGCTCTCCTTGCAGTCAGTAGTAACCTATCCAGAAGTAGCTGAGTATCTCCACAGCAATCAAAAACTCTGCAGGGAGAAAATTACTGAGTAGAGAAAATATATTTAAACCTCAGAAACCTCCATGCTTATGCACTCTGTATATCAGAAACATACATATATATATTGAAGAAAGGACCAGAGTGGCATAAAGGTTAAGGTTGAAAATAGAATTGACAAATTTGAACTATTTTTTTTCAATTTGTCAACATCCAAATGTTTCCAGATAGTTGCCATTTTTCTCCCTGTTGGGAATATGTGATAGTAATTTTAAAAAATGGAAGTAAATAGAAAAACTGAAAGAAACCAGTGTCTCAAATCTCTCCCAAATACACACACACTTTGCCACTTCTTGCCACCCATGCATTGAGTCTTCAAATTGGCCAAAACCTGGTTTACTAATCAAAAGCTGTGGCTCTCTGCTAAACTGTGATAAGCCATAGCGTGGTGGTAAACCACAGCTCTGTGTATAGAAAGTTCTTGAAACCATTACTGTGTTGGCATTGCTCATGCATTTTACAAGTATTAGGTCTGCAATGCAAGTTATGAGAGAAATCTTTTCTGGTTTGGAAAGTAATAAACATCTGGGGGAAAGGATGACCTTCTCACTGAGAGCTAATGACAAAATAAACAAACAGCCTAAACCACATGGAAAAATAACATAGCTCCCCTGCATATGTGCTCTGCATTACAGGACCTGTGTAAATGCATAAAAAATGATTGGTCAGGTATGAAACAAATGTATGTGTGTGTCCCTTCCCTCCACATTAATACAACATTAAGATTGAAAATATAATCATGAAACATCAAGGGGGCAGTGGAATTATGTGCAATAAGCCACATGTGTTTCTAAATAAAAGATCTTGCCAGACAGTCTTGATTACATTTTATGATGGAGTTTTACCATTACCGGACAAAAGCAATGACGCAAAGGAAATATTCTGGGATTTTAGCAGAGCAAATGATAGGGTATCTCACACCAAACAAAAATAATCAAAACTGGTCTGGAAATGAACATTGTCACATGGATTGAAAACTGGCTGGAGAGCTACAAACACAGTGCTGTGAAGCATAACAAAACATCTAGTAGAGAATCCTCCTGGGTGACCGGCCTTTAATTCATTCTTACAGGAAAGCAGGATCTAACAGCCGGGATCGGTGGTAGCCAACCTGCACATTGGGGCAATATACTACCTAGAATGAAGTATCTGCCCTACAGCCTGCTTTCTGCTGCCTGCTATCCTCAAAGTCCTCCAGGCACAGGCAGGATGTGAGCACCATCGAGAACAAATGACTAACGCTAGCAGTTATTCAGAAAGATGAACAATCAACAAACAGGGATGAAATAAGGGAAAACAAATTTTTTTCTATGCCTGGGAAAATATTCCTTGCTGTAGGTAACTAAAGAAAGCAAAGAGAAAGTGATTATGAGGTAAGAAAATTTTAACTTTGAGATCAAGCAAAAGCAAAGTTCTTGGAGGTATTTGGATACCACCAGCCTTGACATCCTTCATGCAGGGCAGCTGAGACACCAGTGACTTTATATCAGCCACAATTATTCTACTGCACTTCATTTGTTGTTTGACATTTATCACCATCTTGCGAAATTTTCTACAGTATTGTGGGAGTATTTACTTCAGTAACTCTTTGGTCCCACTCATAAATTAACATTACAACTTTACTGGTCAATATGAAAATGCTCACTGCAGCTGATATAATGCTACAGTCTGGGATATGTAAAATTACAGTGCTTTATGCAGAGAGCTGAGTGCCATGAGAGCACAGAAAGCTCCTGGTTGGGATCATTCCCACTTGATAACAGCAACAAGTAGACAAAATGATACTCACTCCACACTGATCAGTTTTATAATGGAAATCCTTCCACAATGCCATTTAGATATTCATTTAACAGCAGGGTACTATTATTCCCGAACACTGTATTTATTTTACTGACCGACTCTATAGAGTTCAAAGCCCTGAGTAAAAGAAGGAGCTTTCAGTAATGACTGTTAGCTTTCTGGTGTGATTCTCTGGAAGAACAAATAATTTGTTATCCCCATTGCCATGGTCATAGCTCATTATCTAATGCTGTTATGACAATTACACTTCAATCTGTATGTGCCCATTAAGCAGTAAAGCAGCCAAACCCACGGGATGGTTAAGCTCACCAAGTTAAGCTCATCTCAGTCTCTAAAACACAGGGCTTAAAGAAATACCTTTCTGGGTTGGGTTGGGGTAGGCAGCAGCCAAAATCAGAGCTGAAAACCCTTGTCCTTCTAGCTGAGTGCCATTGGGTCTAGTGAGCAGTCACTGCTCCGAAATGCAGGGTGGCCACCCCAGAGTATGGGGGATGGATGCAAGGGCAGACAAGGGGTAGAGTGTGCTCTATCGTGGGAAGGCCAGCAGTGGCTGGTGGGGTGAAACATCACCAGCAGCTCTCTGTTTGCAGAGGATTTGAAAGGGGAAGAGACAGGCGGGGACTGCAACATTGTGGCATATTTTGGTTATTTAGCAAGTTAATGAATCTGCAAATGACCTCAATCTGCTGGACAGTGTGAGAAGCTGGGATTTAAGAGATGGGCTTTCCTGATACAACTTAAAGAACTGGCATTAATCCTTCAGGTCCAGACTTAGGAGGCACAGGAGCAGCTTCTATGCCCTGTGAGCCACCACATCACTTAACAAAGGACTCACCGTATTTCCCCATGAAGTCCTGCAAGGCTGTAGCAGAGGTTTGCATCTGTGCCCTGGCCTCCTCCCACTCATCCAGCGCTGAAAAGGGCTCTTGTAGGAAAGGTGTCTTTCACGTGGGGTATGGAGCCTTTCACACTGCTGGAGTGGTCTGAAGGGGCTGGTCACAGATGGGAAGCAGCATGGTTGTGGTGCTTTGGGACCCATGCGGTGGAGAAGCCAGGGCTCTGGAATTTGCAGTGTAAACTATACACAAGATGCAGTGGGGGATTTTTATTATTCTGCCAATAGAAACTTTTGAACTAAAGAGAATGTGAGAGCTCTTGCACTGATGTAATTCCTAGGGTTTCCACTGATAACACTGGAGGTTTGCAGCCATACATCAACCTCCTTTCTGGAGCCAGCTCCTTCTCAGACACAGAGCTACCCCAGAGGCTTCATTAACATCAGATTATAAACCCCTGTTGAAGAAATATGATTTATGAGCATCTTGCATGTGAATGCAGAGGTGGACATTTCCTGGACCATTTTTAAATGGGTTTGCATTCAGGTGGAGGAGAAGGAAAGGTAAGCTAGGAAAGTCCTGGGCTGCTGATGACTTTGTGTATGAAACAACCTTCCTCTAGCTATTTTTTACTTTTAGTCATTGATCCAGTGAGGTAACTGTAAAATTATGGCATCCAAAGAAAATTGCAAAGCATTAAATAAAGTGCAAGGCCAGAATATATTGTAGAATAAGTGGATCATGTGACAATAGTGTGAGCTCAACCTTTTGAAACCAGCAGAATTGTCCTGAGGACACAAAAATGTGTCATTATGTCATGCTGCAAAACACTGAAAACCCTGTAAAACCTAGACTGTGCATTTTTTACACTTTTTCATTTCAGTTCATTGAAATGGATTTTTTGCTGCCTTGGTTACTGAAATTGGCCTGGTAAGCACATGACTTGGCCAAACCCCGTAATTCACTCATTTTTCTTGACAGGCCTCGCAGGATCAACAGTTTCCACTGACCTGTAAGAGCAAATCTCTTTAGTGCAGAATTAATCTGTGAACCTTGAACAGCAACAGAATCAACATGATAGCCCTGTGATAACAATTTCAGGTTTCTTTTTAATAAATACCAGTGCTCTTCTTGACATTAATTTTAGGCTGGGGTTTTTCTGTTTGTTTTGTTGTTTTGTTTTTTTCCCCCAAACTTTCATGACACATCCTTACAGCCAATTATGTTTTGGTAACTGCAAATACAAAGATGTGAAGCTGGTAGGCTTGCATGCTGTCTCATGTCCCAAGAAGACGGTCTAGGAGCATCTAACAGTGATTACCTATGCTATATGTTTCATTTCTCCTCAGGCCTTTCATTACTTATATCCCAATTACATTAAAATAATTATAAGGTGTTCTTGTATCCAGGTTGTGTGCAAAATATTGTAATGTGTGACACTGCTACATTGCTGATGCTATCTGACCCCCATGCTTGAGAGTTCACTTGAGGGGGAACCCCCATGAGAACTAGATCATCTAAGTGCAACGTTTAAAAGCATTTTGGGAAAAGTCATGCTCCTTTAAGAAAAGCAATGGCTTTCAGTGAAGTACTTTGAACATGCCTCACATTAATCAGTTTTTTTCCTCCTACTCTACCCTTGTAACAGTTATAATTAATGCATACACAATATTTATGTTGCTATTTTTAGACTGAGGGAAGATCCAGTCATTCAGCTGGATCCACCTGATCCAGCTGAGGTGATGCTGCTCCCTGCCCTGCTCACTGGGGTTGGTGGCCTGGCAAAGCAGCCCTCAGGTGTCCCATCCTCTCTGTCCAGGTCCCTGATGAGCTGTGCACATGCAATGATCTCTGTGACAGCAACACAGCAAAGCCCATCCTGCTGATGGGCAGACACAGAGGGCTGTGCCCACAAAGGGCTGTGCCCGCAAAGGGCTGTGCCCCTGCTGCCTCCTTGTCCCCTTTTGCGCCATGTGGCATTTCTTGGCACAGCAGCTCCATGGCTGCCAGCACTGCGCCTCTTCCTACCCTTCCAGTCCTCTCTGCTGCCCTGCTGCCCCAAATCCTCTGCATTCATGGCACTGAACTTTCTCAGTCTTCAACCAACCTGAAGGACTTTTCCCCAAAAAATCTATTAACCTTTTCTTTTTTTTTTTCAGATTTTTTTCCTACTTTGTGATCTAATAAATTTAATTTTTAACAAAGTTTATGAAACAGTTTTTTTGTTTTGAAGGATCTGGGATTTATGGCAGAGATGTTGAAACTAGATGACCTTTAAGGTCCCTACCAACACAAACCATTCTATGATTCTGTGATTACAGGAACAACCCCCTTATTTTTTTTCTCAAGCTTGAATAGCAAAATAGTTCAAGCCCAGAACTGTCCTACAGCTAACCTTTCCACCCAAATGTATGCTCTTCAGTAGTGATAATCTTTCTGTTAATTTAAAAGCAATAACTATTTACCTTTGCTTGATAACCAGGGCCCATATCCTGGTGATTCAGGAGAAATGCTAGGTCACAGGTTTCATATTGAGAAATAAGTGTGATAGGAATATCTGCTGGAATCTCATCTGAACTTAAAATATCCAAATATTTTAATAGCTTTATGTATATTTTCTCACTTCAAGTTATAATTAAACTTAGGAAATGCAAAACTAATATATTTTACTTTGCTAAATGGCTTTCCACTCATGGGAAATAACAAATGTTTTTGTAAAATATTAAGGATGTACTGCCAACCTCCCCATACCTCTCCCCACAGTTACACTTTTCTTCAGTTAATAAAAAAGCAGAGAAACATTTGGGTTAGAAGTGGGGTGTGAAAGGAAGAGAAACATGTGCACATCATCCTTAAAAACAAAACATATCCTGCTTTAGAAAGGAAATGTACCAAATGGAAAGAATTCAGAAAACAAGATGGGTCAGAGAACCAGGAATCATTGACTGCAAGGAAAGCTGAAGGATTTGGTATTGTTTAGTCTAGAAATAAAGGTTGTGGGGACATAGTGTCCAAATATGTAGAAGGTAGCTCTAAAGAGGAAAGAATAAACTCTTTTCATAACCCTTGGGCTTAGGACAAGTTGCCATAGGCTTAACTGAGCAGGAGATGGTTTCAGTCAGCCATTAGGGAAAATAGTTCCAGTTATGCGGACATTGCAAAGACTGGTTCCTAAGGGAGGCCACACATTCCCATCACCCCTCATTTCTAAGAAAAAGTTATCCAAGAGGCCTTGAGGAAAGACCCAGGTAAAGCTGCTCGATGATGGGGTTCGGAGATCTTCTGAGGTCCTTCCTAAATCTGCTTCTTAAAATTACCATGTTGGAGGCAGTAACAGCTTGGATGCAGTCCAAAACCACTGCTTTTTTTCCCCTAAGAACTTGGGATGCTGGAAGTAGCACTTGAGAGGCAATGATTGTGGTAGGAGCCTGGCAGGGACCTTAAGCACTTCTCTTGTTCCTTACACCTGAGGATTTCTCTACCTTGCTCTTTATATCCCCTTACATTGCAGTGAAAGCCCAACTTCATTCGGAGGTTGACAGTCCTCATTACCCAGATCAGGCAAAAGATCCAAGAATTTCAGCCCTCATTGTGTTTGGTTTGCATGTCAAGGGTTTTAATTATTTTTTTTCTTTGGGGGGGCGGGGAGGAGGGTGGGAAGTGCTAGTGGGGTGGCTTCTGTGAGAAGCTTCCATAAGCTTCCCCCATGTCCGACAGAGCCAATGCCACTTTGCTCCAAGAAGGACCCCCTGCTGGCCAAGGATGAACCCATCAGAGATGGAGGAGAGTAATGGAGCAGCTTTGGTGGGCACTTGGGATCCAGTCAAGGACAACCCATCACACTTGTATAACAGACCATTTAATCTGTAAAATGCTAGTGGTGTTGCTATGGCTGAGACAGGCAGGAGAGTCAAGTCCTTGCTTGACGGAATGCAGTGAAGTTTAGGCTCCCACCTTGGCTTCAGCTACAGAAGCTGAAGATATGTACATCAGTTTACATGGAGTAATTCAACACTGTACAAGGGATATAGAGCTGTTTCCTCTAGGATCCCCACTCAGTGGGAGGATGTCTAACTCATTTTTTATTCATCTGAGTCACTTTTGAAAGCATCCTAGTCTTGCAGTGAAAAATTTTGCAGTGTGTTATGAAAGGACAACTAAAAGTCTTGCCCATCATTTAATGTCTGTCATTCGCAGCTTGACAGTCCCAAAAGCTATTAGGAAAAGGGACTTCTCTATGGTGAATGGAAAACAGCACATCTAGGGTGGGATCAGAAGTACAATAAAATCCATCAGTATGTTAAAAACACAAACTGACAAAAAATACAGCCCTCAGGGTTCTTAAGCACACTCACAGTAAAAAATGTCTAGGTTGTGAATTAGAGAGACAGATAAAGTGATGCATGAACTGAATCCAGACCAAGGATGATAATATAACTTTTATGGATGAGTGTATGTTACACTCGAAAGGGTGCCCTGTTCATGGGAGTTTCCTTCATGTTTTTTAAAGAGCCAATGTCAACAGACCACATTCTGCTTGCAATAAATTTAAGTCCCATCGGCCATAAAACAAAGATGCTCTATTCTTAGCACAACCTCAATAACTTCCCATTCTAGTTGCTCTAAACGTTCCTGTGAGGAAGGTATAATTCTCACCGGTCACTTATATGCCAGCCTGACTCACGTTACTTAATTTATCACTCTGTGGCTCAAACCACTGAAGTGGGAATTTGGCTGTCTATGTGGCCAATGCTTTGTGGAGCTCCAGGGAGTCTGTCGGCAACACCTGGCCGTAACGCAAAAAGTAGTGCAGGTTATTTATGATCTGTACGCTAATAGCCATGCTTCTCAACTGTAATTTTGGGACAAGCATCTGAAAACACCCTCCCCCCCGCCATCAAATTTTAGGTGATAGAATGTCTTTTCTCAAGAATATGTTGAAAATGAATAGAAACCAACCCTGGTATCACTGTGAGTGCTGTGGACTGTTGGTTTTCCAGGAGTCAAGTAGTGTGATGGGTACAGTGAGATCCAATAAGGCTCAAGCTTATACTGAAGAGAGGTGTGTTCTGCACATATTTGAACACTTAGTAGATGTTTCCTAATGTCAACCTCCCTTCTTTTAATGGTACCTGCCTTTTGTACTAAGGATTATACTGCAGTTTCAGTTCTGTGTATCCCCACCACTACCCACCTAACTGAGAGCAAAGTTAAATGGCTCCAGGCGCAAGTGCTCAGATTAAGTTCAGAAATGTTGCTCACAAAGGGAAGAGATTAGGCCTTATCTTAAGTGAAATGCTATCCTTTCATGTCTAATACTTATCTCCTATGTGAGGTCCCTCATGGATGAATATCCAGTTACTGACTTTCAACTTTGCCTCACAATTTGCAATTGAAAGACTGAATGCTGGACAAGGACTGTAAGAAAATCTTCAGTGCAGAGAAACCAAAAATAAACAATCTTATGAGCGTATTAATGCGAACAAAAGAAATAATGCATAAAAATAAGAAGTAAGGTACAGGAAAAGCAGGAAAAATGTGAACGGCAGGAAAATTCAAATGTCAGTTGCTTATGGGAGGTGTTGATATCAGGCTATATAGACATTGAGATGCTTACGCCAGCCATATTTGCTCATAAACATCTTACTGGTTTAACTACACTGATTATAAAATCAAACTTAATTAAATCAGAGCAATGTTTGCATGTAGGAAGCATGCAGCCCTTCAAAGGCAAACCCCCCTTTGATGCGCTGGGCTGAATTTCACAGAGCATATGTAATAAGGCTGAAGGGGATGTTAAGAATTGGTAGGATCATTGGTAGGTTCACCTGCAAGGCTGAGACATAAAAGTCTTCCCTCATACCTGGGCAACAGGTGCAGCCATAGGAGGATGGCTCTAAATGGCCATAGTGATGATCCCAATGCTCAGACTCTCTCAGTACTTGCCCTGTGCCTGTTCCTACAGCAGAGTTGTCAGCCGGAGTCCCCGTTCAATGTGCATACTCATCCCTGATGCTGGAAACATGGCACGTGCTGCAGACTTGGACTCCACATTCACAAGGCACCATCTGTATTTCTGGGATAGAAAGAGTGGGTAGATCTTTGTTTATTTGACAAACACTGGCAGAACTACCCAAGTGAGGTGTTTCTCAGTGCTTATGGAGTCTCTGAGGCAGAGCATCTGGCACAAAAGGCCTTGCAAACTTTATAGCATGGGAAGGGACTGAAGGGGGCAATTCCTGAACCTATCTGTGAAAAGCATTAATAACTGCTGTAGCCTGAATCCCAGGACATTCATAAATTCCACTTAGCAGCTGCTCACATAAGCGTTAAACAGTTTTATAAGCAGGTTGCTATCAAAACAGAAGGGCAGGACTTTGTACCTAGGCCATCTCCTGCCCAGACCCTCCGAGATCACAGAGCACAGAGGATGCACTCAGCTTACTACAACCTTTTTGTAAAGGAGCAGCAGTAAACACTGTGAAGATGAGCAATGAAGGATTCACACTGCAGAGTAAATGCCTGCTGCTAAGAGCTCCTGTGCTGAGTTCCAGCATCCATTCCATCCATTCTATTCTCTTTCTCCAAGCTTTCCTTTCAGCTCAGCTTTTCTCCAACTGAGTAGCTCCAATCTGTCCAAGATATGGTCCTATTTTTAGCTGTCCACAGTGCACAAGAAGCATGAGATTCTAGGTATTGTGATATTAAAACAGAGTTGTTGCATCAGATCTCATTGAAATGCAATTGCCTATGGAGCTGCCAGTTCAGAACAACTTCATGTCCTTAATTGCATGGGGCACTTGTGAGGTTCATAAAACTAGCGTTTAGGCAAATACACCCTTTCAGGGCACATTTGGTAGAATCCCATTTTTTTTAGTTCCAGTTAAGTACTGTTCACTCATTTATAGCCTCACATAGTTCCTCAGATATCATAATTTTCTTGGAAGGGAATGTGTGCTAGTGCTAACGTGCTCAGAAAGCTCATAAAAACTGGAGGTAGTGGCAGCCTGTGTATCTTGCATTTGCTAACAGTTCACTGTGGGTTTCCCTAATGTGGCAGATTTACAGGGGTCACATTTCCACCTGGATGGGTTTGCCCGTGAATAATTCTCCTCTGTCTTGTGTACAAGTATGATTTTCCTACAACACCCATATATTTCTCTGTCCCAATTCCCCCCCATTTTTCTGGTATTTTTCTTCACACAACACTGTGGCCAAGGCAACAGAAAGAAAATCTTTCTGTGAACGTGCATGTTATTTCCTGAGCCTTGTATGTCTTTTTCGGGGGGCAGGGCTCAAGCAGGATTTTAGCTGGTGGTGATGATGGCGCAGTTTAAGGTTGATTTGGTGCAATTATATACTTCATCTTTTCATTATTCAGACCAACAGGGGTTGGAAAATACTCAGGCTGATGTCAAAACCCTCCTAGCACTGGTGTTATGAGAGGCAGCACCCAGTAGGTGCCCCACAGCCTAGCCAATGTCACAGTATACCTGCTTTGTGCTGTGGGGTGCAAGGGACAGGAGTGGCTTGGGCAGCAGCAGCCCTGTCCCTGTGCCTGGCCCCACACCAGCCCATGTGGGAGTTTCTGCATCCCTGGACAAGCAGTGAGGGAGAGCTGGTGCTTATCCCATTGGGAATCTCTGCACAGAGGCAGGTTAACCATCGTGCAGAGGCAGTACTAGGGATTCTGCACAGGCTGCAATTGCATTTTGTCCCCAGCCTTGATCACTCCTCTAATTTTTAAGGATCTCTCCAAATCCAAATGAACAAAGCCCTGGTCTGCCAGAAAGAAACTGTCAGTTAAGCTCTGAAGAGCCTTTTGGGCAAACCTATTTTTCCTGTTTCCTGGTTTTGGCAGTTCTTAGTGGGTTTGCTTATTTTTACCCTTTGAGATTAATCACTGTAAGGCATGGGACCCATTTGCTGCCTGTGTCACACCAAAGGTCTCTTTACAGGCAAGGTGCTCCAGACTACCTGTACATTGCTACTTATTCTGCATGCTCCCTCCTTGTCATTTGCGCCACAGTGAGGGGAAGTAAGGCTTGTAAAGCCCTGCTCCCTCCCAGTCACTCCTGCCAGTTCACATCTCTGGCACTACACTTCCCATCCCTTTTTCTGGCAGAGCATGTTAAGGAAAGGTATGGAAACATTGGCACCAGAGAAGAACTGAAGCTAACAAAAACATGCTGGCTGTGTATTTGCATATGTAAACATATTCGTGCTTCAAAGAGAAGGAGCTTGTCCAGTCTTGGTCACCAAATGGCAGGACTTTAATCTATTTGTCTCTGCAAGCAGGTAAAAGAGTCAGCATTCAATGAAGAGTGTAGGAAATGCATCATGGTCATAGATAAAAGAACACCTCTAAGCATGTGCAAATATTTCGGAAAGCTTATGTAACATTTCCTTTGCAAAGTAAACATATACATACAGGCGTGTTTTCAAAACGTCATTGAGAATATCATCACTTGCAAATGTTTTTGGAAAAGAGGTTGCCGAATTGCTAAACATATTCTGGGCTTTGAATAGACATTTTGTACTGTTTCCTTTCTACCCTAATGAATCTGTTCTTAGTCCTCTCACAGAAAGACCTGCCTGGGGATGGCATCCCACTGGGTTGGGTGCTTGCAGTTGTAATTGGACTCGCCTCCCTGTTCTATAGACCTGGGTGTCATGCCAGGGGAAGCCTGTGTTCTCCACCTGCTGCTAAACCCTTGTGGGACTTGCACCATGGTGGAAAGAGGGGAAGGAGGAGAAACAGGGACATGACCAAGGGGATGGGAGATTTAAGAGCACTAGTACAAGGTCTGCACCACATGCAGGGATGGGCACGTGAAGCCGGCCTGATGCCTGGCCTGTGCCAAGGCCTGGAGGTGCAAAAATTAGCTGACATAGTGGTTTTCAGAGACTCATGCATTAAAAATTCAGAAGGCTTTTTTGTACATTGTTTTGCTTCAGTGATGAATGGCTATCTGTCTGTAAATTAGTGCAGATACCAAGAATGTATCATTTCAAGGTTTTTACACTTCAGCTGAAAGACCTTACAAATGCAACAAAGAGGAAATGGTGAAACTCATGCCACGCTAACATACACAATGCAAACCTCTGCCCTAACCATCCATTGCTTGTTCCCAAGAATATTAGGGGCAGCTTGCTGGGTTTCCTGAGATCAGACACACAGGAGTTATCTCCTGGTAGTCATAGATATCTATGACTTTTTTTTTTTTTAGTTGATCAGCCATAGGGTAGGGAGGAGAAGTCAAGTCAGATCCAGAAAACCCCTCTGAAGAGGCAGAAGCACTCATACTGCATGCCTGCCTTTAATATTTCATCTTTCCTTTACTTACACTTACATGTTTCCACTGATTTGGAGAAGTGAAGGTGCAAGGAGAGGGCAGATGCCCACATCGATCTCAACAGAGATCACTGAAGCAGTATAGCACTATCACATGAACACGTCAAGCCAGGGTGGCTAAACAGCACGGAACCAAATTCATAGTTTACTGCTATTTCAGTCGTATATGGCAAGAGCCAATGCCACCAAGTTATGGAAGCAGCACACCTGTTTCTGCCTCCAACAAGGAGAACCAGCCTGGGTATCTTGTTAAAGTTGCAAGAATTCCCAATGCAATTCACCACAGGGATGTAAAAACTCTTCTTGCAGAAGGCACATGAGATGGCAGGATCTCTCCTTTTTCTGCCTTTTTTGTGTGATCAATGAGGGACAAAATGCATGTAGAGTCCGTAACAGCTGGAAAGGCAGGAGATGAAACTACCCCTCGCAAAGAGGGGTACAAAACGTGTAGAAAGATGGGGTTACAAAGAACCCCCTGGGTGACCAGGAGTAGCCCCTTGCTGTTGAAGACACCGTATTTCATGGGGATATGTCATAAAGCACAAACACGGCAGCTGCATCACACCACCACCACTCACGGAGCTACACCTTCTGCTGCTGGCTGGCAGGGGTCCTCCACAACCTGCTCCTCTCAGGGTCAGTAGGATCACTACACTCTCTTTCCTTCTCCAGCCCACATTTACCCCAAACCCATTTGCACCCATTAGTTCTTGAGCCAGCGCCGTCCATCAGGCAGCTGGTTGTTCCTCCTTGTCGCTCACGGCTTCTTGCAGCACGACGGCTGCCCCCGTGGGCCCTGGGACCCCCACTCCCGCTCTGCCCGTGGGGTGGGGACCCTCCCGCGGCAGGGCTCTTTGGGGAGAGCCGAGTCAGATGCTGGACTGCGGGGAGCTGGCGTGGGACGGCAGCCCTGGGACACCCACTCCCCACAGCTCCGGATGCCGCGGCCGTGGGACACCCCCACCATTCCCGGGACACGGCAGCTCCCACGTGTGTCCCCACCCGCGCCCACCGCCCCGCCGCCCGCGCATGCGCACCGCCCGCTCCCCCCTCCGCCCGCCTCCAGACCCCTGGTGGGCAGAGTGGCGTGGCCTGTGGGGGCGTGGCCTACGGGGGCGTGTCCAATGGGGAGGCGTGTCCCGGCGGCGGGGGCGTGGCCTACGGGGGCGTGTCCAATGGGAAGTGTGCCCGATGGGGCCGTGCCCAATGGAAGGCGTGGCCGGCGGGGGCGTGACCAACGGGAGGCGTGCCCGATGGGGGCGTGCCCATCGGGGGCGTGTCCAATGGGAGGCGTGCCCGATGGGGGCGTGCCCGGCGGGGGCGTGCCCCGGCGGCTGCGGCGGCGGCGGCGGCGGCGCGCCCTGTCCATGGTGCGGGTGTCCCCGCGGCGGGAGCGCGGCGCTGCATGGACGTGATGTCCCCGCAACAGGAGCACCTCGGCCCGGGCCGCTCGTCCTCGGTGAGCGGCGAGAACAGGGGCTTCGCCGCCGCCGCCGCCGCCACGGACAGCAAGAAGGTGAGGCCGCCCCGGGAAGGCGCTCCCCGGGGCTCGCCACGGTCCCGGAGCCCGCGCACCCCCCACCCCGGCGGGGAGCACGGCGGGGCAGCGCGGCCCCATCGGCTCCGCCGCCCCCGGGAGCTGCACGCCCGTCGGGACCGGGAGAGCCGCGGGAGCCGCCGGGAGAGCCGGGGCTGCCGGCGGGAAGCGCTTGTGCACGGGTGCCCCGGGCAGCTGGAGGTGCGGCGGTGCCCGGCGGGACCCGGGGGGCTCTGCAGGGTGGAACAGCCCCGGGACATCGGGGAGGCTGGTGCGTGCGTCCCCCGGGAGCAAAGGGAGGCTGCTGCCAATGTCCGTGGTGGGTGAGGAGCGCCGCGGCACAGCCGTCCCGGGGGCTCGGGAAGGGCTGCCTGGATGGTGCTCGGTGCAGCCCCGGTGCTCTGCTGCGTGGATTTCCCGCGGGTCTGGAGCGAGGGATGTCGGTGCATGGATGTGCTGGGACGATAACGGGGGTCTGCTGCATGGATGTCCTGCGGAGACCTGAAGGGAGCTTTGCTGGATGGATGGATAGATGGATGAAGGTTTTGCTGGGTGCGTTTCAGAGAGAGCTGCTTTGCAGATGGTTATCCAGAGGATCTAAGAGGTATCGGCTGCATGTGTGCCTGGGGAGAGTGAGAGAAGGGTTTGCTAGAGATGAGGGTCTTTGCTGGCTGCTCTCACACGTGCTTTGTGCAAGAGGCATATAAGAGGCTTCCTGGAGAAGCACCTTCCACTAAGTATATCGCAATTGATGGCAGAAGAGCCTCATCCTATCTTCAAAACTGGTTGTAAAATCTGCTTGATGTCTCAAATTGCTTTTCAGCATCCGACACAATCGAGTGCAAAATGCTCCTTTCTGCATACAGCCAAGCACTTGTTTCTGCCTTGTACTTAGCTATAATGAGCAAGCTGTAATAACCACATTCTTCCCACTGCATAAGACAGGAATTCTTTTTTTCTCTTGTTCTCTTTGGTTTAACAAGTGTTGTAGTGTTTTTCTATCCAAAGCAGAGCTGGTACTTACCTGCCTTACGAATTTTGCTCACAATGACATTTAAATCTATGCACTGCCTTGTCTTTAGAGGTGCACTTCAGAGGACTGCCAAATAGGCTGTCAGGTTTAGAATGACTCGCCGGGTTATATTGTCCTTTACTAAATCTGTCCACCTGGTGACATGAATTTAGGATGCGTGACATGAATTTAGAGGCTGAGCTTGAATTCAGTCCTGTGGCTAAACAGTCGTTGGGACTTTGCTGGCCGTGGCACAGTGGTGCAGAAAGGAGTCCTGATCCCTCTCCTGCTGATGTGTCTCTTGGGGTTGGGAAGTGATGCTGTATGTTTCCATGGGCTGTGTCTGTGTGTGCCGTGTCCCACCAGCCTGAGTGCAGCCCTGGGGGACCTCTTCTTATGGCAGCTGCTGTCAGTGGTGAAATGGTTGCCTGGAGGGAATTTGGCCAAGACTTCTACTACACTGCAGTCATTACCTGATTGGTTTCTGAAGTGGGTGTGTGATACACCTACACAGAATGGTGGAGTACCTTCTGCTGGCCAGCTGGCCAAAATAATAAAGTAGATACTCACCCTCTGCAAGTACTGTGATCTATTTGAGATGGCTACATGTGCAGCTTTGAATTTTGTCAACCATTTCTTTCATTTTTGCTGAAGACAATGTACCTTCCAACCTGGCAGAGCCCTGATGCTAGGCACCTGCCTGGAATGAGAAGTTATTTTCAAGTACTGTAAAGATAAACATTTTTTTTTCTTAGAAGTTCTACTTCATAATTCAGCATTCTGAGGACAAATATTAATGGTAGCACTTGTGTTTCCTATTCCTGCTCCAAAGAGCCCACAGTCAGAGGAATGCAGACCTTGTTTTTGCCAGCACTGACAAGAGAGTGGGGATATTACTTTTTACGGATCTTGGCAGCCCTTTTGGAATTCCTCAGCGTGGAGGCACATGCAGTGGGGGTACAGATGGAGATCCTCCTGTGGAGAAGCAGCTTGAGGCCCTGGCTGGGCCATGCATTGTATGGCAGCTTTGCACACCGTGCACAGCCAGCACAGGCAGCCACCACTATCCAGCCAGCTGCTCAGCTGCTTGTCCACAGCCGTGGTGCTCCCTTGAGACTACTGCACACCACCTCTTTGTGCCTCTCTATGGAAGAAGATTCCTACCTATATGCTTGTACAGCAGTGGGCTATTCCTAATTTTGCCTGAATCTGGATCTCAGTGACAGTTCAAATATTTCTTTTACTGCTTGGGTCCCATAGACTCTATATATACTTCTGTTTTGTCTTCCACTCAGTGCCAAAGCATCAAGTGTTTTTACAATACAGAAAGTCTTTCTTGCTACCAGGGAGCTTACATTGTTTGTATTGGTTGCATACAGTTAAATGGAGAAATGTGTTGGCAAGAAATCAGTTTGGGTACTGGTGACACAGAGTGTCAAGCTGAACAATTTTGTTGCTAATATGTATTTAACATCAATTATTTTACTTTCTGGCAAAAAAAAAAATAAAAAATCCCCAAATATGTGACACTAAGCGACCACTGAATCTTTCTCCTTTCTATTATCCTGACTATACCTTTCTGAGATGAGCTGAGATTTGCTACATCATTCTGTGGTTTTCTGAACTCCTACTTCATCTTCTGCTTGGCTGTCAAATGAAGCTGAAGGATCACATGCTTGATCACACCATTGAACCAGAAGAGACACAGAAAATGTCTAGGGTTTTTTTTTCATGTATTTTGTATGACCATTTAAACTAATTTCTTGGAACTGTTTCTTTTCCTTTTCTTGGCATGCAAAATGGTTTGCACTGCTAACCTACCTCACATGCAGTGGGAGGTTCTCTCTGTTAAATGCTTACAGGGCGCTCAAGACACTTTGCTAAGAGGTGACATTGAAGTGCAGTGTTTTATTTAATACTCTTGAAAAATTCTGGACTAGATTCTCTCCTTTACTGGACTTACTGGAGCACTTACTGGACTTTGTGTGGTTGACATACAGAGAAGTTTTGTACTGACTGTTTCGGTTAGTAACCAATACGAGTAAATTGATGCAACTCTGAAGTGGATTGAAGTAACATGAGTAAAAGTGATTATACAGATAGAGCTTATTTTTATAAATTTATCAAAACAAACTATGCAGCAGAGATATCTTTTATGCCAATACAACTGTGTCAGCAGTAGCATCTATGGTCATTTAACCATATTTATAAGTTCCTGGTGTTTCACTTCTCTCTTCTTAGAGGACCTAGATTCCAACCAATCCTGAATATTTTACACAAAACAATATCTGATAATACAAGGAGTCACTCTTGTGATTTTTGCTGCCTCCTTGAAGATTTGAAGTAATGGCTTAAAATGTTTTGGGGCAATTTTTAGTATTTACTCCTACAATGTGTGTAATATAATAACCATTTTGCACACTTAGCAAAATAGCATTTATGGTTTGAGACTTGAAATAAGGTATCCCATGATCATAAAAATGTATTTCTTTGTGATTTTGATCACAAATACAGCAACAGTTTACTGGCAGAGAAAGGAGAGCTATAGTGTCCCCCAGCAGTGTACTTAATGGACAAAATTCAGGCAAATTAATAGGATTGGAAGAGTAGAGGTAGTCATACATAATCTTCATCCCTTTACTTGTCTTATTCTGCAAAGATGAATCAAATATGTATTTCCCATTATGTTTGATGATACCTTGATCTCATGCCCCTATACGTACGTTTTTTTAACATAAAGTTCCTTAAGCAGAGATTCCTTCTTCCTGCAAGACTCTCTCCTGTTTACTATGATCCTGCCTAAGGATCTAATGGGTTGCTTCCAAAATCACACCTGGTAGTGTTGGAAATTTCAGATGTCCTGGAACACTTCTGGCACTCTTTGGTGAAGTGATGGACAATTCCTGTCATCCTGCAGACATACTCTGCAGCAATTTTATCTCTGATGAGGACAGAAAAAGCCCCTATTTTAATGAAATCATCCTCCTAGTTGGTCCTCAGGTTAAAATCACCTTGGCCGGCTGCACTGCATTACAGTAACTTACTGGTGTGATGTGCCTCCTGATACTGCTTTGATTATGAACTAGTGTTAGCAATGCTTCCTCTGTCTGTTCATGAGAGAAACTGAACATTATGCATAAAACAATGTGTTCTCGTTCTTGATTTTTCTAGTCTTGGGATTTTGTTGTCCCTCATGGTAGCAGTAGGAAAGAGAGGGGCTTGACTGGTCATGTGGGACCTAATACCCAAGAACTGCAGATATCAAATTATTGCCTGTTTACTTAATGTTGCCTGAAGTATCCATATGGAATGGGGGGCATCTCCTCTCTGTGTCAGGTGCAAACTGCTCCTGAGAAAGCATTGCTGTAAAGAAACGGGGGCAGAATTGCGTCCATGTGTTAAGCTTCCTGCTTTGTGTCAGGCTTCAAAGGAAATTTTGGGCTTCATCAACACACCACAAACAGTGTTGCTGGTCTGAGCACTATGGGTGGAATGAGCTGACCATAGGACCCACAAGCAAAATATTCAATGCTCGCCTCCTCTGCATTTTTACTAGCCTTCTTCATCTCCATCTTGTGATGTAGATGGGTGAGATCTTTTGAAGACATCCATGTCAGTGCTTCCAAAGACTTGTATCCTTTGGGAAGTAGTTGGCAGAACATCTTTTGCTTTTAGTTTCTTTTATCCATTTTTCTTTCTGCTCTGAGATAGCCTTTAGTCTTCTTTGCTCTGCTCCCTAGCAGCTGCTGTTCCATGATGATGTGCTTTTGCTTCCAGTGTGTTGATAGCTTTTCCTCTTGTGCCCCTGCCATGGTTTTCTCCTCAATTATCCATCCAAAAATGGTTTTCTTTTTAGGAAAGTCCTTGTAAGTAGAAGTATTCTGCCAGCATAAACAAAAGTACATAGTTTTGTCACCTGCTCTGCCTTTATAGTAAATGGTCTCTCTGTGGAACCTACATCTCTGCTGCCTGAGCCAGCAGTTCAAATGCAGTCATTTTCTCACCCTGTTTATGAGGGCCCAAAAATGTTATAGGTCAGTATAGGTCCATTTCTTGCTTTACCAAAGTATAAGACATTCTTGTTATTTTTGGTACTTTTGGACAACCCTACTGTGTGAATCTAACAAATTCTGGATTAGAGTATGTAGGAAAAAATAATTCATTGCCTCTCATAAGCAGCCCAGTGATACAGGGGAAAGAGTGATGCCCAGTTGTCCTGGAAAATTAACTGCTATATGCTGAGAGTTGTTTTGATTTTTTTGATTGTCAGGCAGTTAACTGAACTTTGCCTCACAAAGGGTAAGGGTTTGTGTTCTGTGCTTTGGTTCATGTCTAGCTAAACCAGAAATGCATGCCACAGATATGTTTTGTTGCTCAGACAACAGGAGCAGAGTTTGCATGGATGAAATCCCTCACAGTTATTAACTTAGATACTTTTAGAGAGTAGGCTTTGTTAAAATCAGACTTCCTTTTATTAGAAAAACAAGGCAGTGAAAGGGAGAGCTTAGCCTTTTGAGTGCAATTTTCAGCTCAAGGCATTGGCACGTCTGAGAGTTGTCCCTGTCACCCAGTTAAATGACCCAGGCAGATGTCCCAGCCTGATGTCCCAGCTATGACCCACTTCTGGATTGAGCCTGCAAATCAGGAGCCTGAGATCCTTCAGTGTCTGAGGAGGCTTTAACAAGGTTATCTGCACATTGCTGAGGAGGCATTTCTGCTATGTTTACCTGTCAGTCAGGAACTAAATAATTTTTTCAACTATTTTGTATGAGTCTCTTAAATAGACATCAGGAAACATAATTTTCTCCTCGTAAGCTCAAACCACCACAAGAAGACAATTGTTCCTTGTGTTACTGAGCTCACAAAATTGCTTGTTCCCTGTCCTTTGCTCAGATAGCTAGAAGAGGATTGAGATGATTAACTCAATGTCTTGGTTACCGTAATTTTCTGTTACAGTCAGTGGAGGAAAAGTTCTTGGATGAGATGAATTGCACCCTAAATGTGTCCTTTTCTCTCTCTTGGCTGTGAAAGGAGCACAGGGTAAAACAGCTCAGTTTTGCGAGTCAGAGGCTGGGTGAGAGGAGTCCTCCTGCACATGTCTGACCATTGTATGGGTCAGGCACCACAACCTGGCAAGGTGGGCAGTGGTCTCCTGGGGAATCATGTCACACAGTCACTGTCTTAGCCTGCCTGCTCCAACCTCCTATGTGTTGTAGCTGCTGCAGGGTATCTGCTTATTGCATAAACTCCTCTAGATACTTGAAAATATTATAAACATTGTATATATGTTACTTCAGTTATTTGCCATCACAAAATAATAAGTACCATTAATTTTTTCATGCATTCTTTATTTAATTCATGCTCTGCCATTCTCTTTATAAGCGTGATATTGTTAAGTGATATACATAAAGTGCAAGGCAGTTCCAGTTCTTTTGATCTCATTATGAAGATGCTTTTTCACGGAATGGAAATCAATACTGTAACTCAGCAATACATTATTTTATGTAAATTTCATATAGTACCATTATCCACTTCAACTGTGAGGCAAAATTAGTTGAATGCTGGCAGTCAGGAATAGATTTTTCCTCCATCTGATGACTTGTGAGATACTTATGCAAGTTTTACTGTAATCCATAGGATGTTCTGATTCTTGAGAAGGGACAGCATGTTTTCAGTGATGGTTTGCAAGCTTACTCTCCTCAGCGTGGTGGGCTAATCTGCTCATAAACCAGCTTCCATCACTGTTTACAAAACAGTGTTTCAGAGTGTAGGTCTGATCCATATCTGGTGTAAATTCATTCTTTTGAAATCTATAGGCCTGTGTCTGTTTATACCAGATGAGAAATTGGCCAAAATACTACTGCCAGTCCAACAACTGAAAATGCAAAAGGTTTTAGTTTCTGTTAAAAAGCAGTCAAGGCAACTACCACCAGAAATGCAGAAAGTATGAAGTTAAACCTGAATCGGTGGGGAGTGGGCAGGAACTCAAGCTTTTGAATGTGAGGAAGACAAAAATAACCCTAGTTTGTCCTGTCTGATACAGGATTATCATCTTTGCATCTGGCACACTGTAAACATTCATTATAGGTACTGATTTTGTGATACATTTCACATGGGTGTGATTCAGCCAGCAAGTATGAGGGTTTCTCTTTGTCTTGACCTTCCTAATATTTACATGAAAAAATGGGAGGTAATGATGTGGGACATATGTTGAGAAATGCTTCTGTGTCCCACGCTTAGATAATTGGTCATTGCATCTCCTTTTGCTCCCAAACATCTGCTCTCACTACAGCTGTTCAGGATGGATCTCCTCTTCTCCACATTGCCATCCTTGCACATATAAAGGCAGTGAAACTGAGGAGAACAGGCATCTGGGTCCAACTTAGCCAATAATGAATTTATCCTCTTTCTTCTCAAAGTAAATCAATTCAAGTTGTCATGATGTCATTTCTCTTCCCAAACTCTGTATATAGCAAAATAAAACACCCCTTTATGTCTATAGTCAATGTCTCTGTGTAATGTTTTTATTTGCATACAGCTGACCTGACTTGCTTTGGTTTCCCTGTGAAAATTTTCCTTTTCTCATCAGTGATCTTTCTATGTTTGAGGCTCTTTTTTTTTTTTTTTTTTTTTTACGAAGATTTTGTCCAGAGAGGCTGGGGAATCTCATCCTTGGAGGCAACCCAGACCTGGACTGGAGGTGGCCCAGGGCAGCCTGCTCAAGTGGGTCTTGCTCTCAGCAGGTTCAGAGAAGCTGGATCACAGACCTCCTGGGATCCCCTTCAACAGATTTATCTCTGCCCATTATTTGAGCTCTTATTAAACTTGCTGTAGTCCTAGACTTTACCTTGGTCTTCAGACATTTAAGTCAAGACTAGAATCTCACTGCCACAGACAGTATTCAGTACTGCTAACCCAAGCATGAAAAGAATTGCTGTAATTGCCATAGATTTTAAAATGCTCCTTTCTTTTCAGACCTGAGAAGTCAAAGGAATTAAGATCTCTTTGAAAATATACCAAACTTCCACCGCATTTGCAGGAGCTGAGGTGTTCCAGTTTTTACCCTGGGCATCTCTTTTGTTAGTAATCCGTTGTTATCCAGTTATAGTCCGATCAGAGGCAGCTAAATGTTCCCAGACCTAATTTATCAGTCATTAGAAGGTTAATTTTTGATAAAATAGGGAGAAAGGGATAATTTTTAAAGGTGAGTTGAAATTACATGGTTGAATTTATAACAATTGCTGCACAATAGCTGTAACTGAGTATCAGACAAAACAAACAAGCATGCTTTACATAAATAAAGGGAGAACCAAAAAAAATTACACAATAACAGATGCACTGCAGTGAATAGAAGAAATGTCCTTGTCAAAAGCAAGAAAAATACATAGTACTGTAGAGTTCAATTTCTCCAAGGGGAGCACGCTGTGCACCTGCCCAAACAAAACGTGTGCCACATCCAGCACATACATTGGCAGAAGAATCAGTTGTTCTGACTGTTCTAACATATTTGTCCTGGTAGTCAGTGGTTATTTTTAGTATGAAGGAAGAAAGTCATGCTTTGTGACTAGCTGAGAACAGACTTCATGACTGTCAAAGGTTCACCTGTTTGTGGGCTCTCAGTGGTGGCCAGGACCACTGCAGCTTTGGATACTGTCCTGTCAGGTTCTCAGGAGGAGTTTGACCCCAGTTCTTTTGGTCACCAGTTTATTCTAAAAAGCATTTGAGCTAAATAAGGTAGCAATCACCCTTCTGGTGGAGGGTCAGTGAGAGGAGAGGTCATGCACCTTGACAGCAGGCTGCACAACTGGTTCAAGAGAACAGCTCCAGGGTTAGGGCCAGGACTACTCAGTTCTGTTTCTGTCTGCAGGAGGGAGAGTGAATACATTGTGGTGAATTCATTTGTGTTCAGGGAAATGTGTGTTTTTGTCTCCTGTGGGTGCTTTTGAAAATTTCTGCCTCTGGGGAAAACAGTGTTTTTTGTTTGCTCAGTGTTTTTATTGTAGTGTTCAACTTCATTGAATGGAAAGCCACGCTCTCTTGTTAGCTACTGACATTTGCATCTCTTCCTTGTGCTGTGTCTTTTTTTTCCCCTGCTGCGTTCTCTGTCTTTGAGTGTCTCCTTTTTCTCATTTCCTTCCTAGTTCTGTGCTAACAACTATGCTGCCTCCCAGTATCCTATTTTTTCCATACATAATCAGGAATGAATAATACGTCCTCATTGACTACCGAGAGGCAAGGTATAATGCTCTAGCTAGATTAGTAGGGAAGGAAAATGCTCTCATCTCTAAAGATTTGGATAAAAAAAAGAAGGTAGCCTAATGTAGCACGTAAGGTTAGGTGGGTAGAATCCAAACCTTAATTTATGGGAGATGTCAGATCTGACACAGAAATGTATGAGGCATTTGAAATTTAAACCACCATCTGGATATTTGATAAATTTAAAGTACAATAAATTATTAAGAGACAAAAAGTGGTTGAGGACCAGCTCTAGGTGTTTATTTCATGTGTGCAGTATACCTCAGGTATCTGTGTATAGACAGTAACTATCAGCTTTTCTTTATCACTGGATTTCTGGTCATGCTCCTGTTTTTCTCAATAGGTGATATTTTACAATCATTTTCCCCCACTAGGGTTGCTGATGGCAGTAACTCAGGCCTTTTTCCCATGGTCTGAAATTGGAGTCTGTATGTGACCAGCCTGTATGCAAGCAGCATGTATGCAAGCAGTTACTGTTCTGAATCTCACCTATGATTTCATTTTGTTTCTCTTTCCAATCAGAAAATGAAGAGTTTGGCCCAGAGACGCCAGTCTGCACCATCTTTGATCTTTGTCAAAGCACTTAGCAGATCTAGATCGGCCTCCAGGTGAGTCAGTGAGTTTTGCTGGCTGTATTGTTTTGCACTTTCTCAGCCCCAGACTTGAAATGTTTTTGAGGTATTGTCCACACCAGGCTGTCGAACAGAATTCAGGCTGCTCCGTAGCTGCACAACTATAAAGCCTGCTGAAAGATGTGACCAAGCCAGCCCAGACGCCAGCTGATCTCCTGGAAAGGGTTTCCCCAGTGCTGCCACACTAACCTGTTTATACCTGATAGGGTGGGCAAAGCTGCTCCGCAATTTGCAACCGGGCATACAGCATTTGGGCTGCTCATCTGTAAACAGTTTGTGAGTGGCTGTGATTGCCTGCTGGGGAGATGGCATGGGCAGAAGAATAGATTTCCTACTTTTTGCCTTGTACACCTATGCAGTGCTAGGTATAGTTCAGGATTGTTTATCATGGAATTGTACAATTTAATTTGAGCTAAGTTTCTTCCGTCATTGCCTGCTGCATTGTACAGGCTCTCCAGGGCTCTGGGAGCACCAGCTGATCCAGGACAATGCTGTGGGCCAGGATCTGGTGATCAAGCCTTCTCCTGTCCAATATTAGTGCTTATGAGGCTGAGTATGTGGGTGTTAAGCATTTGGCATGTTTTTGTCCTTGTCCTCTGCCAGAAACAGCCATTCCTCCTCCCTCCCTTTTCCAACGTAAAGCTGCCATAGAAATGGGAGTTTCTATGGGGCTAGTCCCCTGTCCAGCCCCAGCCCTGACCTGCCATTTGAACCATTCTGCATACATAACTTCTGTCTCCCTGCACTACAGTTCATCAGACTTTAAACTTACAAAATGTAAGTGTTTATCGAGAAGTGAACCATCTGGTAGGCTGTTAATGCTTCCAGCTGTGTATTGCTCTTTACAAAGAAATGTTATTGAGTGAAATTAGAGTATGGCATTGCAAGGAATATTTTTTCCTACTCTGTGGTGTATTAAGTAGTCAGTATGTGAGCTTCAGAAAGATTTTTGTGTTTGATATAACTAATACCTGGTTTGATATCATGTAGAATTCCACAGTATTTCAGAAACCTGAGAAAGTATTCTGTGAAGAAATCAGAATCACAAAATAGGAAAGGCAAATTTCATTTGCCTGCTGGAGTGCAGACATTCACATTTTTCTTCAGTTCTGCTCTTTAGTTTGTTTTATTGCCAGCTCCATAAGTATTAGAAATTGGAAATAGCTGGAGAGGCACCCAGTGTGATACACAATGAGTATGTACGTTTTCACCTAAGAATTTTACACTTTCTGAAGTGTAAATATGTCTTCTTGTATAGCCCAGATCAGAATTATTTCTGGTGTGTGAAAGGATTTTTTTTTTATAAGGCCAGTTGGCAGAAACTTAGTGATGGAGAGGACCTAAGAGGGGAACGCATTGCCTTGTTCTGCAGTAAGGGTGATGACTTGCCTACCCAACCGACCCTCCTGTTTTCACAGCTGATGGATGCTGCCTCGGTCATGCCTGTCCTCTCTCTGTGGCATGCAACAATTTAACTGCTCCTGAACTAGTCTGTGGCCTTTGTGAGAGGTATCGGGTGAAGTCTGAGGACCCTGAAGCGAGAGCAGGTGATTTTGTAGCTTCAGAGTCTTTCAGTTACAGAGGGTGACACTTCGGATGGTGTTTATTATTGTTCACAGGAGCAGCAATTCTCACCTGTGCCTGACTGCCCTGTTTGACTGTGCAAAGCGCATTCCTCTTCATCACCAAACTGATGGATGAGTTTGATCTTTACACTCAGTTTGTTGTATAAATGCTTAACTCTTGTGAAGTGCTTTCTCTGAAGGAGAGCTGAAGAGCAACAAAACGACTTCTCATGTTTTCTAATCTCCTCCAAATGTTTTACCTCAGACCTGTCTCAGCTCTTACTTCTCCTTCTTGTAGACACAGCCAGTCTGCAAAATCCATTATTCTTCTCTGGCAGTGAACCTTAATACTGGAACTCCATAACACTTACTTGTTAATGGTTGATTAATGACTTGTAGATAATAAAGCTCCTATCTGAAGTTAACAAACATCTGTGAGGGATTTATTTGAAAGCTCTCACCTCAGCAGCTGGCTTGCCTCAGTATTTGTTGAATTAATGAACAAGTGCAAAGTTTAAAAGGGCAGGAAATACTTAGAAGCCAAGTCAGTTTGTATTTTTATACCACTTTATATGTCAGGTGTCCCTGGTTTATACACAGGGCACTTTCATAAAGTGTAGTGGCACCCACTTTGGACAAACTTACTTTGGGGCATTTTAAAGTGTATTAATGCTATTTATTCAAAGAAACCATTGTAACATCTGGAGATGGCTATTTAGTGTTCAGAGGATTAATGGGTTTTAATGGCTGTGGTGTTGTAGCTGTGATGCCATGAGGATGTGACCAAGGTGAAATGATCTAGTTGGAAACAGCAGATGCTTGTTTGTGCCACTGTCCTCTTATCCAGTCCTGAAAGAGAAGCAGATTGGAAAGTCTTGTGTGCTTAAAAGCTTGCCTTCTTTTTCTCCACCTATAGCATTTGGTTTAATGTAAGTTCAGCCTTCCTTACAAATCTTACCTTGCCATGTCAGTCATATAAAAGGAGATACAAGACATTTGGCCTGCAGAAGAATTCTGGGATGGCATATTAGTGCACAGATGTCCAATCATGCTGTAATCCCTGCCTCACTTGTACCTGCAGGCAGCAGAGGAACATGGTAAATAGTACAGATATTATCATGGAATTTGGACCCTTACATCCAAGAGGTGAAAATACACAGACTATTCCATTGCTTCCTGATCTTGTTTCTCTTCCCTTTTTTCTGCACAGCTTCTTTTTCATCACAAAATAGTGATGAATAGGCATGTAAGGACTGTTCCACATCATCAGATGTCCTCTTTGGAAGCACTTTGAGCAAAGTTATTGCAGAAATACATCAGAAAAGTAACCTTTGGTATTTTTCTTGGCTGATTCTCAGATGCAGGAAAAATAAGTTCGATTGTTAACTCCATAAATGTGTATGAAATTAGCGAAGGATTTGGGTTAGTTATATTTGGCCCTGGACCTGTTCTGCAGCTGTAATTTTCCTCTTACTTTTTCTTGGTTTCCTTTAATGAAACCTGCACAATTTAATGATACAGTTCAGTGCAACACAAATTATGGTCTTGAAACACGTTCAAGGCCTGGATTTAAAGCATCAAGTATTGTCATCTCAAAGTAATTGGTATAGAATAGTAGACTTCTTTCAAGTCAGATTTCCAGCCTTTGTTCTGCTGTCCCTCAAAACGATTTTCACTTTTGACAAAACCCAAGTTTTTGCTCTGTGTTGTCAGACTTCTGTTCGCATCTCGGATATTTCACAGGGACAGCCAAACTATGTGCTTCAGTCACTGGCAGCTTCCCCTTTTCTCTTGCACACCTGACCAGATCGTTGAAAGTGATATTTTTACATGCTGAAACTTATTAATATAATTTCACAATTTCTGAGTCTGCATGACCATTTAGAGATCTCTGTCTCTACACACTAAAGGTATTAAAATACTGAAAATGAAACAACTCTTTTTTAAGGCATGAGGTGTGTTTATGATATCATTTTGGTGCATGCTAGAAGCAGAGGCTGTTTAAAAAAATCCTGAAGGATATTTTTTGAAAGGTTTTATGAAAAAATCTCCAAAGAACCCAAGAAGGAAGGTCCTAAAATGTCATCCCTATCCAATTTTATTATGTGGCTTTTATGGTTGAAGGAGTGGAAGGTAAAAACTGAGGATTTCACAAGTTTCCAAGGTGTTTTCTCCCCTTCTGTATGTAGAAGTAGTGTTATGCCATTCACAGAGAGGCTGCTCTTCCTTCTCCCAGTGCACAGTAAGTGATTCTGGCATGTTATCTTCCAGGGGTCCTGTGCCAAAGGCTAAATATCCCAGATAACGAAGATCATATGTGTAATCTAGTAATGCATTCCACTTGGCACTAGTCAAATACAGAGTGTTCCCAGAGTCTTGGACATTGTGTTTTCAGGGTTTTAGTCAGAAGGTATGTGGATGATCCAAGCTATGTGACTAGAAGAAGACAAAAATAGAGACTTTTAATAAATGTAAATTGCCAGAGGGCTTTAACTGTCTCTTTTTCACAGGGAAGGTGAGTAGCTGGTGATATAGGGAGGAAGGGCATAAAAGTTCATTGCAAGTAAGCGGCTGGTTAAGTAGATATTATCTATTTAGTAGATATTTCGGTTGTAATAATTTTGCTCATTCTTCAGTCATTTCCACGGCAGTGAATAACTTTGCCTCGCAGTGTAACCTCAGTGAGGTGTGTTTGTTTGGTGAGGCTCAGCACCTCAGTGTGGTACAGCGCTGTGCTGGTTTAAGGGTACACCGGCAGGAGAAACGAACCCAACTCAAAAACAGATTACAAGTCAGGGTTACAACTTAATAAAAAGATGACGATAAATGCAATGATACAGAGAAAAGATTGGTTTTGACCCGCAAAAAACACATGTATAATGCAGCACCCTGGGGCATGAACAGTGTGGTGTTCATTGGCCCCTGTGCTGAGTGCCATGTGGCCCCCCTGAGTACAAAGTAAAAGGAAAGGAAAACCTGTTGGTGAGGATGGTGGCTGCAGTCTGGTTGAGAGTGGCAGTCGCAGTCCTGTTGAGCTGCTGGTCCTCCTCTGGATCGGATGAGTGGTTCCAGAAGTCCCCAAACCCCAAGATTATACATGCTAGTCTCAGATGGGAGTGCCCAGTACCTCCCCCAGGGCAGGGAGTTTCACAGTGGGTGATTTAACTCTGTGAGTCATGGGATATTTTTGGAATCTTTGATGGCCGCTTAGCAGACAGGACCCCTCAGGCTGGGTGTGAAGGTCCTGATGCCTCTCTGAGGGGAGTTATCACACCTGAGTCATTGGTGTGAAGGCAGGAAACTTTCCTATCTCTCAGAGCTCTTTAACACCCACCCTGTAGCCTGAGTGGTCAGGTGTGCCCTGGGCAGCTGCTGCCGCCGACCCATTATTAGGAGTTCATCAGAAGCGACGCAGAGGGTGTAGAATGCAGAGTTTTGGCTGCACCCAGGCAGGGACAAGCGGGTCCCGTCCTCGGTGGGGAGGGCAGGCGTGGTGTGGAGGGAGCCCCTGCCCGGGCCGTGCGCCGCGGCCGTTTCTACCGGCCCGCGCAGGACGAGGCCTTCATGACGGAGACGCTCGCCCGCCTGGTGCCCTGCCTGCCAATGCCGAGGTGGGTGTTGCTCTCACACAGCCCCCACAGGCACCCCGACGGCGTTTGTCGGGCTGAGATCACAACCAGCGTGGAAGGCGCCTCTCTGCCGGGGTCAGCACCCTCGGCCAGGGCCGGCACGGCCGGGCGAGTCGGTGGTGCCGCTGCGGGTGGCTCGCGGGGCATGGCTTAGGGTCACCCTGACACGGGGGTGCTGGGAGACAGGTGACGCCTCGGCGGGGATTTTGAGGGGCTCTGAGAGGCAGAGGCTGTGTGTGTGTGCCGGTTTCCATGTGTGCTGCTTTCCATATGTGGTGGTTTCCGTGTGTGCCGGTTTCCGTGTGTGCCCGTTTCCATGTGTGCCCGTGTCCATGTGTGCCTGTTTCCATGTGTGCCCGTTTCCGTGTGTGCCCGTTTCCACGTGTGCCAGTGTCCATGTGTGCCCGTTTCCACATGTGCCAGTTTCCACGTGTGCCAGTGTCCGTGTGTGCCAGTTTCCTTGTGTGCAAGTTTTCATGTGTGTGCCAGTGTCCATGTGTGCCAGTGTCCATGTGTGCCAGTTTCCATGTGTGCCTGTTTCCATGTGTGCCAGTGTCCATGTGTGCCCGTTTCCATGTGTGCCAGTTTCCACGTGTGCCAGTGTCTGTGTGTGCCACTTTCCGTGTGTGCCAGTTTCCATGTGTGCAAGTTTTCATGTGTGCCAGATTTTGTGTGTGCCAGTTTCCTTGTGTGCAAGTTTCCATGTGTGTGCCAGTGTCCATGTGTGCCCATTTATGTGTGTGCCGGTTTCCGTGTGTGCCAATTCCCGTGTGTGCCAGTTTCCGTGTGTGCCAGTTTCCACGTGTGCCAGTTTCCATGTGTGCCAGTTTCCCTGTGTGCCACTTTCTGTGCCTGCCAGTTTCTGTGTGTGCCTTACGCGTGTGGTCACTGCGGGTTTGCCTGTGGAGCAGCCCGCAGCAGGGAGAGGTGGGCTGGGAACCAGCGTGGACAGGTACCACCCCAGCCTGCTCCCACTCCGAACGCAGGTGCCGCAGTTTGGGTTCGAGGGGCTTCCCTTGAAGGCTGCAGAAGAGAGGGGAGGGCTAATGGGGAAGCTGTTCTCTCTACATGGGTGCCTTAGGCAGCGGGGTCAGATTCCCACTCTTTGGGGCAGTCAAGGACGGGCCCTGCCCGGGGGCTGCTCCCTGGTGTGGGCCTTGTCCAGCACCCCAAGGATTGTGAGAGGGCAGCTGGGGTAGCAGGGGGAGAGGTGGGTAATGCTGGGCATTTCCCCAAACAACTGAAGCGCCTTCTCTAAATCCTGTCCCTGCGCCCACGGCCACCAAAAAGCTGTGGTCACAAGGGATGAGGCCTCTATGGCACCTTTGTTCACCCTGAGGATGAGGCATGCCATGGAAGCAAGTCTTTGCAAGGCAGGTCTTCATGAAGCCACAGGGCTTGTGGTTTTTTGGGAAGCACAAGGGCTGTCACTGTTGTCAAGAGTGGTCCTCCAAGGTGAAAATCAAAGTGGCAGCACCCCTGGGACAGCCCTGTGTCCTCCACCCCTTATCTTACAGTCTTTTGTTGGAGACACTCAATGCACTCAAGAATACAGAAGAGCCGTTTCATGAATCAAAGTAAGAAAAAGAGAAAAATCCCACGAAGCCCAGCATGAGGGATTAAATACAGACACCACTCATTTTATCTTGATTTGTGATACTTCATAGCTTCTTCCACAAAGCTCCAGCTCCAGCCAGTCATCAACAAGAAGGGAAAATCCTGTTCCTACAAAACAGTCAATCAGGATTTTATATGAAATTTTTCCGTTTCATGAAAAGTTTTGAAGTTTTAGCATTTTATGCTTAGTCAGAATGGGCAGAAATCACTGCATGAGAAATTGCCTGGATTTCTCCCCTCAGTATGTCGTGTTTCCCTGCATAATGTAAGGATATATGAATTTGTAGAAAAAATAGTATTGAGTGGGGTTTTTTTTTTGAATTGCTATTTCATATCAAATTGCTCTTACTTTATAATGGAATTGCACCTAATTAAAACAACTTGTGATGATATTGTACAAGTTGTCATTTTTATAGTATTTCTGATTCATGCTTCATTTAAGCTAATTATGACACTGGAGTATTATTTCCCTAAACCATGCACTTGAACACAGAAGTTATTTTTACATAATAATAGCTGGGATAAAATTTTATTAACTGTTAACAAGGAAGAAAGTGAACTTTCTGAGGCCTCAAATGGCCTTTTAACTCAGAGGTTGGCATTCCTGTCCCTCTGCTGTGATTTTTCTGTTTTGTTTTGTGTGTGTGTACGTGTGCGTGTATTTGTTTTTGATAAAACCCCTCAGTTCTTCATTTATGACATACAAACTGGCTTATAGCGATGTTTGTACATCTGGAGATTGAAATGAGCTGCGAGTCTCAGAGATATGCTTCTATTTTATTAAAAGGAAACTAGAGGTAGCAAGAAGGAATGCTTGGAAGCAGAATATTGAAGTTTAAATGAGGGATTAATTTTTCAGTAAGTGACTAATAGTTTAACACTAGCGCTTTAAGCCGATTCCCTTTTGGATAGAGCTGTGACAGTTTTAGGATGAAGACAGTGAGGGGCACTGCACATCAGGATGAGCGCAGGGCTTCGCTTGTCCAGATGTCTCAGTGTCCACATGTGCTTTTGGCTGCAGCCCATTTTAAGGACTTTCTGGATTAGGCCTTGAGGTCTGGCAGAGTGCAGCTGTTGTCTAACCATTGTGTATCCCTGATTTTAGACAATAAAGTCTCTGCCAAATGACAGTCTGGCCAAGCAGTTTGGGCAGTGGCCTACCTGAGGAAATCACAGGCCAGTTAGCTCAGACTGCTTTATGATCATTTATCTTGTGTAAACAAGCAGAAGGGCTCTAATGATGTGAGGGCTGATGTGCAGCCTCTGGTGCTCTCACCTCTGACAAGGGTCAGCATTAAATAGGCATTGAACTCTTCTCTGGGCTGATATGTTTTGCTTCTCCTGATCCAGCTGCTCCCTCATGCACAAAGCTGCTGGTGAGGAGTTGTAATCACATCATGAGAGTAACAGTCTGTCTTTAGGTCTCTTCTGTGCCCATGTCTGAAGTGTTTGAGTACTGGGGACTAGATCCAATAAAGGATAATAAGCTTCAAGGGCAAGATATGGTAATAATTCCAGTACTTGAATCTAAAACAATGATTTAAAAAACATCATCTCAGAGGCTTCCTGACCTCTCAAGTACCTCTGTTCTTTAGACACTCTCCTGCTGACCAGAGAGCTCCCCAAACACCTGGAGTTGTGCTTTTGCGCATCCCAGTGCGGCATGAGTGCTGGCAGCACTGAACAGGTAACTACCATCCTAAGCTGTAGGGAAATGGGAAACCCTTTAATAGCTTTTTTCCCCAGCTCAGATCACTGGTGGAATAGGAACCTCTGACTAACCTGCCTGAGTAGCTACATGAAAAACGTGTTGAATAGGTAGACAGATAGTTACAAAGAGCAAAACAGGTGCATGTGGCTGTGTGGCTGTTCATAAGAAATCTGGGTCATTACGCTTGCAATAGCTGGCAACAGCAGGAGTATCAGGTAATCTCTTCACTGTAATAGGATAATTCCTGTGCTGTAGTACTAGTATTAAAATATAGTTTAAAGCCCTTGAGGCAAACCAAAGCCAGATTTGTTCCTGTTACAGCTGGGATAGGTGAAGTGACAATCATGTCTTCCATATGGCACCCATATTGGTCGTCCCTCTTAGAGAAGTGATTCCTAAAAACTTAAGCCAGTACGAGGGCTGGGCAGATCCTCTTTTTTTGTCTGTGGTGGGGCTTTGTGAGGTTCATCCCACAGTGTCCCACCATTCATAGAAACACAGAATCATAGGATGGCTTGTGCTGGAAGGGCCCTTAAAGACAATCTAGTCCCAACTTTTCTGCCATGGACAGGGACACCTTCCACTAGACCAACTTGCTCAGGGCCCCATCCAACCCAGCCTGGAGTGCTTCCAGTGATGGGGCATCCACAACTTCTCTGGGCAACCAGGTTTATCAACAATACCACTCAGCTTGGTGTCATCTGCTGATTTGCTGAGGGTGCACTTGATCCCTTCATCCATGTAATTAATGAAGATATTAAATAAGACTGGTCTCAATATGGACCCCTGAGGGACACCACTTATCACTAATGTCCATTGGGACTCTGAGCCATTGACCACCACCCTCTGGATGCGACGATCCAACCAATTTCTAATCCATCTAACAGTCTATTCATCAAACCCATTACTCCAATTTAGAGAGAAGAATGTTGTGGAGGACCATGTCAAAGGCTTTGAAGAAGTCCATTGATCCTGAGGTCAGGTCAGTTGGTTAGAGTACGGTGCTAATAACAGTGAGGTTGTGGGTTTGATCCTCACATGGGCCGTTCACTTAAGAGTGGGACTTGATGATCCTTGGTGGTTCCTTCCAACTCAGAATATTCTGTGATATGTCCTTTCAGTTAGATTACATCCATAGCTCTTGTCTTGTCCACTGCAGTAATCGCTCCATCATAGAAGGCCACTGGATTGGTCAGGCAGTACTTGCCTTGGTGAAGCCATGCTGGTTGTCTCAAATCACCTCTCAAATCACCTCCATGTGCCTTAGCATAGCTTCTAGGAGGATCTGTTTCATGATCTTCCCAGGCACAGAGGTAAGTCTGACAGGTTGGTAATTCCCAGAGTCCTCTTTTCTATGCTTTTTGAAGATGGGTGCAATATTTCCCTTTTTCCACTTATCTGGGACTTCACCCGACTGCCATGACTTTTCAAATATAATGGAGAATGGCTTGGAAACTACATCACCAGTTCTCTCAGGACTTCTCAGGACATTCCTCAGGATGCATCTCATCAGGTTCCATGGATTTATGTACATTGAGGTTCCTCCAGTGGTTATGAACCTGATCTTCTCTTACAGTGAGAATCTGTTTGCTTCCCCAGTTCCCATCTTGCTGTCCATCCACTAGAGAGGTGTGGGAAGAGAGACTGCCATTGAAGACTGAGGCAAAAGGTGTGTTGAGTACCTCAGCCTTTTCATCTGTTGTTACCAGTTTACCAGCATTGTTTTTCAGGGTGGAACACCACCTTTGATTCTTTTCCTGGCTGACATACCTGCAGAAGCCCTGCTTGTTATTCTTTGTGTCCCTTTCCAGGTCCAGTTCCAGCTTCGCCTTGGCCTTCCTCACATCATTCCTACACAACTGAACTTCCTCTCTATACTCTTCCCAGGTTGCTGTTACCTTTTGGGAATACAGGCAATGCTGTTCAGCAGTGGCTCCAATGACAGCTGTAGTTTGTGGAAGGATAAAACACGGTGAAGGAGCTTATCTTTTAAAGGCAGCACTTGAAGCTATTTATAGGTCACTTTGTGTGTGATTACTTTGTTCATAATCAGCAAGTTTTCTCTTGAAAAAGGGCAATCAAGGGACAGCAGCTAGTGGATTCCAGGTTTGATACCTGACCACATATTTGAAGTCTTGCACTGTTTTGAATGTATTTTTTCTTAAAACTTGTTGCATAACTGCAGACTACCCAGATGGCATGAACGAAGGAGGAGAAGAGCCTACCTGAGTTACTGCTTGAAGAATGGGAAAATCAGAGGCTAAAGGGGCAGGATGCTTGAGCAATGAGACTTTGAGAGACTGTAAGAAGCCCCACTGGTATTATCTGATAGATGAATGAGGTGACTGACAGGCAGTAAGCCCAGGCAGTCACCTAGAAAATGCCATTTCCCGGTTTAAAGGACATGGTCACACAAGTGGCTTATTTTGCCCATTTACAGCCTGTGTGACAGCTGCAGATGATAGGGTAGGCAGATACATGCAGGCTCACTAATAGCCATACATGATGGTCCAGAAGGGATTTCTAAAGATGCCCACAACCAATCTTTTCAGTTCATGTGCACATCAGCTTGAAATGATCTGTTTCTGTAGAGATCTGCAGCATGTCCTAGGTAATTTTGGTAGCCCAGAATTCCTGGCTTATTATATGACCTATTCTGAACTCTTGTAATGCAGTTTGCAAGAAGATAAATGAAAAGCCCTTTTGAATAAAAGGTTAGTTTCATCCAATAGGTAAGCCAAAATCAGTGGAGCTGAGATAGGCTTTTAAATGTTCCAGTTGTGATTAAGTGGATTAAATGTCCCAATTGCAATTACTGCTTCCCCCAAAAAAATTAAGGTAGGGTAGAAATCTTATCCTTTCAGCCTACTAAAATAATACTGGATCCTCCTAGTGAGACATGGGTGAACCTGAGATTCCAGAGTGCTCCCCTGTATCCCTCCTCAGAATAGGTAGGAAGGAGCTGGGTTGAAAGTAGCAAAAGTAGCCTCCATTCTTCTTGTAGGCCATGAGAAGCTCCCAAAAGCCCAGACAACCGTAGTGCAGAACTGCAGGGCTGAGGTGTTAAGTTTGGTCCTTTTCTTTGCCCTTTGTTCATCCTACCTTTTTCCTTTTTTTTTCTTTATTATCCTTCTTTTTTTTTTCCCTTCTAAAGGTCACTTTTTTGTGACTTCTGTTTATTTTTTGGTCTGAACAATGAAATCTCTGTTTGCGTAGACAGTGCCTGGAATGCATTTCCCTGGTGCAACTGTGATGTGAGTAACTCAAGGTTGGTGCTACTATGTCAGTCAGTAAAAATGAGGGGGAGCTGCAGTGGTGGACAGGATCAATTATTCCAAAGGCCAGAAAACTTTTATTGACTTCTACATGTGAATATGTCTTCTCCTAAATCTCTCTCCTGCTCAGGGGGACTTAGACCAAAACCTGCTGAACTTGTTGATTGCTGTCAGAGCTGTATAGCAGGACTGGAGGACACCCACACTGCAAGAGCTTTTCAATAGGATTTAAATAACTTGCACTAAATTCTTTCTGGTGGAAATAGGCAAAATATGACCAAAATGTGTGGTGCTAATTTATACCAATAGAGAATTTTGCCCTTGTGCTAAATTTTCAGAGTAAACACCTTGCAGCTGTTTGTTAAAATAAAACAAAAAGTCTTGGAAGCAAACCAAACCACAAGTGTGTTTCCTGTCTCCAGCCTCCACACTGTAGTGCATACTTGCTCTGCGGAGAATATTGTCCTTTTGGCTATGTAAAAATTACTTAAGTGCAGATTGTTTTCAGTTAAGCTGCCAAGCTTCCATCCTGAAATGTGTGAGGATTTGGTTTTAATGATGCATTTTACCCTACAGCTATGTGGTATTTTACTGCCAGACTGCAGAAAAGTGATACAATTACGTGCCTCAACACCTGGAACATTTAATGTTAGCCATGTTATTCATCATAATTTTTATTATGTTTAATAAGATTTTGGCATCATGCAGAGATGATACAAAACAAGTTTTAGAATCCTATTATAATCTAAGTTGGAATATTTTTTCAACATATATGAAATGCATACACTGCGTTTTAGAAGCAAAGGAGGGGTAGCCAATTTCCTAAATATAAGTGATACATAAAATATATATATGAACTGATTTCTGCCCTAAAGTGTAAATTTTTCTACTTACCTGAGTAAAACTTGCTCCTAACTAATATTCATCCTCCTTCCATTGTCCAGGCTTGTGCTTGCCCTACCAGTGCTGGAGTGGGCGTTGCAACATAATTTGGTCTGAAGTCTCTGTGACCCTATTGGGACTCACTGCTTGATCTTGGGTGCTGTATTTTCCACTCAAGCTTTCTGAGGTCCTGCTGCTTGCGCAGGGAAAGTGAGGACAGCCCTGCACTAGAGGCTCTGAACCTAGGCCGACATGTACTCCAGGGCAGAGGGCTCTCTGTGAGATCCACAGCCGCAGTCCATTAGGGAAAATGCAGGGATAAGGGGTGACTGCCTTGGATTTGTTCAAACACATTACTTGTGAAAAAGAAATTAGAACCAGTAAAGAATACTTGTAAAGTAGAAGCAGGCTTTTTAAAACTTAGTAACGAATTCTCTTTGAAAAACCAGGCAGATTTCACTTACTTCATGGTACAAAAGCTACTATACGTGCAACAGCGATGGCCTAGGGGACTTTTAACAGAGTGCTGCAGAAAATAGACTTGCTATTTCTGGAATGCTGCACTGTTTGCACAAAGTGCTGCTTCAACCGCATAAGATTTACCATAGATAACAGCAAGCAAACATGCCCAGCATCCTCAGAACGAAGCTCCCTTGGCAAAGCAGGGATCAATTGACAGCAGATTTTCAGAAATGGGTTGGCAGCCCATGTGATTAAGAGAGTTTTATGCTTGTCTATTCAAGTCTCTTCTATAAATAGTCAGTGTAAGTTTACAACTCCATACTAACTGTGCTGGCCCATATCTTACCTACCACCTTCCTGGAAAACACTCCTACACTCCAAGCTCATACTTTCTGTTCTTACTTTCGCCCTCCATGTATAATTATTATTTATCACATTAAAGTGTCATATAAACTTAGATAAAATACATATTCTGGATCATGAGGATTTGAAGTGGGCAGATCCTGAGCATGTGGGTGACTTGCTGAGGGCACCGGTCATGGTTGGGAGGTAGTGAGAGAAAGGAGTAGTTAGCACCTTTAAAAATGCAGAGGATTTTTATATATATGTGTCTATATATATATCTGTATGTCTAAATAGGGTTCTGCACTGCAGATTGCTTCTTGTGGGTGAGCCTTATCTGCATGTTGCCTCATTTATGGCAAAAGGAGCTTTGAATGCTCGTCCCTGAAGCCAACAGGGCTTTGCATGGTTATGCTAAACAGGTAGTGGAGATGGAGCAGCCTGGCCTGAGCAAGTCATGGGGAATGGGCAGGACTGTTGGCATCCCTGTTTTCAGCTCCTTACTCCGTGGTTTGTGAGTTTGTGCCAAGCCAGAAGCCATGACACAAGAACATCTCCAGCTAGATAGCATTAGTGTGCAGAACCATGTAGTATCTCCCTGTTTCTGCCCTTTTCCATCTGCAGCTGGTTTGAGAAAAGTATTAAGTACCTACAAGGGGTTTGCTTATTCCTCAACTATTTTCCAAAGTCCCTTGCTGATAAATTTTGGAGGAAGGTCTGCTGTATGCAAAGCAGTTGTAACCTCCTTTCTCTTCACAGACCTTCTAGCATGGGGAGTGACTCTTCAAGCCATATGCCTTAATCAGCTGCCAGCATGTTAGAGAATAAATTAACTAAGAGCATGAACAGGACCATCTCCATTGTCTTGTGTTCAGTCCCAAGCACAGGCAATTGTTTTCAGCATACAAGAAAAACTCTCCTTTCCTTTTGTTCTTCACTGTTTCTGCGTACAGAACGTGATGATCTGTCTTGTCAAGTTGGCTAGAATTTAGTGCAAGTCACATCCAAATTATAATTTATGATGAAGTTTGATATGTATCAAAGTCCTGAAATCTTGACATTGCACTTTGGTGCACTATAAGAATCCCTGCAAGGCAGATTAGTACTCACTACTGTATTATGGGTTTGGGGTTTTTTTCATCTTATCTCACCTTATTTGGCGAGCTCTTGCACACAAAATTGGAGCTCTTTGCTTTTGGTTAGTTAAAGAATTGTTCTCAATACCTTATTAAGTATCTTGAATGCAAAACACCCTCTAGCCACACAATATGGGTAATATGTCTTATGTGTTCAAGGATTTCCAGCTGTAAGCCATCTTGCCTTCCAAGCTCCAGCTAGCAGGGCCTGCCTCATTAGCAACTACATGAAGCAGGCATCTATTAAGCTACTATTAAAGTTCCTTCTCACAGGACTTTTTAAGAGCTTAAGGGTCTAAGTAGAAGTCATGAAAAAAAGTGCAAATATTGTCACCTGATTTCCAATATAAGCTCTATTAAAGAAATAGAGGAACTTACCTTCTAGATCAGGCTTGCTTTTGGGTATGTCACTACTGGTCACAAATCACATGTTGTCCCTGACTGATAATCCATTTTGGCAAAAATCCATAATGTGGGCTGAACTGTAGTCATTTCTTACTGTGCAGATAGCTGCTGCTTTCACTAGCCTTGAAAGGATGTGAATAGCTCCTGCCTCTCTCAGTGGGTTGCTCTAGCCCAAAGCTGTGACTCAATGATAGTAAAGTAAATGCTTTGCTGAGAGACACTGAAGTTGAAAATTCATTGACTTTATTTTTCCTAAAAGATAAATTGTGGGGTTTTTAGAGCCATCCAAAACTGGCCTTTGAGATATAGAAAATAAGTCTGTAGTTTCTGAACACCATGAGGAGGGCTGGCAGGTGCTCTGCCTGGTGGCCTCTCTAGCCTGTAGCCAAAACAAGGTTAGATTTATGCTGCAAGCTGCAGACTGTGTGTGTGTAGGCACACTCTCTTCAACATCATATAAATAAGTTGGATGCAGGACTACAAGTTACACTAGGTAAGTTTTCTGATGACAAAAAGTTGGGAGGAGCTGCTGACTCCCTTGAGGGGCAGGGGGGTCCTGCAGAGAGACCTTGACAAATTAGAGGGCCGGGCAATCCCCAACTATATGAAGTTTAACAAGGGAAAATGCCAGATTCTGCACCTGGGATGGGGCAACTCCAGATGTTCATGCAGACTGGGGAACAAGAGGGTGGAGAGCAGTGCCACGGAAAGGGACCTGAGGGTCCTGAAGTACATCAAAAGCAATGTGGCCAGCAAGTTGAGGGAGGTGATTCTGCCCCTTGGGTCTGCTCTGGTTAGACTCTACACTGAGTTCTGTGCCCAGCTCTGGAGTCCTCAACACAGAAAGGACATGAACCTGTTGGAGCAGGTCCAGAGGAGAGCCATGAAGATGATTAGGATGGAACACCTCTCCTATGAGGAGAGGCTGAGAGAATTAGAACTGTTCAGTGTGGAGAGAAGGCTCAAGGGAGACTTTATAACAGCCTTCCAGTACCTAAAGGTGGCCTGTAAGAAAGGTTGCCTTGAGAGGTGTTAAGATGCCCCATGCCTGGAAAGATTCAGGTTGGTTGGTGCTCTCAGCAGCCTGATGTATTTGAAGATGTTCCTGCGTATTGTAGGGAGATGGGACTAGATAACCTTTAAAGGTCAATTCCAACTCAAACTATTCTATGACTCTATGATTTGATTACCCATGTGGGTCACTTCCAACTCAGGATATTCTGTGATTCTATGATTGATTCTGTGAAGACTGGAAAGAGCTTCTGGTCCTTAGGCTTCAACACTGCTGGAGGCACACAGTATTTTTGCTCACAGTACATACGTGTGAAATTAATATAGGCCAAGTTGTTCACTGTGAGAGGAATTTGGAAAGGTATTACGTATGTGTGTTTGACAGAGCAAGTGCAGCCTCTTATGTGGCTGGGCTGACTCAGATTTCAGCCTTTTGAATAGCTGCCATTTTACTAATCTGCTGCTGAAAAGGTGAATTTCTCACCTAACTTTTCTGAAGGACTTCAGAGGTTCTAAAGCAAAATGGCATTTTATTTCAATAGGTATCAGTTGTGTGGAGAGTGTTGGTGCTGCACCATGAGAGGAAATTGACTTCTGCAACTGCAACAATGTCATCAGCAGAAAGAAGTTCTGGCAGAGAACAGTAACCAAAACAATGGAGTGAGGTTTAGGATGGAGCATGAGCAGTCTCTGAGAGGGTTGTCTTCTAGCTGAGATACCTGCAATACCTCATTGCAGCTTAGCTACTTTAGAACAGATTGTTCCCCTGAGGCATCTTATAACTTAATCTAAATCATAGATAGGCTGAAGTAATCATCAACTGAAATCAGGGGAAAGATTCCCATTGGTATAAAGGACATTTGGATCATGGATTTAGTAACCACTTAACATGTCCTGCTAAACTCTCCTTCAGAAAGTACAGTTTCTTTCATTGTTTTCACTACAAACAGAGAATAAAGCTGACATCTCTGTTAACACCAAGAATAAACATTTTGTGGGTCATGCCATTCAGGTAATAGTTTTATTGGAAACCCCAAGGAAGTTCTGCAGGGGAAAGAAGAAGTATTTTTTGTGCTTCTGTGGTTTCTGGTAAACACAGGATCAATGAAGTGAGCATTGATGTGTTTGCTTTCACACTGAAAGCAGCTGGGATGTATTTTTCAGTGTTTGGCTGACTACTGTGGAATTGAACTTCATATATTTCACCTACAAAATTGAAGAGTTCTTTTAAACTGTAGTGTCTTTTGATTAGGCACAAAATGCCTGTTTTGATTAATTTGAAAAATAACAGGTGTAAAAATTTATTTTCTGGAAATGCTAGGAGAGAAGTCTTCAATTATCATTCAACTGATTTCAGTCAGAACAGTGATTTTAGTTTTCTTCAAAGTGAGTCAAGAATATCTTGTAGATATCCTCAAATTACAAAAATTTTCCTTATTTAAAATCCCACATAGACATTTCAGACCCCCAAAATAGTGTTTTAGGAAAAAATGTCCACTTAAGACTGGAGTTTTACAATGACAATGACATCAAAACATCAGTGTCAGCCTTGCTTCTACGCAAAGTGGAATATGACTGACTGCTGGCTCTGCAGGATCCCCATCTACCCCCATTATTCGGGAATCAGTTCACAGTTCCTCCTTAACAAACCTGGATGATGCCTTTTTTTCCTGCCAAACTGGAAAGATGTTACTTTGTGGGGCTTTTACACATGTTAATCATAAAGTGACTTCTAGGGAAATACTGTGAAGGCAGAGAGAGCCACACATTACTGACTTTTATTTTTTAATTATATCAGAAATCACATTGACTTAAGTACTGAGTTTTGCCTAATTCTATTAAAATGAATTTTCAAAGAATCAGTATTTGTGTACTTAGCACTTTTTCAAAACTAGACCATTTAGTGTCCAGAGAAATCATTGAGCCATTAAAAACTGAACTGCAGGAATATCTCTCTTGTATGAATCCCTGTGCCTGAGGATATTGCTGATCTGCATTTTCTTCAATGTAACAACTCTCAGTTTCATTCATGTCTTGTAACAACGGAACATTAATTGAGAGGATCAAAAGCATGCTTTCTAAAAGACATTTTTGGCACTGCTGACTTGAATTTCCTCCCTGCTTCTTGTTCCTGGGGCCTTTAAAGATTCTGGATGAATTAATGGCTTTGATTTTTTTTCTACTTTGTTTGCAGGGAAGAAGACATTGTCCCTTTTTTTTTTTTTTTTTTTAAATAAGTCTTATCAGGCAAACTCTATTATTAGAGTGTGTAAGAGTGCTTATTAGAGTTCAGATGTCAGATATGCTTGAAAGGCACTGGGTCAAAATGCAGTTCAATTTGCTTGACCCTGTTGGCATTACTACACCTTCATTTACGTGCCTGTGTGACAAAGATTTTGCTTAGTTTAGTTTGAGAAGTTCCTGGGCTTACAAATCAGGATTTAGAAAATACACAAACAGGAATAATCAAACAGAGTTGCCTATATGGAGAAATGAAAGGCTGATCCCATGATTTTAAGAATGCTTCTGCCAATTTGGTTACAGTAGCGTAACATGGAGAGGCTTTTCCTAACTATTGTTGTTACTGGGTTCAAATATGAGTATATCCCTGACTTGCTCTTCGAGGCAAGGGCCATGCATGGCTTTCACGCAGGGGGACTCGTCATCATTCCTGATTTCTGCTTAAGTTTATGTGCCAGGTGCTGCTAGGGAGTTAATGAAATGGACTTCCAGTTACCTAACACTCACTGATGAACTGGTGAATTGGTGAATTCCAAGTACAATGGAAGTGGCAGGTAGGAGAGGTGCTTGTTGTTCCCCTAATTCCTGTAGCTGGTCACACAGCATGTTGTACTGGGCTAAAACTTCTCTCTCTACTTTAACATCCACACTCCTGGATACCCCATCTGCTTCTTTCTCTCTTCCCTGAAGGGGTAGGTAATGAAAGGCGAGATTAAGACACAGTTTAAGACAAAATAAGTTGAGGAAGTCTTTCAGAAATTCAGTCTCCCAGCCAGAAAGGGGAATTCAAGGCCAAACAAAGCTCTCCCCAGCAAGCAGAGATTCTCGCCAGCTCCTTACACATCAGTGAAAGTGTGTCCTGCTAATGTAGGCCAATCTCAGAGCTTATCCTTTCTCTCCCAGCTGTCAGGATTTCCTAAATAATTTCCTGCATAATCCAGCCACAGGTGTCAAGGAGAAGAGGGTCATGAGTCATCTTGGCTCTAAGAGAGGTACAAGAAGGTTTATGACCTTCTTTGAAGGTTTTCTCTGCTTGCTCCTGTTTTCTTTCATTTCCCCCCTATTCTGTTTTGTGACTTTCACTGTATAAGCTCCATTTCTTCTCCCAGCAAAGTCATTAGGTGTTTGTCGTCCATTTTGGTGGGACCAGGAATAAACTAGAATTGCAAAGCTGTTTACTTCAGCCTGTCCCTGCTGAGCCAAGTGTTAGCTTTTTTTTTTTTAACAAGAAAAATAAATAAATACATTTGAATAAAAATTGAACTGATTCATTCTGCCAAAGTGAAATGGTTCATTTGGAGGCATCTCTAGGGAAAGCAAATAATTGGAAAGTTGGATTTCAAAATCATGAGTAAAGATACTGATGGGTCCTGGTTTTAATCCAGAAATTCATTATTTAAGGTACACCAGAGTGTAAGAGACCGAGGTTCAGTTCTCTCACCTTCCTGTGAGAATTTGAAGCCGTGTCTCTGGCTTTCAAAGGAAAAGCTTGACCTGCAACAAGCATCTAGGGAGCCCTAGAGAAGGAGTGTCATCCTCTCAGACCCTCACATTCTTTCAGTTCAGCTCCATATAGTCATTTGTTAGAGCCAGGTTCAGAAATGAGGGATATCCTGTCTGGGGGAGTGAGCTGACCATCGTGCTAGAGAAACTCTTATTTCTGCTTTATCAACTATTCTGCTACTTTACGCAGAACAGGAGGGGTTGAGAGAATCCACCTTGAGCTGTAAACTATTCAATACCTCCCTAGAAAAGATCAGTGTCTTCCAGGAGAGAGTCTTTTTTTCCCCATAGACCTGGGTTTGGATTACCCAGCTGCCTCAAAGGAGCATAGCTCCAGTCACACAACCAAAACCTGCAGCTGGAGCTTACTTCAATGCTTGTGGGTTGTGTGCTGGGAGAGAGAAAGGCTGAGCAGCCTTTTCTCATGTTGCATCTAGTACATGGTCTGTCTCTGGCAAGGTTCAGTTACACCTTATGTTTGCCCTTCGTTCTGAATAATTTCTATAAAGCACTTTTAACCCTGAATATGAGTCCTATTCTGACCAAGATGGATGTGCAGTTATGTGTTCATAATGCATATGTCTCCTCTCTCTTTTGAAGAAGATGAAGTATTTTCTCTAAGATTTCAGTACAAAGGGAAGCAAATGCAAATATATAAAATGGAGAGGGCTATGTTGTCTAAATTATTGTCCTTTGCTAAATGCTAGAAATGTGGTTGGGCTGCAAAAGATTCAGTGCTGACAGCCCCTAATAGATTTTATGTCAGAATCTGACTGCTGAATTTCCTCTTAGTTTCTTTCACCTTTCACTGTAATATGGTCAAATAAATTTCCTTTTGGCAGCAGGTATGGGAATTCACTGCCTGGTTCTCATTCACAGGCAACTGGCTGATTTGCTTTCTTTTATCCCATATATTTTAATTCCTTTTGCAGGGAAGGCTGCTTGTCCCCCATCAGCCCAGAGGCATGGCCCCTTGTGCAGTCTTTCATATGCCACAACCGAACGTTCATCCTGGATGGCCACGTGCAGCTGAAGACGAGTCTGCAAACCCAGGAGAGACACCTTTTCCTATTCACAGACATCCTGGTTGTTGCCAAGTCCAAGTGAGTATGGCCCATAGGCATAGAGGAATTCCAGGATGAAACATGTTAAGGAAGTGGCAGATGTTCTTTGATGTATTCCTTGTTTTGATGTATTGATTGTATTGTATCATCTTCTCTGCTCAGAGTGGAGCATCATAGAAAAGACTCACTGGTGCTCAGCTGTGTCTGTTGTGCTGCCTTCAACTTGTGTTTTAGACAGGTCATCTTCAATCCTGTGGGGTGTGAATAGTACCAGTGGTTGTGTTGCAGAGGGGTTAGAAGTCTTAACCCTTACCTGAAAGCTGCTTTGGGTACACACCAGTGATGAGCAGCTGTACACAAATAGAGATTGCAGATGGCATTGCAGTGTATGTCTCTGTAGTTTGTCCTGTGCCAGAAGAAGCGTGGGGAAGAGGAAGGGGAAGAGATGCTGAGCAGTCTGGGTAGTGTTCATGTGTAATCAGGCTTACTGCTGAGCTCTGATTATTCACTCTACCATTCACAATTAAATCACATTTACAAGCTGTGTCTAGCATGCCAGCTTCATACGACATTTGTGGTTTAAGGCAATTTTAGGGGATGCTTTCACTTGTTGTTATGGGTTATGAGGAAATAATCATAAAAAAATCCTGATGTAGCTTCACTCTCTGTTAGGCACTGTGTTGTGGTTTCACAGGGTGGGCAATCTCAATGTGAATCCTGGGCTTTTGCAATGTGTCATTTCGCTTAAGCAATTGTTTCAGGGGCTTCTGGGAAAAGCCAGAAGAAATCTTTGTTTTCTGTAGAAATCCGAGCTGTGTCTATTTGAATCACACATGGTAAACATAACCCCCCCAGCTGAACTCCCTCATTTGATGTGGTGTGACAACACAGAGGATGTTTTACACAAAACATGTTCCGCTATGGGTGGGTGGCGAACATAAGGATATTTAGGGGAGATCTTGCTATTCTACCAGCAGTAGCAATAACAACATTGGTGCTTGTTTAGAGTGGAATTCATCTTACCTAATTTCAGTTTTAAAATGTGAATTATTTGCAACTTACCCAGGTTTCTAGGCTGCCCTTATAGTCATTGAGGCAAAACCAGCACCTTACTGCAGTGAACTCAACTGGAGCCGATAGGCTGTCGATAGTAGGTGAGGGGAGTCGTGTTCTTGAGAGTCTCTCGCTCCATACACTGGATATTCAGTGGGCATTGTCCACTAGCTTAGCTGCTATACTGTAGAAGACTAAAGTCAGAAAGGGTAAATCCCTCCCACCCTGGTCAGCATGCTGAGCAGAAGCAATGTTACAGCTCCAGGCTGAGCTGCACATTACTGCAGGTTTGGCTGGGTCCCAATAGGACTATTTGCATAGGAAAGCACTACTTGGTGTAACCGCACAAAAATCTGCTCCCCAAGGAGTAATAACAGTTCCTACAGTGTGTGATTTAATGTGCTGAAGAGACTGCAATGTTTGAAAAAGGTGGAAGAGAACAAATTGTGCTTTTGCTTGTGAAAGGGGAGTGGGGGAATGCAAGTCTTTTCGAGAAATGGTAAAAATAGTATTTTGAGTGATATTTCTTCACGTATTTTGAAGATCTAATTGGGATGTTCTCTCTAAAGCTGCCCTGTCAGCAATTAAAGCATCAGAGCTGTCACTAATGAATGCTACTTAAAAATCAGCATTTTTAAAACCGTCTTACACTAAAATGCCAATGCTGATTCCTAGAAGGAAAGCCTAAGTGTGTGTATTGCTATGTGGCCATGACTGTTTATTGCTATTGATTTTTAATAGCCTGCTGCAGAGTCAGAGCAGTCAGACCAGGACAGAATTAATGATATGGTTGGATCTGTCTTAACTTCAGAATTAAGCCTTGTGAAAGTGCTAAAAATTTGTAATACTCTTTTGTCTTAAGCAGTTTTTTGGCTTGGGGCATATGAACCCCTACAGCATCTTGTGTATAGCTTGGTGCTGTGCTGGTGTCAGCTCAGCTGCAGGTCGCCAGTCACTGTGCAAAGGAAGCTCATATATAATTTGGCTTTGTATGATCAGCAAACAGGTACAAATTTTTCCTAGAGAGAGCAACAAGTATCTTGTGTCCTCTGATCTTGCGGAGTAAACTACTGCACAGCACTGTGCTCCTGCTTAAAGGCAGCCAATCGGCATTGCTCCCATGGAAATTTGTGAGGGGTAAGTCCTCTCCACAACTGGTCCATGTATGACTTTGGACAAGGGGCCTGTATGTTCATTTTTTGCTCCTTTCTCATAATTTCTGAAATGTAGAGTGTTATGTTTTCTTATCATGCATTATAACAGCTTATAAAAAGTGAGCATAATACTCACATGCTGTGCTCCTCTGCTGCTCTGTCCCTCACTGCCTTCATGTGGGGATTGAGTCACAAATGAGTTGTTTGAAAGAGTTTTTCTAACTAAACCAAAGTTAAGTATGTAAATGTTACATATGCTTTTCTATATATTGATTAGATTTCTTATAGAGAGTGTGTGTTTTTATTTGGCAGGGTAAATGTTTCAAGGATCTGTCAGTTCAATGATGAAGGTTTCTCACAAGTTTTGTGTGGGATACACAGAGAAATGGTTTCTTCTTCCTCCTTTGCAATGCACACTCGCATATATACACATGCTTCCCAACATGGCAGGACATAGAAATTAATGATTGAATGCATACATGGAATTATGGTAGCAATCTCACATTGGATCCATTAATGCTTTTGTCAGGGGTTCCTATTAAGGAGATTAGCAAATCCAGTGAGAAGTTAATCTTCCGTCTGTTATCAGGTACAAGGTATCCAATTGCAAGCAAAAGGAGGAACTGCCTGTGTTCTGCAGAGGTGGCATAATTTCGAGTGGATCAATACCTACACCATTGATGTTCCTGATTTTTCTGTTGATTTCAGCAAACCTGGCATCTGCCTGATAGTTACAGTAACATTTGCTAGGGGACTTCCTTAAAAATCTATATAATATTCATTACACTTTTACTCCACCCATTTTTTAAATGTTCAGTCATGCTGCTTCCTTAGTCAGCGATGATATATTCATCTTTAGAGGTAATGCTTAGGCATTTAAGAAGAAGACCCACATTTCACAAGTGCTGAGAACCCATGGATTGCATAGAGGAGATGGCAGATAGGGATAAAATTATACTTCAGGCTCTTTAGATGTTAATGGAGGTTTACTGTTTCAGTGCCTCTGGAAACCAGGCCACTTGAATACTGATAATAGCTGAAAGCTGTGACTAGGCATGGCAAACAGGGTAAGAATATACATCAAGCATGACTGGAGAACATCGTTGTGCTTCTGCCAATACCCTGCTGACACCTGCTACTGGCACTGTAGGGGTCTGGCTTTATGAACTGTAAACATTAAAAAAGTGAAACAGCATGTAGAGTGTTCACTGTACTGGGTAATGGGAAAAAGAAGTTGAGGAGAAAAGGAGCGTCGACAGAAAAGGAGGGTCAGCAGATTGATTCAGTGGAGTCAGACTATCTACATTAGAATTCACAGCTGTATTTTTTTGTAAATCTACTTTTTACAGTTCATTCTGTAGTCAGTCAGAATACAGTTATTTTTGTATTCATGACAGACTTTACTTGTTGCATCATAAACTAATTTTTAATGAACATGTTGAAATGTTCTCCTGTACTTTCTCTTTGATCAGGTAGCAGAATGTAATAGAGTGAAGAGAGGCTAAATGTTCAGCTGATTAGGAAACACCATGGTCTTAGTTTAGCTGAACATTGTGTTTAGCTATTAGTTTAAAAAACACAGGAACATGAGATGGTATTTTACAGTATTTTATGACAATCAAGTTGAAGTGCATCTTTTTTCCAGATTTGATACACACTGACAGTCTTTTCTTGTCCAATACTGCAAACAATGCTGGACACTATCTCACCACACCTGTTAGTACAATGTCATCTGGAAACCTCAGACTGCAGGTACTGCAGGGTACTGCAAGTTCATCTATGTCCTCTTTAAATCCACAAGGTTCAAGTACTTTCGTGTTTCAGACTGTATTAGTTCAGTCTGTTCTAAGTCAAATACCTTGTAAATGAGACTAATCTCAGAGAGAGTAGCCCACATGTATCAAAGCTCTAAGAAACTGCTTACTTGGCATATTTATTTACAGAGCATAATCACCATGGTGCCCAGCACTTTCCCCATCCATATTTGCAACACAGTGGTGAGCTGACAGTGGTGTTGCTTGCATGTCCCCTCGGTTTCACGTAGTGAACACTCTTCCTCCAGCCTTTCCCTGCTGGCCCGAGAGAACGACAGCTCAGGTAATTAGTCTGCAAGGCTTGAAGTGAGTGGCTGTTGCAGTGCTACGGAGCTGCATTGACTTGGTGATGTTTTACTTGGTTCTCACATAGCACTAGCACTCACCAATCCTACAAAGGAAAGAGACTTTTAAGGAGAAATTAGGTGGAAGAAAAGAGTTGAAATTAAAACATGAAATTCTGTAAATTTGAACTTTATTGTTTGGTAGGATAAAACACAGGAAGGGCCAAATTTTTAAAACCTGGAGAAATTATATATCTTCTTTGTAGATGAGTAAATATTTCCAGAATGCACTAAGTTCTGGCTCATTCTCTAAGTGATGTGGGCCTAAAGCTACTATGCAGCTAGTCCATGGAGGCTGTATTTTGTTAACCTGTGCTGTGGTTAACAAAAACCAGCAGTTTTCTGCTGTTCTTTCTTCAGGATTGCTTCATTTGCCCTGGCCTAAGTGTCACTACTTAAACTCATCATAGTTTTTGACCCTGGGGCTAAGTGGTAGAACTGTGTTACAAACTCCTCAATAGCATTAAAGTCACTGAAAGGAGAGTCCAATACAAGTGGTGATATTTGCCTCATGGCGAGATTTGGAGGAGAACTCCAGATATGAAAAGTGGTTTTCCCCCAAGAAGGGGGATTCCCAGGGATGCCACAAGCAATCTGTTTATTCCACAAACAAGAGATCTGTTGATCCCGTTTAAATGAGAAATGGATGTTTTTATATACAACCAAATAAAACATTGTTTTCTTTAACTGAAGCAGAAGAGCTTCTCTCAGCTCCAATGGAAGCTTCACATGTGCCTGAAGGAAGAAAAATCTTTAGTTGTTTAATCAGCTATGCTATGTTTTCATGTGTGTGACTTACCTGTGAATTTCTGCCTGCAGGTCACACTCTCATTTCAAACTAAAGTGCCAAGCACGTCTCTGTGAGATGTGGACAGCATTTTGTACAGAAGAAGTCTGTGAAGGCAGCACAGACCCAGAGAGGTCCTTTGTTTTGGGCTGGCCCACCACAAACTGTGTGGCAAATTTCAGGTAAGAATTGCGATATATTTTATTTACCAAGTTACTTAAATGTTTTTAGGTTGGCATGTAATGAGACTATGACAGATTCATTTCAGCACCAGGGAATGTGGGGAGCAGGAACTTGCTGATTCATAAACCAGTTCCTTCTACTGCTGTGAGCAAGTCACCCTGCATACCTCAATTTCTGTCTCCCTGCAAATGGGGCAGTGGTACTTGCTTATCATTTTAAAAATTGTGGAAATGTGTGATTTGGCAAAGCACTGTCTCGTGCTGCAAACTTGCTCAGTGGAAATTATCTGGTTTTTTTTTTTAATGGTATAACTTGACGAACACCTTGACTAATTAATAAGATGAACTACAAATATTAAACAGCCAAGCTAATGAAAGGATCAAAGAGACTCTCATAAGACAGTTTTAAAGAGAAGAGTATGTATTGAAAATAGTGGGAAACATACAGTGAAATACTGACCTTGTCCTATTTCTCTTTTCAATTTAATTGTGCCAGAGAAAATGTCAAAATTTCTCTTAAGGCAGAATATCTGAATTTTAATAGAGAGAAAGATTTTTGGTCTGTCTTTCCAGCATTGACTGTAGGACACATAAGGGCTGTAAAGGTAATTTCAGTGATTAGGCTAATTTTAGTCTCAGCAGGAGGGCTCTGTCGTCACTTTGGAGGAGGGAGGGCACCATCCCCCTGAAATCCCAGCTGCTTAACTACGGTAATTTGCCTGAGTCTTGGAAAATGCATTTTCTTCTTTATCAACAGAGAGCAAAAGCTAAAGTATCCAGCTTAATTTCTATTGTCCCTACCCAAAGAGAATGCTGTGTACAAACTGCACTCTGTTGAGCTGGTTGTACTGTTTATGTTTTTTACGCTTGGTAGTCCTGAAACAAAGATGAAATTTTCTGTTGATTTTCAGTTGAACTCTTGCCAATAAACATGAGCTTTGATCTAGAGACAGTATGTGATCCTTTATAGATATCAGAAGTAGTTGAATAGGAAAGCAATAGCTTCAATCAAAAAAGAGTCAGACATTTTATAGAAGTGAAATAATTTTGTGTTGGGAGGTACACAGAAAAAACAGAAAATCTAAAATGTCATGCGTGAATCCATAGATGCCTGTCCAACAGAACTGAAACAGCCAAAGGAGTCATATTTGCAACATTTACAAAGTGCATTACCCTCACAGCATCATTCAGTAGGTTTGTAGTTCCCTAAATGCCTGCTCTGAAAATTTCAAGAACTTGATTTGCAAAAGCAGCAGTGGGAATAGCAGTTACTCCATTTGGGACAGGATTTAAATCAAGAAAGTTAAAGCAAAATTAGGTTAGATTCCTTGAACGGTCCTATTATTACTACATTTAACTGGACAGCTTTGTATCCTTGAAAGTGTATAAATGAGATAAAGATAAATGATATAAGCCTTAAAATGTCCAAAGTTAAACCCTGCTAGGTACAATGGATATATGTGTACTTTGTGATGTGCTGATAAAACAACTAATAAATAAGAAGGTAATTAGAATAGCAAAAGTGGAAAGAAGTCTGTATACCTGAAGAAATACCTTTAAACTTTTGAATTAAGCCCTTATTTTAAAATGCCTTCCTCTTCTGTTTGGACATTAGTTTAAGAACTCAATGCATTTCCTACTGAATTCATTGGTAAAGGTTTAACTTCTGTGACAAAAATGGGTAACTGGGACTTTTGATCTCCATGGCAGGCTTTTAAGGTGATTTTGCAGGGAAGCAGACCTTTCATTCAAATTTGGATAAATTGTTTAGTTTTTGCAGGTATTTATGAAATTGCAACCAAAAAACAGTCCATTCCACTGTGGTTTGTACAAGGACTGTTTTGGTATTAGAATGGTGGCTGATTTGTCCCTGTTTTTCTTTAATTTTTTCAGGTCTGCAGAACAAAAGGAAACATGGCTGTCTTTTTTGCAAAGGTACTTTTTTCATATGGTCTTTATAGACATTGAAAAGAGTCCCAGTCTAGACCAGTGATTCCCAAGCTGTGGTGCCTATGCCATTATGATAGATAATTACTTTCAAAGTGATATTAAAAAAATTAAATCTTATGTCTTCTCCCTGCAGAAAATGGTGTGTGCCTTTTATGCAACAATCACTGTGCAAGGAGGGAATCACTTCCTTGTGTTCAACACAAAACCAGAGCAATTCCTATCACACATTGTTCCTTCCCAACGCAGTAGCAGGAGGCTCTGTCACTATCACTCTAGTTAAGCCTGGAGTTCTTTCCATGGTGATGGCATCGAAGCAAGCTCAGCTCAGGAACCTCTGCCCTGACCTGTCTGCTGCTCATGGCTGGCTGTATTTTGATCTCACAGAACATACCCCAAGCTTGAGGGTATGGTGGGAGGGTTTGCATAAATAGAACTGTCTTATTTCATTTAGTGTTCGGACAGAAAACTATTAGTGATGGTTTCTGTTTTCTGGTCACTCAGTTCTTGTGGTTGGGGTTTGTGCCTTTATCTGATTCTTCAGAGTTCCTGGGTTGTTTAAATCATCCTTACTGGGATGATTTTGAGTTCGCTGTTTTTCTGTTCAGTCCCCTTGAACTAGTCTGTACTGATGTAACTGATTCCAGTACGAGCCTTTAGTGCAGACTGAGGCATCACAATGATAAGTAGTTTTAGCTTGATTTTTTCTATTCACTTTTCTCTGCTGATTAGTCTGATTTTTACAATGAGCTTTGGTACAACAGGGCATTACTGGGGGCCACAATCAGCATCCCTTCCAGATATTGCTGGGCACTTTCTTGTCCTCAGAGATCTTTCTACTGCAGCACATCTGCAAAAAATCTGCTTCATATCCAGTTACTGCTTGATTGCTATTTAAATATCTGTCTTGCTATTTCTATTTACAATATTAAAATTTTACTTGTTCTGTACTTGTTTTGTCAGTCGAATAAGAGAAGAGAAGGAAAAAGACAATCCTAAAAGGATTCCTCTGACAATAATTGCAAAGGACGTGGGAACTTGTGCATATGTAAGTGCTCTTGAGCTAAACAGGGGTCTAAATCCACATCACCTATGAGGGCTAGTGACCTGCAAATCCTTTGGCCATTGAAAGGGTCCCTTTGGTTTGCAATTTCCTTTAAGGATTCAGATCCTTGAAAAGACTTGGCATACACACCGCTGAAATGTTTGTTCCCTGTGCATAATACATGATTTCCGTTTTAAAGACAGTATGCTTGGTAAGAAATACTGGTCGAGGCATACAAACTAAAGACTGTACAGTGTGAAGTGTGAAGAAACATCTCTAGCGGAACTTATGCATAAGCATCTTCAGAAATGCCAGTACAATGTACCCTTTTTTTGCTTGTAAAACTTGTCTAAACCCACAACTGCCTTCATTCAGTTCTTCAAAGCTGCAGTGTGTTTTATGGTTTATAATGATCTTAAGTTAGTAAAGCAGAGTGTAAGAACCCCCTGAAGTTGCCTTAAGCATGTTTTTCATCAACTAATTGATGCTGGTAAATTTATAGGCAAAGAGTAAGTAGTAAAAAAAGTCATCCACAGGGTGATTTGCACCTTTTTGACAAAGTAATTTTTAACTGATTTAAACTAAAGTGTTGTATGTAGCCAGTTCCATAGGGATACCCTAGTATTCAGTGATAATACATCCATTCTTCCTTTGCTTATTATACATTTGTCTTTTCTTTCTAACTGTGCTTTATGACATTTGTATTTCAAGCTCAGAACCCCACGGAATATGTGCAAGGGAATGAGAAATTTTTACAGAAATTAGATTTCACTGGAGATCTTTGCCCAACAGTGAATCTCCACTTAGAATTCTGTATTTGAATAGATGAAAGCGTAAAGGAGTCTGCCTATTTTTTTTTAGAAAATAACTATTAAGGTAAACAATAATACAATTGCCAGGTTGCTAAGACAAAAGTTAATAAACACTACCACAAATTGTGACAGCTCAAATGCAGGAACTGCAGGATTGCAGATCAAGGTCTGCTCAGGTGTAGAAGTCTATAAATCATTTGTCCACTTGGGTTGCAGTCTTGTACCAGAGTTTGTTGGGGGTTTTTTAAATGTCTTTAAATGTCTTTAAATGTCTTTTCTCTTTAGCTATAATTAGTGCATGTGCCGGATATGATCTCCTGATCCCGACAGTCCTAGAAACGATGCACTGTAGTGGAGATATTGTCAGTAACAAAACAGAGGAGGAACAGATAGAAACTTTGTGATGCAAGTAGTTCTTACGGCACTGTGGCTCCTGTGCTATAGCAGCTGGAGATGCTCAAGAATTATTTCATTTTTGGACAGTAGGGAAGGCTGAACACACGGCACAAACCATTTTATTATATTCTAGCCAAGAGCAAAACTTATGCAAATGTGCTGACCTACTCCTGAGAGCCAGATGTCATTGCTTCAGGCAAATGTTAAATTTTTTATGGTATGAGCGTTCAGATATGTCCTGAAGCGAGATATGCAGTATTCTCACTACTTTCCTTTCATTGCCATGGCAGCTTGTTACCGTCAGGAACTTACACAAATGTACAGCTCAGATCTTTTCTAAATGCAGAATGTCAGGGTGTTGTTTCACCTGAACACCTTATGGCCGGCATAAAATTGATATGCCACAGAAGGTATTACGGTATTGGAAACTGTCTTGGGACTGACAATGAACATCTAGATCCCAGCTCTGCCACCTTCCCTTCTTTGGGCCATCAGATACGCCTGGATGGCTTGTTGCAGTGGGCATGCCTTTCTTCTGCCAAGGCTTTAATCTGGCCAGGAACCAGCTGCAATCCAAAAGCTGTGTAGTGCTGTTGGTGGAGTCAAGCCTCTAAAGAGGGCTTAGTAACTTGTGCTTGGTGTGTGGGAGTTCCCTGTTGGCTTGGAAGTGAGACCAGCGTGGGTATGATGCCACAAGCAAAATCCACTCCGGACACACTTTCACCACTTGTTTTTGCCTCTGCAAGGTGATAGCAGTGGTACTGCCACATTCCAGCAGGGCTGAGGATGGAGTCATTAATCCTAGTGTGTTCAGTGCATGTGTTCAACGCACGGAGCTGAGGTACAGAGCAGTGCCCAGTGGTACGGCAGTAATACTGCTTCCAGGCAGCAGGTGCTGAAAGCTCGCTCTGGGAAGACTGCCCTGTGGAAAGCAGCACTTTTGCCAACACAGAGCTTGGCAAAAGCTTGGCATGTTGGTCGCCGTAGCTTTTTAGAAACTGGTGTCTCTGCTGCTCCATGCTTTTCCATATTGCCAGTCAGCAGATTCTGGAGGCTGCTGGAGAGGTAGCATTTTAACTGGATGAAAGATTACCAAGAGGGAGTGTTTCTGGTACTAAGCCAAATCTAGCTTTGAGAAATCTATATAGAATGTGGCAAAGGTGATAGAGATGAACAGCCTGTGTACAGTATTTTCTTCCCAGGGAGAACTTCAGTTGAAAAGGACAGAAATTATTAACAATTGTTATTTCACTGAAAAAACTCATTGAAATGTTTCATTTTTGCAAAGGAAACTTGCATGCTTTTAAATTAATCAAGCCATTATGTTTCCCTTATGCAGTGTCTAAAGTGCAGTTAGTAGTTCTGTCTTTTTGCATATTTTAATGTGGAAGTCATGTCCCCAGTAATCATGGCACACTCTCTTCTGATGGAGCTGCTACGGAAGCAGAGAGCAAATGCAGAAAGTATGTGACAAAGCAGAGGAAATCAAACCTTGGTCTCAGGCAGCTGCACCTTTATCTATATAGTATAATTTATTTAACAAGTAAAATTTTAACTGGATATTCTCAATTTTTTCAACAATGAATTATGCAGAGCTACTGCACTTTGAATACTCTTTGCAAATCCAAATTTTTAATGCCACTTTCTTCTTCTTCTTTTTTCTGTTCACAGTCAAAAACTCTAAGTGTTACCAATGTTGATACAGCAAATGATGTCATTCTGATGGCCCTGCAGCAACTGGGAATTAATGTAAGTCCTTGCACCAGTTTTGAGTCTTTTTTTGTTGTCACTTTTAACAATCAGATCTTCCCTTGCACTTTTTCCAAGTTTTAGGATATGAACATTAATTAATCCTTTAACAGCAATCCAGAGTTGTTGAAATGCAGCAGAAGTGCCTTGTTGATATATAAACCTCCAGAGATTAACGAGTGTCTTAAAAGTTTTGAGTAAGTCTCTCATCCCTGTAAGGGATCAGTCACGTTTCAAGTTGCTTTTAAATCTGTTTTGCTGATGCCTAAGAGAAAACATCTTGACACAAGAAGTGAGAGTTTGATAGAGCTCCTTTTGCATGCTTCAGTGTGAACAGGAAACCTACTGACCTGCTTGTTAGGTGGTTTCAAAATGTGCAAACATGCATGATCAGCTGTGTCCCCAGACTGCAAGTACAAGCACTGCTCTCAAGTGTCCAGTTCAGGTACTCTAAATATCCATGGACCTTTAGTGTTATGTGAGATATGAGTGTAACTAAGTGATTGCACAGAATCTGAATGTACCCAATTTAAGCAATGTCCTGAAACTGGTTTGGGAAAAAGCTTTTACAAGACTTACAGTAATGCAGGGAATCTGAATGCACCCAGTCTGAATCTGAATGCACCCAATTAAAGCAATGTCCTGAAATTGTTTTGGAAGAAGGCTTTTACAGGACTTAGGGTAATGCAGGCTAGTGCATCAAATAGATGCATCAATCCCTACTAGATCAAGCACCACCTCAGCTCGCTTCCTTTGCTCAAAACCAGACCAGGTAGTGCCTCAGGTGTGATAATGCATCAGTGCCAAGGACAAGAATTGTGGCTCCCTTATTCTGTTTCACAACGTGGCTCCAGCCAACACCAGTGGTCACATAGAAGCACCTGGATGACAGCTTTTTAACTGGCCTGCCAGTCTGCTGTTTGGGTAACAATATTTTTTAAAATGCCTTACTCTTGATGCATATGTTGATCTCATTGCAGAGTATCTGAAAAGTCTTTCCTTACCACAGCCCTGGGTGTGAAGAGTCAAATATGAGCAAAATGCCACTCTTGTGCTTTCCTGGGGCTTCTGGACACTCACAACAAAAGTTGGAGTAACCTCAGAATTTGCATTCCCTAGCAGCTATTATCCCTAATTTATACAGGCTTTTAATGCAGGAGCTCTATTCTGCTAGCTTGATATTTCCCAGGCACAGCAATTTCTATCTACCCATCTTGTTATGGCTCAGACATCCCATTTACACCAGGGCTGGGCCTCTGGCCTGAGCTCAGAATCTAGTAGTCCATCCAATTAAGGAAGTTCTGGAGTTGATGGAGGGGTTGCAAGGTGAAAAGGATAAGATGTGAGTTAAAATTAGGATTTTAATTGCAGATTGTCTCCCCTAGTCTGCATCAAGAATCAGAAGCCTATGCTGTATTACAACTGCAAGTCTATTGTGATGTGCTTCTCTTTTACCCATTTTATGAGTGTCATTTGCACTTCCTCATTTTGTGTACAAAAAACCCAGCCAAATGGTAATATTCAAAGAGAATACCGTGTTTTAGATGAGCAGGAGGAGGAGCTGGTTAGGTTTCAGCATTGTGCTCTTTTGTGTGTGCCATAATCAACCCTTTCCTCTTCTTTATGTTTTTATTTCAAGTGGAAAAAGAAGGAAAGCCATCTGAAAGATGTAAAATCTTGCCTGCAGAATTATTTGCCCAAGTAATATACTACATTTTTTCACTGCTTTTTTATAGCATAAAGCCTTTTTTCATTAGAGGCATATCATAAGACTAGCAATAAAATCAAACAAGCTAAATAAATTAAGCTGTAGCCTGTGTATATCAATCAAACACCCAACCCCCTTGTAGGATTGTTCTGACAGTGAAGAAGCTTTGCCTTATGCAAGGTTTTTTATTTATGTCCAGAGAGAACCACTTGAAAGAAGCTCTATGACTTTTCAATGGCAATTATAAAAACTACATTTCACATATTGTGTGATTAATGGGGCTATTACTTTGGCTGAGTTCACTCTGGTTTAACACATCAGGGTTTTTTCCTCTGTAGTTTCTCTGGTAAAATGACAACTAGCCCGTGCAAAATGGCATTGATCATCTGTTCCAAATTATCAAGTGAGGCAGAAAGAAGGGCCTTGAGTTTCCCAGCTCTGTAAGTACACTTGCTGGCTTTTCTGGGATAGTCATATTTATACTGACAAATGGTCTCATAAAACCCACAAGGGACAGCATTTGCAGTTGGAAGATGAACAGTCTGCATCCTGAAACCACACTTCCTAGCTCTTCCCCTTCCCCTGCTTCCCCTTCTCAGCAACTAACCCTTTCACATATATGTGTAGCAGGAAAAGCAAATACCCTTTCTTGGGCTCCTCAGCTGTATTTATTTGCTCCTGGCTGCTTGCCCTGAGGCATCAGAGATATCTCCAAAGCCTATTTATTTTCCTTCTGCCCCCTGCTAGCTGACTTAACAGCAGTGCTAATATGGGCCAGAAAGCTCTGTCAGTCAGAGAGCAAACTGCAAAGGCTTTATTGGGTGTATCAGCATTACACCAGGTGCGTGCAGCAAGTAGAAAGAGTTTCAAGAGCCTCAGGAACACTGGGTGAAGGTCCAGTCAATGCAGGTTAGTAGGCAAATCTGTTTAAAAGGAGGTAGGATTTAACTTTAGAGCTAAACAAATACTGTCATGAGGTATTTATCACCTTTTGTAGCCAAAAAACTTTTAGATTTTAATTATTCTGATTTAGCAGTATCACTGAAAAGTGATTCAAAGTAAAAGACATCACTTCCAATGCAGTGTATTTATCCACTTGCTATTTCCTTTTGTCTTGAGTGTGATTTATATTAAATGTCATTCTTTTTATTTCTATTGTCTCACCATCATATCTGAAATGAGTACTATTCTCTTTCTTCAATTAAACTGCAACATTGACTTGTGTATTTATGCTAAAGGCAATATTTAGAATTTGCTTTCAAATCAGAGGTTTTACACGGCTTTTCCCAAAGATGATCACATTCTCCAGTCTTTTGAAAATTGTCTCCTTTGATGTAAATTTATTCTCTCCACTGTACATTTTAATGAGGGCTTGGTAGTCTTAAAGGACCATCCAGTACTCCCAAGCCCTTCCACACAAAAGGACAGCAGCCCTACAAGGAGATTTTGGGGCAGTGTTGAGTGCCAGGAGCCTCGTGGGTGCCGTTCTTGCCTTGACATCATCAGGGTGTGCTCAGGTCTCAGGTGAAGGTGCTCCTGCCCTTGCGTGGGTCACAGGATGCTGTTGGCTCACAAGCAGGGGATTGTTTGCAGGGGATGGAGAGAAGCTGGGGAGATGGTGGAGCAGAGTTCTCAGACATGAGGCTTGGGGGTGCCTGTGCCAGAGCACATCCCAGAGGATGTGATTTCCCTGATACTTGGGATGGAGCTGCAGGGTCACCTTAGGTCACGGGACTGCCTGCTGTCTGCCACACGCTCTGCAGCAGGTCTCCTCCTCATGCTGCTTAGCTGTAATCCCTCCGAGGACCAGACCTGTCTCTCCTTGGGGCCAGGTGCTGCTCGGTGCCTGCAGGGCATAGTGGGCTGGGACATCCATCCTTCTGCTTCCAGGAGCAGTGAAAGAATTGGGGAAAATTGCCCCCTTTTCCCTCAGAAATGATGGGCTCCAGCACCTCTCAATGCTCAGAGCTGAACCCTGGTCACATAACCACATTGCATGACAGACACAATTCAAAAACTTTGCTGGTGGCAAACTTGAGCACTGCAAAGTAAACGCTGCTGACAAGATGCAGATTATCCTTATATTGTGAGAAACCTTATGTGAACCTGTCCTTAATGGCTGGCAAACTTATTCTTGATTTTGGTTTTAAAGGGCTCTGAAAAAGACTACAAGCTGTGGGTGATTTCAGGAAGAGAACATGCTCCTTACCCTCTTATTGGTAAGTTTTTGACATTGTTTTGTTTTTCAGTGTTCACTCAGTCTTTAGTGCTGAAGGAAGCAAAAAATACAGAGAAGACTGAAATGCAGTTTCCTCTTTTGTTTTGTTTTTCCTGTTTTTTCTCTTACTTCCCTGTGACAGAAGTTTGCCTATTTGGGGAGCTAGTCAGATGCTGATCCTTTGTTTTGAAGAGCAATTGTCTGCTTGTGTCACTAAGAGGTTGAAAAAGTTCATTATCTCTGCCCCAGTGTTCCTGCATGAGCCCCAGTCTTTCTGCAGAGTTGGCCTCTCCACTCACCTCCTCTCCTGGAGGCAGTCCAGCTTTACCATATTTCTTCCTATACCCCCATAGAATTGTTTAGTTCCCTCCTCAGCAAAACTCAGCAGAGTTTTGAGAAATGTTCTGTTCTTCCACAACTCAAGTTAACTGATTCAGGAGGTCCTTTTCAATCCTCTGGTTTTTGTACTGGCTGACAGCTCCCCTCTGATTAGGAGCAAATTAGTGCTTATTCTCTTTCTAGAATTCAAAACATTTCATCCCCAAGAATCAACCCAGATCTCAGAAAGTGATTGGATGGAGTGATTTGATTTTGGCCCAAGATTCACTAAGAACAGATCCCTTCCCATTACTAAGAACCTTTCCCTGTAGAAGCCCAGCATTACTTGTGCTATATGAGTTTGCAGATGATTAGAACAAGAAAAACTTACAGATTTTCTATTTTTACTTCCTACAAATCTAACCCCAGTAAATCTTAGCATTCCTTCTCAAAGCAGCCTTAGCTACAAATGCTTTGCTGGAGTCAGACAACATTAATATTTATAAAATGTCTAATTTGTGCACCTTATAGACAGTGCAAACTGTTCTGCCTTTGAAACATAACAGACTTTGGCTTTCTGACCATTATTGTGTATCTTCTTAAGGACAAATCATACCCACAGCTCTAGACATAGAACCAGAGAATTCAGAAATAGTAAAGGCCTTTCTAGTTGACTGACTCTCACTGCAAATTCAAGTTACAATCCTTGGAAAAGAAGAATCCTTGGAATATGAAAGTGATGCTGTTCTTGATAGTTATGCAAATGTTTATTAGATAAAGCCAGCTTTTATCACAGGTAGACATCAGGAGCAGAGTTTTGACTGTGCCACAGCTTCATGCTATCTAATCTCAAATAGCATCTTTTCCACTCTCAGTGTTCAAGTCTAACTGCAAGCTAACTAAAAGATCTTAGCATTGCATCCATATTTAATATATTTAATCTGCCAGGTCTTTAGACAAGTCTGAAAAACATCTTTCCGGTGGCGTTTTTGAAAGCTTCTCCAGAAATGAATTGCCTCTGTGTAGTCCCCAAAGATGCTGGTTAAAGCCAAGCACAGCTCATTTGCATTAGCCTTGTGATTAACGTTTCCTTCCTGTTTCAGCCTCAGACAGGAACCATAATTGTGTCCCGTTTGACTGAGTTGATGGCTGTTGCACTTAACATGGAGAAGGAGGGAAGATCACTTTCACACTGGATTTTTTTTGGTTTTGCATGCTTAGCAAAAATGACTGCTCCCAAAATCTCATTTCTCTCCAGAATGATATGTGCAATCAATATCTAAACTTTCAGTGCCACAAGAAAAAAACAGTAGCAATAGTAAACACTGAATTCAGAAATAGTCACTTACGTTTTTCTGATGGACTTTCATGTGATACAGCTGTAAGAGGTCTGCTTTTACTTTTACATCTACACCAAACACAGTAACTCTGCCAGTGTATTATTTGTGCCCATGTAAATATGGAGAAAAGTGTCAATTCTTAGATTACTGAAAGTGCTGCAGGCCAGCAAGCAAAATCTGCTTCCATCCAGGGCAAGTGGAGTTTTGCAGGTCTCCAGTCAATCCAACACAGATTATTATGTTTTCTCTTTGAACAGGACACGAATATCCCTTTGGAATTAAAATGAGCCACATTCGCGATGCTATGCCCCATGGATCAAAGCACTGTGCCTGCCCCAGGCAGCTTCAGGAGTCTTTCCTGACGGAGCAGCTGCCCCAGGAGCTGCAGTGCCAGTTTGTGCTGAAGCCAAGCCAAGTGGCTGTGTGCCAGCAGCTGAATGGTACGTTGTCCCGCTCACCCCAGCAACATTCATCCACAGCCTGGCTGCTACAGAAAGCAAATGTGCCGGGATGGGGGGGTAGTGAAAAGTGGAGAGGAGCATGCAGTTGTACCTTCCAGGTGCACGGGGGATTTTGCAGTGTAGCTCTCCTTCATTTGAGTGTGCTGTTGTATATGTGTCATCTTTGTAAGTTACATTTTGACAAGCTGCCTGTCAAATGATTGTTCTAAAACCAGCTAAAGAAAGACAGAATCTCTCCCCTGCAATTTTTTGTCAGACTATTAGATGAGCTTCTCTCTGCAGCTCTTGCTATGCTCTGTAGGAAGGCAGAGTGGTTTTATGGTTCAGGAGTCAAGGCTTCACTTCAGCACAGAATTCCCATGCAACATTTGGCAGCATCCTTTATCTCAATAAGGTACTTAAGACTATACACCTACCTCACTGGGACCCTCAAGTGGCAAAGTCTAGACATGTACTTGAGTACCTAGATGAGATGAGTGAATAGAACTTCTTTATTTCAGTACACTTTGAGCAAAATGAAGAAAGTAATATTTTCTTCTGCCTTTGGCCTCGATGTTGCAAAAATACGAGCACCTGCTCTCTGTTTTGCTCTCTTGTCAACAACACAATGACTGCACACTGCTCATGAAGAAAGAAAGGAGATCTTTACAGGATTGGAGCATTAGACTTAGGACAAGGATACATCCCCTGGTGTGTTTTAATTGTGCTTAACACACTAGCATACTCAGCTCAATTAGGAGCTCTGCCCTACTTCACGATTAAAGACTGTATTATAAAAAAATAACATGCACAGTGTTATCTTGTGCACTCCCCATTAGCTAAGATCTCCCACAGTATATTAATAGAATCCATTTGTAATGGTTTTAGACAGTAAATATAGTGAAGATATACTAGCATCTATCATAAATTATTCTGGAAATTGATTACATTTTATATACATTAATTTCCTTTCTGCATGCCTTCATCCCTCCCCCTTCACAGTAATTTGTATCACATATTACTTCATGGCATGTTTCAAGAATGAGGCAATCTAGCAAAGGGGTGTAATTAGGTTTACAGACCCCGCTTTGGCAGCTGATGTTGACTGGCAAGAGAAAATAGAAATGCAAATCAGGCCTGTAGAGTTCTAAAGCAGATGTGTTGTCATCAGTGCTGTGCAAGCTGCAGGAGTGGAGGTGAGGCTGGCTCAGGGCAGCAGAAGCCTGGGGCAGCCTGCAGGTCATGCACAGGGATTGCACTAAATGGGAGAAAGGCTTTTAGTTCATTCACCTTTCCTTCTTTCATCAGACAAAACCTTTTAGAGTGATGTATAGTCTGGCTGCTGCAAAGTAGGTTATCTCACATACAGCAGTGTTTGTTGTGCTCTTCGTAACTCTTTCTCAGCCATTTCAGTCTTGAAAAGTGGCAAAAGCTACCTGTATGCAGGCCAAGGCTATGATCCGCCTTTAGGCTCATCTTCAGATCAGCAAGCCAAAATCTGCGTGGTTGTTACTGGTTAACCACTAGGCGCACTGCCACATACAGGGCAAATTTACAGAGAGCATCATCTGTAACCTCACATTTTACTGCCACATGCTGTGCTATCGTGCCTCCCATCTCTTCCCTGCATCAATACCACTATGCTGGACATGCTGTGCCTTTTGGAGGCAGCGAGGAGCAGCTGCCCAGCTGCACCAGTGTGCACCGTGGTTAGGCAACAGTGTCGGTGTTGACAGGCAGACGTGACTGACAGCTGGCTGTCATGTCAAATAAGTAGCTGTGTGGACACCAACTGGGGTGGTGTAGTTGCATCAGCTGTCCTGGCAGGATGGTTAAAAAAAGTACAGGAGAATTTACTATGTGAAAGAACTGAAGTGTTTCTGTCACCTCTCCTGTGCAGCCTTTCTGCATGTAACAAGAATGGTCACCTACCAGTTAAACATAGCCATTAAGTAATGCTCATGATCACATGTCTAAACAGTATCATAAATACTTATTTGCTTAAAGTTTAACTTGAAAGAACCAACTGGTGCCAGTGGCTACTCTGTAATCTAAATTATTTAATTGTCTGTTAGAAAGCAAAGTTTCAACAAATTAGTCTCAATACAGAAAGGAGGTCTTTGAAAACTGTTTGATCAGAAAGGATGTTACACTGTTAAACAGATCTGAAGTTTTATTTAGAAGTTTCTGATTAGTTTCAAGAAGAGGAAATGCCACTTCCATGACTGGGACACTACCTATGAATGGAAATTCCCTTCATGTAAAATATGAGCAGAAGAGATGGCTGCTGTGAGCTCTGAGTGAAGTTTTCCATCAAAGCAGTATTGGTTTTTTTTCTGATTCTGGCCCAGAATAATCCACCAGAGCAGAGTCCTGAGGTTTTTGTATGGAAGTAGTTCTGCAGAGCAATAATTGGTGCCTGTCTTGGCTGCTCTTTAGCAAGACTTCTTTAAAAAAGGGGTATGAAAAGGTTGAGTTTTCCTGTTGTTCAGTGAACATTAGTTTTTTAAGTGACATGGCATTTCATTGCTGTACATCAGTTTTTGGTTTCTGCCCTGGTATGTTGAAGAACACTAGTTAAGATTTCCTTCCTATCCCCAGAGAGAGCTGCAGTTAGTTACAATTACCCCTTGCTCACACGGTCAGTTTGAGACATGGCTTTTAAGAGGGGAGCAAACAGTAAGAAACTAAGAAGAGTTTCCTAATTTTAAGACCCCCTTTTAATCTACTTCTGCCATTCTTTGTTCTCCAAAATAGCATCTTTTCTTAATTTTTACTTCTGCTGAGACCTACAGGGTTGATAGAAAAAAACCACCGGTATGTATTTGCCATTGTGTGACTAGAACTCCAAGTGAAGCAAACCTTATTTCAGCTTATCTGAAAGAAAAAAAGTGTTGTTTTTTAAGTTACAGGTTAGTTATGTTCTCCCAAAACATGATGTGTCAAGTAAAGCCTTAGACACTGCCAGACTTACACTTCTTGAAGCTTTGGACTGCTTAAAATGTATATCCTCATTATTTTTTATGAAAAGGATTTTTCATCAGGCTTTCACATTCTTATGTTCACATTTTGAATTAAACTGTAACTTTTCATCCTGTAAGCATCTAACGAAAAGGCTTCCACCCATTCCCACAGGGAGCATGATCTGGAATGGAATGACGTATAATGAAAATCACTCTTTGAGGTAAAAAACCAGTTGTAATAAAGTATAGGAAAGAGTAAAGCATTGGAGAGAAAAATCTGGTACTGTACCACAATCCTTAATTTTGCAAGTCCTGCTTCTGCCCTCCACAACCACAGAAAGTAAAATGTTTGTCCAGGTGGAAGAACCAGCTAATAGAAAAGTGGATAGGGCAGGCAAGCAACTAAATCAGTGCTGGTTAGTTTCGAAAACACCTTGAAAAGGAAAAATATATCAGAATAAGTCTTTCCCAGTTAGCATTTCTATCATAAACAGTCCCTATCTCCTCCTGGCTTAGAAGTTGCCCATGCTGTTAAGAAGATGTTACATTGTCTGATGTTGAGAAAGGTCATATGCAAAACCCCATTTTGCATCCAAATACCAGTATTTCCTCCTTTGTACATGGCAAATAAGAGAATAAGAGCTTCAGTTATTGGTGGTCTTTCGATATCTCATGAAATATGCTAAAATTAAGACATACAGAGCCCATCAGTGTGTCAGCAGTGTGATGAAATGCCATCTGGAAGGCATTGATTAAAAGGCAGGTAGTGTCCCTGGGCCATGATCAGCAAATGCTTGAAGTGAGAACACTAATGATACTCTTGTGTTGTGGATAAGAGAGCAAAAGCAGTGGCTTTTCCTGGTCTGAAAACATCTCACCCCATTAGTTAATTCTCTGGTGTTACTTGTGGGGAGAGTGGGCGCTCTCTGGCATTGCTAGGGGAACTAGGATGCCTCTGCACAACAAGCCAAGATGAGGACAGTGGACACTTTCTTTTCCAGAGAAGATCTGTGGTTTTGCTCCTGTGGATGAAAAATGAGTTATTTATCAGGGTCCAGTTCTGTGTGAAGTCAGCAGGCTGAGGTTTGCCATCCTGCACTTAGTGGTAAGTGCTGACACTGTGGTGCAGCTGTGCAGTGTAGATCCTGTATCCTCTTCAGGGCATGAGTAAGGCAACACATGCTCCACACACACACACACACACTCACACACACACAAACGCGCACACACACACACACACAGGTATGTGCATGGTGGATTAGGCTTCGCTGGATGCCAAGGAGTTGGTTGAGTTCATGACACTTTTTCCTTTGAAACCATAGCAACCACTAAAAACCAAATACTGGAACTAGAATTGAAATGCATTTCTTCTAATAAACACCTTTCTCTTTCCCCAGACTTAAGCCAAAAGTCATTTAAAAGGAAAAGATCTATCATAAACTGGGCTTTTTGGCGTGGCCCAGGCACTCACTTGGACAATGCACCCCTCTCCACAACATCTGCTGCTCCTGGGAAGCTCTTTGGCCTCTTGCTAACAGCCATCTGTGAGGATGACAACCTGCCCAAACCTCTCTTGGTGAGTCCCAGACTCAGGGTTTGGTCTTACAGTGGTGGAATTTCTTTGTGTAGTAAATGAGAACATGTTTGTAAATGGAACATTGAAATTACCCAAGAAAGAAACCAAAAAGGTTTCCAAAAGGAAACCTCATTTGTGGTTCTCAGCAAGAACTTTGGTTTTTAACATATGCTGTGGTCAGGCTTAGTTAATAACAGCCTGAGAAATGTATGTGATCAATGTGCTGCTCTGAGCTGTTTCTTCTTTATAGCCCATGTTACAAAGCTGGTTTCCTAATCCTCACTTACGCAGTGTAAATAAATGCCACGTTCACACATACTTTTTAAACCACTCCCAAGATCTCTGTAAAATCCCCAAATCCATAAATATGTCATCTACTGTCCCATATAGACAGCCCACGCATGCATAAAAGTACCACCTGCCCATAACTAGACAGTTTCAGAGTCTTTCTTGAAGGCATTCCAGGGCAGGCAAGCACTCTGAGTCCTCGATTGTGATCCGACAGCACCACTGCAAAAACAGGTGGGAATGCTGAGGCTGCAGTAGCCTCTTTTTGTCCTGTCTTGAGAGACCTCTAGTGCTGTGGGTGCTCTCAAAACCAGTCTAGAAACATGAAAAAGGTCCTGGCAAAATTAAGGCAGACATGTGGCATTTTTGGTCAGGACTGAGGGCTGCCCTGTTGTCAGTGCAGTAGTTAAATTATTTACAGAGTGGGAGTGAGCCCACTGGATATGGCCCTGCATCCCAACAGCCTGACTTTTGGCTGGAAAAATTGCCAGAACCCCACTGAAATCAGTGGGGCTACACCAGTTTACAGGAAGAGATGTTTTGTCTACTAAGCTTGTGCTTGATGTGCTGCTTTATCACTGCCTGAATAGTGAATCATATCAGGACTTTTCAGGTCTTTTAATAGTGTGGGTTTGTTATTTTCTTTTGAGGGAGAAGTGTGCATTTTTATAATTTAGGTTATTTTAAATAAGCCCTCCAGACATGGACTCTGTAAGAACGTGATCACCTGATCCTTCATGCTCTCTGTTTCAGAGATGAGGCAATGCTGCATATCAGAAATTTCTCCAAAACATAAATATTGGTAAATTTTTTTCCGAAAATTTCTCCAAAACATAAATATTAGTAGATTTTTTTCTGAAAAAATCCCCAGAGTTACTAAGAATAGAATCATAGCTTGGTAGACTTCATGCTTTGAATCTTAAACATTGCATTTATGCCATAAAATGTAACTTCTGAATTCACACAGCATCTCTGGAGAATGGAATACTGTGGGACTGTGTGGGATTTACCTGCAGGAGAAGGAAAATATTGCGGATGAATGTTGCAGGCATGTTTAATATCTCTGCTTCAGAGCTTGCTTTCACAGCTGAAGGGCTGTCTTTTAAGCCACTGCCACAGTGAATTTTCTTGCACCATTAACTTCATTCATGTAATTTTGTCTGGGTTTGCTAGTTTAACATTTTTATCTTGTCGATATTTTGTTCAAAATATATTTGCAAAGCATTTGTTCATGTGCTAATATCCTGTTGTGTGGGACTCAGCCTGTTTCGATGGCAGAGCTCTAAATTCCTGCAAAGAAAATGAAAATGCTGACACAAGTCCTGCTGCCATGAAAGCATCTGCACTTACATGAATTCTTGGCCTTCGACATCTGCAAGAGTGAGAAGGAAATATTAAAGAAGAAAAGTAAAAATAATAGTTTCCATTAGACTTACTTGCACTGCTGTGTGTCAGGAAGACCTACCTTACAGCTCAGACTAGGAAAGTCCCCAGACCCCACTCTGTAGCCATTACTGTTCAGTAATTCACTTTAATGATGATGGACTCTCCCCAGGGTCCCTTTTCTTGCCATCTTTTTTAATAACTTGGTCCTCAGACCACTGTGTGCATACGCATAATCCCAGAGACTGTTGGCATGTGTTTCTCCTTTGGAAGAGATAAACATGACAAATTCTGTATCTCTTGGAGCAGGCTTGCAAGAGGTGACTGGTGTGCCTGGGAGATGACCCACAGGAGACTGCAGCAAACTAAGCATCTGGCAAATATCATGTACATATTACCTCAGACGAAGTTTCAGCATTTCCTATTCTGCTTGTTTTCCTCTCTTATTTAGCAGAAGAAATCAGTCCCTCCTGTTATTTTAAAAGCTAGGCTTTCTTTCACTTTCCCTTTAAATATCTCATGTAGTAAGATGCCTACTTGTTTAATCCTTTGCAGCCTCATTGGCCTCAGGGGAGCTGTAAGCTGAGCTTTAGCCCCCCCTGGGTGACCTCCCAAGCGGGAACACCTTGCCCCAGAGGTGATCCCTCTGACAGCCCTGAGCTGCTTGCAAAGTACGATACCATTCACAAGCTGCAAAGGGAGTAAGAACCTGACTCTGATCTGCTGTAGAAGTGCAGATAGATATTAACAAACAAAGCACTTTCTGGCTTAGATAAAAATCTGGTTTTTTTCAGACATCAGCAATGGAACGGAAGTCTGTCTCTGCTCAGTGATAATATTGACCACAGTGATGAGCAGTGAGGGTCTCGTATGTTCATGCAAAGTGGTGTCTGTCTGAGGCCCCTGTCAGATGCAGAGCTTTGAGTTAGGTAGACCCCACTCCTTTTCCCATACTACAATGTTTATATATTTCAATTACTTGGGTGAAACTTGCACAAGGTCTGGAAGATCATGCAGGAAGTTAGTGATCAGGAGTGGCAGCACGGTATTCCTAAGATTTTCCGAAATGAGAGTGCCAGGTCACAGCTTTGCTGTGCAGTTTGGGCTTGGTTTGGAGGGTGAGCCTTGACTTGTGTTTTATTTCTGAACTTTTTCAGGATTCAAAGGTTTTCATCTGTGGCGAGAGTGGCAGAACTACATTTCAATGGCACTGGACAATAAAATATATTTATGAGAAATGCTCTCTACCTTTTAATTTTTTTTAGGACATGCTTTCCCTCCTTTACCAAGAGGGCCCTTCCACCAAGGGTATTTTCAGACGCTCTGGAAGTGCAAAAACCTTCAAAGAGCTCAAGGAGAAGCTTGATTCAGGCACTGAAGTGGACCTAGCCTGTGAATCCATATTTGTGACAGCATCTTTGTTTAAGGTATGTGAAAAATGTTCCTTTCTCCCTTTTTGGGTGAGAGCAGCACAGATCCCATGCACAAGCAAGTTGGGCTTTTCTCCAGGGACAGGCCCAAAGAGGAATTGGTGGGCTGAATTAAGAAGAATGGGCTAGCACAACAATGTTGTGAGGATCTCCAAAGGGGTTTACCACCAAATTAGGATGAGGAAGAGAAATACCCACCTTATTTTCCTGATGGCTTTCCTGAGGTCTCCGTTACAACCTGGTTCTGTTACTCTCTTTATCTCTGCATATGAAATACTAAAAATCCACATTTGCAGACCTGTTTCCTTATGTCAGTAATACCTTACACTACAAACCCTGGTGAGTTTATAGTGTTGCCATAAATATTTGGATTTTTTTTCATGCATTATCTTTTCTTACAGTCTTTTATGTTAAAACCAATGTTCCTTGTGCAAAAAAGCATCATAGCTTCCCTTACCCTAGCTTGGTTGGGAAGCTAGGCTTTGGGCTTCTTCCTAAACCGCAGCAGTTTCCCTACCAATGGTTGAGGTATTAGGAAGAGGAGCAACAAGACTATTCATGGCTAGTGTAAATACTCCATTACCAAAAGGGATTGATTAGGGCAAGGAAGGTAGGGATGCCTTGGAGTGCTTATGGTTGGACGTATTTGAGCTTGTCAGCTAAGGAGAAGAAACAGGGACTACAGATGAAATTAAGTGATGACTAAAGACAGACATTATGCAACATCAAAATACCTTGTCTCACTGCAGATTTTTTAGTTCAGCAATATCAGGTGAAGCATCCAAATACCACTATTTTGACAGGAAAGGGTAAGGAAAGGGTAAGAAAATATTCACTTTAAGCATAATCTAAAGTACTTCTTTATCTCAGATGATTTTTTTCTGGTTCTGGTTGCTGTGTGTAACAATATGCTTGTCAACGAGTGCCATCCCACAGACACATCCTCTTATATCTGCCTTTCTTATTCCTACTCCCTCACATGCTCCAGAACAGCTATTCACGTGTTTTGTTCTTCTTTTCTCTTGATAAGGATTTTCTTCGCAACATCCCAGGCAGCATTTTGTCATCCCAGCTCTGTGATAAGTGGGTCTCTGTGCTGGATCAAGGAAATAATGAAGAGAAGATAAAAAGCGTACAAAGGTAGAGTTACTTATATTCCCTGCATTCTGTTCCCATAAATGTATACCCCACAATGCAGAATCACAAATATTCAACTTGCAATTAATTTTTTTTTTAAAGAGATGCTAAAAATATCTTTGTATGTGACAGAACATTCAAACATAGATATGCATAAACAATTGTATGTATGAGGCAATTTTCTGACTCTCTTTTGTCCCACTTTTCTGCCTTTTGTGGATACCAGTAAATAAATTTAATATCCTTTCATGAAAAAAACAAAACCAACTTATATTATTTGTAAATACGCTGATCAAGACTTGAATTTCTGCCTGATATCAAATCCAAAACCACCTGCAGGGAACTTTGAAGTAGTGGGTGAAAGAGAAGCTGAAATCAGTTCCTCTTATATTTCCCCTCATTCATCTCAAATTTTAGTGACAATTATGAAGCCAAAATGTAATTGTGAATGAAATGCTGGAGCATAGTGACAAGGGAAGCCTCCACTCTTGCAGGTGGTATAAAACAGAAGGTAGGCAAAGTTTGAGCCGTGGAAAACAGAGCTTTGTACACTAGCTGACCTCACACATGCTTACACACAAACGTACTTAGGCAACTAGATGGCATGAAGAGACAGCTGAACTGTTTGGTTAAGTGAATAGTGACTTACCAGGCAACTTGGGTGAAGTACAGTTTCATGGCATGCATTGTACTTGGTTCATTAGTTTGACAGAGCATAATTTTAATTACATGTTACAGTGTTTTATGTTGTTTCAGAGAACTGTTCAGAGACACAGTGAGGGAAAGCAGCCGAGCAAGAACATCTCTGACACACTCCCTGCTTTAATTAGTGGACCATGTTACCCTATTTCTGTATTTCCATTACCTTGACTTGTGTGTATCTGTGGAAAATGGTCACTAACTTGAATAATTACATTTGTGTATGTTCTCAGGTTAATAGAGCAGCTCCCCAGAGCTAATGTTGTTCTGTTACGTTACATCTTTGGAGTGCTGCATGGTATAGAAATGAGGTCTGAAGAGAACCAGATGAATGCATTTAATCTGTCTATCTGCATTGCACCTAGCCTGCTCTGGCCTCCTGTTTCATCCACTCCTGATATAGAAAGTGAATTTATAAAAAAGGTAAGAGACATTTAAGTGCAGTAAAAAACCAAACCAGCCTTCTTCCTGTTCAACCAGGCCGTTAGTTATAAACTGGGAAACAGTCAGTACCTCTTGAGATCAGGACTTTTCCTCTTATCAGGGCTCCAGAAATACTCATCTATCCATTCTCACCATCTGCCTGGAAGAAGTGGGGGGAGATCATAAAGCAACACCCAGTGTATTGGTGAAGTGCGTCTCTCATCAGAACGATCTGTGGTTGTGGTGACCTCAGAACAGGACAGAGTAGAAATGGAAAAGATGTGTATAGTGGTGTATACCAGGACCTTTTATCTGGGCCCAGGAGACTGAGAGAGTAGTTCCTGGCTGCCATCATGGATGACAGTTTGCTCCTGTTCCTCATCTGTATGGTGAGCTGGCTCTGAGTGCAATAATAGAAGATCTGATAAGACATCTCTCTCCCATTGCTTTGTTGCAGATTTCTAGTCTGGTACAGTTCCTCATTGAGAATTGCTGCAGGATTTTTGGAGATGAAATTACCTCCCTCTTTGGAGAAATACTGATGACATGCAAGAGAGAGAACAGTTCAGGTAATACAGATGGATGTTTTGATCCCTTAAGACAGCTAAACTCAGCCAGACAAAAGATCAGTATATTCCATGGAAGAATGTTGTTCCCTCTTCATGTGGTGCTCCCAGATATTCCTGTTCTCTTTCCTCTACCCAAAGTATTGGTCATAAAAACTGATTCAACTTACCATAGACGTATGGGCCATATTACAAAATGCTCTCCCAAAGATTCTCTTACTTCTCTACCAGTCATCTGAGCCAATATGGTAAAAAAAGGAGGAAGGAGAAACAAAGGAAAAAAAGGAAAAAAATCTGGAGAAAGGTTCATCTTAAGTCTAGAATTTTTGCTTCAGCCTCCAAGAGTATCAGGAAGTCAGTGTTCAACAATGGCTGTAATACAGCTGTCATGTCACACAATTGTATTAGGATTGAAAGTGTCTACTCTTCACTCTCCAAAGAGAGAGATCCCCAGAGTTTCAATGGGACACCCAGATTTTGCTACTACCACAGAAAAACCATGAAACTGGTGACTGAAATTGTCTGACAGACTAGTTGGCAGAACTTTCCAGATTATCCTTAATGCTCTTTTTCTCTCCATCTCTGTAACAGCGTTGATTTTGACTGGAGTTTTGTGTCTCTCCTTAAAATATTTCTAAAGCAGCATTTTTTTAAAATAAGTTTTCTCACAGCTGGCCTATACTGAAAGTGGTAATGGCACTTGGGTTGACATGCCAGATTGACTCAGTATGGCTGTTCTGAGCTCCTCATGCTCTGCCTCCTGTAAGATTTGGTGAAATCCAGTGAAATTTGGCCTGCCCCCTCCCCAGGAGTGAAGCACATGAGATGTGCTGGGACTGAGAGCTCAGACCCGCAGTAGGTTACAGCAGCTGGACAAGTTTTCAGGCACGCACTGAGGTGTGGTGACTGCCCCTGTGTGAACTGTGTCTGCTGCCAGTGTGAGATAAATCAGCTTAGACTGGCCTGGAGCAAAAGAGATTTAATGTAATCCCAATTACCGCAGATACAGGATAGCACCCAGGTGTGCACTGCTCAGTGGAAATGAGGTGACTGTTTAAGCTGAGACTAAAACTTCAGTGTTGCTCTTAAAAATACTGTATTTTCTGGAACACCACAGGAATACGAAGTATGCCCTGTTTTCTTCATTCGTCTAAAAGAAGTAAAGGAAGGTTAAAATATTATTTTCAATATTCAATAATGAAAAGAAAAAATCAATAATTTACCAGTTAAATATACGTATGTATGTAAATCATTGTTTACAGCTAGATTGTCTACTACTAAAGTTCCCCACTTAAAAGAAACAAACCAAACCAAGAAAACTGCAACCAAAAAAAACCCCCTAACCTTTATTTGTGCCATTATCCTGTATTTCTTGACTGAAATGCAGCTTAGCACTCACTTGAGCTCTTTCATTTCAAAATTAGACAGTAATTTTTCTGAAGTTATTGGTATTTCTGCTTGAAGACTCTTTAAAGGGCAAATGCTCCTGAAAGTAAAGGACACTTGCTAAAAAAAAAAATAAATAAAAAGCTGCTTGTCAATGGGGTGGTTCAGTCACTGGTGTGTTAACACTCGATTTGTCCTTGCAGATGTTGCTTCTCTCCATCAGAATGACTCTTCCTATGACAGCCTGGAAAATGAGGCAAATGATGAAGCTGACTCTTCTTCTAGTGACTGGATTAAAACCCGTGACCAGGATAACAGAAGCAGGGAGTCTGTCTTCACTCTGAGCGATGGTGATTCGGAGCAGACGGAGGTGGATGAAATCCAAAGCGAGACCAAATCGAAGCAGTTGGCAATTTCTGCTGACATGCACCTGAAGTTTTCATCACAAGAAAACTCAGAGAACGAGTCTCTGTGCTCTGGTGGACTGGGTTTCTCCTCGGCAGCTACCTCAGGTGCTCTCAAAACTTTGAGGAGACACAGGCGCTCCTCAGAGCCTGCAGTTGCCCTCCTCGCCTCCAGTTTTGTCCGCACTGGTGATGGTCATGAGAAGGCAACACGCAAAGCCAGCTGTGATGTTGTCCTGTCTCATGAAGATGAAGACTATCTCTGTCAGCTTCGGTCATTGCAGATGGAAAGGCAAAAGCTGAGCAATCAGAGCTTGATTATAGGGATTAATGTTGGTAAAAGTGACAACACAAACCAAAACATTGAAAGGAAAGACCTTTCCCATTGTCTCCTGCCTCCAACACCAGAGGGATTAAATATTTGCTCAGGATTTAGCTGTTCTAGCCAGTCTTCTTCTGGGACATCTCCCTCTGTGTCATCGATTTGCTCTCTGGACAGTGCTTTCTCTCAGTTTTCAGACCAGACTCTGTTTACCCTAAGTGAAATCTCCTGCCCTTTTGACAGCACTTTTCAGTCTCTAAAGAAACACGAAGATACTGCTGCTGCTGTGGCTGGTGACTGTTTGGTTATGCCCATCAAGGCACCGCCATCTCCACAGCCTACTGATGCTGTGGCTGAGGGGGGCTTGGTGGAGCCCCACAGCAGGCCAGCACCCCTGAAACCTACTGATGGAGTTCATGGCTATTGGGTTAAGCCTAAAATTCAGCCATTGCCTCTGAAAGTCACAGGAAAAGACAATCTTCATGATGAAAGAGGAGGTCTAGAAAAACATTTCAGCAATCCAAAGTTTGAAGAGACTGACCAAAGCTTTTTTGCAGAGGAATCTTAATGCTTAAAATAAACACCATAAAGAAAATGCCTTTGGTGTTAATGTGTGTTCATTTTAAGTTTAACATCCAGGTTGTTCAAATTTAATTGAGCAGTCCCCAGACTCACAAGTTTTCTTTTTTTAGGAAACTGTTTGAGTAATGTTCTGACATAAAGCTTTGCAAGAACATTGTAAGAATAATAAAAATTGCTAAAAAGCAAGCAAACAGAAATCTCCTGAAAATCTGGAAGGGACCCAGGAGGTGACTAAGGCCAGTGCCCTGTTCTCTGACCCTGCCACAGCAGCAGGGTGCCTGCTGGGCCTCTCCCCTTGACCTCTCGAGTGTTGAGCCTTGCAGATGTGAGTCCCAGTCCTTTGTGCTTTTGATGTAGCGTGCAAAGTCAGCATAGATTCCATAACTGTGGTATTATACTGCTGTTCTGAAACTGATAAATATTACCTTCATTGTCCTCCAAGGAGTAAGCGTGTTGTTTTCTGTATGTTTATACGGTATGTTCGATAGGTGTAGTTATTCCTTTCACACTGCAAAAGAAAGAAAAAAGTAAGTTCAAAAATATGTAAAGGGAAACGCAGAAGCTTGTAACTAACACCTTGCAACTCTGTGTGTTTCATTTATTGTGCTTTGTTGGCTGTTCTGTTCATGTTTAAGTTGTGGATAGTTTCTTAACATTGCTGTAAATGGCATTGTGTATTATTGCAAGCAGAACACACGTAATTTTATTATGCAGCATCTAAAATATAGAATCACAGAATCATAGAATGGTTTGGGTTGGAAGGGACGTTAAAGATCATCTAGTTCCAATGCCCCTGCCATGGGCAGGGACACCTTCCACGGGATCAGGTTGCTCAGAGCCCCACCCAACCTGGTCTTTAACATTTCCAGGGATGGGGCATCCACAACTTCTTGGGTCAGCCTGTTCCAGTGCTTCCCCACTCTCTGAGTAAAGAATTTCTTCCTAATATCTAATCTAAACCTGCACTTTTTCAGTTTAAAACCACTGCCCCTTGTCCCGTCACTATCTTCCCATATAAAAAGTCATCTCTCCTTTTTATAAACCCCCTTAAGGTACTGGAAGGCTGAAGCGAGGTCTTCCTGAAGCCTTCTCTTCTTCAGGCTTACCAACCCCAACTCTCTCAGCATTTCTTCACAGAAGAGGTATTCTTTTCCTCTAACATTCTTTGTGGCCCTTCTCTGGACCCCTCTTAACTGGTTCATGCCTTTCCTGTGCTGGGCACCCCAGAGCTGGATGCAGCGCTCCAGGTGGGGTCTCACCAGAGCGGAGTAGAGAAGCAGAATCCCCTCCCTTGACCTGCTGGCCACGCTGCCTTTGATGCAGCCCAGGACACAATTGGCTTTCTGGGCTGCGAGTGCACATTGTCACCTTATGTCCAGCCTCTCATCCACCAGCACCCCCAAGGTCTGCTCCACAGGGCTGCTCTCAAAGAGTTCTTCTCCCAGTCTGTACCCATATCTGGGATTGTCCCGACCCGGGGCAAGGTGCAGCACCTCGCACTTAGACTTGTTGAACCTCATGAGATTCCCACGGACCCACTTTTTGCGCTTGTCCAGGTCCCTCTGGATGGCATCCTGTCCTGTTGTGTCAGCTGCACCTCTCAGCTTTGTGTCATCTGCAGACTTGCTGAGGGTGCACTCCATGATCTCACTGTCTGTGTCATACATCATATAATATATTAAAGTAATGCATTATCTAAATGCTTTGAGTTTGTATAATATATCCTGTTAAATTTTGCTATTATATATGTTCTGAAAAAAATGTGTATTTTTGTACTTGCAAAAAACTGCTGCTAATTTTACAAGTTCTGTTTTGTTGTTACAGCACTGGTATTGATGTGTATGCATCCAATGCTATCTATTAAATATTATTTGTTATGTCATAAATTCAATTTATATTCTGTGTAATTTTTTTCTGTGTCAGTTCTACAAGCTATTGCTGAAGCAGAAGTGCCAGCGATGCCCCTGCAAATTTTGCAAACCTTGAGGAAGGACTGAAGCATTTTTCCTCTGCTTTGGGTGGCATAATTCATACTGCATGTCACCATCCTATGGACTTATGTAAATTTTAGTAATATTCAGACCAGAATTACTACCTATATTGTCTTCATCTAGAGCTGGGATGGTGCTTTCAGCTAATGGTATGCAGTTAACAATATGAAGTGAAGAGAGCTCTTTTAGGGGAATAGGTATGAGGGTTGGGAGCAAGGAAAGGAGGGGAGCAAGCCACTGGATGAGATCAAGAATTTTTCTTTTTTATTAGCAGTGTTATAGAGAAACTAAGAATGGCAGGGCTAAACTAAACACATCTGAGTGTGTGTCTGCATGCATACAGTGCTTCTGAAATTGCACTGGTTCTTTCCTTAGCTTTCTGTTTCCAAAAGCCCTCCCCAGCTACAGTTAATACTGGCCAGCACTGGAGTTACAGATCCTGTTCTGCTTAATTATGCTCTCCTAAATGTGACGGTGCTCCTAAGTCACTCACATTTCTAAAAAATGCAAACACTGTCCAGTGCACTAAGCTGTTTCCAAGTGTTATCAGCATAACGGGGTTTTAGCTCCGTATGAAACAGAATGGATACTCTCCAGCACATGCAGAGGAGGGAGGAAAGGCTGTTAACAAGGTTAGAAATACCTTTGCTTGGAAATACAGAATCAGGGGGCTATTATTTTGGGCTCTAATCCTGCAAGTGTTGTAAGCAGAGCTGCATTTGTGGAGACCCACGTAATGCAATAAACCATCATGCACTTAGAACAATACCAGCATGTATAATGGTGTGCAGGCTCAAAGACTTGACTGCAATTTGTTCTTTATCATGATCAGCTATTTCAATGAAAATGGTACTATGCAGAATCTGATCTGTAATAGTCACCTTCCAAAGGTAAAATATTTTGTATGCATTTTGACACCTGTCATCTAATAGCCCTACATATGCACCTCCTTCAAAACAAACAAAAAGAGATGTATTTTGAAATAAACCAGCTACTCTGGATTTCTTTTTGAAACAGTAAAAAGCATATTGCTGTGCTGCCAAGATTACATCAAGTAGCAAATACTGATTCATTGCAACAATAATAAAGCTTTAGAAAATCTCTAGTGTCTGCAAAATAAATGTTCTGTCCTACAAATGGTATCTTCCAGCAAGTCATTTATCTCTGCTAGTCTGAAGTAAGAGTGTGTTTCAATGCGAAACAAATGATGTGTCTGCTTTTGAGCTGCAGCTAATGCTAGAGTGCATTCAGCTTTAAATATATGGCGAACAAGTTGGATGTAGACCCAGCACAATTTAAAATGCACTTCTGTCTTACAAGACACACACCCTGCTGCTGCACGAGGCATGTTCTGTGACAAGCACAAAGAAGAGCGTTAATGGAGAAGATCACTGTCTGCAACGCCTCAGTGAACGAATTAAATGCTGTTAAGATCCAAAATGAATTGTGGTGAATGTTTTCAGAGTGTCAGATGAGACTCTAAACACTGCAGTAAGCGGCAGCTTTAGGTATGTTGTTGTTGGGTGGTCAACATTTAATGTTCGGGAATCCCTGCTGCTCTCTTCCCCTGGGCACCCTGGTGGGCTGGAATGGGACCTTGGGTCCAAGTAATATTAAAAATTAAGTTTTTAAACTTTTTTTATGGCTTTGCTGATGGCCTGTGCAGTGGGTTGACCCTGTCTGGTTGCCCACCAAGGCTGGGTAGAGGAGAGAAATATAACAAAAGGCTCATGGGTTGAGATAACACCAGGGAGAGATCACTCATCTATTACTGCCACAGGCAAAACAGACTTGACTTGGGGAAATTGGTTTCATTTACTACCAAACAAATCAGAGTAGGGTAATTAGAAATAAAGACCTAATTCTTAAAGCACCTTCCTCCTTTCTTGCTGGGCTCAACTTCAGATTTTCTCTACCTCCTCTCTGCTGGTGGCACAGGGTGAGGGGGACTGGGTGCTGCATTCAGTTCACCTCACATTCTCTCTGCTGCTCCTTCCTCCTCAGGAGGAGGCTCCTCACACTTTTCCCCTGTCTCAGCCTGTGGTCCCTCTCATGGGAAATGGTTCTCCACAAACTTCTCCAGTGTGAGTCCTTCCAGCAGGCTCCAGTTCTTTCTGAACTGCTCCAACGTGGGTCCCTCACAGGGTTGAAAGTCCTGCCAGCAAACCTGCTCCACCATGGACTCCTCTCTCCATGGAGACACAGGTCCTTCCAGGACCCTGCTTGAGTGTGGGCTTCCCATGGGGTCACAGCCTCCTTTGGGCATCCCTCTGCTGTGGCCTGGCCTCCTCCACGGGCTGCAGGTGGATTTCTGCATCTCTGTGGACCTCCATGGGTTGCAGAGGCACAGCTGCCTTCCCATGGTCTGCACCACGGGCTGCAGGGGATTCTCAGCTCTGGTGCCTGGAACACCTCCTCCCCCTCCTTCTTCACTGACCTCATCGCCTGCAGAGCTGTTTCTCTCACATATTCTCACTCCTCTCTCCAGCTGCCCTCATGCATATTTTCACCCTTCTTAACTCTGTTAATCCCAGCTGCTGGGCTCAGCCTTGACCATCTTGGAGCTGGCTGGCATTGGATCTGTTGGACATGAGGGAAGCTCCTGGCACTTTGTCATAGACACACACCCACCCTCCCCCATAGCCCCGGCTACCACAACCTTGCTACACAAACCCAGTACATCCTGAGAGAAGGTGGTATGGTAGGGGTGGCCCCAAGGGCTGAGCCCCCTTTTCTGCCAGCTGAGAGCCTCAAACACTGGGGGCCCTGGGCAAGGTCCCACCGAGGTCCTGCTCACTGTGGTGGCTGCTTTGGAGGAAGTGCCCAAGTGTTTGTGACAAATGGTAGGTAAAATGTTTTCCAACTGTTTTCTTCTTTCATGAAGTAGCAAGACCTCACAGAAAAACAATAGAATAAAAACGATGACTGAGTTAGAGAAGAAACAGTGGCAATGACTCCCCATCCACTGCTGTCAAGGGCAGAAAACGAAGCAAAGTGACAAATTACCTCACTCATTTGGACTTTCTGTCCCACAGGGGTTCTTGTTCTTCTTCATGTTAATGATCATCTTCCCTCTGTTTCACAAATACTAACCATCATTTCTTTCAGGTAACTTCAGAGATCAATATAATATAAATTTAGAGTAATTTGTTCTCAACCTGCCTTGAAAGTTTTTGTCTTTTTTTTCAGCCCTGGTAAAAGACTTCTGTGCTGGAAATGTCACTGTTTGGGTTTTTGAGAATTTTTTTGTGGGCTTTTCCATTCTTCTTCATCAATCTCCTAAATGCTATTACTTCATCCCTGAAAGTTTCATCTGGCCAGAACAGCCCAATCCAGGAAGCACAAAGACATGTACCATCTAATTCTTGTTTAAGCTAGTTTGTAGAGTTTAAGCAAAACAGATTATAGGTCCACAGAATGAAGCATGACCTTTAAACTGAAGATGTCTCTCTATCCATGACTCTGAATCACTGGATTTCTGTTAATATCTGCTGTTCCAGCTACTTTTTTGTTCTATGGACATATGTGGCCCCAGGACCTGTTGATCGACATCTCATTTCCAGCTCTGTTTCTTATCTGCTTCATGACATTTGGCAAAGTTATCTGTCTCATGTGTTCCCCATTTTGCACTACTAGTCTTTTCTCTAAATATCCTGGTTTGCTGGGGCAGGTTGGTGGTTGCTGATGTTTGCAACCACCCACAGAGCCCAGCAAAACAGTAGGGCACTGGATGTGGGGGATCTGGATAATGATGCCGATACAAGCCAGGATGCCACTGGCCTTCTTGGACACCTGGACACACTGATGGGGCATGTTCAGCCACTGCTGACCAGCACCCCTCAGGTCCTTCCCCGCTGGGCAGCTTTCCAGCCACATTCCCTGTGGGACATCACTTGTGACTGGCCACCAGCTGGATTTGACTCCATTCCCCTCCACAATCTTGGCCCAGACATCCAGCCAGTTTTTCATTCTGTGAAGAGTTCACCTGTCCAAGCCACGAGCAGCCAGTTTGCTCCAGCAGAAAGCCTCAGGAGACAGTGTTGAAGGCTTGTTTCAAAGACATGTAGCTCATGTCCAGTGGAGGGATAGCAATGTTCATCACAGCCAGAGAAATTTTGCTAAAAGTAACTGACTCAAACAAATAAATAAAATGTTTTGGAACTGATTACGATGATGATTTAAGTAACCCAGGAAATGTCTTGAGAAACCAGCAAAAGCTGTAGTCTTACAGCCAATCTTCAGGTTATCCTAATAAGCTTATATATTAGGAGCAGAGGCTATGATACAGGTTTTCCCTCAGTATTTACCATTTCCCCTTATCCTGAGTCCAGAATACCTGTATATGCACAAGGAGATAGCCCCAGTGACTCCACTGGACATCCTCATGCACTCAGAGTGTTTGGAGGAATCATCTAGAGGAAGGCTCAAGGCATCACCCACACTGAGTGCTTTTCCTTCTCCAAGGGCCGATGCCAGAAGAGCCTGAGCAAGAAATTGTGGCTGCACTGAGCCTTGTCTTTGGCATTTGTGCAAGGCCACTTCCCCATGGAAGACTCCTTTGCTCCTGCCAAGTGTAAGAGGCAGTGGAGCATGATGTCTGCCGGCTAAGCAGAGCCCTACATAAATATCAAAGGAAGGGAGCCAGCGCTCTCTTTCACAGACGTGCTCGCATGACTTCACTTACTCTCGAGATTAGTTACCGATGTCTCTGTATTGAGGCCACTGTCAAGCTAAACTAATTGACCCACTGGTGTCCAAAGGGGGAGACCCTTTGGTTAAAGGTGTTGAATATTTCTGTTAGGACATGGTTGCCACACAGGGCCTAAAGGTTTTGGACACCATTTGTGTTTTATAAATACCTACAATGCAGTCTGTAATGATTTTTCCTTGATACTAGGTTTGCTCCAGGCCCTATTTTGTCAGTTTCATTGTGGCTTCACTGCAAATGTCAGCAGTTCCTTGAGGACAAGTACTCGGTAGCTCCTGCCAGTTGCATTAAGTTAAATATTTCAGAATTTAGCCATTCTGTGACCCTACATGGGAGAGGTGTTTTCAGTAGAGAAATTATTTCTCTGCACTTGATTCTCTTGTCACAAACTATTTCCATCAGCATGCAACAAATCTGCTCTTAGGCGCATCAGTAATTCTGATGTGACCACTGAAGGCAAGGCTGTCCTCCTCTTCCTCCTTCTCCTCCTGGGTTTGGAGAGCTTCCACAGGATTCCCTGTTGCCCCAGGGGCTGGGACAGGCAGTGGGGGCTGGGTTGTCTGCCAGCCAGGGTGGGAAGGGACAGGACTGTGCTGCCAATGTGCCCAGCTGAGGATACACAATCCCAGCTAAGAGTTTAGACAATGAGCCCTAACAGTAAGGACTGATGAAGGAAGAGTGACCTGTGGAGAGAACCCACTGGTGGTTAAAGCCTGGACTCAAGAGGATCCCCGCAGGGATCAGAGGGCAGTGTTGGCTGGGGTTCCAGTCACCCCATCTGCACCTGGGGAGCCCCAACCCATTCCCTTGGGCTGTCAGAGAAGAGTGTTCAGCTCAGGGTTCCTGGGTGAACCCCACCAAGGCATTAGTGGGGCTACCCCGTTCCCAGAGAGCCCTGCAGCATGGCAGGGATCAGTGCCAGCAGGAGCACAATACTCAGGGGTGTTGGGGGAGGAAAAGCATTTGAAGGCATTGGACAACCTCTTAGGAGGTGATTTAAGGGGACTGTAGAAATGTAGAAGACTTATTATGGGATGCTTAGGGTAAGGATCAAAGGCAGGGAACGGGAAAGATGAAGGGGGATTGGGGAGGAACCTGCATGAGAAAATAGAGGGAAGAGGGCATAAAAAGGGGCTGATCTGGGTGACAGCTGGCTGATCAGTACACACTCCTCTGACTGAGTCCTGTACCTCATCATCACAGACTGCCCTACAGTCTGTATGTAATGATGTAATTAATTATTTATTACTAATAATAATTACTCCTACATTCTCTCAGTTGAACTTCTGTGTGGACACATTCTCTACTCTGAGCCTGTGTGAGAGACCACCAGCAACCTTCAAGTCGGATGAGTGGGCAGCAGTACCTGAGCTGGGTGCTGGCAACTGGAATGGGACCACGAGCCTCAAAGGCTGCAGGGTACCAGTGCCAGCACCTGAGGAAACTGGGACCTGGGGTCTGCCCTGGGACAGACTGAGTAGCTAATATCAGCTACCATGGAGACCCATTTTCCATCTGTGAGGACAGATTTCACTGGCAGATGTTTATCGTGAGGAGCTGGAGAGGAGCAGTACCTGTCCCCTGTGCTGTTCAGTGTGTGCAAGGGGCTGCCTTACAATGGAGTCAGCAAGCAGTTTTGAACAATAAGGGGATTTTTAAATGTCAGCTGCCCCCTAGACAGCTTGCACAGAGGATGTAGTGTAAAATGCTTTGAAAGGACTTAGTGCAGGAGGGAGATGATGTCCCCAGATCCAGTCAAAGTCACCAAGGGGTCAGTCGCTACAGGCAGCAGCTCATGTGGACCCTGACCTCATAGCAGGCAATAGCAGCTTTGCTAATGCTATTCTTTAAATGCTTTACATGAACAAACTGGTTTTACCTAAAACACCATTGAAAGCACCACTGAAAGTTCCCGTAGAAGAGCTGGGGGCCTGACTTGGTGCTAGTGGCAGGAAGGAGGCAGGGCTGTGCTTAGGTGATTCATTGGCACATCTGACTGGGAAAGGAATATCTGACACCATGCCCACAAGTGCCTTTGACTTGAGGAACCTGAGGTGACCAGGCAGCCAAGAAAGTTCATTCCCCAAAGTCACCTTTCCAAGCAGGACTTGGTCTCCACAGATGGTTGTCATGGATAGATGCTCCTCATTGCTCAGGCCCATCTGAATGCTTCTGTGGCGTTGCTATCCCTCTACTAAATATCACAATACTTGTGGAAATGTGCAGCATCTAAATGACATCATCCTTCTCATACAGAGATAGCATGAGGAGTCTGGAAGGTCACATTCAGCAGAGTGCCTGGGCTTGGGCTTAGCTTAAATGTGTAAATAGTCCCAGAGAAGTCAAATAAGATTGCTTCTGCACTTAAATTCCTTACTGGACTGGAGCCCATGTGCCTATTTTCTAAATAAATTAGAAATCATACCAGATGTTCCTACACTGCTGAAAAAAAAATTGATTCTTATGAAGTTTCCATTTACAATTTTAATTTAGATTACAGAGATCTATCATTTTATAAAGTAGAGACTTCCAAAATACTCTTTCAATGTGTAAGAAATAATCAAAAGTATTCAATAGTTATGCATCCTGTCTAGATTTAATTTAAAAAAAAAAAAAGAAAGAATTTGTCTAATAAAATGTTTGGCAAAGCCAAAGTCTGAATTTTTTGCATTTTTTTACCTTGGGATATGAGTTTACAGTCCACTTGTCTGAAGTGTGTGAATTCAACAACATAGTAATTGGTTTATTACACAGACACTGGAGGTTCCAACTTTGCCAAGAATTTTTACTATGTAAATTCTTCACTTTTCTCACATTCAAAAAGGCCATAAAAGCCTTAATTCTGAAAACAGGTCTCTGTGAACAAAATCTCAGCCCTGCCTTGGGGTGAGGAGACCCACACGATGCGGATGCAGAGTGGGTCCCACTGTCAAATGGGCTGTTAGTCCATGCTCATCAGTCCAAGGTATTTATAGCCTTAATACAGTCCCCATATTTAGCCTTCTGTTAGGAATGCTTAGGCTTTCATGAGAAGGTGGGTGCTCTCAAATCTGATTTTCTTCTGTGACTGCTGCAGAATCAGACCCTGAAATCTATTTATTTCAAAACAAATTTATGGTATTGGGGTTTATTGCAATGAATGGGAGAAAGTGGGATTGGCTGCCAAATGCAGGGGACAACACCTCTCTGCTCTTCAGGTCTGTGTCACCCACCGGGCTATGAAATACCTTCTGAGGAGGGACAGGGAAAGGACACTCCTCTAGACCAGGACAGAGACAGAGGCAGCCAGGGACACTTGGAACCTGGATTCAGGTCCAGAATGAACATTGATCTGCTTCTCTGTCCTTGAAGCATCCCAGGAGACCTTTTGGTGCTTGTTTGCAAGAGAAACAGTTCAAAAATATCTTCTGAATTGTTTTCTGGGAAAAGAAAAACAAAACACAAAACCCCCCAAAACAAACAAACAAGCAAGCAAGCAAACAAACAAAAAACTTGGTGTATTGGGTTTTCATGGCCAGGTTTTGGTAGTGGAGAGGAGACTACAGCTTGGCTTCTGTAAGAGGTTACCAGAAGCTTCCCTGATGTCCAGCAGAGCCAATGCCAGCCAGGTCCAAGACAGACCACCCCGCTGGCAAAGGCTGGGCCCATCAGAGATGGTAGCAACACCTCTGTGATAACACATATAAGAAGGAAAAGAAAAAGTTATTGCACAGATGTAACTGAGCTCAGACAAGAGTGGACTGAGAAAATGTGAGAGAAACAGCCCTGCAGACAC